>CM074720.1:281063103-281663103 GCA_037306005.1 Rhinophrynus dorsalis
TACATGAAGCTATTCTTAAATCTCATAACTAAAACAAACATTGTGCATAGTAATTTCCATAAATATACAGCTGTAACTCGACATTAACATTTTTATCAAAGCTTATAGATAAAATGGGGCACCCTAAGGGGATGTCTGTGACACATCAAAGTGCCATGGCACCCTGGTTGAGAAACCCTGCACTATGTTTGTGTTTGAGTAAAAGTTTCACCCAATCCTATGTGATTGCACAATATCCCAATCCTATATAATAATTCGCTAAAACGTGTGTAACGCTGGGTCATGCGCAGTAGAGACTGGCCGCACCGCGGCTGATACAGAGCTGGATGCTCCTTCGGAATGTGAATAATGTGAATATGAGCATGGGCAGAGGGAGAATTTTATATTTGGGGAGGCCAATAAAAGGTCCCTTTCTCTGGACGTATTTGACCTTTGAAATTTATACTATATTAGCCATTTCCCAGTTTCATTAAGAAATGCCAATTTAATTTCTTGTTTTATTATGTATCATTTTTTCCCTGCAAGTCAAAATGTTTGATATAAATACTCCTGATGCCGCCCTGGCTACGATCATCTATGAGCGCCTGGTTTGAATAAGAGAACCCTGAAGTCCCACTTGCATCATGTGAGTCTGGAAAGTCCTCCAACTCAACCCAAGAATTCACTGGACGCCAGGTTGAGGCATTTTTTTATATCATAATATTTCCAGGTGTTGCATGTATTGTCAATGTTTCTGCCCCCTTAAGGACATTTATCAAAACTTGACAAATCATTGACTGTTATATGATTTACTTTGCTTAAGGGTAATAAGCATTGAAGTGCCCATTCTCTACCAGTTAATAAATATATATATATATATCATACACACAGTCATGATTTTAGATGTGGGTAGGCTTAAGACTACCCAGACCCTAATCTTTCATTATACCTCACCCATGAATATGGGTGTGGCACATCTGTGTGCAAAAGTGGTGCCTCCAGTCCGAAAACAAATCCTAGAGCTACACCATTTAGGGAGTCTTTACGCAGACTTCCCCTAGAATAAGTTTAGTGGGTTTGTTTTTTTTTTGTTGTTGTTGTTGTTGTTGTAAAAATGTAAAGTAGAAAAAAAAAAAACTGCCTACATCATTTCTTTGTAATACAGTGTTTTTCCATTATTAACATTTATTTGCTGGTGGTATAGTGTGGCATCTCATGCTAATAAATTTCTGTGCTGGGTCAAAATAACCACAGTGTCGATTATGAATTGTTCTAGACAGAATACCCAAAATGGACGCATTTCTAGCAGAAATAATTAGCATACAGTGCCAAACTGTATCATCAAAATGTAAAAGTGTGTTATGAGCATTTAAAGCAAGTCAGGTGTGTCGCAAAGAAAGAACATAATAATTAAAAAAAAATCGTTGAGAATCGCTGTCCTAGAGGTGCAACAAACTAGGACTGTAATAGCAAAAAAGAAAAAAAAAAAGGTGGTTTCATTTCAGAGATGTGGCAATATCATTGTGTAAAGAATGTATGTGGGACACAAGCATGTTTTCAAAGAACAATATATATTTCACAGTGAGTACCAGTGGAAAGGAAGCAACGTTTTTCTGAATATACTGAGGAACTGGATAACTGAGGGTGTGGCTATATAGGACCTGGCATGTATTGTAGAAAATGTTAGCATGTATAAGTTGCATTCAGTGACTGCTTCAAAATGCATGTCTTTAAAATACTGCCATAGTTTAGAGCAGGGCTGTCCAAGTTCAGTCCACACCAACAGGCAGGGATGTAAGGATTTCCCTGATTAAGTACATGCGAGTTAGTCAGTGGCTCATTCATTCTGACTTACCTGCACTTAATCAGGGAAATCCTTACATCCTGGCCTGTTGGTGGCCCTTGAGTACTGACCTTGGACAGCCCTGGTTTAGAGGATAAAATGGCAGAAGGAGGGAACAAAGACATGTTGCAATATACACCACATAAGCAACACTAACGCCTTTAAGTTATTTGAGGTTATATACCCCTAACTACAATGTATTCAATGCTAGCCGATGTTAAAAACAAAAATTCTGAAGCGTCAACCTAGTCTTACAGATGCTCTCTAGGGACTCCTAACATAGCAAACTGTACATGTGTCTCAGAAATGAGAGTGCTTTAATGTCTGTAAGCGAGCCAGAGAGAACACAGCCTTTCTGAATAGAAGAGCAATGGGTGTTAATCTCAATACATTAATAGCAAACATTTAACCAAATTCTCTCTATGTAGGATAGTCTACATATGTGTTAACCAGTTGAGCGCCAGAGGGGTATGCAACACATTGCAGAGCAATGCGTTGCATACCCCTCTGGCTCTCAAAGGGTTAAAATTGCAAGTTACCGATTAAATTTTAAGGATCTAACATAAAATAACTACATTTTACAGATGCTAACTGGAGGTACATGATTTAGATTATATAAATACATAATTTAATTGTGAGCGTTTGTATTCACTTAACCCTTTGAGTGCCAGAGGGGTACGGAAAGCATTGCAAAGCAATGCATTACGTACCCCTCTGGCACTCAAAGGGTTAACTTTTGTCTAATGAGAGATATATATATATATCAATATTGTATTCTTTTTCACCATAGTATGCATTAGGCCTAGCAATGTATTCATTTATTCAGCTTTGTATTGTTAACATATCAAGCCATTTCAGAGCACTCTATGACTGTGACAGTTAATTTTACTGTTTAATAAAGCTCACACAATGTTTTGCACCGTCACCAGGACAATACATTCATATGAAGGAATTATATTAGCACCGAAACACTGACTGATAAATAATTTAGTATAAAAGGAAAAGCACCCCCATTACGGGTAAAGTCCACAAAGTTTGTGTGAACCTGAATTGGAGAAGTCAAGAGATGCAACATTTCTAGCCTCCATCCAACCCACCTGCACCCAAATGCCTGGCAAGCTGGAGGCCAAAATCATTACTACTTTGGGGATGCTCTCCAAATTCATCTCACTTGAAAATTCAAGTTTTTGGACAATCTTTTTTGGGCTACAGCAGTGGCAAAAGGTGTGCTCTTCCTTTTTGGCATTCCTGGCTAGTTAAAACATCACCTACACCAAAATAAATTTAATTGAATTACATTGTTTCAAATATCATGTATTACCAACTGTACTATATATTTATGTTTGGTCCCTGAAACATAAAACTTGATTTTAATGCATGTGTACACTACCCTATATACAATTTAGTTGTTTTTGAACATCTAATGATGTTACTGTATTGAGATTAGTACCATCTCCTCTTTAGAAAGGCTGATATCTTATCTCATGCCCATTAACAGACAATAAAACAATATAATTTCTGATTGCATCAAAATTGCAACTATAATGGGAGCCCTGGATAAGGTATAGAGCAGAGCACCTAGCTGCAGAGAAGTCTAGAATTTAGGCCTCAAGAATCAAAGAATTTTCACAGAGCTTAGCCTGGATTACAAGGTATTTAAAGGAGACGTAAACTTTTATTATGAAAAATATGTTATAGAGCTTTTCCTGTTGAGTAAAACAAGGGTATTCCTACTGTTGAGCAGTTTAACCCCTTGACAGTCATAGTACTTCATGGGTAGATCTGAGTTAATGACCCATGCCGTACTATGACCGTCATGGAATTCCGGGCTCCCACCACGGCTGCACGCCGTTCGGGGAGTCCGGAACCAGAAAAAAAAAAAAAGAAAAAAAAAAAAATGCTCCGTGGCCCTTAAGTAACCGCCGCGTGCGTGCACAGCCGGTCATTAAGGAGTTAAGTTTTGTTTTACATCTACTACGCAGATTCCAATTACTCTGCATTCTGTAGCAGAGCGGAATCAATCACAAACCTCTCTCGGTAGAAGGTAATAGTCATACTGTCAGTTAGAACAATCAGGAAGTAAATGCACTGTAATTCACTTCCTGATAATGTCATCACATTTGAAGAAAACTGACAGCTGCAAATGCCTCTTTTTTACACTCAGCTGGAAAAAGCTCTATAACAATGGTTCCCAATTTTTTTTTGGCACAGCACCCCTAATTTGCAATCTAGATTCTTTGGAGCATCACTAATATTTTGTGTGTTATTTGTCAAGGGCATTATGAAAGGTACAAATAAGTAACATATAGTTATTATTACACCTCACAAGCAGAATAACTAAAACAAACCTGTTGTACATAAACATTTCCATAAATATACATGTGAAACTCAATCATATTTTTGTGAAAGACTTCATGTAAAGCAAGGGGTACCCCAAATCAGGGGTGGTCAAAGGGCAGCCAGCTTGACTAGTGTGCAGCCACCGGAGATTTTTTTCAAACTAACTAGCACATATGAACTAGTGGACCAGTAAGACCTAATACTGTACTTGCCTGTACTATGAGGTTTGTATTGTTGTGGGCGGGATTGGGGAAGCCTCCTCATGTCACTGGAGCGGCTTCTCAGATCCTGCCCACTCCTATCTGGAAGTTGGGGTAGGAGTGGAAGCAATCTTACATAATAAGGGTATTAAAAAGTAAAGCATACAAATCAATTAAACAGAGTGAATTAGCTAAATGAGTAGCTAAATAAATGTGAACAACTATATTATTAGTTGCCAAGAATAGCAAAATAGGATAGCTGAATGATGAAATTGCGGTATAACACCGGTGGTATACTGAGTAAAATAATCTGCGAATGAGGGAAAAAAAACCCCAAAAACACTAAATAATGACCTGTTGAGAGACGCACCATGAACCTTAGTACAATTTTTTTTTCATGATTATCTAACAGCACTTTAAAGTAGTATCTTAGTAACAAAAGGGGAGCCCAAAGATAGGAGTTTCAATAAAAACATAAAGATAACCAGCTGGGCATTTGCTTTGCCTAAATACTGCTTATTTAGGATTATATAAAGTCACCATACAAGCAAAATGCCTAATAAATTAGAGTTCCAAGAAGATCTCCCAGTGGGGCAGCTGGGAGATCAATAGCTGGGGGGGCCAGATGCCCCCCAGAAGGTCTGATTTGGGAAAAAAAAAATAAATAAAAAAAAATAAAAAATATAACACACACAGAAACACACGTGCACACACGCATACAAATATAATCATGATAAATATAATCCCACCTCCCCAGCCTGGCCCCATGGCAGCCATAAACTGTGTGCTTCCTTTAACCCCCCCCCGCCCAGGCCTGGTTCTATTGGCAGTCAAAGCCGTACATACATGGTGGTTCCTCTAGGCTGGTTCCACTGGCAGTCACATAGCCCCACATACACAGAGTGACCCCCTCCCCCACACCAATGCCTTATTCCATTGGTAACCACAGATCCCCACATCCACTGTCCGACCACCCTCCCAGCCTTGCTCCCTAGTCCACTTGTAGTGACAAACCTCTAGTCTTGTTCCTTTGCCCATTGGTAGTGACAACCACACATACACTAAGTGACTCCCCAGCCTGGTTTCACTGCCCTGGTAGCTACAGATTCCACATATACATTGACCGCACAATTTGTCAAGCCCTGACTTTGGGTGTAGGAGGAGTGTGTAGAATATTGTGTTACATACCCCTCTGACACGGGTTAATAGGTGAAGACCATCACCATAATGGTAAGAGTGCTGGAGGGGTATGCAGCACAATTCACGGCAATGCACTCAAAGGGTAAAAAGCCAGAAAACAACTATTCAACCTTAAAAGTACCACATGCACCAGTCTCAGACATACGTACACACCGTTTGTCACTCACCCACACACTGGACTTGCGCCATGTTTGTGTGAGAGAGTGAAGGATGACCGAGTTGACGCTATGTGACAGACATTCAGGCTGATGTCTTAAGAACTGGAACAATTATGGGACAAAAAAAAAAAAAGATAAAAACCATTTCCATGGACTTTAAATAGCAATTTAACTGCTGGAACGCTACCAAGGTATCCAACACATTAAGACTGTGAACCCTTTGAGTGATAGAGGGATACACAATTCATTGCTCTATTGTGTCACATACACACTCTATAAAGTCTAGCAGATAATTACAGCCAGATGTACAAAAGAAAAAAAAAAAAAAAAAACACACAATTTGTATTGACCTCACGTTATTATATAGTCTATAGAAACCACAATTTGCACAAATAGATTTTTACTATTGAAAGTCAAGAGCCTCCAGCTGTTAACCCCAAGCACCATTCAGCATTATTCTTGTGAAGTTAAAGAGATGTTAATACTATTATCATTATTATTATTACAGAGTTAGCCTCCTGAATAAACTCAAGGGTACTCCCACTGCCAAGAGGTGTTTACTGAAAAGTTATTACAGCTCAAACTTGAATTTTTAATGTGCAGTACCATACTGGCCTGAAATTGTACAGTGGTGCTGTTGCTACATCATCCTATTGAGTTTTAGGGTCAACTGGCCAGAGCTGTTCATAGGATGGTGTAGCAACAGTGCCACAGTAAAGTTTCAGGCAAATGTGATATTGCACCTTAAAAATTCATGTCCAAGTGGCAATAACAATTCAATAACACACCTCATAGCAATGCCCTTGTTTGACTCATGATTCTGGAGATATTAACCCCATAAACCATCAGAGTGGTATGGACCATATTACAAATAAAATGCCTTGCAAACTCCACATCTCCTCAAGGGCTTGACACAACGCTCTCAGCATTAATATTTAAAATGAAAATGAGAAAGGTTATAAACAAAAACAGCAACAATATACTTTTTTTTATTTGCTAGTATAATTGTGTGTGTGAAAATATTTCAGAGAATGCTCTTTGCATACACTTCTGACACAGTTAACCCTTTGAGTGCCAGAGGTGTTTGCAACGCTTTGCAATGCTTTGCATACCCCTCTGGCACTCAAAGAGTTAAGACACTAATTGAGCTAAGCTACAGCTTGCCCTTTATAATAAAAATATATACTTCCTGTAACTCCTTGCTGCCCCAATAGACCATCTGCTCTTTGCTCCTACTTAGGATGGATTTAGAAGAGATATGTATGACTAAATATGTACTATTGATATACAGCTACAATAGGGGGTCAAAGCTCAAGGCAGCCTTGGTTTCATTATGTGATAAGACCATCACTCTAGGACAAGGTAATATTCCCTGTAATAAAGACTTCACCACACCTGAAGGTGAAAGTCCGCTTCACAACAAACATAAAAAATGGCAGTCTCAACGATTTGATTTCATTTCACTTCCACCTTTCCCTGTCTCATTCCCAAAAATCGCTGTCACTTGCTCCTTCTTATTCTTTGCCCCATGTCATTATTTTGTACACCTTCATGCTTACATTATCAACTCCCTTCATGCTCTTCCCCCCTCCCATATTTCACCCCCTTTACACTCCCCTATCATCCAGCTTCTTCTCCATTACCATCTTTCATCTTCTTGATGTACTACGAACTGGAGAAATACAGTTGCAAAATTTCATACAGAAAAAAAAAAAAAATGAAATATTCCATTGATTTGAATGGGGCTTTTGACAATTTGAATGATAGAGGTTTCCAATGTATTGCAATTGTCTGGACACATCTCTTGCATTGTAGGGTTTAAAAGTCCCATTTAAATCATTTTTATTTTTCTCCTATGGTGAAGTTGGTTTACTACAAAATAATGCAAGTTGTGACTAACACTGGAGGAGGTGGGGTAATCAAATTAACAATCTTAATTTTAACCCTGTAAGTACCTGAAAATTGTGCCACTCATTGAAAAGAAATGCTTTGCATGCTCAAATCGGTTAAGATGTTGTTTTATAAAAGAACTAGTTTTAAAGCCTGTGTACATGGGCCAACACTGGCAGCACTGCAGTCATGAGCAATACAGATGTCTCTACTGCACATGACGATTTCTGTCAAACATCCTTAGTAAATTATAATATAAGATTATGGATGTATAGTTCATTGCCGTGAAAATTTCCCTGCCACTCAAATGGTTAACTACAAGACCTGTGTATATATTCATGTTTAACTAAAAGGTTGAAACACTGTACCCTCCACTCGTGATTTTATGTCACTGTATGTGCACTAGGAGTCAAGATGAGCTTCTCCATTTTGATGCAGTGTATGGCTCTTAATTTTTTGGGATGGAGCCTAGAGTCAAAGTAAATTTGTCAAGACCCATGTTAATGCCAGTCAGACAACGGGGATGCACTATATGCTTCTGCGCCGAAAATCCGTCTTGGTAAACTTGACACTGTATAACTCATTATGCATTTTGTCTTTCAATGTAATTACACTACCCATCATTGTGGTATGTTTAAAAAACTAAAGTGGCTAACATCAAAATTAGATGTTCTCTTCACCTTTCTTGCCTAGTTTATAACCACTTCTTTGAAAAGCTACCAGAGCAGTATGCTCTCACTCCAGCTCTCCATACTAACTATAACCCATAGCTCCACTGCTAACAACTCACGGAACATTCCACACTACAAGAAAGAAGCTGGTCGATCTGCCTTCTTCAGAGCTCGGAAAGCCTGGAATAACCTAAGAAAAACAAAACTGTATATACATTTTTGTATGTGTGTTTATGTGCCTGTGTGATGTATCTCTGTGTAAATATGTAACTTTAATGTAAAAGCTCTCAGGACATACTTGAAAATTAGAGAAATCTCAAGTATTCTTCCTGGTAAAACATTTTCTAAATAGAGTATCCAACGCTTCAATGACCTTCACCAAGGTCTTGCTTTGGTTCGTGGCCAGATTAAGGTACGAATCTAAGACTATATCAATAGAGGATTATCCTGATTCTCTTCCAGTCCCAGAAGATTCTTCATGAACACAGATCTTGCAATTAATTTCCCTAGAAGTTCTCTTCATATGAGACTTTTGGATCATTGTGTCAGCTGCATAGATCCACTTGACATAATCAGACTCCAGCTTCAGATTCACAGGATCTAGTCTGATGGGAAGATCAAAGTAACCACCGTCAGGAGACATAGATTGTCTCACCCTTCAGACAGATGGCAACGGAGATAGGGAGGGGTGGCAAAAGTACAGCAACCTTATTGCCAAGGGTTCATGGCCAAGAGCACAAAAGAAACATAGAAGAGAAAGCGCCCTATAGTGTAACAAAGTCACTAAGAACATAAATAATCTGAATAATGCAATACACTCACATTAGATGGTGGTCAGAGAGCTGGTATAGAAACATAGAAACATAGAAGATTGACGGCAGAAAAAGACCACCTGGTCCATCTAGTCTGCCCTTTAGTATTCCTTTATTGTTATCTTAGGATAGATACATGTTTATCCCAGGCATGTTTAAACTGTGTTACTGTGGATTTATCAACCACCTCTGCTGGAAGTTTGTTCCAAGTTTCTACTACTCTTTCAGTGAAATATTTTCTAATGTTTTTCTTGATTTTTCCTCCAACTAGCCTCAGATTGTGCCCCCTTGTTCTTGTATTCAGATTCTTATTAATCACACTTCCCTCCTGAACCTTGTTCAGTCCTTTAACATACTTAAAGGTTTCAATCATGTCCCCCCTTTCTCTTCTTTCCTCCAGACTATACATATTTAGATCTCTGAGTCGTTCTTGATAAGTTCTATGCTTTAGACCTTCCACCATTTTTGTAGCTCTTCTTTGAACCCGCTCAATTTTAGTTATATCCTTTTGCAGATGAGGCCTCCAGAACTGTACACAGTATTCCAGATGTGGTCTCACTAGAGCTCTATACAGAGGGATCACAATCTCCCTCTTCCTGCTTGTTATACCTCTAGCTATGCAGCCAAGCATACGATTTGCTTTCCCCACCGCCTGGTTGCTAATCTGACATCAGAGCTAGTGGAGAAGTTACTTCCATCTCCCCTTGGAGGGCCGGCAATTGGCTGGAAACTCACTTCAGATAAACAAAACGATTAGACGGCTGCTCCCAAAGAAGTATAAAACTTTTAATATATAATTGATTTAAAAACAATTAAAATGTGGCTTAAACACTCTCTGACCACCATCTAATGTGAGTGTATTACATTATTCATATTATTTATGTTCTTAGTGACTCTGTCACACTATAAGGCGCTTTCTTTTCTATGTTTCTTTTGGACCTTTGAACTATTCTGGGGGAGTGTGTCATGTGAGAGCAGCCCAAGACTTTGTGGAGCACCATTATCGTTACTGTGTCCGAGGGCAGATAACATCCTCAATTGCCTGTTTGCTAGAACCGGCATATGCCTTGCTCTAGAAATACTCTTTGCGAGTATACACCTTTAGGTGCTGGTGGTGGCCATTTGATTGTTGTTTGATCCTGCAAAGGGGATGCCTGTGTCTGTTTTCCCTTCCCCTTCTTGCTACATGGCCAAGAGAAGTTCACTAAACACTCCATCAATTCTACATCAAACTGACAACATTCCAGAGGCAGAGGCATCCTGAAAACAAGTGGTGACCAGAAGCAGGGTTCTGCTGAAAGAAGTAAGGCTAATCCTCTGCTGGGTGACCATTTAGGCACCCTACCTGAAAGTAGTCTACATTCATGAGCTATAGACCTCATGGCAACTCCCCAGAACAGAAAAAGCATCAAGGTTTTACAGTCTTCTTGAAGGCTCAAGGGACATAAATATTGGCCCACTCCTGCTTCCATATTTCCTCTAATTCCTGTGATTCTGCAGATGATCAGAAGAAACAAGACAGAGGAGATTGCAGTGTAACCATTTTCTCCCAGGAAACCTTGGTTTCTGGCCCTAAAGAGGTTAGTTGTCCAAGATCTATGGTTACTAATATGCAGAAGGGATCTCTTGTCCCAAGGGCACATATATCATCCTGCAGTCTACAAGATTCATATAGCAGCTTAGAGTTTGAGACACAAGCTCTGGCCAGTCAGGGCCTGTCTGCCTCTCTCCTGATGAGTGCTAGAAAGACTTCAAACTGCTAACTCTTATTAAAAGTTACGGGCAATATTCTGTAATTGGGCAATGTGAAAAGAGGTGAACCCAGGCTATGGCTGAATTCCTGACAGATGGTTTCAAATGGTTTAAGGCCAAGTACCTCAAAGGTACAGATACCTGCCTTGTCCGCCTAATGGGATTTAGGTGGGCCACTAATGACATTGTCATACAATTATTCAAGACTATTGCTCAGCTAAGACCAACAGTTAGAAACATTGTCCTATCCTGGAATTCTCCTCTAGACTTGGATACCCTGAATGGTCATCCCTTTGAACGCTTGTCTTCAGTGTCCTTGAAGCCATTAATTTTAAAGTTGCCGTCCTGATTGCAGTTACTTCAGGTCAGGAGAGTATCAGAGCTTCACGTTCTCTCTATAGAGGAGCCTGTCATCAGATTTTCCCCTGATCAACTGGTGCTCAGACCAGTGTGAAATTTTTACCCAAGCTAGTGTCCAGTTTTCATTTCACCAAGGGCATTGTGCTTCTCTCCTTTAAATGGAACATGGAGGGGGAGAAAAAAAAAAGCCACAGGATGGGCTAAATCAGGATAGGATCAGATATTTAAAGATCTACATCAAAAGGACCCCCCCCCCCATTCAGAAAATAAAAGTAGTCTCTTCTTGATCCCTTCTGGTTTCAGGAAAGGCAAAGTAGCAGCATCCAGATCAAACATCAGGTGTTGGACTAATCACAAGTATTTTCAAAGCCTATCAGCAAAAATGATTATCCCAGTACCACAGGGCCTAAAGGCACATTCTTCAAGGGCAATTCCTACTTTGAGGGCTGCAGAGGCTGAAGTCCCCCTCAGAAGACATCTTCAAGTCTGGTGTGGTCTTCCAGCTCCACCTTCATTAAGCTTAATCGGCAGGACGCCATTACTGCTAATGAAGTGATGCTCAGGCAAAGTGCTAGCTTAAGTTTTCAATGCAAATTTACTATATTCAATAAAATTTGCTATTGATTTCTCCTCATCTTTGTGTGTTCTTTAATGGTACTGCCCTTTGGTGAAGGCTGCTATGCTGACCAGGAAAAGGGAAAATTATATCAGCTTATCATCATTTTCCTTTCCTGGTAAAATGTCTTGGCAACACTCGCTAAACCCGCCCTCATTTTTAGGCCTAGGCTAACAACAAAGACTTGTGTGATAGGGAGGAGGAGACAATTTATTACTATGGGGAAGTGTTTGCTGCCCCAACCCCTGTTGTGAAAACATAACCCTTTAGTGAGTGCTGCCAAGATGTCTTAACAGAAAAGAAAAATAAAGTTAAATGAATATAATTTTCCCTTTTCTTCTGCTATCATAAATTTCTAGCAGACAAAGGGAGGTTCTGGACCATCAAGAATCTCATGATGAGACTGTTGGTTGACCAGTAAGAAACATTGGTTCATACTTTGGATTCAATTCTGGTTAAATTAAATTGGCTTTTAACCCCTTGAATGCTAGAGAGATCTATTCAAGCTAATTGAATAGGTTTTGTTTGTCCCCTATGATGCAGTTGGTTTACTAAAGAATAACTCCAGATTGCTTTTATAAATATGGGCTGCTGTTCACTTCTAAACAAAACTGTTGAGACATTAAATGAAACAGGACCAGAAATTAAATGTCAAGCACTTCTATTTACTATAATATAGCAAGCATAATAAAATAAATAAATACAGCACCTTATACGGCAACATCTGGCTCCTAGCTCATATTTACCCAGATTAGTATGTGTGACTTGATATGTACGCAGGCATCTCCCTGTGCGTCATTCCCAAACTCTAGTTTCTGGCCATCATGCACCACAAATGAAGTAAACCTTTGAGAACTGGAGGGGTCTATTGCACAATGAGCTATGCAACACTCTGGCCCACAAAAGGTCAACTCCCTCAACGCTCAATGGCTGCAAATATGTTAATTCTACATGATAAGACCTTGAAAAGATGTATTATTTTTTGTTAAACATTTATGTATTGCCACTGGTGCCAACCTCAGTTTGGCCTGAGTCATAAGATGAAATTGCAGTTTTGATTACTTCACAGGCATCTTTAAAGGGGAACATGTTACAATATATATCCACAGTTTATCAAATATTTTAAATGGAATGAAATTTGTCTTTAAGACAGTTAAACACAAAATACCAAAAACTATAACTGCTTTCATTTTCAAAATGTTCTATCCCCCCCACCTTCCCCCTTGTCTCGCCAAAACAGTGGTTCTCAAACGGGGAGTCATGGTACAAGCTTAGGGTGGCAACAATTTTCTGGACCATGTGGGACAAACTGAAGCAAAAGGGAAATGTATAGATACTCTCCAGCCTACCCCTAAACTCATGATCACTGGGCAGGAAAGCAGAGGAAAGGGCTGCCGCTTGAGACATTTAACCCACTCATTGCACTGAACAGATTTCCCACTGGGCTCAGATGTGGGATAAACAGTGGGCAGGATAAATTCACATACACAGGCTGCTACAGGCACAGCAAGAGATGCACTTAACCCTTTTACTGCCAGATGGGTTGCTAGAACATTGCTCCACAATGTTCTGGATAGCCATCTGGCAATGAAAGGGATGTGTGATGGAGGGCCACATTCTCTACAGGGCAGGGAGCTGAGGAGGACAACCCCTCCGGGTTGTCTTGGGTATGGTTCTGTTGCTACAAGAGAGAATAATGTTATTCTAGACAATTTGTGTGTGATTCTGTGACTACCAATGGGACATTATTGAGCTGGAAAAAGTGCAACAATACTAGTAAATGGAGAGCAAGATCTAAGTTATAAAGGAAAACTTGCCAAACTGGGTTTGGTTACATTAGAGAAGAGATGTTTAAGGGACACAATTTACAAACATATTCAAGGTCAATAGAAAGAATTATCTAAGGAACTATTTGTTCGGAGAGCTGAGTAAAAAAAAAAACACAAGGTCATCCATTAACCCCTTAAGGACCACTGACGTGGCAGGACCGTCACGCTGGTCCGGCACTTAAGGACCAGTGACAGTCCTGGCACGTCACGTACTTTTACTCACCGCGCTCCTGTAGGAGCGCGGTGAGTAATACCGGGCACTGAAGTTGATCACTCCATGACCGGAGCGATTCCAGTGCCCCGTTTGACGTGCCGCCCCATATGATCAGTCACGTGGGACGGCACGTCAAAGATTCCTATGTGGTCCTTAAGGGACGGCACGCCCCGGGACCGCTGGTCCTTAAGGGGTTAAAGACTAGAGGAAAGTTGATTTAGACTAAAATAATGGCAGGGATTATTAACATTAGGGGTAGTAAAGTAATGGACTTCTTTGCCTCAAATGCTGTGCTTGAAGAGACTGTAGTTGCCTTTAATGAATTAATGGATACATTTTTAGCTCAGAACAATCCTGAGAATGATGACTTTCAAAGCAGATCGGATGCTGATCCAGAAAAAATCCAATTGCCATTTGGAGTAGGAAAGGAACATTTTTACCTATTAGAGCTTAACTGGAAATTGCCCCAATACCCCCCTTCCTCTGGGATCAACAGTGGTAACATGGCATGAGCGGAACTTGATGGACACATGACTTTATTCAGCCGCCTCAATGTAATTATATGTTACCATTGGTTTGCTGATAGCCCCTAACATGACCAAGAAATTCTACCCAAAAAAGGGTTTGTTTTTTTTCCATTGAAATTCCAGAAAAAAAAAATCTGTTTTCTAAGTTCAATTAGCAAATTCTTATGGTTCTAAATTTAGTAATAACTTACATAACAAAATATCATGTTTTTGAATGTAGGTTCCCAATAAGTATCAATTAGGAAAAAAAATGTACATTTTTCTTTTTTCCCCATTTTGCATCACTCGCATTTCAGGTAAAAAATAAGAAATAAGCCATATAACCCTATGTGCTATAAATAATCAAAATTGCAGTTTCAGGGAGTGGTCATTTTTATTTCTTCCCCACTGTTCTGCTATGGAGTCTCCATAAGATTAAATAAAAATTTAAAACATTTGAACTGTTTCAAATATATAAATATCCATAAAAACTATGGCATACTATATTAGGTTAGATAGCTATAGTCCTCCTTTTTAAAATGGTAACCTAGGGGATGACCTGCTACACAGGGTGCCAGAACCAAACATGAGTTTTCTTGCTTTTTTTTTCCTCCGTCAAAATACCTGCACATAAATGTCTAACAAATACAGACAAGAAAAGGAAGTCATTCCATTGTAGAAAGACAATCCAATACATCACATGAGGAGTCTTCCAACTTTATACCCAAGTGCAATCTACAAAAATGTTTCTCTAAGATCCTGTTTAGTAAATATACATTTTTATACGTCCATGATATCAAAAAGGTACTAAGAATTGAAAACATCAGTAAAGTCCATGGTTTTCAGCAGCTATTAAAATTCTGAGAAGAATAGTACAGTAACATACTGTACATGGTGCCTAAAGCATTAATCTATACCAGTCATTTTTTTCCCTTACATGTTACCAATGTGTACTAAAATGGTCATAATTTCAGAAGTAAAGAAAAGGTAGAGAAGACATATCATTTTGGAAAGTAGACAAATCTGATCCATCAAACGGCAGGTCTTGTATCTTCCTATGCCTATGCTAGCCTAGTAGTAAATGCATTTCACGTCCTTCTGATCCATAAAGGATAATGCTTTTATGTTCTAACAGTGATTAACATAGTAACATCTACCAATAGCCTACCCTTACATCTCTATGACTAGAAAATCCCAATGGTCCCTATGAATTTTGCTCTTTTACCTTTAAATTGAACTAGCAGCCCTGATCAGATAAGCATCAATATCCTTGTTTGAAAGAAAAGCATCTCTTCTTTCAAATAAGGATAGTCTGGGTACACAAACAAGACTAAGGCTGGTTAAGAAGTGTATGAGGTCCTTTATTACCAGTGGATCAAGATTGAATGAAATGCATTTCATATAGTGACTGGAAGATAAACCTTTCCAAAAGGGTACATTAAAACTGTTAGTAGACAGGGAAGATGAGAGGAGCTCCCCCTGCCTCCTTATACTAACCGGATAGTCCCTTGTGGCCCAGTGGACTTCTGGGTCACATCTGATGTCATTAGGCCCTGCCCAATCCTCCAGCCAGGCTAAAGGCATCCCCAACCAGAAGTTAAAATAATAAACTTGTGCCTTGTAGTCCTGCTAAGGTCACATTATCCTCCATAGATATGTCATCCACAACTGATTGAATAGTGTATCTCTTGAACAAAATCAAAATTCATAGAATCCATTAGGATATGAGGATTTTCATACAATAGTAAGGCATGTGGAGGGGTTATTATTCAGTGGTGTTACTTCTCCTTTAAAAAGAGCCATATAGGCTGTGTACATAAAAGTCTCATAAAACCAGCCTCTCGCAAAAAAAACATTATATGCTTGAATGACATATGGCACCCTTGTGACATGGCTAAGAAAACACACCCACCCACTGTGTATACACACATACAAATGAATCAATTCTGGGGCATTCCAACCACACCATATAGGGAACTAGTCATTTCCCAAAACTGAAGTGTATGCATTCTTTATGGTGCAGCCGGAGTAAACTCTAATTGATCCACTTTTGTATTTGTACGTATGACCGACGAAACAGAATTAACCCTTCGAGTACCAAAGGGCTATCAAATACTCTGCACTCCAAGGATTAACCCTTTGAGTGCCAGAGGGGTCGAAACTGCAGGTCATGGGGCACGGCTCGGCAGGCACTCCATGGCTTTCCAGATATAGCTGCCAGAGGGGTAAGTAACGCTATGGCACTCAAATGGTTAAACTGCAACTCATCACTCTTCGGCTCAGTCAGATGAGAAGTATAAAATCGTTAACCCATTCCCCACTAACGTGCTCGCTGTCCCACTGAATTGAAGTGCATAAAGGACTGCGTGCCCGGCAGTATAAATCCACCTGCACACCGTTCACTTGCCGCTCCACCCTACGGTCCTTCTGTTGTTGTTGGACTACAGCTAGCATCATCCGCAGTCAGCTGAGGCTGATGGGAATTATAGTCCAACAAGAACGAAATGGTTGCCTAGCATTGCACTACAGTGTGATGGCCAGCCTGCATCCCTCCAGCTGTTGTCGTTGTTGGACTACAGCTTCCATCGTCCTCAGCCAGCCAAATGCTGGCTGAAAACGATATTTGTAATCCAACAAAATAGAGTGCGCGGTTGTTGCCCAGTCATGAATCCAAGAGTGCTGTGACTCACGAGATGTTGTCGGACTACAACTCAACTCATCCCTCGGACGACTGGGGTCTAGGAGCGTTGTAGACCACAACAACTTGAAGACATCATGTTACCCAACCCTGTACTATACCACAAACAGACGGAGATCTAGATGTACTTGCTGTATCACGCTTACCGGCAGCCGCAGTCGTGCACATGCCCAACAAAAGCAGTAACATCCCCGGGACAACAAACTGAAGGTTCCAGCTCCCCCTCTGCGACCGGAGCTTCATGGTGACAGTGACTAGATATCTGTAACGTCCACACACAATCCTGTCACTTCCCTCGCTCTCTAACTCGCTGACACTGAGAACCTCGTCCTACGTCCTCGAGTTACTCACGTGATCGCCACCAGAATCTGGCTCATGGCCAGAGAAGAGGCGTGTACTCACAGTCAGACCGTACCAATCGTTATGAAGCGGGTTGCAGGCGTTAGCTAAACTATGTCATACGTACGTAACACCCTTAAAGTGGCAACGTTCTGCGGCCTGTGTTGTTTTTTCGAAGTTGTCGTTCATGATCTTAAGAAAAATACGTTCATGTAAATGTATATTCCTTTAACTGTCTTTTGGTGCGCTCCAAACTCCTCTGAGTTCACGTGGCAGTCTGAGCTATCTCTCTCGCGCGCGTTCATTCTATTACGACCAGCAGGGGGAGGTCTGCGGAGCGCGCGCGGATCGATAGAGACGAGCTAATCATGATAGTCCGCTCTCTTTCTCAACTGTTACTGGCTGACTTACTTAAAAGTACTTTTTATGAAAATCTGTATATTATAGAACTTTTTTCCTGCTTAGTAAAACAAGGTCACTCCCATTGATGTGTCTGTTGTTTTATTCAAATCTTTTAACAATTCAAATAATCATGAAATGAATTTACTGTGTTTGATTCCTGATTGTTCTGCCAGGAAGTGACTTGGCAGTTTCTATCACGTTCTGTGGAGAACTGTAAGTCATGGACTTTCCACTCCATTAGAATGTAACAGGGTCAATAATTAGAATTTGACCACTAGAGGACAATGCTAATGTAAACAAAAACGTGTTAAACAGTAATATTTCTGGAAATATGCATCTCTGGGCAGTACCACTACCATTAATTTACTCAACAGGAAACACCATACAATATATATTTTTTCATTAAAAAAGTTTACTGCTCCTTTAAATTGCACACAAAGCTAAATATCTCCTAAAATAAAAAAAAAATGGATGTTGTATATATTTGAGTCTGAAATCCCTTTCCAAATTGCATAAGTCATTATAAATTGTTAGTTCTCTGGAGTGCATAAAATGCCATATTTATTCCCATGTGTTTGTTAATTGAAATTTCAATATTGTATTGTTTAACATAAACGATATACTCTTTTTTTCATTATATCATATACTTTCTTTTGGTGCTATATTTGTCTATAGCAACTATTTATATTTTGATGATATACAGGTAACACCCTTTTTCTTAGTATATTCAAGTTAAACATTTTGGTGACATTGGTCGGTTCAGGAAAAGGGAAAATTATCTGCACTCAGGTCTTCAATTCCTACAGTGGGGTCCTGTGCAGGTACAATACAGTGTATGGAGAAGGAAATCACTTAGACACAATAGCTTTTCATCAAACTGAAAGTTTTATTAAATAGCTACTATAACACACTTCTCTTTATCCTGTAGGGTCCATACAAGCCATTTAACCCACGTCAGTAACCCCAGAGCTGTGTGAACACAGATCAGTCATATAGCTAATAACTTTCTAGCTCCCTTCCTGTTTACTGTGCACATCACAGACATCCATTCAGCTGGATGACATCAGTGCCTTACTCGATGGTCATTGGTGCTTTTTCTTCTCTCCGTTGAAGGCCATTGACAGTTTATATGCCAGCATGGGGCATCTATGGGTCTTTGGTGGACTGAGGAAAAACCTCCCATGAGCAAGGAGGTAATGCACTGACATCACCCAGCTATGCAGATATCAATGAGCTACACAGCAAACTGTCAGGAAACAGGTGAGCATACAAAATCGGAGAGGCTTCTGAGGACGAACAACAGCACAATGGCCTGTCCTACAGCTAATTACCACTCATAAGCATCAAGTTTTAGCTCTCTAGTGCCATTACAGAGGAGAAATTTCCACATACATATTAGACTAATCCCCCCCAAAAGGGCGGTCCAGTTCCAAAATGACAGGTAAGTCCCCCCTGCACGGGAACACCAGCTAACCCCCGACATACGTTTTGGCCTTGTTGGGCCTCGTCAGGAGGGTGCAGCTGGATTCCGTAGGCACTGAGAGCAAGGTGTCCATGTCTGGATTACCCTTCACTCTTATGGAGACCCCCTAAGAGTATTCAAAATAGCATACAAAATGTGAGAGGCTTCTGAGGACGAATAACAGCACAATGGCCTGTCCTACAGCTAATCACCACTCAGAAGCATCAAGTTTTAGCTCTCTAGTGCCATTACAAAGGAGAAATTTCCACATACATATTAGACTAATCCCGCCCAAAAGGGTGGTCCAGTTCCAAAATGAGAGCTAAAACGTGGGTTAAAAGGGTTGTTACTGCCCCTTTAAGATGACAAGAAGTGTGTTATGCTAGTCGTGGAACCCGTTTGGCTCTACACAAAAGCACTAGCTCTGTTGGAATGGGTCGTGACCCTAAAGAGCACAGACTTTTTCCTAAGGACATAGGTCTTACGAATGGTCACCTTGATCCAGCAAAGCACAGTTACCTTACATGCAGCTCGACCTGCACAAGGGCCCATTGGAATAACAAAAAGTGAGTCCGTTTTTTGGAAGAATTCCATGCAACTTTGTCTGTCAGACAAATCTAGACAAAAGGAAGAATAATTTCCTGGATAATGTGAAATTCAGAAAATACCTTAGGGAGAAACCCAACAAGACGTAATAAAATCTTTCTATCACAATGAGCGATCAGAAGGGGGGGGTTTACAGGACAAAGTCTATAGTTGGCTACATCCCTAACTGATACAATCACATATACAAAAGCTGTATTGAGAGTCAAGAAATGAAGGGAAACAGAAGACAGAGGCTCAAAGGGAGCTTTCTGAAATACTACCAGGACTAAGTTCAAGTCCCATGGAAGAGTGGAATCCTGAAAGACCGGGCAAGCATGAGCCACCCCTTCCTTTGCACATAAGGCATTACATATTTCAAAAAGAACAGACAGAGCTGAAATCTGGACCTTGATAGAACTAAAACTAAGTCCTTTCTGGAGCCTAGGCTGGAGAAAGGCCAAAATAGTTGAAAGACTAAAGGGACTGGGCAGTGACCCTTTGTCCTTACTTTAGAAATAAAAGCAAAACCCGGTTATATGGTGATACACTAATGGATATTGAAATCTAGTTGCCTTGCGGTCCATTCAATGGTCGCCGGCAACTAATACTAGATACAAAATCTTCTCAGGTTCTGCCTATAATTTCTTATTGCTCGGCCATCCTTACAATTCTCTCACTAATAAACCATTGTAGATAAATTAAAGTTGCAGAAGCACATAATTAATAAAAACCTGACTACCATATAATTATTACAATGATTAATAGTAATCTAGTTCACCTTCAGATGTGCAAGCGCAACTAAAACCTGTTGCCACACGATCCTTGCTATGGTCGCCAGCAACTGATACTAAGTACCCTATCTTAACAGGCTCTGCCTATAAGTGCCTATTGCTCGGCGATCCTTCCCATGGTCGCCAGCAATGCACTAGTTAATATTTCAATCTAGTTGCCTCACGATCCTATCATTAGTCGCCGGCAACTAATATTAACTATAGTTTCTTCTCAGACACTGACTATAAATTCCTATTGCTCGACGATCCTTTCCATGGTCGCCAGCAATGCTACTTAGTATCAAAATCTTGTTGCCTTGCGATCCTTTCAATGGTCGCCGGCAACTAATATAAAGTATACTATCTTTGCATGCTTTGCCTATAAGTATTTATTGCTTACAATGGTCGTCAGTAATGCACTGGTCAATTCTATTATCAAGCACTGCCTATGAATCCCTATTGTTCTGCGATCCTTTCAGTGGTCGCTAGCAATTAACTAATTGTGTGTTACACAGTGATGGCTCGATCATATATTAGCTTAATTAGTTAATTGCTAGCGACCACTGAAAGGATCGCAGAACAATAGGGATTCATAGGCAGTGCTTGATAATAGAATTGACCAGTGCATTACTGACGACCATTGTAAGCAATAAATACTTATAGGCAAAGCATGCAAAGATAGTATACTTTATATTAGTTGCCGGCGACCATTGAAAGGATCGCAAGGCAACAAGATTTTGATACTAAGTAGCATTGCTGGCGACCATGGAAAGGATCGTCGAGCAATAGGAATTTATAGTCAGTGTCTGAGAAGAAACTATAGTTAATATTAGTTGCCAGCAACTAATGATAGGATCGTGAGGCAACTAGATTGAAATATTAACTAGTGCATTGCTGGCGACCGTGGGAAGGATCGCCGAGCAATACGCACTTATAGGCAGAGCCTGTTAAGATAGGGTACTTAGTATCAGTTGCTGGCGACCATAGCAAGGATCGTGTGGCAACAGGTTTTAGTTGCGCTTGCACATCTGAAGGTGAACTAGATTACTATTAATCATTGTAATAATTATATGGTAGTCAGGTTTTTATTAATTATGTGCTTCTGCAACTTTAATTTATCTACAATGGTTTATTAGTGAGAGAATTGTAAGGATGGCCGAGCAATAAGAAATTATAGGCAGAACCTGAGAAGATTTTGTATCTAGTATTAGTTGCCGGCGACCATTGAATGGACCGCAAGGCAACTAGATTTCAACATCCATTAGTGTATTGCTGACGACCATGGAAAGGATCGCCAAGCAATAGGAACTTACAGATTTAGCCTGAGAAGATAGAACATTTAGCATGAGTTGCGGGCGACCATTGTAAGGATTACGTGATAACAACGATTAGCCGTGCCTGCTCACTTCAAGCTGAATTAGATTGCCAATAATCATTGATGTAATTCTGTGGCAATAAAGTCCTATAATAGTGTACTTTTGCAACGTTGACTAATTTACAGTGGTTTGTTGGTGAATGGATTGCACAGCACATTGTATCTTTTAGTGGGTTGCAAATACAGAATTTTTCTTAAATGTGATCACCTAGGAACAATTAGTATATCATTTGGCATGAGCCTATGTGAAATATGATAAGTATAGAATTTTGATCGAGAAAATAAAAGCTACTCACTGGATGTTTCAATATTATTTTATATACGTGAATTCACATATTATCATGAGCAATTTTTAAATATTTATTTAATAAAAGTTGAGTTTTAATATCCTTATTAACCCTAGTATATATACAGTACTGAACTAGTCTTCTATTTTGTGTGCCTTATATCTCTCAGGCCTTTCATTTTTTAATTAGATGAGAGGTTCTGAATGAATGATTTAGCATACTTCTTTTCTCTTTTCTTTCTATTTTTTCTTGAGATATTGATTTATGTATTAAAGACTTGCGGTACAAAATCTTGATTGAACAATGCACCTATGATTTAATTTATATGGTGATAGCATGGGTGTCTAACATGTGGGCTGTGGGCTAGGTGTGGCCTGTCTGACCCAGGGTGTGGCCTACCAGAAATTTTTAACAAAACCTAATTAAGCTAGCACTCAGGAACTGGTAGGTCAGTAAAGCCTAATCAATTGCCAGCTCCTTACAGTTCAAGAATAGTTGTCTGTTAAATAGCAGTATTGTTGTTGAATTCATAAAGACATTTTTTTTGAATAGCCAACAGGCTACATTCACCATTGTTATCAATAAAATAATTATGTAGCCTCATGCATATTTGTTGCCCACAACTGAAAAAACGTGCATGTCCCTGCTTTAGATGAAACCAGCATTTAGGCTTTCATAATAGTCTGAATGACAGAAGCAGAGAAACTTGTCTTCCTCAGACTGCTGGCATGAGGAGTCACGCCATCAAAGCTAACTTCTCCACTTCTAGGTGACCCAGAGGCAAGAGGTCCAGTAGGAGTGAAAGACTCAGCAAAGGATAAATTGAGAACATCCAAGAACCAAGCCCAGAGAGGCCAGTAAAGGGAGATCAGGATTACATGCTCCTGATCCATCCTGACCTTCCTCAACAACCTGGAAAGAACAAATAAAGTAAAAAAGAAGAAAGAAAAAGCAAAAATTAGTCTAAATTATGTTGAAACCCTTTATTATGGTTCCAGCCTAAGACTCCTGCTAAAAAAGAGGCTAGCTCAGTGCTTTTAACATCTAGAAGGTGCAGGGTATTCTGAATTAAAAATAACTTTTATTTCTTATAGTTAAAAACTTTACTAAAATCATCAAATACCGTAATTATTTACCAAATCCAAATCAAAATGAACAACTAATTCCAAGCTCTGTGTCAGCTTATTAATTCCAAACTATGAGTCAAAACCCTATCTGCAATTGAAAGGGTTAAGACGTTCCTTTTATTACTTGAATCAGTTATTAGTTAAGTATGATTTCTGAAAAACACTGTCAAGTTTACAGGAACATATTCATATTTCTGGCATCACACACATAGTGTCCTGTTAAAGTGTTAGTAATGTCTTAATTTTATAAAAAGTAATATTGTAGTGCAGAAAATAAGAAATCCATCGGTGCTATTCCTATCTCTCAAACCTTTATAGTTTGAAAGAGAGAGCATTCTAAAGTTCCTCCCTCCCTTCTCCTGACATCAGCTGTAAGCTGACAGCAGGAGATCCTGGTCCTGGGACCGACAGGCGGCTCTTCAGCAGAGCTGAAATAGCGCAAATGAAAAAGAAATACTTCATTGGAACGGTCTACAACAGTGGTTCTCAACTCCTGTCCTCAGGACCCACTGACAGGCCAGGATTTGATGATTTCCTTGTTAGAGCACAGGTGAGTTAATCAATGCGAATGAGCCTCTGATCAGCACACCTGTGCGCTAGCAGACAAAAGCCCTAAGTCCTGGCCTGTTAGTGGGTCCTGAGGGCAGGAGTTGAGAAACACTGGTCTACAAAGTGTGCTTGGTTTGCACACCTGAGGAAGCAGAATGTGTCTGTGAAAAAGTTTGACACTCAGTATGGCTTATTGCCGTAGCACCACGCCACAAGGTTTGTAATTTCAGCTGGTAGTGCTTTACCCTGTCTATCCAAGTTGATATTCTGCCAACATTTATCCAGCTCCATCAGTAGGGCCGGATTTGCCATTAGGCAAAGTAGACACCTGGCTACAGGCGCACGGCAGCGAGGGGCGCCTGCCATTTGGATTTTTTTTGTTTTTAAATATTCTTTAAAAAAAAAAAAAAACTAGCAGCCTTGCTGGCTGCGCCGGCGGCACGCACTCACATTGCCCGCCCCCCCAGTCTTGTACCTGATGGAGCTCCCTCGTCGGCTCTGTAGGAATGCAGAGCGCGGGGAGATGACATTATCTCCCAGCGCTCTGCATTCCTGAATAGGAGACCGTGCGGGAGCTCCATCAGGTGCAAGACTGTGCCAAAGGAGGCACATACAGATCTCCTACCACGGAGGTAGGAAACGGACAACGGGGGGAGGCAATGTGAGGGCAATGTGGAGTTAATGGGGGGCAAGTTGGAGCCGATAGAGGGCAATGTGGAGATGGTGGGGGCAAGTTGGAGCTGATGGGGTGGGGGGCAATGTGAGGGCAATGTGGAGCTGATGGGGGGCATTGTGAGGGCAATGTGGAGCTGATGGGGGCAATATGGAGCTGATGGGGGGCATTGTGAGGGCAATATGGAGCTGATGGGGGGCATTGTGAGGGCAATGTGGAGCTGATGGGGGGCATTGTGAGGGCAATATGGAGCTGATGGGGGGCAATGTGGAGATGATGGGGGGGCAACGTGGAGATTAGGAGCATTGTGGAGGTATCCAATGCAGATGGTCCACGGGGGGGGGGGGGGCGCTTCAAATGTCTGTGCCTACAAGCTCCTGAGATGTAAATCCAGCCCTGTCCATCAGACAATATTACTTTAAGATCCATTTGCCATGACAACATCTGGGACATTATTATTCCGCCATTGTTTCAATGAGACAGCAGGCAACATTCAGAACCTGGACACAGGAGAGTCAGAGGACGCAGCTTGTTGGCTAACAAGGGAGAGAGACACTCTTTATACACTATTAGCCCAAGAAGGGGTTTTGTGAGTGCATTTTATTAAATTGATTTTAGTTCATGTATCAATCAATTACTACACTTAGATTTATTCTTTTGTCCTGTCAGGTGCAGTGTCTTCTGAGTGTTTCTAGACCCAGTTTTGTAATCAGTTGTAACGGTTTTCAGACACTCAGACAGCAGGTTTGAATAAAACACAGTTTTATTAAAACAAAAAATAACGAACAAGGTCGCCCTCAATAGGCCACACAGTAGATAGCAATAGATAGACACATAGGCCTTCACAGGACCAGTATACAGGAGTACAAATCATACATATACTTTCACAGGACAGGCTCAGAATAGCGACTGGCAATCAATAGTAAATACATAGGAATCGTCAGTCTCTGTTGTGGTGTTTGGCACGCCCAAGGTGAATAAGAGGCAGCAATAGGTGCTAGATTGCACAACACCTTAAGTCCACTGATATCTTTAGCTGCTTGGGTAATGCAGAGACTGAGACAGAACGCTGCGGAGCAGTTTGCGGATAGCCCCCACGGGCGTGTAACGGAGACAACTTGTAATGCAGAAGCATGAGCCACTAGCCCCCACGGGCGTATAATGGAGACTACTGATGCTGCAAGAGCGTGAATCGCTAGCCCCCACGGGCGTATAATAGAGACCAACCGTACAGTGATAGCTTGAGCCAAATAGCCGCCACGGGCGTATGACAAAGACACTTTGGACTGCAAGAGCGTGACTCGCTAGCCCCCACGGGCATATAAGGAGACCGACCGTACAGCGATAGCTTGAGCCAATAGCCCCACCGGGCGTATAACGGGAACCACCGGTGCAGAGAGTGCTAGAGCCAATAACCCCACCGGGGAGTAACGAGGAAGAGTCCGAAGGAGCGGGAGCCAATAGCGCCTCACGGGCACATAAACGGATACCGACTACTCTGCTTTGGATGACAATATGAGCCGCCGTCTACCAAGGCCCCAACGCGGCCGGCTCAGCAGGAGCAGCGGGAGTATAACAGCTCTGCAAGAGTTAACAACAGCACCAGGTTGGATATATAGCACAGCAAGTATAATTGGAGGCTTAGCGTATAATGGTATCGCCCTGCAAGGGTAGTACAGCTCTGCAAGCGTAACCGGAGACTCAGCTTTAGTAGTGCAGCTCTGGAAGCGTAACTGGAGACTCAGCTCAAGAGACACGGCTCAGCAGGAGTTAATGGTTACAGTCTCGATCCAATCAGACGCGAACACAGCAGGAATCACAATGTCGCCCAAGCGACAACAGCAGCAGGAACGTCAGCCAGGCCAAGTCAGATCACGGAGGAGATTCTCAGACAAGCCAGATCAGCAACGAGCAGGAATGTCAGCCAGGCCGGGTCAGATCACAGAGGAGATTCTCAGACAAGCCAGATCAGCAACGAGCAGGAACGTCAGCCAGGCCAGGTGAGATCACGGAGAAGGAACACAGGAGAGTCATCAGAACAAGCCAAATCGGTACACCGGAAATCAGGAACACAGGAACTCAGCAACAGCAACACTGGCTCTGGAACACCACGAAAGGGCACCCGACAGGTGCCACTAGTCTGGTATAAAAAGGGTCACCGGGGCGGGCCAAACAGGCTCAACCAATAAGGGAGCAGCACAAGAGAGAGTGACAGAGGTAGATCACGGGAACCATGATATCAGTGGACAAAGGCCATTATACATCTCATTCCGTGGCACTGTCAAGGGGATCATCATTTTCATCAGATCTTCTTATTGAATCATCCATCAAATTATCATATCCATTAACTGATCATTCCATTCGTTCCATCTCATCCTCATTTCCATTCATTTGCGTAATCTTGACTGTCTATTTTGACAATTTTGGACATTTATTATATTTTGCATTTTTTTTTATTTGCATATCTGTTATAAATATAACAATACTACTATTATTTGCATTTTCTGCATTTCTAGGAATTGAGTACACTAGAGCTTTCCTTATATTTTTATAACATAGAGTTTTTATCACCTTCTAAATTCACTACTATTTTGTATATACAGTATCTTAGGTGTCTTTCTGTTACAGTCCTGGTTGTTGTATTTTAGGAGCGCTCCACCACTGGGATATTTCTTTTTCCTTTTATCTGTGTAGGGGGAATAAAACTAGGTGAGGAACAGCTAAACTCAGATAACAAGGTGATGTTGCTGAAGACAGTTTAATGTCATACACCATGGCAAGACTAAGCACAGCAACAAAACACAATGAAGTTATATTGCATCAGCAAGGTCTCTCCCAGGCAGAAATCTGAAGGCAGACAGTGGTTTCCAGATGTATTGTCCAAGCTCTTTTGAAGAAGCACAAATAAACAGGCAATGCTGAGGATCGTAGATGCAGTGGTCAGCCAAACAAACTTAGTGCAGCAGATGAAAGACAAATCTTGCTTACTTCCCTTCTCAATCGGAAGATGTCCATCAGTGCCATCAGCTCAGAATTGGCAGAAAACAGTAGGATCCTGGTACACCCATCTACTTTTCGGAAAAGTCTGGTCATGGAAGACTTGCGGCCAAAAATCCATACCTCCGACGTGGAAACAAGGCCAAGCGACTCAATTGTGCACAAAAACACAGGAAGTGGGTTGCAGAAAAATGACAGCAGGTTCTCTGGACTGATGAGTCAAAATCTGAAATATTTGGCTGTAGCAGAAGGCAGTTTGTCCACCAGAGGGCTGTAGAGTGGTCTGCAGACAACAGCAAAGTGTGGTGGAGGTTCCTTGCAAGTTTGGGGCTGCATTTCTGCAAACGGTTGGGGATTTGGTCAGAATTGAGAAGTACAGGCAGATACTTATCCATCATGCAATACCATTAAGGAGGCATCTGACTGGCCCCAAATTTATTCTGCAGCATGACAATCAAAGTCATGAAGAACTATCTTCAGTGTAAAGAAGGACAAGGAGTCTTGGAAGTGATGGTATGGCCCCCATAGAGCCCTGATCTCAACATCATTGAGTCTGTCTGGGATTAAATGGAGAGAGAGAGAAGCAACTGAGGCTGCCTAAATCCACAGAAGAACTGTGGTTAGTTCTCCAGGATGTTTGGAACAACCTACCTGCCAAGTTCCTTAAAAAACTGTGTGCAAATGTACATAGAAGAATTGATGCTGTTTTGAAGGCAAATGGTGGTCACACCAAATATTGATTTGATTTAGATTTTTCTTCTATCTCACTATGTATTTTGTTAATTGATAAAAATAAAAATGAACATGTCTATTTTTGAAATCATTCTTACTTTATAACATTTTTTTCACACCTCCCTAATACTATTGCACAGTACTGTATATATGTGTGTATATATATATATATATATATATATATATATATATATATATATATATATATATATATATGGATGGGACAGGGAGGGATTTTGGTATCATCTTCATAAGGGATATGAAGGCTGCCTCTAAATCCAGGTGTTCTCTCACTTGCCAAGATGGGAGGATAGGCAGCAATTATTAACAGCACTGCCACCAGCAACTGTACTGCAGCAGATGCCCAGCCACCTGTGCCAACAATGGTGGTGACAACAAGTGCACCCTCCTTGTCATCAAGTAATTTATACAGTGGTGACGATTCCGAATCTTCAGAGTCTTTCAGCGCCCTCCTAAGCTTCCTTCACCAGACAAGCATGGAGTGGCATAGAGAGTTATTAGAATGGGGGAGTAATGATGAGGATTTGGAAGGCAGTCTACAATTGCAGGTGAGTGTAGCAGACCAGAGAGATCCTCTTGTGAGTGTGCCGCGGGAGGATGTAGTGGAGGATGTTGTGAGTGTGCAGCAAGAGGAGGTGCATGTTCCTGTGAGGGGTACTGGTTCTGGCTGTGAGTGGGCAAGAAGAAGGGCAGGATCCTTTGAGTGTTAAGGAGAGAGAGGAGCAGGTTATGACTGTGGGTGGGCAGGAAGAGGGGCAGGTTCCTGTGAGGGGGCAGGAATATTTGGTGGTGGTATTGATGACAACAGCCAAAGCGATTGAGGAGGAGAATGAGAGAGGCAGAACCCAATGTTTATTAGGGGCTGGGTCAGATTCAGGGTCTTCAGCAGGTCTTCCAGTGACATCTCCTCCTCCTGCACTAAAGTCCTTGTTGTTCATATATTTCTCACTGGGGTTTGGAACAGTGAAGGCAACTACAAATGTTTTATGCACCCTTTGTGACTTAAATGGGAACTATCACCCCTATACAAGTTTGGCAAAAAAGTAACTTTGTAGAGCGACTAGCTGGAATACTAGTGTAATTTTTTTTTTAAACATTCGTTGTTTGGCCGAAAACATTAGTATTCCAACTAGTCAATCTACATAGTTACTTTTTATCCAAACTTGTATAGGGGTGATAGTTCCCCTTTAATAGGAAAGAAGGGAAAGCAGGGATCCCATCTTGGCACATCTGTATTACTTACACTTCTGCATGCCTATGCTGCATATGCTTATATGGAAAAAATAGAAAAAAGTCCTGCCACTTCTGCTGCTGCTGCTGCTGACCCTGCTAGTACTACCCCTCTTAAAAAATGTGGGCACAAGAAAATCTCCAATAAGAAGACCAAATTGGCTGCGGAAACCCTCCATCAACCAGCAGCAATCGCACATCAGCCGTTGTAGACACAGCTCTCCTCCCAACTTCCACACCCATCCAAAGTGTTCCAACTAGGTCACAAATATATCTGTAAATGTCATTGTTCCCTCAAGACAGCAATTCTGTGAAGGCACAAAATAGGCAATACACTCCCACACTTTGCACCCTATGTGGCGCAGTGATACACATGGTAATGTAGTGGAAATAAACAGAATGCAGGGTTTAACAGAACACCTAAGAACCATGAATATGAGTGCGTGTTAGTGGTAGCATTAGTGTTTATTTTCCTTCTTATTATTATATTCAATAGTTTGTGTGAGTGCGCTGTTGCCGAGCTGAATCAGATTGTTCATGTATACATTATACATTTATTTTTGTTTGCAGTTTTGCACCTCCAAATGATTCTTGGCTTACCATTATGTAGACTGTTATTTAGACAAAATATATTTCTAGTCTTATTTTTAATAGGGTAATTTTTTGGGCTACTGTAAGTTAAGCAAGAAAATAATAAAGTGTATAAATCATAATCACAACTATTATATGTATAAAATGACAAAAACTCCTCTTTTTTGTACCCTATCAAGAAAAGAATTTAATAAAGCAGGTACAAGGTAGATATAAAAATAATATATGTATTTGAAGAACCCAACAATTATATTTGTGGTCAAGGCTTAAAGAGAAACCTAAGACTGGTATATATTGTGGAGCTCCCTGAGCGTCAAGGTTTCCCAGGGAAGATAAGACAAGGCAAGCCTGATTAGAAGGCCATTGTAACCCTTTGAATACCAGAGGGGTACATAACACATTGAGAAGCAATGTATTGCATACCCCTCTGTCACTCAAAGGGTTAAGGTTAAACATGAAAAAGAGAGGCGAAGTGGGGGGTGGGGTGGCTCTAGAATGAGATGAGCCCAGTGGGATAGGCTCTTGCCCGGTATTTAAGGGCTTGCAGCCCCTCCCACAAATGCAGGCAAAGCCTTATACTTGTGGTCAGGGCCTAGAGAGAAGCCTAAGAGTGGTATATATTGTGGAGCTCCTGGGCATTACCATTCCCCAGGGAAGATAAGACAAGGTAAGCCTAAGGCAAAAAGGAGCCAGGGATGATAGGAAATAATTTTATACATGAACTTGTGCAAAAGAGTCATAACAATTAATTAGTGGGCCAAGGAGGTGAGTGCTAGACAGATTTCATGTGAAGGGTCGGGAATGTACCTAGAGAAGCATGACAAATTCCATCTCCCCAGTCTCTATAATATGTGGGGGGATCTGATTTTTAGATGCTGATGAGGCTGCACCAATCCTAAAGGAGTGACCTGAAAACTGGGCTGGATCATAACCTAATCATGAGAGAATTATGCAGTGGTATTTAGTGAAAGCCGCTGAGGTTAGAGCACTAGAACTTGTAGGTAATAATGGGCTGTGATCTGGCTTGAGTTGGATGAGACTGGAGAGTTGGCGAAGCAAGGGAATGGACACCAATAATCATGACTTGTGTAGAAAGGAATGTGGCAGCCAATATTAGTGTGGTCTGTTTTGGAGTGAAACTGGAATAGGAAGAAATGGTCTGGTGTGCGGTAGAGCTGACTTATTAAACACAAAGGCTGAAGAGCGGGAGTGTGCTAAAAATTTGCTTGGCTTGAGAAAGCCAGACTCACTTCGGCCAATAGAATCACGTTAGTATGGTGATGAAATGGTTGGGATTTAAAAAAATCGAATGTCTGAAGATGGGGCAGTGGCGTAACTATAGGGGTCGCATCTGTGACCGGCCTCACTCCAGGGGCCCGGCCGCCCCCCTGCGACCCCTCCGCCTGGCGTCTGCAATCTCCCTCTGGTGCTCTAGTAATGCAGAGCGCTGGGAGATGACATCATCTCCCAGCGCTCTGCATTACTAAAAGGACCGCGCAGGAGCTCCAGGGAGGTAAGAGATGGAGGCATTGTGAAGATTGAGGGGCATTGTGGAGGGGGTCAATGTGGTCGAGGGGGCCTGTAGCAATTCTTGCACCAGGGCCCGGAGGCTTCTAATTACGCCTCTGAGATAGGGTCTGTCATGGGTTGGCGAGTGCGAGGCGAGGGGTGAGGAAGCTTGTTCAGGCCTTTCATGAATAATTAATTCTATAATGAGAAAGGATAGAGGGTTTATGAGGGAAGATGAGGGCTAGATGGTGTTGTATACTTGTCAAGAATGTTTTGATGGTGGGAGGGGCTAAATGGAGAGCTGAATGCCAGTATGCTGCAAATGCTAGAATAGTGAAGGATGAAAATGGGTGCAGTGGCTTCGTTTTGGACAGGAAGAACTGGAATGAGTACCACGCTTTGTCGTAGGTCTTCCTGGTGCTGGGTGCTAACGCCTGGTGAATGGTGTTCGAAAACATAAACTGCTAATGGGATGATGAGGTCTTGAAGTGGTAGAGGGCGAGATGGAGATAAAGCATCAGATAAAGCATCAGATGAAAAAAATGAAAATAAAAAATGTATGATACATGGAGAGCCAAATAAGTTTCCAAAGGAACATCATGATGAAAAGGGAAGTGGATCAACCTTGATAAACAAGGTCAAAGTTGGATAAGTTATCTGGGGAAAAGATAACTGCCTTGCTTGTCCATTGATGACCCCAAAGGGCCGCTGCAGCCACTATGGGTATAGCTCAAAAAAGAGGAGAATTGGAGGAAAATTGGGGGAAATCCAAAGCTTCTTGTGGCCACGGATCAGAGAACCATTCTGAACCGCAGATTGCTGCAAAAAGAGCCCCAGGTGCAGCATCTGCATAAAGTGAAGGGGATGAGAGGGACAGGGTGGGAGGGAACATCATACAACAGTTCCAGTAACGGAGAAGTGTAGACTACGTAAGGAGATCAGATTTGGCGGGACTATCTAATTGTATAATAGATGAAGACTCAAGGGAAAGGAGTGGGAGAAGGCGAGAAATGAATGAATGTCCTTGTGGAATGATTTTCATAGCAAAACTGAGGTGGCCAATAAGTGATTGAACTTCTACTTTAGTGAGCACTGTTTTTTGGGCATGAGAAAGGATAACTGACTTATTGCAGATGAGTTATCTGGAGGGAGCCTTGTTTCTCGAAGGGCAAAGTCTAAGATGATACAGAGAAAATTTATTACAGTGGAAAGACCACTAGTCATGGCAACTGGAATATTGATGGCTTGAAAAAGAGAAAAGAATTTCTGTAAACTGGAGAAAAGGGAGGATGCAGGTTTGATGAGCAAGAAGTCATCTAGATAGTGCAGCACGGATGGGCAAATGCAATGGTTGTAAAGCATCCAGCAAAAGGGTTGAAAATCTTTGGGCTGCGATTAGAACCGAACGTTAATCTAGTGACAAAATAGTACTGGCCTTGCCATTTGATAAAGGGTGAGCTGGGAGGAGCTTAAAGGCATCTGATATGTCAGTTTTAGACAACCAGCAGTTACAAAGGTGGAATGAGGAGCTGAGTGATCTATTATAAGCCTCTTTTTTATAGTGAATTTTCATGTATGTAGCAATCCCTAGGTGGTTAATACACCAGAAAGGGTGGGGTTGGAAAGGGTGGGCCCAGAAAAAACCCTTCTTGTATTCCTGGGACAGTAGGGATGATATTACTTCAGGTTCTGAAACTGCGGAGGCTAGGTTATGAGATTCAAGTGAAGTAGCTGGACAGGCGATGATACCTGTGTAAAAACCTGAAATAATAAAAATAATTAGGTGTGGGTTGGGATGAGAGGAAAGGAATGACTGCAGAACTGTAAGGTTAATGTCACCTAGTCATTTATTAAAGGACTAGTTGAAGAGCCCGTTACACAGGCCATAGTGCCACTGCCCGCCGGTCGCGGGGCAGTCATGCTCAGTGGAGACTGCCAGTGCTGCGGCTGATACAGAGAGCTCTGTATCAGCCGTGGCGCGGGCAGTCTCTACTGCACATGACTGTGGCATTACACGCGTTTTAGTGAATTATTATATAGGATGAGTTGCGAGGGCAAATGGCTCTTGAATTAGCTTTGCGTCATACACAATATATGTGTAGAAGACGACAACTGCTGAAGAAACAACCCATTGAATTAAAATTGTTACATATGGGTGAGTTACCAAGGTAGTAAATCTATCTACTGAGTTTAATACTGGGGATTGGTGGTGGTGGATGAGCTAGTAGATGGGGCTGCGTATGGAGAAAGAGCAGCTAGCTGAGGTGCACTGGGAGTGTGGGTGGGTATAGAGGAAGGGAATAAGTTGGGAGAATGGTAGGGCCTGTCCCTGAAGATGCTAAATGCCAGGAAGAACTCAGCTAATGACAGTTTTTTGGATAGTTGCGGGTCCTTAGCTTTCAGGGTGACAGAAACAATGCCATCGTTAATGGTCTAGTGTTCATCTAGGTCTTGGGAACCTATAATTAAGGTGTCCAGGTTTATGTCCTTCCCCTCTATAATGTCACTTCGGATGTGAGGCGGGATTATGTGGCTGGTGTTATACGAGGGGAAGGAGTGTAGAATGTACTTGGTTGAAGAGATACTGAGACTGATGATGAGTGCGGATTCTAGCAGGAGTGATAACGAAACCCGCTAGAAGCTGATTGGCTGGGAGGTGTGTAACCCCACATCCCAGCCAATGGAATCGTGGAAACCATTTTGAACAGAGACTGGTCATATGAAAGCCAGTCTCTGTTCAAATTTCCCTCAGTATGGCTCAGGCAATGGCCCGAGAGGTAAATGAGTGTGTGTGTGTGGGAGGGGGTTCTTGCTCTGCTGGTGGCAGCGGCATTGTACATTTATAGCAGGAATATCTTTTGGGGTCATTTATAATTTGAAGATTTGTTTTTTTTATTACAGTTGGATAATATATGGGATACATAGCACAACAGGAAGACAGAAGATACAAAGAGGAAGAATGAAGATGAAAAGAAAGAAGAATATGCCAGATAGAAGATTACAGAAGAAGACTGACAGAGGATGACAGGTAAGTGTTACAGCTATGGGCTATGGATGACTGGATAGTGTTAGGGATAGTATTGTTTCACTTTATTATGATTGTTAGGGGTAGTGTAGGGTTAGTGTTTGGGAGGTGGGTGGAGGGTGACTGTGTTTTTAGCTACATTTCATTGTTTGACACAGTGTCAAACAACGAGAGTTAGCTAGTTTCCTTTGATGTTCCCACAACTCATGCTGTTCATGTTGTAAGTGTACACTGCCAGTGGCGGGCAGGAAAGCAGAGCAAGAACCACCCCCCCCCAGTTACTTCTCAGGCCATTGTCCTACTGAGTGAAATTTGAACAGAGATTGGCATTATATGGCCAGTCTGTGTTTAAAATGGTTCCCACACTTCCACTGGCTGGGATGTGGAGTTCTGCACCTTCCATTCATTCAACTAGTGGGAGGATTGATAAAACCCACTCGACTCTGATTACAAATACATATGATTAATGTCAAAATCTTGTTTCCCTTCATGTGCCAGAGGGGTATCCAACTCATTGTTTTGCAATACACTGGAAACCCCATTGGCATTCAAAAGGTAAACATTCTAACATCTGAAACTAGGCTACCGTGGGCAGAGTTTAGGCATATAAATATTAGTAAGTATACCACCTCCGTTCTATTGAATGGCAGCTCAACATATGATTGTTTGACAGCAGGGAATGCTAGGCAGCTCTAATAATCTGCTAGTTACCCTACCCACCAGGGAAGTGTTTCTTTATGAAATTCAGAACCAGACTGGTGAGTGGAGCTTAGGTGCGGTTGGGTGCTAAGAGTTAAAGTGAAACTATTACTGTAACAAATAGGTGATTTTTAATCTGACCTTTGTATTATGCTAGGCATTTTTATTTAATACAATACATATATATATTTTGCTTTTATTTATTCGTCAGTTTATGCAAATTAGACAGTACTGGCAGTCATACCAGTCAGATGCTAACATTCCAGTTTGTTCTTCCTCCCCCCTACTACAGCCTACTAGTCAATAATAACTCACTTGCAAAAACAGACTACCAATTATTCATGTACATTAACTGAGAATCATTCAAATCCAGATACTAACATTCTACGCTTCTCTCCCTCTCACTTGACACTGCTTTCTGATCAGTAATCCTTCAGTTTCATAAACTGAAGAGCTGACATTCATTCAAATTCTGCCAAGGTCAATGTTTCCACTTAAAGTGGGACTACCACCACACATAAAGTTAAACCCCAAGAATTACCCATCTGGTGACTAGCTGAACAATAGTGCTAGTCGCCAGAATAATTACCTCCTTATAGATAAATTCTACTGTTCCTGAGACTGACAGCCAGGAAACAATGCAGACATCTTTACATAGTGATGTCTGCGCGCCTGTGATGTCAGTCCCAGTCTGCTCTAGGAAGCATTGCTTGGTACCTTAAGGTACCGGAAGGTACTGATGGCACGGGCGCACATATTCTTTTAAAGAGCTGTTTCCTGGCCTGGCCATCAGTCTCAGGAGCAGTACGATTTCTGTATAAGGAGGTAATTATTCTGGCTTCTAGTACTATTGTTCAGCTAGTCGCCAGATGGGTAATTCTTTGGGTTTAACTTTATATGGGGTGGTAGTTCCTCTGTAAGTGAAATGTGAACAGGTGAGAGTTTCACTTTAATAAGTTTAGTCACAAACACCATTAAAATAGAATTTCTTTTTAAAAAATGGTCAGCACAGATTATAAAGTTTTTTCTGTTAATTTTTATTCAGGTGACTGTTCTACTTTAAACATTTGCGTACCATAAGGATATACAACACATTTCTATTTTGCACATTCATCTGGCACTCCCCTAAAGGAGGAATGAAAAGCTACCATTCCATCCCTGGTCGGGCCTGTTTGTTTTGCAGTATACAGATTCTGCTTGAGGCAGAACAACAAAGCTATTTTTCTTATCTCTTTCCCTCATCACTGTACCCTCTGCAGGCAGTGATGAACCACATGAATATGATTAGAAATTATGATAATGAAGTGGCTGATGAATAGGCCCCTTGGAGCCTTATCCTACAAGAAAAGACAATCAGATAATCAGATAGTTCCTGTTAACCCACTATTTCTTCTCTTCATAAACAATGAGGCCCTGATATATGTTAAATATTTTCATATTTGCTAGAAAAGGAAAAAATCCAAGTAGTTCTAAGATGCAATATGATGCTAGTCACGTACTGAATATGAGACTGATCTATCTTAAAAAAACTGGAGCTATTCCACAGAAAATCCGCTGTACAAAAGGGAATAAACATAAATATCCATTGTTTTAAATTCTGCTTTTTTGTTAATTAGCTCTCATTTTCTAACATGTCCTGGACTCAGTTTATCTATCTCAGGAGGGTGAAAGGTTGAGCTGACCTTGACAAGACTAGAACCTGCAACTTTGTGGTTTAAACAGCTTGTACATTAACCAACTGAGCCATCTCACCAGCTTTAACCCTGTGAATGCTAGAATATTTTCCAGTGCACTGCTGGAGACTTCTCTAGCATTTAAGTCAGTGTTTCTCAACATAAGTCTCCAGAGCAGACCAATAGTTCATACTTTCATGATATCCCTGCTTAATCACAGATGAGTAGTCAGCGGCTCAGTTATTTTGATTGATCTACCCGTGTTTAATTAGGGATATCCTGAAAACCATCTGTGCTGGTGTGCCTTGAGGGTAGGAGCTGAGAATCACTGATTTAAGAGGTAAAAGGCCCCTTTAAATCAATGGGAGTTTAACTGGATTGCTGTAGAATTGCTCCCTTTCTTTGTGCTTCCCAGTCAATATATATTAGACAAGTGTTAATGTTAACAACCTGTTCTCTGCAGGTGTTCTCCTAATGGTAGGTCCTTAGAAGCCTATAAAGATTGCTAGCTGTTATAAGCTGTCTGTTTTTAGAGAATAAGAAAGCCTTAACCTCATAAGGACCAGGGAAGACCAAGGGTTTTTTTACACGAGGACCAGAGCAACATTTGCTTTTTTAGTATGTGTTTGTTCAACTAAATTTCCCCACTAATTCTTTTAGTACAGACGCACAAATTATATACCATTTTTATAGGATAAGCTGGGCTTTCTTTTGATGCCATATTTATGGGTATAACTCATCGTATAGTTTAATTATAATATAAAAATTTGAAAAAACACACCATTTTTATAGGTTTTCCTGTGATGTTTTGTGCTCAGTTAAAGCATTTTTAACAGAGGCTGGATACAAGGTATGAAGTTTCATTGCTTTGCAAAGCGTTCCGTACCCCTCTGGCACTCAAAGGGTTAAGAATAGATCATATCAAACGTATTTACTTGCATTCTATGAAAAGGTAAATGCTAACTTTGACAAGGGTATTGCAGTTGATTCACTTGGATTTTGAAAAAAGCCATTGATAATGTGTCACACAACAGGTTACTGTATACATTAATAGGCTTTGGCTTGGGAGCTGAAATCTGTGCATGGATAGAGAACTAGTTAAATGATAGAATACAGATAGGGTTGCCACCTTTTCTTAAAAAAAATACCGGCCAATGCATTCCCTCCACAGACTTAACATTGGAAGGAAGCCAATTTTTTACTGGCCTGCCGGTAAAATACCGCTGGGTGGCAACCCTAAATACAGAGAGAGTTATAAGTGGAATCTTTTCAAATTGGTCTAAACTAGTAGGTGGAGTGCCTAAGGGTTCACTCCAGGGCTCGGTGCTTTTTAAATAGTTTAGTAATGATCTTAAGGGTATTGAAAGCAGTGTCTCAATCTTTTTTGATGACAGTAAACTGTGCATGGAGAGACAAACTATACCAGTCAGGATGTTTTTATTTCTGCAGAAAAACTTGGATAAACTGAGTGAATGGGCTGTAAGTGGCAGATGAGGTTTAATACAGATTCATGCAAATTTATGCATTTTGGTTCCAAAGTGAAATTCATATGATTCTGCATTCTTGGCAGACACACCCAGGAGTGGCAATAGGGAAGAGTTATGCTAATTCATCCCCACTGATGCTTGCAGGAACCAGCCCCAGTTTTGCCTGGGTGGTGGGGAGCGAAGCCTCCTGCCCACTTGTATCCAGATCACTGTAGGTCCCTTCCTTTTCTGTGTACTTGCCTCTCTCCTCCTGACTTCCCTTCACTACCACACTTCCCATTCCTGTAAAACTATATATGCCCCTGCACCTTTACACTTCCTGCTCCTATCTACATTAATACACCCTGATCCCTCCCCATCCACCTCTACCTCCCCTGCCATTCTACATTTCCAGTCCCATCTACCTCTCTGCTCCAGTGCAGGTCAATGCTTCCCAGTCCCCTCTACCTCCATGCTTCCATCCCCTCTCCCTTTCACCTCAAAGAAATGTGTCCCATTTGCTCTCCACCACCTCCACTCACTTCTTTGGCCTTCTTTGAGGTGGAAGGAAGTGGGGAGAAGAGGCAGACAGTATTTTTGTGGTTCTGTCGCTACCAGTGGGACAGTCGAACAAGGACTGCATGTCAGACAGTGCATGTGGGTTTGTGATTACCAGTGTACAGTGGAATTAGGGGGTTTCAGACTATGTCAGACTATCTGTGTGTGAGTTCTGTGACTACCATTGGAACAAAACTGGGATATCAGATAGTATATGTGTGGTTCTCTACAAGTGGTCAATGGAACAAGGATGTGGTATTATGTGATGCTCTGTGACTACCTTTGGACATTGGAACAAGGCTGGAGTGGCAGTAAGGGTATGTGTGGTCTGTGACTACTAGTGGACAATGGAACAAGGCTGGGATGGCAGACTATATGATTGGTTCTGAGACTACTATTGGATAGTGAACCCCCCCTTCTTGTACTGGCAATGCAGTAATCCTTTTAATAGTATACACTATACTAACTTGATGTGATTACCTATTAGACTGATTCTGTGAGGCCAGGTATAAGTCAGTTACACAAGTAGATCTCTTGCTTTTATCTAAATGTTTTACTAAATTGTATTAACTATGCACGACTAAAGTGGGTTGTACTCTCTTTCCTCCCCATTTTCAAAAAGTCTGTATTATCCTACAATATCTATTTTGTGATATGAAGAAACTAGATTAGTGACAAAACCAGTTGTCTACATAATAGCAAGATAAAATTACCAATCAATAGAATAGTTTCATAGTAAAGTAGGTTAAAAATGAGAACAACATAATCCTTTTAAAACCTAAAATGCTCCCATTTAATACTCACATTAAATTTGTAAGCAGCATTCTTATTTGTACTTTACAATTGCATAACTTTACATTTCCCTACATTAACGCTCCCCTTCCATCCAATCTGCCATTTAATATAAACCCTGCAGAGAAGAAACAATCTTGCTCAGAGTTTACTACCGTGTATAATTTAGTTTCATCTGCAAATATAGAATTTTGGTTTCTGTAACTCTTTCTTTACTACTCCCAACAGCAAAAAGAATATTAACAGGTGATACAGAAAAGCGTTCATATTTCAAATCTAGCAGTCCCATCCCTCTGAACACTTAGACAATGAAGAATGAGCAGTAATTCTGCTCACTCCTGCTATACTAAAAAAGAGACTTCTTTTTATAATAGTTTCACTTATTGTTATATAAATTGGGTCACACTTATTCAGTAACCTTCCTCACAACAGTAAAGGAGGGGTTGGTATCACTTCTTACTGTAGCATTAACACATCAAATGGGTTTAGCCAACAAATAGTAAGAGTGAGAGGTCTTTCACACTTAGCACAGCAAGTTATACATTGTTGCACAGGAATCACTGTGACACTTAAAGAGTCTGTATTTTGCAGTAAAATTCGAGAATAAACAATGTTGAATGGGAGAAATATTATTCAAATTAAAATGCAGAAAGAAGGTCATGGGAGCACTCTAAGTCGAATTTTAAAGGGGAATGGTTAAAATAAGAATGTGAACATCATTTATCGAATTAAAATGGTGAAGAAAAGCACTGTAATTCAAATTTTAAAGGGGAATGGTTAAAATTTGAATGTGAACAGTATTTGTCGAATTAAAATGGTGACCAAAAGCACTTTAAATTTTGAAGGGGAAGGGTTAAAATGTGGAATGTGAATAATATTTGTTGAATTAAAGTGGTGAAAGAAAGAAAGATCCCATGGCTCGGTTAGCGTAGCTGGGCGCAAACTTGGTACCCATGGTAGTGCCACAGATTTCCAAAAAATGTCTCCCCTTGAACTCTAAAAAGTTTTTTCCAAAATTACCCTCTCCTTAGGGAAGAAATATACAAAAAGGCAAATATTGTTTTTAAAACAGCTCCCAATATTCGCTCACATATTGCTAGAAGTAGACGAAAAGTAGATTAAAAATCAGTTAAAACAATCACAGATAGGGAAACATCAAAAGAAGGTGAACAATAAAGATTAGCAGTAGGAGATAAAATATGTGGTAATTATAGTTGTGGCTCTAAAAATGTCAGACCTGCCCCTTAATGGCCCTACGTAAGAAAACATTCAGTAGCACCCAAACAGGAAAGACCTTTTCAGTGAACAGTTTTATTAACTGTAATACTAATTACACAATATATCTTATTGAATGTGGGTGTAAGGTACAGTATGTAGGAAGAACCATCAGGCCACTTAGGGACAGAATAGGTGAACACCATAGGAATATTATTAAAAAAGATATAAAACATTCAGTTTTGAGACATTTTAGCAGATACCCGTTAGGGGGCATAGCTAATTTTACAGCGATGGGATTAGAAACAATATCAGCGCAACTGCATAATAGATTTAAGATCTTATGCAAGAAGGAAGCAGAATGGATTTATAGATTAGAAACCCTAACACCACAAGGGTTAAATGAGAACATTGATATTAGCAATATAGTCGAAGGAATAAATAACTAAAGAGTCAAAAAGATCCCTTAAGAGATATTATGAATATGAATATATAAGAAACTGATTAGTAACTGGTTTTATCAGTATAGAGTTATAGGTTAAATAAATTTTAAGTATTTAGGAAGAATTGCGAGTAGGTGGATATGGCTTTTTAACACAGTACATGTTAATTTAATGTGTATATGTTTTTTACGTATGTTGTTTATATATATGTATATGAATATATTATCTTAAATGTAATTACCTTAGGTTCTTTGACTGGACATACACTTATCTACACTGGGGTGGATTAGGATTTTGGTTAGTTCTTCAGTAATGTTCATGAGTTGATTCAGTTTTACTGAGTTTATCTTCAGCAACAAAGAAAGAGGAAGATGTGGAGAGGGAAGCAACGGTTACAGAGAGTGCTGAAATGTGAATGTTTTTCTGTATCAACTGTTAATATTCTTATTGCTACTGTGAGTAGTAAAGTTATTGCATAATATTCATCTCTGTCTTTAATAAAATGTTGACTTTCCTTCACAAAGTTAGGAAAATCCTCAAATTTTAATTGCCTTATTTTATAAGCCTCCTCGTGGTACTGTATTTGCAAAGACAAATTCAGGAAAAGGTACCGAGAGAAGGGGAGGCAGCAAATGGGAACAGACAGCAGCAGAGAGATGGGGAAAACAACTGCTAGACGGGGCAAAGGTATAAGCCCAAAAAACAAATGAGATAGCCACACAAGTGGAGCAGATACCAGTGAGAGATAAAGAGATGACCACTCGAGGTGGCTAAGGTAATACCCTTTGGGTATCTGGAACTGCCACACAAGCAGCAATGCCAGCCACCAAGAGCAGGAGAACTGCCACACAAGTGGCAAAGACAGTTGCCAAGAGGTGAAGGAGACAGCTCCACAAAGGAAAGGAGGAAGAGTAGCTGCAAGCTGCTGGGAAGACACAGAAACAGAAAGCTGCAAAAGCAGTCCACAGGAGGGGACACAGGATACAGGAACTACAAAATAGGACTGAAACTGCAAGCTGAATAATAGAGTACAAAGGTCAGACAAACCGAGATCAAAGGACTAGAGAGGCCAACATAGTAAAACAAGCAGAGGTCAAAGGCTGATAGCTGACAAACAGGTTCCAGGAATAAGCACTGGTTTGTAACAGTTAATTACTGGGTCCCCAGGGACAGAGGCTGATATTGTCATGATGGCAAGCTTCTTATGAAACTCTGCCCACTTCTCCTCATTCCCACCCTGTTCCTCCCACTTCACCTCCTTCCATCTCTGTTCTACTTACTTCCTGCCCACTTTATAACATAATGCAATTAAGTCCCACCCCCACAGTGATTAATCCACCTCCCTTTTTGATGCGAATAACGTAATTTGCAATGTTTCCTCTTTATTACCTACATTTATTCTCCCCTTGTCCAGCTCTATGACCCTTTACTTGTATCAAGTGACCAAGCAAAAGGGGCACGGCGTTGCCCGTGGGGATTAAGTCCTTTGGGTGCTTCAGGGGTATTGATCTCATTGGTGTATATGTACATGGAATAAATATGCAGGTAGGTGTAGCACAAATGCATTCAATGTACATACACATCTACCTGCATATTTATTCCATGTACATATACAGCAATGCAATGAATACCCCCGAAACACCCAAAGGACTTAATCCCCATGGGCAACACCGTGGTCCTTTTGCTAGTATATAATAATAGTGGTGCTCATGGGACTCCAATAAACACAACCACTGCTTAGTGTGGTTGGGCCATCTCTGAACCCCTCTTTCTATTCCTCTACCCCTTGGTTTTGGGATGATGGGGCAATAAGATTAATATTGGCTTTCCCTTGGACCCCAAAACAAAATAAATTGCCCAAAGGGGCTTGGCAAATGCACCCTTTTTTTACTCCAGTTAAGACCTATGAACCACTTTAAAGAGGATCTATCACCCCTTTGCAACTTATGCTCATTAGTTAGAGAATTTAGAGAATACATTTAAAACTGTATTATTTTTTTTTTTTAAACAAAATGTTATTTGCGCAAAAATTAATGTTTATAGAGTCCCCGAGCCTACTTCAGGGCTGACTGCTCTTGTCGTACTGCCTGTACTCCTGTCCCTCTACCCAGCATCCTCCGATGATGGAGGCTTCCTGTCTCTAAGCTGGAGCAATCTCATTGGAAAAGATTGATATCTAGCCAATGAGACCGCTCCAGCTTTGAGACAGAAAGCCTCCGTCATCAGAGGATGCTGAGTAGAGGGAGTGGACCAGAGGCAGTGCAGCAATCTGCCAGAAGTAGGCTGCAGGGGACTCTATAAACATTAATTTTCGCGCAAATAATGTTTTGTTTTAAAAAAATAACAGTTTCAAATGTATTCTCTAAATGCTCTAACTAATGAGAATAAGTTGTAAAGGGGTGATATATACTCTTTAAATTAGCCAAACGGGGGTCCCACAGACCCCCCCTTTTCTATACAAGGAGGGCAGATAAGAAAGGATAAACACACCTGAAATCCCCACACAAATCCTACATAGTTTTAAAGCATTAAAAGTTATTTAATACTCTGCTATGTATATTAAACCACATATTGATTTATTGAATAGCTAACTAATTAATTGGCTTGGCTTCATCTACAGCTGTTAGTGGGAGCATTGCCAGGCAAGTGAGTTGGCTTCAGAGGTGGTGGAAGCTCTGTCCTTGCTCTGTATGGGATATCATGCTCCATTCTCGTACTAAATGAGGTTGTATATGAGTTCTAAGTCAGTGTAATACGTTTTCAGTGAAGTCTGAGTTCGGGACAAAGTTCGTCATCCTCACACAACTTTTGTAATCCTGTTCAGAGAACTTAGTTCTCACACACCATCACTCTATCAGAGTGTGGTCTGTGACATCACATGGGAGGTGCGACTGCCCTCAGAAAAGGAACCAGTGATGGTATTGAAGGGAACAGGGATAAGGTGTGTAATACTTGTGTTCGGCACCCATAGGATTAATAGTTACATTTGACTGCTTTGCAGTGTGTTCGGCACCCATAGGGTTAATAGTTACATTTGACTGCTTTGCAGAGATTCATGTACTAGGGAGGAAATCACTAGACTGGCTTATTCCAGCCTCTTATCTGTGTAATTGCAACAATCGTTAGAATATGTTCAAAGCTGAAAAGTTTCCAGACCCCCCCACGGGGGAGGAGATGGATGCCGGAGCAACCGTTATCTCTGTAACCACTCTCTTTTTCCCCCCCTTCCTGTGAATAAGTTTGCTTCTTTGTTTTATATATATAATTTTCTGTTCTATGTTGAAAACTGTGTTGTGCACAGCCCCCCTCCCTTTATGGAAAAGGGGGGCTGTGGGCCTATAAAGACTATGTGTGAGAAGAATAAAGAGAGAGCTTGTATTGGATACGCTGTTGTATGTGTCTTTCCTTGCGATCCATACAGGCCCCCGGTATACCGGTAATTGACATAGATATCATAGACAGACTGATAATAATAAGGTGAAAGGTATCCCTAACAGGCAGCGATCCAGGTAAAGATTCCCTAACAGTTTTTGGTGGGAGAATGCGGGCGGTGTGCATCCATGGGTAAGTGACTATATGTTGTTGCCGTCCCAGGGATCACACTGCCGTGTTAAGGGTTGAGGGAAATAGGGAGATAGGGAGTGAGTCTCTGTTAGTCTAATATATAAGCGCGCTATAAAAATAAGTTCGAGGCACAAGTATAGTGTCTCCGGGAACAGAAATAGATAAGAGTTCGAATCCAGAGCTCCGGAATTACGGTCCGAGTCACCCATGTGGTAGGCTCCGGGGACCGTAGTTGAGCAAGTAGGAAAAGGATTCAGGAACAGTTGTAGTCCGGAAATGACCACAGGATTCGGCCCTTGGTGGTCTCGAAAGCACTATATGTGACTTTCCGGGAGACTGCCCGGTAAATTAAGTGAGTGGCATTTGACTACCGAATATTAGGCAACAGAACACTCATTATCTATAGAATCTATAGAGTCCCTCTGTGAGTCTATGTCAATAATCTACTGTTCTGTCCTCTCTTGTCTGTCAAATTGTTTCGTGATACTGTATGATTACTATGCACTGGTGTTGAGATATGGATGTTTGTAGAGATGTCAATTAAGTATTGTATCAAAGGATATTAGAGGCTGAGAATAAGTATTGTGTTATTGTGTGCTGTCCCCGGTTCAGGTGAAGGTAAGCACTGGGACCGGGTGTTATTTCAGGTGAAGGTGAGCACCTGAATTTTTACTCCTTTTCTTTTCCTCGTTTATTTGACATTGTGATTGCATTGTATTGTACAACTTGTTGTAAGATGGGTGGTCAAGAGAGTAAGACCCCAGAAATAGGTGAGGATTGTATACACTATGTAGAGAGACTGACAGGGGGTTCCTATTGCACTATTCCAGTCGTGTCTAATTTGGTCCTGCAAGATACCACCCACTGACTTTCTCCCCCTGATCACTGTGAAAATTTACAACTGTCTCGTATTTGTTGCGCATGGCTTACCTGTTTTACATACATGTTATGTGTCGTTTGTCTGGGGTAGATACGTGCCCTGTTCCGGAGGGATATAGTAAGTGAGCACAGAAAGAGGGAGAGTGTGTCTACATCACCAGAGAGAGAGACTTGAGGGACTAAATGGGAAAGTTATTCAGAGTGTGTGGATTATTGCTATCAAAATCAGGTACTAACACATTATGCATTCATTTAGTGACAGCTAGGCAGGGGTTAAGCCGCCATGCTTGTAAAATGTTGATGCTATGAGAAAGTTAGCGCAGCTCTGATTCCCCCTCCCTTCTCTTCCATTCTACCTCTCCCCCTTGTTCTCTCTGTTCTTAGATAAGACACAAGTAACGGAATTTCAAGGTCACCAACGCTGCTGTTTTTCTAAAGGTCCTATTGTTAAGATGTTGTCTAGTAGCTGGGAACTAAGGGTTAATAAATATGATTGGGTGGAAATATAGATTTGTATTATGGTATAGATTTGCATTTAAATATCTATATACCGTTTTGTATTTCCTTGTTAAAAGGGGACCGTAATAACTCAATGATCCGAGGATTCTGACAGGGGCAGGTTCTGAGATAAAATGTTGCAACATTTAGGTAAATTTAGGTAAATTCAATCCTAATTTTGTGTAATCAATTGTATGGATCCAAGCAAGTAAAAATATGGATTTGTTAAAGAAATTGTCAATGTGTTATAGATAATAGAACTGAAATTATGTTCTTGAGTGAGAAGAGGCAGGAATGTGGGGGCTGTCTTGCTGGAAGTGTCTGAGGGGGTTTTGGCATTGGTTTTACCGGTTCAATGGTTCTCAGTGATCTAAGACCGAGTAGTCCAGCCAGTCCACCCGGCGCGGTCACGGGCATCCCTTCCTCTCCTGTTTTTGACTTCTTGGGAAACATATATTTCAACTGAAGTGGTGCACCCAATGTGTATGTGTATATATATGTGTATATATGTATGTATATGTTCAACTGAAGATTTGTTGAATTGTGATTTAGCCTCCATAAGAACAAATTGTAGTTATGTATATGTGCCCTTTGCAACCTGTTGTCTGTTAATTAGAGAAACAGCAATCCTGCTTTCCCTGAAAATGACAGGAAGGGGTTAAATGCCTGTGTGCTGATTCTCTCCCACTATGAGACGATCGCGCAGCATCAGACCCCTCCCTCCCCTGTGTAATTTCTTCCCAGTTGTAATAATGTTATGGGGGAATGAAAGAGAAAAGATTGTTGACACATATAAGAAATTAATTTCTAATGAAATTAGAGACAGATATGTAGGAACTGCAGATGCATTCCCTCTTAATGACGTGACTGATAATGTATTATTATTTTACTGTTCTCTGATCCTGGGGTCCGTGCAGACATGTGGGAAACCTCATTTGAATCTTCCTGGGGTGCAGTAGGTTGTGCAGCAGAGGGATAAGTCCCTTGCCGCATCTTTGTATGGATTTAGGGAAACACTGAGAGTGTGTTGAGCAAGCCAGTAAGTGAAGTAATGGAGAAAGAAGGGACAGAAGTTATGTACAGAGATACAGAGGAAGACAAAAAGACTAGGCAGGTATTGAAGGACCATGTAAAGTTTAGTGCTTTAGCAATTGCAAGGAAAGTTGGCACTGTTGAAGCAGGTAGAAAGAATAATGTAAGTGGTACAGCGAGATCTAAGCAGGTAGGAAAGAATACATGTTTTTACTGTAAGCAGGAAGGACATTGGAAGTGAAATTGCCCCAAGCTGAGGAATAAGTATAGATATACAGACAGAAATCCCCAGGAAGAAGGTGTATCTGTTAGTGGTGATGCAGACAGAAATGACTCACCTTACAAGACAGAATAGGAAGGGATCAGGATCAGATTTTTTTTTTAGCATTATCCTATAGTGCAGGAGGGTGGAATTCATAGTGAAGAAAACTATCAGTATAGTAGGGGTGGATTGAATTCCCTCCTCTATGCCATATATACAACCTATGGAAGTTACCATAGAAGGGACTATGGTCCAAGATGGTTTTCTCCTATCAGAGTCATGCCCCATTGCACTGTTGGGAAGGGATTTGTTGACCAGATTGAGGACAGAGATAACTTTTGACGCGGACAAGATAGAGGTATATGTACCTGACTATTATGACTTGACTTTCCATATGGCACTGAGACACACTTCCCAGGATAGTCATGATTCAGACATCCCGGAGGAGGTTCTGCGCTCAGTGGCCTCTGCTGTTTGAGCAGCTGGAAAGCCAGGGGTTGGTAGAGATGCCCGACCCGTTATTGACTTGCAGCCTAATGCAGGACCGGTCTAGGACAGATAGTACCCCATCAGCCAAGAGGCTAGGCAAAGGTTAAGCTAATAGTGGCCAATATTTTGACTGAAGGATTGTATGACAAACTGACTATGATTCTCCTGATACGATAGTATGGGATGAACTGAAGCGGGTGCTGATGTTCGCCCCTGCTTTAGCTCTGCCAAAACCAGTTACCCTATTGACCGAGGCCATAAATGATCCTCCAGAGCATGACTGTGTAGACGTCCTGGAGGAAGTGACTTTACCCAGACCAGATCTGTACAAAGTAAGTTAGAAATTGTTGGGATTTGTGTGATATATACTTGTAAATCAATCCTAAAATGTGACATATTCTAATCACTGGGGCCAGGCAATGGGCTTGGGTGTCATTTGAACGGCTCCAGATAGATTATATTGGGTTGCTTTGCAACCTGTACTGGGATTTTAGTATGCTGTTGTAATAGTTGATTAATTGTTTAAGTGGCTAGAGACATTTTTTTTTTGAAAGGAGCTACTGCGGGATCAGTAGCTAAGGTGTTAATAAGAAAAGTAATTCCAAGGTTTGGTTTGCCTCGAGTCATTGAGTCAGTCCATGGAAAACATGTTACAGCTGAAATTGTTAAAAGTGATTGTGTCACTCTAGGGGTGGATTGGAGATATCATACCCCCTGGAGGCCTCAATCCTCTGGACAAGTTGAGAGGATGAACCAGACTCTTAAGCGCTCTCTGACCAAACTATGTACTGAACTAAGACTCAAATGGCCAGAGGCGCTTTCCCGTGCCTTGACTCACTTCAGGGTGACCCCTTCCAAATCCTTAAAAGCTTATTCCTTAAGAGATCCTCTTCGGTAGGCCCTGGAATAGGATTGTGATGTATCAAAGATCTACCTTAGAGATTGGTAATCAGCAGATTATGGATTATGTAACTGCTTTGCAGCATACCCTTTCTTTTCTTCCCAGATTTTCTGTTCCACAGCCTTTGCTTTCGGCTGGCCCAGTGCAAGTTTCGAGATTGGAGAGTGGGTATATGTACAGACATGGAGAACAGAGTGTTTGGAGCCCCAGTGGAAGGGTCCATTCCAGATTCTGTTGACAAGTTACAGCGCAGTCAAGCTGCATAAAGGAAAGACCTGGATATACCACGCCTGAGTGACAGCTGCACCAGAGCCTGAGCAGGATAAAGGCCCTGTGCCCTCCCAGTGCCCAGCAGATGCCCAGAGGGAGGCAGAACAGGGTGAAGGTCTGAGGCTTTTGTTCAGGAAATACCAGCAAGTAGGCTTATTGCATCGCCTACCTCCGTGGGACCAGTAAGCAGGCTTATTGCATCGCCTGCCACCGTGCGATCATCAAGTAGGTGTTTTGACGGGCATAATAATCCCTGACCACCTGCCTCCGTGGGACAAGACCATCATCAAGCTAGCACCCTCTGGCAGTGAAAGTGGCCTGCTTGAGGAGGTGCCCCTACAGATAGTAAATGATGGTCTAATGTGTATTAACATTATAAGTGTGGGGGGTGGAAGGCTGGCTTATGTATGCAACTTATGTCTCACCCTCACTCACGTAAGGACTTCTGAAAGGCCACCTCTGCACTGGGGTCAGATGGACTGCAGAGACACCCCAGAGACCCGTGAGAACTCCAATGTCTGAATCTACTTAGCACCAGCATGTTATGAACATTACGTACTTTTGCTTGTGCAACATGGTCAGCCCTACTGACGTTATGACCACTTGCCTCATCAGCGTGCCTGTTTCGCTAGCTGTAATCCATGAGTATTATTGTTCTTTATGTCCTATTTAAGTTTTTTGCTTTGCCTCATTGCCAAAAGGTGTAGTTCCCCTGGGTCAGGCCCTTACACCCAGTATTTAAGTCACCTCCACAGTACTGCACCTCTATATGATGATGCCTTATCCAGGTTGTAAGATTTGTGTGAGTCCGGGTACGCTCGGACTCAAAGAAGGGATTGAAAGAATTGTATAACATATAGAAGGGTTAAATATTCTTAGGGTTAAATTGTTTGTGTAACAAGTCATTCCATATTTGTCAAACAGGCCATGTTAACATTATAAAGGGAGTCTGGTTATCAAACTGCTGCTCTTTTGCTGTGCATATCACGCCCGTAACTCCCCTGCCAATCCGTATGCCCCTTACTTGAAAATGTTATCCCGCCGCCCTACCTCTCCCACCCCTTGCTATGACAATGTCCAGGGCCCAATGTAATTCCCAGAGTTTAGTTTGGTGAATCAGTTTAGTACTGATTCAAAGAAGGGATTGAAGGGAACAGGGATAAGGTGTGTAATACTTGTGTTCGGCACCCATAGGATTAATAGTTACATTTGACTGCTTTGCAGTGTGTTCGGCACCCATAGGGTTAATAGTTACATTTGACTGCTTTGCAGAGATTCATGTACTAGGGAGGAAATCACTAGACTGGCTTATTCCAGCCTCTTATCTGTGTAATTGCAACAATCGTTAGAATATGTTCAAAGCTGAAAAGTTTCCAGACCCCCCCACGGGGGAGGAGATGGATGCCGGAGCAACCGTTATCTCTGTAACCACTCTCTTTTTCCCCCCCTTCCTGTGAATAAGTTTGCTTCTTTGTTTTATATATATAATTTTCTGTTCTATGTTGAAAACTGTGTTGTGCACAGCCCCCCTCCCTTTACGGAAAAGGGGGGCTGTGGGCCTATAAAGACTATGTGTGAGAAGAATAAAGAGAGAGCTTGTATTGGATACGCTGTTGTATGTGTCTTTCCTTGCGATCCATACAGGCCCCCGGTATACCGGTAATTGACATAGATATCATAGACAGACTGATAATAATAAGGTGAAAGGTATCCCTAACAGGCAGCGATCCAGGTAAAGATTCCCTAACAGGTATAAGGTATGCTATAGTATTAGAGTCAAAATCTTAGTTAGGACTAGCCCTCTGGGGTAGTGTAACCCTCTGGGGTAGTGTAAGTAGCCTATGAGTGAGTGCGTGTATGTGTCTGTGTGTCGGCCATGTTTTTTTTTCTCTTCGGCGAAACATGAGGGCTAACTCCTTGCAGAGATTTTCACAGGAGTGAAAATCATGCCCCCTGTATCTCCAGAACTGGCAATAGGGAGGAGACATGAATATCCCTTGCCGCCCCTGAGTGTGTTAGGAGCAGAGATCGATATCTAGCCAATGAGACCGCTCCAACTTAGACAGAAAGCATCCGTCATCGGAGAAGGCTAGATAGAGGGAGGGGAGCGGAAGCATAGTGACGAAATGTGGTTACAAAGCAGGTAACCACAGTCTATCCAGAAGTAGGGTCAGTGCAATATTTATTTCTTCTGTTTTGCCCAAATAGCGTTTTAAAATATGAAATTAATGAAATACTCAAAATAACCCTATATAATAATTCGCTAAAACGTGTGTAACGATGCAGTCATGCGCAGTAGAAACTGCTGCTCGTGCTGCAATCATGCAGAGTAGAGACAGCCAGCGCAGCGGCTGATACAGACATGGACGCTCCACAGCGCGGGCAGTCTCTACTGCGCATGACTGCCCCGCGACCGGCTGGCAGTGGCACTGTGGCCCGTGTAACGGACTCTTCAACTAGTCACTATATAAACTAACATTTAAGAGCAACTTGTATAGGGCTGATAGATCCCCTTTAAAAAAAATAATAATCTGTGGCTGAAGGTAAATAACAATAATATTAACTCTTACCCCTTTGAGTGCAAAGAGGTATCCAACACATTTTTGTAGTTAACTATGTATCTGCTATATCATGTATTGTTTGTCCTTTTAATGTTTGTAGTTGAACTTATATTATTTACCATGATCAGATATCCAGGCATTTGTCCGTATTATGTTGCTTTTATATATCATTTTAATGTTGTTATTGTTTACCTGCAGTTGCAGGTAACGTTTTATAATTTTTTATGGTCAGTATTTGTTATTTGCAGGTATCAGAAAATGGTATGTACTTTTTGCGCTTCAAATGTCTATTCATTTTCTTATAATATTCAGTGTGTTTTATATTAGATCTACTCACACTTATGCTATACAGCATTTTTTTCGAAATAACTATATTTTGTACCTAGGTGGAAGGTTTTACATGTTAGCAACTAGGGCAGGGGTGTCCAGGTTCAGTCCTCAAAAGCTTCCAACAGACCAGGATTTAAAGATTTCTCTGAGCACAGATGGACCAATCAAAATGAGTGAGCCACTGATTAAATGTGCTTAATCAGTGAAATCCTTTATTCCTGGCCTGTTGGTGGCCCTGGAGGACCAAACTTAGCACCCCTGAGCTAGAGTGTCTGTTCTTGTGTGCTTATATACATATACTTACAAACATATATAGTTTCTCTTACGTCCAATATGGTACACAGGCGCCATGGGGTTGAGTCTCTCCTCCTGGAGGGCAGGACACATCTCAAAAGACAGAGTGTTTGAGATGGAGACTCCCTCCCCCTGCCTACTAACTCCCAGAATTCATGTAGGGCAAGACACAGTCTCTTAGTTTTTTTAGGTTTTTATTGTTTTCTTCTTCAATATGGGGCTGTATAATCCCCAGTAGGCGGGTTACCATTACTCTGATTCCATGGAGTGGATCAACCAGTTCACAGGTGCTTTGTGGACCCTTTCAGCTCTGTGGAGGGAATCTTGCTGACAAGTTTTCCCTCATGACAGGGTCTCTTGAGACTCTGCCTTCTCTCTACGATGGTAACCTGAAGACTAGTGAGTAACCCTTTGAGTGCCTTAGTCCACTTATGTCCCTGCTGTGCTGCCTTTACATTCAGGGGCTGTTGTGAGCCTTGGTAGGCTCTGGTACTCATTATGGGTATTTTTAGTATCTATAGGTTTCTCTTAGGGGGGTTTAGAGTATGGCTGACTGCTTTATTTTACGGTATTAACCCTTTCTCTACTGTTTTTAACCCTTTGAGTACCCCTCTGGCATTCAAAGGGTTAACTTTGGGAGGTTTATTTTTACCTCCCTACTACTTGAACCTTAGTTTTATGCTCCCCTCATATGTTCCCTGGGGGTCTGGGGTTTTTTGGCAACCTTTTCAACTTAGACCGATTTTAACCCCTTAGTGACAGCTGCGTGAGTACGCGGCTGTCACCTTAACGCCCGGCTAACATTTTCTTTTAAACAATTCCGGAGTCCCCGAACGGCGTGCAGCCGCACGGAGACCCAGATTTCCGGGACTTACCAGGTACGTCCTCTGTCACTAAGTGACAGTTTTTGCGGAAAGTACTTGGTAAGCCAATTGTTGTGATAGGGTTAATGAGGAGGCCTAGCCGCTCACCACCATCTCTGCACCATTCACTTCTATAGGAAACACTGTTATGGGATATATCTTTGCAACTGTTTATTATACAATGGTTAGCGAGGGCTCTATCTTCTTATCACTTTATGCCCTATCATCCGGTACACTTTCTGAGTGACCAAGGGGTGCGAGGCGATCTACAAATTGAGTTGTAAGTGTTGCTAGGCAACAGCAACAACTGTTTCCCAGAATGCCGTTTCACTGGCTTTCTTCTGATTGGCTCTCACTAGACTTATGATATTATGTCCATTAGATTGCGGCCCTTACAGCAGTTTCGTGCCTGTCAGTAATGACAGAGAAATGAGCCAGGTACCGAGAATGATCACGGTGCACACTGGGCATTTTCACAGTGTCAGCCCTCGCAAGGTTCAAGCAACTCTACCTCTAACACAGAGCATGTTTGAATCTAGTGCTTGAAGACACTGAACTCTGTGTAAATCCCCAGTGTGCACTGCAATCACTATCTGTCCCTAAAGACAGGCAGTAACACCACTGAAAACAGGTAGGCCCATGAGAAGCTGCTCTTTAAGAGTGCAGAGGGGTAATGGGACACACACTTGAGACTCGAGGTCCCCTCTACACCCTTCTAATCTTCAATCCTATTGTCCTGTCTAACTCTTCCCTCTACATGCCAAACCGGCTTCTGTTCTGTCCTAGTGCCCAGTCATGACCTCATTGAGGTCAGTGTGATGTGTCATGCTGATCTCACTGAGGATAGTATGGCGTATTGGGACAGAACAGTTGCTAGTTTGGCTTGAAGGGAATCCTGCTAGTTTCAATTGTACAGTATACATTGTACAATTTATACAGCAATGTGTGAGTATCACTGGGCCCCTTTTGACACAGGGCCTCTCCACACTGCGGGGGACCTTTGTCATGCCACTGCCAATGAGAAAACTATCTGGGGGCCCCAGTAATACATAACAGCCCACACTTTAATTGGGGTCCCTGAGTCGAGTACCACCCGCCCTTCAATGTAACACAGAGGTTTTTTTTCTCCCAAACAGACCTGCTACCTGACTGGACCACTGCATTGCAAAGCACTTCTATCTCCCATCCATTGCACTTTCATCTTCTGTATCACAACCTACTTTCCTCTAAATTGTAAGCTCTGTATATTTATTTCCTATTGTACAGCACTCCTGAATAAGTTGCTGCTTTATAAATAAAGGATAGTAATGATTTTTTTCCTTCTTGTTTATTTTAGGGTTAATTTTGCATTTTTGTTTTTTGAAAAATAACCAAAATATTGATTTACATATTACTGAAGGAAGAACAGCTATTTTTGTGTTCAAGGAGTGAAAATGCCACAGTTTGTAACTTTACATTCCACATTTGGTCTCTCATTGTATGTTGGGATGTCTTCCATTTCCTGTAGAACATCACTGCCTTCAACCAGCTGTCTAAAATGGAGAACAGACATAAAGAATCATTATACTTATCTGTGCAACAAGATTTTCGCCAAATTGTAGGCAAATTAATTAAAGGATAGGTAACCCCACTTTCCTTACTATGGTCAGAAAATCCTATTGGCCCCTATGAATTTGACCTTGTACTCCTGTTCAAGAAATAATATAATTCAGTACTGGATGTCATGTCCATGTGTTCTGTGGTTCTGCTAGCAACTACCATGTCTGTCTACATGGACATGACATCCAAATATTCATAGAGCCCATTAGGATTTTGTATCCTCCCTATACATAATCTTTCCCAATGTCTCTGCCCCCTCTTATCCTTGTGCATCTTGGTCTACAAGTCCTATTATCTCTATTCAGCCAATATCCGGCTAACGATAAATTCTTATCTCTTTACCACAATGATAGCCATTTCACCACTTAATTATGTAGGCTGCCTGGTTGTCCAAGCAGGATGGCCGCATGGCAATAAAATCTGAACAGCAGAAAAGTAGGTGATCTTGTTGAATTCGGTCGTGAACACACACACACACACACCCTGCATTCAATAGCAATTTGTGAGTGAATGTCTGACAGGTTAAGTTTGTATAATAGTGCATTAAACTACCTCTCTCCTAACATGCATTCCATGCTGCATGTTAGTTTACTCTATATAACTGCACACAGACGTTTAGAAACTCTTAATAGACAAGCTGTTTAGTTATAGTGTTCATTCAGGGTTGCTCTCCCTCTGTCAGTCTGTCTCCACAGTGAATCATTTGAATATTCAAAGCAGAAGTAAGAGAGGCACTCATCCGTAATGCTTGATGCAATAAGTAGTTTTTATTTTCCGCACATCCCAGGTTACAACATGTTCAGCAGGACAGAGGTGTTAGGGTACAGTGTGAACGTTTCAGGAACTTCCTCCGTCCCCTTCCTCAACACAGCCTGCTATAAGCTAAACTCACATGGATCCATTATATAACCCCATACAACACCCTCTCTTACTTCTACTTATAATAATGTAAAACATTATTCAGCTGTAGGGCATTGGTAAAATCAACCCTGTATCACAAAATCTCATTAGGTGTTACTTAGAATATCAGCGCCACACTACTGTCTTTGGGAGTGGGCTACAGTGTGTCTAAGTGGTTTCTGTCCCAAGACAACCTATAAAGAGGCAGACACGCACAGTAGAAGGGTCAGAATTAGATTTAATAGTAATCATTTCAGTTGTATAATTATTTACTCACCCAAAAGCTACAGATCTTCTGTCCATGTAAGGCGCAGCCTGCATAGTGATATAGAACTGGGAGCCATTTGAATGACGTCCTTTATTGGCCATTCCAAGAATTCCACGTTTATTATGAGAAACAGCAAAGTTTTCATCTGCAAATATTTCTAAAGTTATATTAATGTCCTTAACTCTTTGAGACCGATGTAGAAGGGAAAACTGGAGCAAATATGTGGCAAACAAAAATTCCCATTGATTTAATTGGGGCTTTAACCTCTTAGATGCTAGAAAGGTTTCCTACACATTGTGAAGCATCTGATGAGTTAAAAGCTCCATATAAATCAGTGTAAATGTTGTGATCACTCTGCACACAGTAATAAAGAATTCACAGAAACTTTCATTATCTTTACTGGTGAGTATTAAAGGCATAGTGATACTTAAAATGTAAAAAAAAATATTTTGGAGTGTTTATCCCCTTGAGTAAAACAAGGGTACTCTCACTGCTGAAAGGTGTACTATTCAAAAATTATTACAGCTCAAACTTGAATTTTTAGGTGTAGTATCACAGTGGCCTGAAATTGTACAGTGGTGCTGTTACCACAGTTGTCAATAGGATGGTGTAGCAGCAGCATCACTGTACAATTTCAGGCCACTGTGATACTGCATCTAAAATTCAAGGATGAGCTGTAATAACTTTTGAAAAGAACACCTTTCAGCAGTGGGGAGTACCCTTGTTTTACTAAGGGGAATAAACACTACAATTCATATTTTTTACATATTACATATTACTATCCCTTTAATAATTCCTCAATGTTTAGCTATCGGTGTAGCCTTTATAAAGATACACATAAATGCATGCACACACACACATTTTATATATATATATGTGTGTGTGCGTGTGTGTGTGTGTGTCTGTCTATGTATGTATGTATGTGTATGCTTGTGTATTTTTCTCTCTCCCTGTTGTCTTCTATCTCTAAAGTACATATACACACTTCATAGGAACTGCAGTAGTCTCAAATTTACATATGGCTACTAAAGTGTACATACAGACAGGAATTAAGCAGTGACAAACAGTACAATCTCAAATATATTTTTATGATACTTCTCAATGCAGAATGCAGTGGGTTATAAATAGAAACATAGACTATCTTGAACATCTGTCATACAGTATTAATCAATTAAAATTATGTTTAAAGGAACAGTGAAGGCCTTAGGATGCTTATCTTAACACACTGTGACAGTAACAGCTCCAGTGGCAGTTTGAAATATAATAGCTTTTGGAGCAATCAGCATGGGCAGCACCCTTGATCTACATGGCAGGAAAAGATCTACAATATATATTTCATAATAAAATGTTACTGCTTCTTTAAGTCTTTTACTTGCTAATCATTGCTACTTCCACCTCTGGGAGTAGAAGTGGTATAAACTTATTACTTAACCCCTTCGCGACACATGACGTACATGTACGTCCTGTGTGGCTGTCACTTAGTGACAGAGGACGTACATGTACGTCCCGGAAATCCGGCTCCCCGCGCGGCTGCACGCCGTTCGGGGACTCCAGATTCTTTAAAAAAAAAAAAAAAAAATGTTAGACGGGCGTTAAGTGACGGCCGCGTCTGCACGCGGCCGTCACTAAGGGGTTAAGTATAATGGTGATGCTCCCAAATACAGGAGAAATCTAAATTAACTAGTAAAAATGTGCATGTTAACACACATCTATAATTTTTTGCCTTTTAAACCACTGAGAACCAGTTGAGTGAGCAAAGAATTCTGAAGCAATACATTGCTCAAAAGGAGATAAAGGTGTTTGGGTGGACACTGCTCCTGCACTCAAAGGATCTGTCGGCCGCCTGCCACAACCTTTGCCTGTTTTATCGACTTCTGATCCTGTTCGCAGCAGCCTCTATCTCTGTCTGAGAATACTTGTTATACAACTGTTTTGTTTTTGTCTATGCTTCATAGCTATTTATGGCCTTCTCTCAATCATATCTGCTCCAGAGCATTGTTCAGTAAGGCTTTTTCAGTTATGCCCCCCAGATCCCAAGCTTCATTCACTTACCATCTTCAGTTAAAAGGATAGTAAACCCCCCAAAAAACTGTTGGCGAATTGATAGTACTAATAACAAAACATGTAATGCCCTTATTCCCACCTCTCAAACCGTTATGGTTTGAGAGATGTAAGAAAATAAAGGCCTCCGCTCCCACCCCCTTCTCATGTGTCTGCTGTATAGCGGACGCCATGAGATCCTGCTTCCAGGACCAGACGGCGGCTCTTCAGGAGTGCTGTCATCGAGATATCTAACTATGATTACTTCATTGGAATGGTCTACAACGTGTACTTGCAAGCCAGGCACACATTGTAGACCATACCGATGAAGTAATTATAGTTAGATATCTCGATGACAGCTCTCCTGAAGAGCCGCCTAAAGTCGGTCGACTGGATTCTGCCTCTGACAGCTTTACAGCTCATCAGGCAGAAAGGGGAGGGCTTTATTTTCTTACATCTCTCAAACCATAACGGGTTGAGAGATGGGAATAAGGGCATTACATTTTTTTATTATTCCTATCAATTCTCCAACAGTTTTTTTTTTGGGTTTCCTAACCCTTTAAGCCTTGCATGCTCCCAAGATTCAGTTTATTGTGACAGGTTGGTCAGCTGTGTCTTTACTGCTTCCTCCCTACCTTCTTGTACTTTACCACCTTTAATCAACATATCATTTGGCAGTCAGCTGTTTGGTTGTAGTCCTTTATACTGATTAAATCTTGTATTCTGTATACGTTTTACATGCAAACATAACACATTCAAACTTAAGGTTTTTTTTTTTTTTACCTTCAAATGTCTCTCCAAATATAGATTCACCTCCATTTCCTTTTCCTGATAATATGTCTGTTCAATACAAAATAATTGATGTTTACATGTGAATCACAGTTCATTACTTTCTGAGGAAAGAAAACATGTTAAAGGACAAGAAACACTGCCTAATAATAACTGCCAGTAGCATTTCAATGACCAGAAAAACCTAATGGCCCATCTGATTTTTCTCCTTGCTCCTTGATTCAAGAGATAACCCCTTCAGTCAGTCGTGGATAACATGTCCATGAAGGCAGAAATGACAGTTGTTAGAAGAACCATGGGACACAAACTATTCCAATTGCATATGGTAATCTTAACCCTAAGGACCAGAGGTGTATGTAATGCATTGATTTGCAATGTGTTGTTTACCCTTCTGGTCCTTAACCCTTAGAGTGCCAGAGGGGCATTCAAAGCATTGCATCATAGTGCACTTTGGCACTCAAAGTGTTACGTAGGCTCATGCACTCTGCTGCAACTGTCATGTCTGCCTCCATGGACATTACAGCTGACATGTCAGTTGCAGGCAGAGTGCAGGAGCTTGCAGCTGTCATGTACACATCCATGGACATAAAATCCAGGATTGATTGGAGATATTATCGCTTGAACAAAAGCACAAGGGCAAAATTCATAGCAGCCATTAGGGTTTTCTGTCTATAGTAAATTAAGTAGGGGCTATTATTAAAGGGGAAGTACCACCCCGCAATAACTTAACATGAAATCAGTCTTCACTGAGATGATGGGCTGAGCTACCTAAGACTGAGACAACAGCCGTCTCTAGGGAGCAAACTCTCAATACAGTTGCCAGGAAGTTTATACCCTTAATTATTAGCACAACACTGATTACCATATGATAGGAAGCATAGCTGAACACCCTGAAAGTGAGGGGTCACGTAATGAGTCAGACTCTGGATGAGGGGAGTAGGCAGTTTATTTTAAGAGATAAAAATAGTTTTGTATTAAAAAAAAATTACCTGCCAAGTAATAAAAAAAAGTAATTTCTCTGTCGTCCAATATAGGTTACTGGTAACTTTGGGTAGGCGACCACCCCTTTAAGTAGGCAGGAACAATTCTTGAAGAGAATGCTGGGTAGAGCCTACCTCCTCTCCTTAGCTGCATCTAACCACCCATCTCCAGAAAAGATTTGTTCCTTGATGAAATACAGGCAAGAGAACAGTTCTGCTATAGTTTTAGCTTATTTTTTGTTTTCTGTTAGATATGGAATACCACCATTAGGCGGATTACCATTATTGACATTCCCTAGTGGATAGCTCAGTTTCCAGGGACTATGGTTGACCTTTTAGCCCTGGAGGGAAAATCTTGTTTGGCAAGTCCTTTCCCTAGAAGTTTCCCACTGAGGCTTCTTCTTTATACATGGTAATCTGAAGACAGAAGATCTGCTGAAAAGGTGAGCAACCCTTTGAGTGCTGAGGTCCACTTGTCCCACATTTCCTTTCTGCACAGTGGTTTCCTTTGGAATTCCTACTACATACTCCTGCACTCATTGGGTTTGACTGTATGTCTGTTGGGGGTTTGGAGCAGAGTTTCTGTGGTAAATTTAACCCTTTGTCTGCCAGTTGGCATCTTTTAGGGGGTTTTTCACACTGCACTGCTCCTCATGTCAATCAGGGTTACCTAGAGAGTACTCAGGTCATGCGCTGTTGCCCCTGTGTCTCCCCCCGGGACCTCCAGCCATGCACAAGAGCCAGTTTGGATGCAAGAGTTTAAGGCCACTACTAGAGACCTAAGATCTACCTTACAGCCCCTTCCATACCAATTGCAGAGGGTCTTCCAGGCTTGGCAACCCCCTACTCCTATCAGGTCTTCCCTACCTAAGCCGCAGGGCGTACAGAAGAGGAACTACTGGTGGATTCTGATGAAGGGGAATGCTCTGCGGTGGTCTCTTCCCAATTCTTTGGGGACCCCTTTGAGGCTGACCCTGATCCCTCTGCTGAGGGCCTGATCAGGGCAGTATTAAACATGATCAACATTCCTTTGGTTCCAGAGGCTCCTGTGGACCCTTCTGATGTGTTCCAGGAGCCTAAGAATCGGTCTACCTGTTTTCCACGTAACCCACTCTTGACCATCTGGTGTCTGATGAGTGGAAAGCTCCTGACAAGAAATATTCTGTTTCCAAGAAGCTTGCTAAGTTGTACCCTTTTTCTGAAGCAGCGTTAGCTCAATGGGCTCATCCACCCAAGATGGACGCGCCAGTCTCTAGACTTTCTAAGTCCAATGCTTTGCCTGTAGCAGATGCTTCTGTCCTCAAAGACTGGACTGACAGGAAGCTTGAGACATCCCTAAAGACCATCTTTGCTATGGCTGGTACTTTGTTGCGCCTGGCGTTTGCCGCTGCTTGGGTAAACAGAGCCATTGCAGTTTGGACTGAACAGCTGACTGTGGCTGTCCATTAGGGAGCTCCTACCGCTGATACGTTGCGACTTCTTGTCAACATTTCTGAGGCTCAGCATTATGTTTCTGCTGCTATTTTTGACGCCATCCGCTTGGTGGCTACGGTTTCCACCATGTCTGTGGTAGCCAGACTGACCCAGGCAGTTCCCCAGGTTCCGCTCTCCTCCTCCAAGCCCAAACAACAATGGAGGGCCAAGCAGTCCTCCACCTAGCCCAAGACTTCCCAACCTGCTTAGGAATTACTCTATGAACCCCGGTCCCCACGCACCAGTAGGTGGTTGTTTGCGCCACTTCCTCAGTGTCTAGACAAACACCGTGGGGGATCTGTGGGTTTTGCAGGTTGTGTCAGAAGGGTACATGATCCCTTTCGTCTCTCTTCCACGTTCATGTTTTTTCCTTCTCACACTCCTCAGGGAGTGGAGAAGCGCCATCTGTTCCACGGCGCTATCCAGACCTTTTTGGACAAGGAGGTTCTAGAACCAGTCCCGGTCCCGGAAATGGGTTTGGGTTTTTACTCCAACCTGTTTGTGGTTTCCAAGAAAAATGGCAGCTGTCGTACAATTTTGGACCTCAATTCCTTCGTAGTCAAGACTTATTACCACCAGGAGTCCCTGCAGACTGTGATCGCGGCCATGTCTCCTGGAAAATTCCTTGCTTCTCTGGACCTTCAAGATGCATACCATATTGCCATCCATCCAGAGAGCCGGCAGTACCTCTGGTTTGCTTGCGACTAAGGGCACTTTTAGTTTTCTGCTCTTCCCTTTGGTCTGACTACAGTTCCCCAGGTCTTCAATTGCATCCTGAGTGCATTAGTGTGGCTGTCCTTCACCGGGACGGCATCATAGTCACTCCATACATGGATGACTTGCTTCTGAAGGCTCCTTCTCTGGAACTCCTCCATCAGCAGGTTAAGGACTGCATCCATGCACTGACCCATCACGGATGGATCCTCAACATGGACAAGTTGGACCTTGTACCATTTCAGAGACTAGTCTTCCTGGCTCTCCTCTTCGACACCAGAGTATGGTGTTTCTCACGGACAAGGTGGCTCACCAGATCGTCCACAAAGTATCGGCGGTTCTGGCTCATGATCCAGTTCCGGCCAAGAAGCTGACCTCACTAATGGGGAAGTTCATTTCCACCATAGAAGCAGTTCCGTTTGCCATGGCTCACACCAGGGAACTTCAGAGGTTTGTGATCCACGTGTGCAGGGGTCAGCAGGATCTGTTGAAGATGTTGGTGTCTTTTCTTCTTCATATGGAGCTGAGCCTGTCATGGTGGCTTCACCTCTCCAATCTGCTGAAGGGCTGTCCCTTCATGATATCCTTCTGGACTACCATGACGACGGATGCCAGCCTCTCCAGCTGGGGAGCGGTCCTGGGTCACAGCAATTCCCAGGGTCAGTGGTCTCCGGAGGAATCTCTCCTTCCCATCAATGTGTTGGAGCTTCGGGCGATATTTCATGCTCTTCGCCACTGGACACGTCATCTGAAGGGGTGCCCAGTCAGAGTCCAGTCTGACAATACCACGGCCGTGGCTTACATCATCAAGCAAGGTGGAACAAGAAGTCTCGCTGCCTGGTTGGAGGTCAAAGCTATTTTAACCTGGGAAGAGGAACATGTTCCTGCCATGTCCACAGTTCATATTCCTGGCATAGACAACGTACTGGCAGACTTCCTAAATCGACACACAGTGGACAGTGGAGAGTGGGAACCGAATCAAGAAGTGTTCAACCTCATTGTTCAGAAGTGGGGACTTCCTTGCATCAATTTGATGGCAACAAGGAACAATCGGAAGGTTCCATTGTTCTGCAATCACTGGAGGGAAACTCTAGCTCTGGCTGTGGATGCCATGTCAATCCCATGGCACTTCCCTCTGGCGTACATCTTTCCTCCCATTCCCGTGATACACAGGGTGTTGTGGAAACTGCGTCTGGAGCGTTCTCCAGTCCTTCTGATTGCTCCGAATGGCCTCGCCAGGCTTGGTTTCCAGATCTTCTGGATCTCTCCATTGCAAAGCCCTTCCGGCTGCCTCGCAGTCCAGATCTTCTTCTACAGGGGTACCTGTGGAAGGAGGATATGGACCATCTGGGTTTGACGGCATGGAAACTGAATCCTCAATACTGAAGAAGAAGGGTTTTTCTTCTGGTGTGGTGGCCACTATGCTTAGTGCCCGCAAGCCTGTCTCCTCTAAGGCCTACCAAAGAGTCTGGTCCACCTTTCTCTCTTGGTGCACTGATAAGGATCTTTCCCAGGATTTTGATCTTCCAACGGTCCTGTCCTTCCTGCATGATGAAGTGGATAATGGCCTCAGTTTGAGTTCCCTTAAGGTTCAGACTTCTGCACTCTCTGTCTTCTTTCAGAGACGTATCGCTATCATTCCTGATGTCAAGGTTTTCTTTCAGGGTGTTGCTTATACTCGTCCTGCCTTTAAGTGCCCTACTCCTCTAAACTTGGTTTTGGGTGTCCTCCCTTTGAGTCCTTGGCTACTATTCCTCTGCGCATGCTGACTTGGAAAATGGCCTTTCTCCTGGCGATTGTGTCTGTTCACCGAGTTGCATGCCCTGTCTTGTAAACCACCCTTTTTGGTGTTTCACAAAGACAAGGCAGTTCTTCGCACTTCTCAGGAGTTCCTCCCGAAGGTGGTCTCTGAATTCCACATTAATCAAGAAATCATGGTGCCCTCTTTCTGCCCTGACCCTCCATCCGATAAGGGAAGGGACCTTCACTTGTTGGATGTGGTGCAATGTCTAAAGTTCTGTGTACACCGCACTGAATCTATTCACCAGTCTGACCCCTTGTTCGTCATTCCTGAGGGTCCCAGGGCAGGGAGACTTGCATCCAAGGTGACTATAGCGTCTTGGATTAAATCTACTATTCATAAGGCTTACGAACTGCGGAATAAGCCTGTTCCATTTAGGGTTTCGGCTCATTCCACTAGATCCATTGGGGCATCTTGGGCTTAAAAGAATCAAGCTATGGCTGATCAGTTGTGCAAGGCTGCCACTTGGTCATCAGTGCACACTTTTTCTAAGCACTACTGTGTTGATGTGCTGGCGTCGGCCGATGCCAGCTTGGGACAGAAGATCCTAGAGGCAGTTTTGCCTGTCTAGGTTCTCCTTTAGTCTCTTAAGTGCTCCTTCACTTTTGAGCCCAGTTGGCTCAAGTTTGTGTGCTGTGTTACGATCCTGGTGTGGTTATACACAGGTTTTGTGTCCGTGTACACTTCACTGTTATTGTTGGGCTGCCTATGATTTGATGGTTCATATAGGCTCTGGTGACTTTGGGGGCTCTGCTCCTGGTCCTTGCCTTACTTCCCACCTCTGGGAAACTCAATGGTTGGACATCCCAAAGTTACCAGTAACCTATATTGGATGACAGAGGATTTTAGTCTTACCTGTTAAATCCTCTTCTCTTAGTCCATATAGGTTACTGGTCTCCCACCCTGTCAAGGGACCATGCTTGGCTCTCCTGTAACCCAAAGTGGGAGTCCTTTTGGGTTCATGCTCACAGGAGTCTTCTTTTTCCTCCTTACTACCGAGTCACTAGTTTGTGTCTCAAATCTTTCTGGAGAGGGGTGGCTAGATGCAGCTAAGGAGAGGAGGTAGGCTCCACCCAGCATTCTCTTCAAGAATTGTTCCTGCCTACTTAAAGGGGCAGTTGCCTACCCAAAGTTACTAGTAACCTATATGGACTAAGAGAAAAGTATTTAACAGGTAAGACTAAAATCCTCTTTTATAGGTGAAACATTTAAAGGGACATTACAACTTAAAAAACAACTTTTGTAAGTTTGAATGAGCTTTCAAAACCACCTATATATTTTTATTGACAATTTTTTTTTTATTTCTTAATCCCTTAAGGACCAGAGGCCCATGGAAGTTGCCTGACCAGCTCACCGAGTTGGGGTCTGAGAGAGACTGCTCGAGTCTTGGCTTGTCAATTTCAGACCCTGTTTTTACTTACAGCAATCCCGGAGGTGTGCTGTAAATAAAAAGTATGTGACGTGCTTAGAACGTCACTAGTCCTTAAGGGTATAAACCATGTGATGGTCATAACACGTCATGTGGTCCTTAAGGGTTTAAGATAGTTTTTGCTTTATGTAGATACTAGTATGAAAGCCCGTATACATGGGCTAAAGTACCACCCAGCGGCCTCGGCTCCTGCCTCGGAGCCGGGAGCACAGACAGGAGGTGATCCGTCCAGCGCGTTCGTCCAGTCTCTACTGTGCATGACTGCATCTTTCCTGCAGTCTCTACTGCTCATGTGCGGTTACACACACATGGAGCTTCGCAGGCTAGCTCTTTATATATAGAGAGATATTAGTCATGTTAATGAAGGCATTCTGTGCAGGTACTGTCTTAGCCCTACATTACCTCCCTTACTCACTGACACACTCAGCAATGTATTGCCCACCTCCCTAGTAGGTAAAGGCTACGTTCCAGTGAGCTGGGGAGGTAATATAGGGGTAAGACAGGAAATACCTGAAAGGCTTGCTTAGGTAGCATAATCTATAAATCTAGATAATTCAAACACTCACTTTCTAAATAAAAAATGGCTAATACAACATATAGGCAATTTTCAAAATCAACACATTTGTTTTGAGGTGATCAGGTCCCTTTGATGGCTAACTAAGAGAAGGGACATTATATGCTTTTCAATTGCTTCATCTGCCTATTGAAGAGACTTATGTGTCCCAAAAATGTGTTACTAAAAGTATTTTACCCATCTAACAGAATTCCATCAATTCTCTTGGCATTATTTGTTTCAGTATAATCAGGGATAATTTTCTAAATATTAAGGTATAAGAACAACCCATTCTGTAATGGTGTATGTCATGCCAAGGCATGAGTTGGCCTTTGCATGGCCCTGGTATGTATAATTTGTTTGTGTATTTTATTGTACCTTTTAAAGTGTTAGCTAAATTAGCTGAGTAGTTAACATCACCAGAAACGGAATTAATAAATCACCAGAGCAGGACATATAGAGTGCCATAAAAAAGGTATTGGGCCCTCTGTTTTGATAGAGTTCATCCAGGGGACAGTCACATATTATGAAATAGGGAGAACATGTACATATTCTGTAAAATGGTTCAATAAGACTATATTTTTAAAATGTCCCGGTTTTATCCTTTTGTTGGGTACCAAACATGACAGAGGCAGGTGTTCCTGCTATGAGTTACAAAAATAGCCACTTTGCAGCCAGTTAGACCCAGCATGTTTGGTGTCCAGATATTCACACATATATGATGAATATGATTATTATAACATTATAGAGGTGTGCTGTGGGTTGCATGTTTTGGGAAGCCTTATGATTTTTCAGGTACAACTCTGCAGTGACATCCCTGACAGGTCTGATTGAGTGGGCCGTAAACTGTCAGGCCAAACCTCCCTCCAGGTAACACCCAGTGGGGTTTGGCCTCTTAGACGGAAATGTGGAAAGTATTTAATATGGTTTTTTTTATAAAACAGGGAATTTCTTTGTAACAACTGAAGGGGGAAATACCATCTGAAGTTCTCGCAAGGACTCTTAAAATATTGGTAATTGTATTTAAGGATTTCTTGTGTTTCTCCCATTTTATTTTATGGACTGTTTTGCTTATGTGTAATCTTTAGTTGTGTATGTCCTTTATTTCTGTATTTTTGTAACCAGCACTGTGAAGACTTTTTTCAGATTAAATGTTCAATTAATCATCTCTTGTCTCTGTTCTCTAATATGAACTCACTACTGTGAAGGAAGCTCAGGTAGCACACATTACTAAAGGGTTAAATATATATGTCTGATTATTAAGGTGATTTTATACTGTAATTCTGTTGTGTTTGGGGCAACCTAAGACGCCCAGATATAAAGTCTTGGTGGTGGCAGCAAATTGTAGAACTGGGGTGATAGTGCAGGAGGGATTTCAGGGGTTAAATTGGTGGTTGCTAGGAATATTAACAGGTAACCAGGGGTGTCTGGTATTGTTAACCCCTTCCCTCCCACACTCTCTCCACTGTCTCAGCAGGGCCTATAGCCTTAGGGTGTGACAGTGTATTGTTTTTCTGGTAGCGTAAAATAATGTATTTATCAGCTGAGCTCCTATAACACTATATGAAAAGGTACTGGGTAATCGAAGAAAATCAGCCCTGTGTTTGAGCTAATAAAGTCTAGTTCATTACATGTTCCTAACTCAGACGTGTGGAGTAATAAAAATGGTCCCCAGGGTCCACAACTTGGGTTAAAATCCATTGATTTTGATTGCTAATAATGTGAAATATGGCACAGTTTAAAGTGGACTATAAGGCCTCTTTCACATGGGTGACAGAACTGTTGTAGTCCACTGCAACAGTTCTGTCCCCCGTGTTGTTTCATTCACTTTCTCCTGTATTCCTCCGCCAATCCGGATTCAGGAGAGGTGTGTCTGATGGGTGGCCCATGTGAGCGCAAGCCAAAATTGCTGGCAGACGTCCATGGGGTCAGCCATTTATTGCATCCTCCATTAACACTTGTTTGAAAGATCTGACTGCAGACATTACTGCAACTTTACTGTCAAAACATCTCTAGCTCTGCTATTTGAAATGCCCCATGTGTGGGCTCTGTCTATATCAATGGTTTAGTGACACACTGGTGTGTTATAGGCAATAGGCTTATGGTTCCCCTTTTTCTTTGAAGATTTTGCCAAAAATGTCAAATGTTAAATATAATGTAAGGAAATGGTTATTCACAATATGCTGCTTTTTATCATTCTGATTGTGAGACCTAAGAATAGCTATGTATTTGTCCATCTGTTTAACCCTTTGAGTGCCAGAGGGTTGCACAATGCATTGCTTTTCAATGACTTGTGCAACCCTCCAGCACTCAAAGGGTTAAGTCGTTGGCAGACAGCCTTAAAATGTTAAGGGAGCCCTGCATATCAGGGGTGCCAAAAAAGATTGAGAAACACTAGTCTAGATTTATTCATAACACAGTGTGGAGTGATATTGGCTCAGCACAGAAACAAATTAGCATTAACCCTTTTGAGTGCCAGAGGGGTATGCAACGCAATGCGGTGCCACCAACAAATAAAGGTTATTTTCTCAAAAACTATTTATATCACAAATAGTTAGCACAACAGAGAGACAGTTTTTAATTCTCTTTAAAATTAACTAAACTTTTTATTACGGTAACAGGTCCACTTTAAAGTAACAGTAATGTCCAGTAATAATGTTATGTTGTATTGTAGGTTTTAAAAAAATAAATGATGTGGAGCAAATCCCATCTCTCAAACCGTTATGGTGTGAGAGATATTTGCATTGAAAGTCCCCCCCTCCCTCCCCTTTTCCTGATGTCAGATGTAAAGCTGACAGAAGGAGATCTGTGTTAGCCAACATAAGGGGGCTCTTCAGCAGAACCAAAATAGCGATATTTAAAAAGAACTACTTCACTGGCACGGACTACAAAGTGTGCTTGCAAACCAGACACACTTTGTAGACATTCCAATGAAGTAATTATTTTCAAGAGCTGCTAAAGAGCCACCGGCTTGTCCCAGGACTTGGATCTCCTGCTGTCAGTACAGCGATGACATCAGGAGAACGGGAGGGAGGGGGGAACTTTCAATGTGATTATCTCTCAAACCATAAAGGTTTGAGAGATGGGATTTGCGCCCCATAATTTATTTTTTTTTTAAATCTACAATACCACATAACATTATTATTGGACATTACTAACCCTTTCACTTCCATAAAGATAAATGAAAGAACCTCCTCACAGCACAGGGCATCTCTGATCATTTGGAAGATGAATTGTGTGCCATCCTATAAATCTAAACCAAATATAGTACCTTGAGCATTAAAGAGTTCAAGTATCGCATTGGTGACATTGACCTCCAGTTCATTCTAGCATGTGTTTAACCCTTTGCATGCCAGAAATGTCTCCAATGCTTTACTTCAAAGCTCCTATTGTCTCTGCATGTTGTCATGGTTACTAATTAGATTGTAAGCTCCTTGGTGTAGGGTCCTTTTCCCAATGTATGATTCCCTTTGCACTTATTCCCCCACTAATAATGCAATGATCGCACTTTAGCCTGAAGCTCTTAGTCCAGTCCTGTATTTTACTATTGTACTATTACTATTTCTGTAAAATGCTGTATGCCGCTATATGAATAAAGATACATACATACTTTTCTAGTATAAAGTGAGTTAAATGGTTTGTCTCAGGAAAACTTATTAACTTCAGGAAAACACTGATTAATGGTCTCAATTACAACATCAGTCTACATTTTTCAGATGGGGCACTTAATATGGGTAATGTACAAATATGATTCCAGGCTAAAACAGGCTCAGGAACCAATTTTTTTTATGATGCACCTTCCAATTTACCAAGTTAGATAAGCCAAAAATTTTCCTCGTTTTGTCACTTGTGCCAAGGGCAAATCATTTGACAGTTGTATGTGGCATTCTGTTCCCCTATGCCTTGTTTCTCAGTATGTACTAACAAGGGGCTGCTGAAATACGCATGAAATTGGTCCTTTCCCCTGTGCGTACTGTAGGGGAGGAGTATGGGGCTTGCTGGCATTAAAGCATGTCTGAATGTTTACACTGGTATACACTGAAGAGTTAGTACAGAAGGATTGTTTAGCTAAGTGACAAAAATGACCTGCTCTGGCGGATTGTACATTTCCTCCAGTGACTCCAATATATTTAATTACCTCCTCCTTGTATCCAGCCATTTTTCACTATGCGGTGGAATATGGAATCTTTGTAGTGTAGCTTCAGACCACTTAGAGATGCACCTTCTTCCCCAGTGCACAGTTTTTGGAAGTTTTCACATGTTTTAGGGCATATATCTGAGAACAACTGTAACAAAGAACCAGATGAATTACAATTGAAATTAGCATCACTTAAAGGAATATTCATGATTAGAACAAGTTGTACTTCTTTAAAAGTTCACATTTTATAAAAGCAGGTAATAAGTAAGAGTTCCTAGATTATAGTACTATAGATCTCTTAAACTATACACTGACCATTTCAAAGATCTTATAGTTTGTTAATCCCACTGAAGATCAGTTATGGACAGCTGCTATGTAATTAGTTGATGACGCAGCACAACCGCAGAACTCAGTATTTTCCTTTTAGTTCGTACACATTAGTGACGCTGTGTAGGATTTTCATTTGTGGAGAAGGGAAACATACTGGATTATGGTGCCATTCACACAGGGGAGTACTGCCAGCATGAATTTACCAAAGTTTGGCATGTTGTACTTTTTTTTAATTTCCTCAGGAATGCAATAAAGTTGCAGTAAGGAAGGGGCTGCCCTGTGTCCAGTGGGGCAGAGGGCAGAACTTTCACATGAACTGAGTTGGAGGTTTAGATGCTTATCACATTATCCAATTAATGAAGTCCCACATGGAAGGCCACCAATAATATTAGCTGGTACTCACATGGGCTGTATGAAAAACATACCTCTTGCTTTCTGGATCAGAGGTGGAACGCAGAAGGCAATTAACTATTAGGGATGATAGAACTGTCACAGGGGGCTGCAACTGTTCTGTTAACCATCTGAAATAGCTATTATCTTTGATAAAGCAACATTGAAATATGTAAGAACAAGCCTGTTTTATATTGTTTTTAATACTTTTTTATACACATGAAATAATCCTGCAGTGGAGTTTTTTTTCCATGGATCCCAGCCGACTCTATATCATACAACGTGTTTCCCAGAATGGAGACAGGGTAATTTATCTGCCTATGTAATTAGGTGCTGGAGAATTCCCTCTACATGACCACTAAAAAATGTGAGTAAACTATATTTCTCTGTCATCCAATACAGGTTACTGGTAACTTTGGGTAGGCAATCTGCCCCTTTAATTAGGAAGGAACAATTCTAGAAGTGAATGCAGGGGGTGGAGCCTACCTTCCCTCCTTGGCTGCAGCTAGCCAATCAGCTCCAGTAAGATTTGTTCCTTGGTGAAGGCACAGGCAAGAGAACAGTTCTGCTATAGTTTTAGCTTATTTTTTTTTTTTCTGGTAGATATGGAATACCACCATTAGGCGGATTACCATAACTGACAATGCCCTTAGATGTGGTTAGCTCAGTATCCAGGTGCTTTTTGTGGACCTTAATCCCTGAGGGATAAAATTTTGGGTTCAAGTTCTTTCCTCAGGAATTGCCCACTAAGGCATCTTAATACATTGTAATCTGAAGACAGAAGATCTGCAGGAAAGGTGAGCAACCCTTTGAGTGCTGCAGGTCCACATGTCCCACAGTGCCCCATCACACAGGGGTTTTTCCTTTGGAGTTCCTATTACACACTCCTACACTCATTGGGTTTATCTGTATGTCTGTTGGGTGTTTTGGAGCAAGTTTCTGTGGTAACTTAACCCTTTAGCTGCTGGTTTTGAAACTTTTTTGGGGGTTATTAGCACTTTCCCTACTGGGTTCGCTAACATGTTCTAGTGATGTTTCATGTAATTTTATTTCACAGTTTCAACTTTGCAAAATAGGTACGCTTTACCGCATATATGCCATTGCTCCATTCACTTCTATGGGACTGTACAGTCTGGGACATATCTCTGCAACCGCTCAATGTAGCGACTTCAGAGATGGCTCATTTTAATTGTCTGCCCTTGCTCTGTTATCCGGTTAATGTTTATGTGTGTTGGGGGGAACCAGGGGGCTTTGGGCACTGTTGGGGTACTTGTTCTAGGAAAACTAAATTTCCCATGAGTACTTGCTTTGCGTGCTCGTTTCTGATTGCCTCCAGCCGCGCAGGGCCGGTGCTACCATTAAGGCAGCACAGGCAGCTGCCTTAGGGTGTCGCAACGAAGGGGCGCCGAAAAGGGGGAATCTGGAATTTGTATTTTTTTTTTAAATATATATATCTGCCGCAAGGGAGCACTAATTTACACTACCAAGAGCTCCCTCGCGGCATCTATGTGACGCACCGCAGAGAGACCCAGGCTCTGTAGTAATACAGAGCGATGGGAGATAACATCATCTCCAAGCTCTCTGCATTACTGAGAGCAGCGCGCTGGAGCTTCAGCTCTGTGCCGAAGGAGGCACAGAGCTCTAAGTTATGGCACGCCGCTAGACTACCAGGGACTCAAGGTAGGGGATGAAGGGGCAATGTGGAGATGAAGGGGCATTATGGAAGGGTCAATGTGGAGATGAAGGGGGCATTGTGGAAGGGGCATTGTGGAGATAAGGGGGCATTGTGGAAGAGGCATTGTGGAGATGAAGGGGCAATGTGGAGATAAGGGGGCATTGTGGAAGGGGCAATGTGGAGATAAGGGGGTAATGTGGAAGAGGCAATGTGGAGATGAAGGGGCATTGTGGAAGGGGTAATGTGGAGGTGGGGAGAGTGTGGAGGTGAATATGTGGGCGGGGGCAGGGGATTGTGGCAAGGTCTGGGGGGTCAGGGGATTGTGTCCAAGTCGGGAGGGGGTGCAGCAAAATGCACCTTCGCCTGTGTATAAAAAAAATCCTTGCACCGGCCCTGCCGCGGCGGCAGCCATTTTGTGCCTTTTCCTGAACAAGTATCCTATGCAGGGCTTAGACTCTCCTTCTCTCCTCTGCAGATTAACCCTTCGCCTGCCAGATAAGTGCATTTTTGCGATTTCTGGGGTGTCATTTTAATCTCACACACTGTGTTTGGGTGATTCCTTATACTTTAAATGTTTTGACACTGTGAGAATGTCTGCTCCATTAGAGCTTGGGGCCAGGCCTAAGATTAAGGATGCTGGGGTCTCTGTGTCCCCTATTGCGCACTGCTCCTCATGTCATTCAGGGTTACCTAGAGAATTCTCAGGTCATTTATGCCCAGCACGTTCTGATGTCCCTGAGTCTCTCCCAGGGACCTCCAGCTATGCATTAGAGCCAGCTTGGGTGCAAGAGTTGAAGGCTGCTACTAGAGACCTCTGGTCTACATTGCAACTTTTTCCATCCCAGTTTCAGGGGGTCTTCCACTCCTGGCAGACCCCTTTCTCCATCAGATCTTCCCTGCCGAAACCGCAAGGAGTACCTAACATATCAGATTCCTCTGAGGAGGAACTGTTGGTGGATTCGGATGTTGAGGAATGTTCTGCTGTGGGGTCCTCTCAGTTTTTTTGGGGACCCTTTTGAGGCTGATCCTGATCCCTCGGCTGAGGGCTTGATCAGAGCTGTCTTAACCACCCTAAACATTCCCTTAGTTCAGGAGGTTTCTTTGGATCCCTCTGATGTATTTCAGGAGCCTATAAAGTCCTATACTTGTTTTCCACCTAACCCCACTTTTGACCGCCTTGTGTATGATGAGTGGAAGTCTCCGGACAGGAAACCTTCTGTTTCCAAGAAATTTGCCAAGCTTTACCCCTTCTCTGAGGCGGTGCTTGCTCAGTGGGTTCATCCCCCCAAAGTGGTTGTTCCTGTCTCCAGGTTATTTAAGTCCACTGCCTTGCTAGTTGCTGATGCTTCTGCTCTGAATGACTGGACTGACAAGAAACTTGAGGTCTCCCTCAAGTCCATTTTTGCCACCGCTGGTACTGCCATGCGTCCAGCATTCACTGCGGCATGGGTGAACCGGGCCATTGTGGTCTGGACTGAACAGCTCACCCTGGCTGTCTGTCAGGGTGCTTCTACTTTGGACATGTTGCTGCTTCTTGCTAACATTTCTGCTGCCTTATTTGATGCCATCCGTTTGGTGGCAAGGGTTTCCACCATGTCTGTGGTTGACAGACGAGCTCTTTGGCTCAAGATCTGGTCTGCTGACACTACATTCAAGAAAGCTTTGCTCTCATTGCCTTTTCAAGGCACCTTTTTGTTTGGGCTAGATCTTAAGGATCTGATTAGTGAGGCCACAGGGGGCAAGAGTACCTTTCTGCCTATGGTCCCTGGGAAGAATATGCCTCTCAAGTGTAATCAGATTTTTCGTTCCTTCCAGACTGACACATGTCTGACGAACCAGGCAGTTCCCTCAGCTCCACGTTCCACCTCCAAGCCCAAACAGCAATAGAAGCCCAAGGTCTCCTCCAAGCCTAAGGCTTCCAAGCCTTCTTCGCCATAACTCGCTGAACCCAGGTCCCCACTCGGCTGTGGGTGGTCGTCTGCGTCACTACCACAGCATCTGGGAGGATTCAGTGGCGGACCCATAGGTTTTACAGGTAGTGGTGGAAGGGTACAGGATCCCTTTCACCTCTCTTCCTCCCTTTCGGCTTTTTTCCCTCCCCAGGGCGTAGAGAAATGCCATCTGTTCAATGGCGCTATCCAGGCCCTTCTGGACAAGGATGTTCTGGAACCTGTTCCAATTCCGGACAGAGGTATGGGTATTAACTCAAACCTCTTTGTGGTCTCCAAGAAGGATGGTGGCTGTCATCCCATTTTGGATTTGAAGGATCTCAATTCCTTTGTGATCAAGACTCATTATCACCAGGAGTCCCTAAGGACGGTGATTGCTGCTATGTCCCTGGGGGAATTCCTTGCCTCCCTAGATCTTCAGGACGCGTATCTACACATCGCCATTCATCCAGAGAGTCGGCAGTATCTCAGATTTGCCTGCGACCAAGGGCACTTTCAGTTTTCAGTTCATCCCTTTGGTCTGATTACAGCTCCTCAAGTCTTCATCTGTGTCCTGGGAGATTTAGTATCCATCCTCCATCGGGACGGCATCAGAGTTACTCCATACATGGACGACCTGCTTCTGAAAGCCCCTTCTGCGGAACTTCTTCATCAGCAGGTTTAGGACTGCATTCATGCTCTAACCCATCACGGGTGGATTATCAACATGGACAAGTCAGATCTTGTTACATCCCAGCGTCTAGTCTTCCTGGGTTTTCTCTTCGACACTCAACAGAACATGGTGTTTCTCACGGACGAGGTGGCTCACCAGATCGCCCACAGGGTTTCTGCTGTTCTACCTCACGATCCAGTCCAGCCAAGAAGCTGTCCTTTCTAGTGGGGAAATTCATCTCCACCATAGAAGCGGTCCTATTTGCCATGGATCACACCAGGGAACTCCAGAGGTTTGTGATCCAGGTGTGCAGAGGTCAGCCAGACCTTCTGACGATGTCAGTATCCCTCCCTCTTCAAGTGGAACGGAGTTTGTCGTGGTGGCTCGACCTCTCCAACCTGCTGAAGGGCAAGTCCTTCCTGGTATCCTTGTGGACCACCTGAGTGCTCAGGGTCGGTGGTCTCTGGAGGAATCTCTCCTTCTCATCAACGTGTTGGAGATTTGGGCGATATTTCATGCCCTTCGACACTGGACACCCGAGCTGGAAGAATGCCCAGTCCGGGTCCAGTCCGACGAAGCCACGGCTGTGGCTTACATCAACAAGCAAGGCAGAACAAGAAGTCTCGCTGCTTGGTTAGAAGTCAAGGCTATTTTGTCCTGGGCAGAAGAACATGTTCCTGCCATATCCGCGGTGCACATTCCTGGCGTAGACAACGTCATGGCAGACTTCCTCGGTCGACACGCGGTGGACAGCGGAGAGTGGGAACTACACCCAGAGGTGTTCACCCTCATTGTTCAGAAGTAGGGTCTTCCTTGCATCGTCCTGATGGCGTCAAGACACAACCGGAAGGTTCCGAGGTTCTGCTCTTGCTGGAGGGATCCTCTAGCGGTGGATGCCATGTCCATTCCTTGGTTATTTCCTCTGGCTTACATCTTTCCTCTCCTCCCCATGTTGCACAGGGTGTTACAGAAATTGAGACTGGAACGCTGTCCAGTCATTCTGATTGCTCCATACTGGCCTCAACAGGCTTGGTTTTCCAGAGCTTCTGGATCTGACAGTGGTGGAGCCATTCCGGCTCTCTTGCCATTTGGATCTTCTTCTACAGGGTTACCTGTGGAAGGAGGCTGTTCATCATCTAGCTTTGACGGCTTGGAAATTGAATCCTCAATATTGAAGAAGAAAGGTTTTTCTTCTGGTGTGGTGGCTACTGTGCTCAGTGCCCGCAAACCTGTTTCTTCTAAGGCCTACCATTGTGTCTGGTCGACCTTTCTATCTTGGTGTGCTGATAGGGACCTTTCTCAGGATTTTGATCTGCCTACGGTCCTGTCTTTCTTGCAGGTCAGTGTGGATAAGGGCCTCAGTTTGAGTTCCCTTAAGGTTCAGACTTCTGCTCTCTCTGTTTTCTTTCAGAGGCGCATTGCTATTCTTCCTGATGTTAAGGTTTCCTTCCAGGGAATTGCTCATACTCATCCTGTTTTCAAGTCTCCTGCTCCTCAGTGGGATCTTAACTTGGTTTTGGGCATCCTTCAGCGCCCTCCCTTTGAGTCCTTGGCTACTATTCCTCTACGCCTGCTGACGTGGAAAATGGCCATTCTCCTGGTGATCATGTCTGTTCGCCGTGTCATGGAGTTACATGCTTTGTCTTGTAGACCACCCTTTTTGGTGTTTCACAAAGACAAGGCGGTGCTTCGCACTTCGCAGGAGTTTTCTACCGAAGGTTAGATGTGGTGCATTGTCTCAAGTTTTGTGTACATCGCACTGAGTCCATTAGACAGTCTGACGCACTGTTCATCATTCCAGAGGGCCCCAGGGCAGGGAGACTTGCATCCAAGTGACTATTGCGTCTTGGATCAATTCCGCTATTCTTAAGGCTTACGAGCTAAGGAAGAAGCCTGTTCCCTTTCGGGTCACGGCTCATTCTACTAGATCTATTGGGGCTTCTTGGGCTTACAAGAATCAGGCCTCCACTGATCAGTTGTGCAAGGCTGCCACTTGGTCGTCTGTGCACACCTTTTCAAAGCACTACCGTGTTGATGTGCTGGCACTGGCTGATGCCAGTTTTGGGAGGAAGATCCTGGAGGCAGTCTTGCCTGTCTAGGATCTTCTTCGGTTCTTTGGTGCTTCCTTCACTTTTGAGTCCTGTTGGCTCTAATTCAGTGTGCTGTGTAACAGTTCCTGGGGTGTTGTTACCTCTGTTCAGTGTCCGTTGACACGTTTGTTTTGTTGGGCTATCTCTGATCTGATGGTTCACATCTGCTCTGGTCCTTTATTAAGTGAACGTATTTTCACATTATATATATTATGTAATACAGTTGAAATGTATTATGTCTTAGTGTTTTAAAAATATTTATTTTTACTATTGTATACATAATTTACTTTTTAAATATATTTTACTTATGATGGTGCACAGTGATGGGAACATATTGTATATAATCTGTTATATACATTATTTCCATATATATCAGTTATACACTATCAAAAGTACATTGCTACTTACTATCTATAGCTTAGCAGGTGGCTAACATTATAGATTTCAGTATAAGATCTGTTCTTTCCCGCCATGGCAGATTTGACAGTGTGAGAAGCATCCTGGTCCCCATGGCAATTATTAGAACGAGAAGAATCTGGAGCAAGGTGTGAGGTAATTCCCTGGCACTCACTGCTCCAACCTTGTTGTGAGCCACGCCAAGCGGGCCGGACGCTGTCTCCCATCTCTCCATAATGTTACATCTTATCTTGTGCATTGCAAAGTCTCCTTACTGTTTTAAGTATAAATAGAAGCTGTATTGTACATATTCTTTTCATCCCGACTAAGCAGATATATAGTCTACGAAACACGTAGGGATATCTATACCAATAAATAAATATTTATGTTTTTGATATTACCCTTGCTTCAGCTGGCTTCTTGTGTCCTCAAGCCGGGTCGGGCTTTGGATGCAAGTATACAAGTGATTATCTGGTGAGTCTGGTCCATTTAGGGGTCTTTTTTTGGGACATACTGGTTTTACAGATTTACCCTTAGATCCGGTTTTTGTGTCTCCATATTAAGGATACCTATGATACCCATCGGACCTGACAGTAGCTGTATACAATTCTGAGACCCAGATTACTCCATCTATCAATCACTTACACCTGTGGCCATAAGCCGGATCGGGGTCCACTCAGGGCCCTTTTTGGGACACCTGTACTCCATAGTTCTACTCTTAGATTGGATGTCTCTTGTGTCACTACAGTAAGTATACCTGTTGTCATTATTGGACTGGACACTCATTGCACATAGCCCTGGGACCCAGATCATTACATCCATCAACTATGCACATTTACATCTACAGCAAGTGATCTCTTTATGCCATACTTACAAGAATACATCTTGTAAGTAGATTTCTTTTTTATCATCTACCACCTTGTATACTAAGATTACTCTCAGATGGTATGTGCTTGTCCTCTTCTTTTTCTCCAGTTTCTACTTTAAATAAGATAAACTACTAAACACACAGTGAGCGTTTAGCTGCAACCAAGAGACATCACAACATATTGGGCTTGGTTCTTGTTTATATATTTGGTTTCTTATACAAACAGTTTTATTGGAGCGATATATATGTGTATTCTTTTCTTTTGTTCTACATACTTTTGTATAACTTATTCCGCATTGCTGCGGAATATGTTGGCGCTATATAAATAAAGAATAATAATAACGATGCGTACCTTTTTAACCATCCATAAGGTTGCCTTTTTTTTATTCTTTATCAAAGTGTCCTCCTCCCTCCACTTTTCTGTGAATCATCCACTCAGATCTGGAATCCAGTCAATGGACCAGACAAATCTCAACAAAAGACAATCTTATGTCAAACACTATAAGGAAAACCCTGTCCCCCTTGACAAAGAAGGGAAGGTTTTTCCTTATGCTGACAGAAGAATGTCCTTTGACACGATGCATCTGGACAGGATTGTTGCTCTTAGGGGAGGCATTGTAAAGTATTGAAAAAGGGATGGGAGGGTGGACGATTACAAAGATACACAACTTTATACAAAAGTAAGTAAAAGAATCGATCTTAACATTAACACCTAACCATTATTATCCCTTTAATTGTCTAAGACCTGTGCAACATATCAATGTGCTTTTGTTTTCCCACCTACTCATCAATTTCTGTCTCTCTCTCTATCCCTTCCATATTCTCCAATAATGTATTCACATGAGCTGTTTTGTTACCTGCACTCTATTTCCTTCCACCAAGAAACACTCCACACCTTTTCACATGTAGAAAGCCTCCTCTCACCTGCTTTTTATGTCTGTAACTCTCATTCTGGCTTAAGAAATTATCTCTCCCTGTCCTGGTGCCAGCTGAATAACCCTCTGTTTCCATCCTAGACTGCTGAATACCCGCTCTTCTCATGGGATAGACCTCAGCAATCTACTGACCATTCCCTGTCTCCTTCCATCCCCTCCACCGTTCTCCTGTGTATAATAGAATGTTCACTCTGTATGTAACAAACTCTACCCAAATCATGACCTCTTCCTTACCAATTTATTCACTATCACAGAAACCTGGCTCTCACATTTTGAGTCTTCTGTTGAAACAACTATATCCTTTGATGGCTTACCTTTCTCCCCCACATCTTGCCCTGATAGCAGAGGTGGGGGTTTGGTCTTCTTTTATACCAGCTCTACTGCTTAAGGCCTCTGTCTCTCCCACCATCTGTTTTCTTCCCTTCCTTCAAAGTTCATGCAGTCCAGTTTGTCTTCCTAATTCCCCTCCAGGTAGCTGTGATCTGCCGGCCACCAGGCAACATTTCCTCCTTTGCAACTTGGCTTCTCTATCTTTGTGCCCTCAGACTCTCCTGCATTGCTTTTTGGCAATTTCAACTGTCACATTCATGACTTGTCCTCACCCAGTGCTTCCCGGGTTAATTCTCTGACCTTGTCCTATGTCTTTTAACAGTGGACTTCTGCCAGCACTCATAGGAAAGGCCACTATTTGGACCTAGTATTCACCAAACACTGTTTAGTTACAGACCTCATAATTTCCTTCTTTCTGTTCTCTATATCATCATCTTTTATTCTTCACACACTCTCATTCATCTTCCCCTACCCCCCAAAACAACTCTTTTCACCAGAAACCTACACTCTATTATCCTATCAGACCTGCTATCCACCGTGCAAACTTCCATCTCTCAGCTCTGCTCTACTACTAACCTAGACTATCTTGTCCAACGATATAACTCTTCATTAACTTTAACTTTGGATAACACTTCAACACTCACGTTCCAGGAATTCCAGACCCTGGGTAAATTCATCAACCTGTAAGCTTTGCACCTGCTCCACCATTAAAAAAAAAAATCCTATCTTATTTTAACAGATCTGTCACCCAGACTAAACAATAGTATGTTTTGAATCCAATGACCATTCATATCTTTAACCCATGTAGCCGCTTTAAAATCTTTGATTCTCTCCTCAAAGTCCCAGCCATAAACTGCTCCTCCTCCAACATGACACACAACTTTGCTGACTTTTAAAAAAAAAATAAGATGCAGTCCATTCTCCAAACCATACCCTTCCATCCTCTCCTCCAGCTCTCCTGATTCCTAGTTCACCCCGAGCAACCCTCAGCTCTTTCACTCCTGCTACAAAGGATGACGTATCTATGTTACTATCCTCCTCTCTGCTCCTCATCAAGTTTTTTGCAGCTATTCTTGTTCCAACAACAAAAATATGGACTGGTGTGGAAAAGCCGATCCTACCGCTATCCACACAAGTCCACCTCACAGAGCACCAAAGTAGTATAGGAAATGGATTATCAAAGGACACTATCCCTATAGAATAGATACAATGAATATAAATCAAACCTCTAATAGGAAGAAATGCTGCACATTCAATCACAACATATGAGAAAAAATGAATACACTTAAAATTTAGTGTGAATATAAACAAATGAGTTAGTAGATGGATGAGCAAATAATTCAAAATATGAATAGATGATCCACGATCACTCCAAAGTCAACTTCTTTTATAGAAATCTCCTTGTCACCATAGAATCGTCTTACTGCAGTCTCAAAAAGTGAGCTCCTCTCACACTGATAATGAAGAATTCTGCAAAAACAAGGCACAAAACAGAATAAATCTAAAAGTGGCGTTTATTACGCACTCTTCCTACTAACTTAAGGAAATTCACTCACAAGATATAAAAACATTATAGGCACGTAATAATATTACCAGCAGTAGCAACCATATTAGAGAACCTTCCCTCTCTAATCTGTCAGTATAGCCATACAGGTTCGGCTTGAAGCCGTTTAACCCGTTCAATCCTGGTATCATTTCACTGGTACTTTCACCTCCACCAAAGTCTCCGGTATTATCTCAGGTATTCACCCAGTAGAATGGGTCTATAGCATGCCTCCGCTCTATCGCTAACACAGGGATCTCAGAATGTCTTCTTTTGCCCTCCCAAATGCTCTCTGGTAAAACACAGCAATCACAAAAGCGATCATAGAATCTCCACGCGTATCGTCGGACCTCTGCTGGCTTCCTCAAGGTTAACTCGTGTTCCAAGTCTTACTAAGATCTTTACTATCCCTCATGTTATAGCCCTTAAATATTGGAATTAAATGAGACCAGCAGCATCTCACAAAGCTTTATGGTTTGAGAGATATCCTCATTCAAAGTTTCCTCTCCTTCTCTCTTCCCGACGTCAGCATTATAGCTGTCAGCAGGGGAATCCAGCCCGTGAGCAAGCGGCGGCTCTGCAGCAGTGCTGAGATCGCGTCATAGAAACAGAAATCCTTCACTGAAATGGTCTTCTACTTGGTTTGGAAGCACATGTAGAAGACCATTTCAGTGAATGATTTCTGTTTCTATAACTCAATCTCCGCACTGCTGCAGAGCCGCCGCCGGTCCTGGGACCGGACTCCCCTGCTGTCATCTATAATGCTGAAGTCAGGGGAGAGAGAAGGAGAGGGAACTTTGAATGCGGATATCTCTCAAACCATAAAGGCTTGAGAGATGCAGCTGGTCTCTTTTAATTCCAATTTTTAAGGACTACAACATGAGGGATGGTAAAAATGAAGTATTACTGTCCCTTTAATCCCTTGCTTTCTACTGGAACTTATACTTCCTTATTCAAACATGCCAAAGTCACACCTATAAATCCTCCCTCAACCCCACTTGTCCTTCAAGTTATTGTCCAGTTTTTCTCCTTCCCTTTGCATCTAACATCTTCCTGGAACCGCTAGTATTCTCACACTTACCTTCCTCAATTCCTTGGCCCATTACAATCAGGTTTCCATTCCATCCACTCCACAGAAACAGCTCTGAGAAAAGTTACTAAATATCTATATACAGCAAAAGGACAGTATACTAATCCTAATAGACCTCTTTGCCGCCTTTGACACCATTGATCACATACTCCTACTGGATACAACACACACCCTTGGAATCCGTGGCACTGCTCTAGAATGGATTGTCTCCCATTTCTCAAACCATACTTTCAGTGTTTCTTTTGCTAATAATAGCTTCTCTACTCCCCATGTGTAAGCTGTTGCTTACCTCCCAGCCGACCACTAGAACCTGTGGGTGGCCGGCTTCTGTTCCTCGCGGCTGGCCGCATCTGTCAGGAGTGCCGGTGTGTCCTGGTGTTCTTCCAGATAACCGGTCTCTTTGCTGCTCCCCCTGGCGGCTCCAGCCGCATTGGAACTTGGGCGCGCGTCACAGGGATTCCCTGATGATGTTGTGACAGGTTCTTAAAGGGACATCACAATTATTGCTCCACCTCTTGGGGTGGAGCAATTTGTATATAAACTGCCTGGACACCACATCAGTTGCCCTTTCGTGGTGTTCCAGTGCAGTTGTGCTTCTGGTGCCTGTGTATTACCTGGTTTTGTCTGACTATCCGTTCTGGTGTTGACCTGTGGCTCTGTCTGACTACCCGCTCTGTGTATGACCCTTGGCTTGTCTGACATCCAGTCTGGTGCAAACCTGCAGCTCTGGCTGACTAACTGTCCCACGTATGACCTTAGGCTTGTCTGACATCCATTCTGGTGCAAACCTGTGGCTCTGGCAGACTAATCTCTCTGTGTATGACCAGGTGCATCTGACCATCCCATCTGGTGCTATCCTGTGGCTCTGTCCGGCTAGTCTGATAACCAATCTGGTGCAAACTTGCGGCTCTGGGTTACATTACGCTCTGTTCCATTCTGGCTTGTCTGACTACCCACCTTGGCGTTGCCTGGGGTTGTCCACTGAGCACCCACCATACCAACTCTCCAGTGGATAACTTATTGGGCGCCCTTGGTGAGTCTGGCGGACTTCCTCTTGTTTCTGTTCTTATACTGTGGTATACAGGTGCGGACCTGTAGAGCAGTTGGCCTACTTGGGAACGTTGTCTATACAGGTGCGGACCTGTAGCGCGGTTGCCTACCCTGGTACATTGTCTATACAGGTGAAGACCTGTAGCGCAGTTCCTACTCAGGAGCTTGTCTGTTCAGGTGCGGACCTGAAGTGATCCTCAGGTGTGGACCTGAGGCATTTTCTATCCTCTTGCCTTCTGGGACTCAGTCATTACCACTACAGCAGCACTATCCTTCCTGACTTCATCTACATTGCATGGTGTTCTTGCTGTTACCATTGTTCTGTACATTGTGTATCTTAAGAAAGATTGTTACCTTCAGTACTGGTCCAGTTCTCGTTCTTGATTCCGTGACACCATGTACTCTCAGAGGATGTACCCCAGGGGTCAGTCCCGGCACCACTTTTCTCTCTATACCCTCTTACTTGGTGACCTTATTTCATCTCTTGACTTTAATTACCATCTCTTCGTAGATGACACACAAGTCTACATATCTTCCCCTGACCTCACTTCGGCTGTACAGTACCAAGTAATTCAGTGTCTCACTGCAATCTTATCATGTATGGCCCACCACCATCATAACCCTTTGAGTGCAAGAGTGTAATGCAATGTGTGTACCACTCTGGCACTCAAAGGGTTAAACATAACATGGCCAAGACAGGACTTGTATTTCCTCCTAAACCTCTCCCCTCAACCCCTTTCTCCATCACAGTTGACAATTCTACCATTCACACCATAAGCAAAGCACACTGTCTTGGTGTTAGCCTGGATTCTAACTTGACATTTTGCCACTTCTTCCTTAAAATATTGCCAAAATATGATCCTCCACTGCCAAAGCTCTCATTCAGGCCCTCATTCTTTCTATAATTATTGCAGCTAAGTAGGCTTCAGAATTGTAACTATTTCCCTTAATGATGGTTATGTATCTGTCTTGGCTGAGTCAGCCAGCTGTCTGGCTCAGCTAAGCTCATCAGATGGCATCAGGGGGTCTGTCCACTCTCAAGACAGCAATTCCCTGAGAACTTGTGGATTATCTTTGGAACAATGGACAATCTTCCAAAGGGTTCTCCTTTGTGACAGAGAGCTGGTGCTGAGTTAGGGAGAGAATAGAGCCTGGGCAGGGCAGAGTTTGTCAGAACCTTTCCTACTGGTTAAGGGTAGATGCCAACAATGCCCTGACTGGCAGATTCGTATCCTCTGGCCTGCATCCAGGCTCTTGGTTGGCTCTCTCCTCCCAAGAGCTTTTTTTTTTTTTTTTTTTTTTTGGGGGGGGGGGGGGTTGATTGCTATGGCCTTCTCAGAGATCCAGGAGCCTTGGTATAAAATGGGGATATGTGTCCTGATGTGTGTGTTACTTGTGGTGTGCATTTTAGGGTGGATGTAAGCTATGGCTGCATTCTGATGCATCAAGAAGATGTTCTCTATTGTGATGTTGTTCTGTTATAAAGAGATCTGGAATATATTGAACTGGTGAAGTCAATAAGTTTGATCTTGGAGTCTTCTTATTCTGACTCACGGTGGAAACACATTCAGGTAGAAGGAGTTTTGCCTCCATATGCATTTAAGACCATTCATGATAACAGAACATTTATATACATATACATGTGTGAGGACATGGTGCCCTTAATGATAACATTATAAACAATAGTGAAGTATGAAACATGTATTGCTATGGAGGCCTTCACAAAAACAGAATACATATTATCAAGCATGAGAATATGACATTAATAAAATGTTACACTGCTATCCATGAATATGGAATCCTTGTAGATACAGGACACAGGCATTACATAAAATGTGTATAACAGATTATGTGACCCACAAAAAATAAAGTATGATGCATGTGAAACATAATAAAGATATATGTGTGTAGGCAAGAGTGCATGACAATGCATATGTGACACGTGTATAGCATAACATAATCCATGGATAAGACAATAAAAGTATTCGTGCATAAGACACCTATACATAAGATGCAATCTGCAGTGAAAACAGGGCCTAACGTGACCAAACTTCCACCACTAATAAGTGGACTACATCAGAAATGTAACCTCAGACAGAGTACAAACTTTAATAAACCCAGTTACTGAGGTGAAAAAATAATTCCCAGAGTCTTTCAATATGAGAGCAATATGAATTTACAGTCTCCCAATACAAGAGCTAAGCACATTATACTCCATTTTGTCCGCCATGCAAAATGGAGCAGGAAAAATCTGAGAATAGGTGCTCTGTATCCCTGCCATAGTGAGTCCAGACAGGGAAAGGAGGTTGCCAGAATAGAGCAATCAAATGCTGCCTGCTCAGAATGTCAGATTCTGGTAAGTTGCTTGAGTACACCAAGCAATGATCACTCAGTCTCTGCTCATAGTTAAAAAATATTCATGCTAGCTGCTTCTGTACACTTCAGAACCCCATTACTCAATAATAGTTAACCCTTATCTAGATAAAATCGCCAGAAATAATACAGGCAGAGCACATACAGTGTCCAGAAAAGTCCCAGGGTGGAAAGGTAGAGTTGCTGCAGCCCCAGTGAACTAGACTGTTGAGGGAGTGAAAGGGTAGTCAGTCCTCTAGCTCAGGTCTGTCCAAGTTCAGTCCTCAAGGGCCACCAACAGGCTAGGATGTAAGGATTTCCCTGCTTAAGCACAGGTGAGTTAATCACAATGAATGATCCACTGATTAACTCAGGGAAATCCTTACATCCTGGTCTGTTGGTGGCCCCTGAGGACTGAACTTGGACAGCTCTGCTTTAGCTCACCCACTGAAGTGGTGCAAATAAGAGGAAAATGTTCAAGAAATAACTTCAGTTATAAGCCCCTAGACAGTGTCATGTATTTATCTGGAAAAACAAGAAAGTAACAAACTAGATAAAATATAGATGAATCTCCCAAAGAAAAAGAGCCTTCTTGATGGCAAGAAAAACCGACTATTGGGCAGAGCCTAGGGGGTATACTAAGGCTAGGGATTAGGAGATGAGTTCTTTAACTCTTTAAATGCCAACCTCCTGGCGGACAGGAGTTTTCCTAGGTTCCTTATGTCCCCCCATTGGACACAAGAGAAAGAAAACATAATTCTGTCTGGTTTGAGTTGTAATAACTTTTGTATTAAGTATCTCACATCAAATGGTAGTGTCATTGTTTTACTGAACAGAAAAATCCATGTGATACAGACATTTGTATAAAGCAAAGTTTAGTGTAATTAAAAGTACCTTACTTTAGTATTACTGGTACTTTTATGCAGATGGAATTTTCCTGACATTTCATGGATGGACTGCTCTTGTGGGTGGAATCTGGCTGATATGCGCAGACATTTTTTTATATGGCTCAAGAGAGCTAAAAACAAGGTAGAATGTACCTGTTTGGGTGCCCTCCCATAGAAGAGGTTTGAAGCATTGCTTGTTGTTCGTGAGTGTCTTTCACTCTCTTTGGCTTTGTTGTTGAAGCACTTGGAATATCTCCTAAATGTAAATGGTGCTTTACACAGATCCTTTGCTCTCTTTACCATGAAAAACCAGATGTACCTCACAGTGGACTTGCACAGAAGCAGAAACTTATATCTAGGTTTTGTAGAGATTTGTCTGGCATTTCTGGGACTGTAAGGGCATAACAGCAGAATACCCAAACCAGGGGGCTCCTGTTACAGGGAGGTCCACCTCTCAAAGGAAAGAACCAAATGTGGCAGCTTTTCTGGAATGCCTGGTTTGGGATTACGGATGTTGTCCTCAATAACAAGAGGTCCAACAAATGTTATGTTCTAAGTGATTTCAACTGTAAATATTTCAATTTGACTACTTACCTCAAACAGTAACCTGCCAATGTGTTTTTCATTAATCTTTATGTCCAGGTATACAAAAATGTGCTGTAACAAGAAACAGACAATTAATGATTTGAAATGGTGGGAGACACAGAAGGTGCCATTTTAGCTTCCTTACTCCAGCATGTCAGTCATGGGATGGAGTATGATTAATTACAAGAGAATCTGCCTAATAACAATAACATCCCACTTACCTTATTATGACAGAAAATCCTATTGACCCCTATGAATTTTGAGCTTGTGCCTTTGTTCAAGAGATAACATATTCAATTAGTCCCGGATCTCATGTCCATGGGGACAGGCATGACAGAATGCATTTAACCCATTTATGACTAGAGGTGTGTGCAATGGACATGATATCCAGGACTGTGTGAATGTGCTATCTCTTAAATGAAGTCACAAAGGCAAAATTCATAGAGGCCATTAGAATTTCATGGCCATAGTAAGTTAAATGAGGGGTAATTATTAGGAAGTGTTAGTTAATAGAAACTATTTGATGAAGTGATGGGACTTACACTAGTCAGAGGAGTCTGCATGTATGTTTTTTCAATCTCTGAGGTGTCATGTATCATCTAGACAAGACTTACATGTTTGTTTCTGAATCAAATCAAATTGTAACTCTCCCCTCTGGTGCAGTTGGTCCCAGAATTGCTCCAGTTTTTTTACTGTATCAGATTCAGTACATTTTCTGGATGTCAGCAAACAAGTTCTAGGTTTGGGACTGTCAGCAAACAAGTTCTACGTTTGGGAAAATTGTGATGTTATAAAAATATAGTGGGTCAAAGAGAGGCATCAGTATAAAAAAAAAATCTGTTATGTTTCTTATTTATGGCATTAAAGACAATATCAGGGGTTGGCAACCCTGATTTCAGCAAGCTCACACAGTTATGAGACAGAAACTAAGCTACATTAGTGGAGGCTGCGTTTAACTTTTTCAATTCTAGAGATGTCTCCAACATATTGCAAATCAATGAACTGTTGACGTCTCTATCGTCCAAGGGATTAAATCAGGGTGAGATTTACACTCAAGCACCCCTAGGCAAGGCATCCTAGGCACCATCAGAATCCACCCATGCCCCCCCCCCAAACACACACACACAGACACATACATAGTGAATACACAAACACATAAATACAGTGTATACACAAACACACATATACATAATAATAATAATAATAATAATAACTAGTATTTATATAGCGCTTTTCTCCCAGTGGGACTCAAAGCGCTTTCAGCGCACGCTCTCGGAACTAACCAAATCGGCAGCTGAAATAATAGATGTTATTATTACCCAATCAATGGTACTCATTTTATCGACCTCGGAAGGATGAAGGGCTGAGTTGACCCTGCAACCTTGAGGTTTGAACAGGCTCCATAGTCAGGGACTTTACCACTGAGCTATCTCACCAGCTTAAATAGCTCATCCACACACACACGTAGCTCATACACACATAAAAACACACATATATAGCACAGGCACGCATAGACACACACAGAATACACACACAAACAAACATTCATCACATGACCCCAACCCATGTCTCAAAGCAATAAAATGGAAACCTCTTTAACATTCAACTGGTTAAAAAGATCCCACTTGGTAGTGCGGCTTGGTAGTGCACAGTATGATTATAACTTAGAGCTCCTCTGTCCAGGAGACAGTTTTAGAGAAATACTACTTCCCAAGTCCCCATGGCAAGGGGTAGAAACAACTCTAATGGGAACAACCTCTGTAAGGATTCACCTAAACCCAATTCTGAAGCTAATATGGACTGCTTTCAACTCAGACAGACCCCTCTCCATGAGACCTTTCTTCTACAATGGTGGCTCTGACGCCTTCTTCACTTAACTGTGTGAATCCATAGACTACAGATATGAAGCTCAATTCTGTTAGGGCCATTAGGGAAATTAAAGGGGAACTAGAATAGAATATAGAATATAAAAAACTTTTGGCCAGTTGCTGAATTTATTAAAATGATATTAGGATTTGTTTTTTATTTTCTTTGCCTAGTTCTTAAGATATAGAAAAGAATCCGCTGCACTCGAGAATGTCTCCTAAAATCACTTTTTTATTTAAACAATAGATACTGGAGTCTCACGCGTTTCGCACATATAGTGCTTACTCATAGACTCTATGTTTCAGCACATCTTTCTATCCTTGCACCGAGGCATTGAACACTTCGGTGAGTGATTCTTTATACTAAATGCCAAGTCCACTTCCGTATTCTGCAGCACACTGAATCTTCAGCACAGCTCTGCAGGACTTCCCAGTGCTGTAATTATCCTCCCATCTCCCTCCCAGCTGTCTCAGGGAGCTCATTCACGCTTCCCTTTGTAGCAGTGTGTGTCGCGTCTATCTTTACAGCAAGCTCCGTTTATCATTATACTGAGGTTGCAATCTCAGTATAATGATAAATGGAGCTTGCTGTAATGATGACGACTCCTGGGTTGCCCAATTCTGTTTGTCAGATCTCCAAACCAAAATGCACATTCATTCTAAACACTTATTTGATCTGCAAAGAGCACTGGTCATCATGCCCCACACCATGCTTTGCTGTCTTCCATATTCCTCACAGACACTCCCCCTCTCTTACCTTTACTCTTCAGTCCAAGATCTTCTGACAGCGTTAAAGTGTACTTTGTTGTTTCATCTCCCATTTCTTACACCTTTTTCCTCTCCTCAGTTTCTTAAATGATTTTCTTTCTCTTGCCCTTTCTCTCTTCAGTCATCAGACTCTAACTGTATAGGCCCTGTCACACCATGGACTTAATTACCCTTTTTTCCCTTAATGTTAAGGGTCTAAATTCCCTTCACAAAACATCCCAACTTATTACCGAGCTCCAAAGAGAAAAAATTGACATTGCCTTCACAGAAAACCCCACTATAAGGAATGTTCTTCACCTGACATACTTTATCCTACCCGTTTCTCGTGTAACTACAACCTTAATAATGAGTACCTCTCCTTATATGCACAAATATTCCCTTCACTCACCAAGCCACAATTACCGATCCAGAGGGCCAAGTTCTTTTCATTAAGGATAAAATATAAGACCATACTTTTGCTAATATCGACCTCCCTAACCATCATCCCGTCTTCCGATGGATCTTTCACCAGCTTTTGGAAGGGGGTGGGGGTTGTGAATGTTAAGGGCAACTTTAACCTCCTGGAGCCCCTTTTGGACTCACGTATTGCCTATTCCATCCTTAACTGTATTTAAAAAAATCCTTCATGGTGGGCACTCATCTCTCCTTCTCCTTCTTTTAAGCTTGGAACAGCTTGCCACTCATATTTGCTCTAACCCTGATATTTCCCAGACTTCAGTAGGAAGTAGATCAGAAATTCTCCTTATTTGCCTATGGTATTCTCTTGACGCTTACCAAACCGCTAACCACACTGCCTAACCTGATGGTGGAACTTGCGAATTACCAGTGTCTTTCGGGTTTCAAAATCAACATAGACAAGTCCCAGGCACAGACCGTCCAGGTGCCACACCATACCAAAAAACTGCTGGCACTTAACTTTGATTTTAAATGCCACCTTCCCAGTTTGTGTACCCCGGTGTTCAGATAACCACATCTTACCATACCCTATTTTCAGGTAACAACTCTTCCTTACTTCCTACCCTTTAATCTGATCTTGAACACTGGCATTCCAATCACATCTCATGGCTGGGTCTCATTGTTGCGGTGAAGTTAAATCTACTACCACTGATTCTTTATTACTTTTGAGTGTTCCCCGTTCCTGCCCTCTACACTGACTGCAGACTCTACAGTTCCATATCCTGAGGTTTATTTGGGCGGGGGGGGGGTCCACATCTCTCCTCCAGCATACCGATTAGGCTGAAGGCTTTGGGGGGCCTGGGCTTCCCACATCTCCATTTGTATTACCAAGCAGCACAACTAGTACAACTTCTCCAATGGCAGACTGATACAGACACCCTCCCCTGGGTTTCAATCAAATGACACACTATACTCCCTACTCCAATCAACCATCTCCTTTCGATTCCTAAAACTGATTGACCAACCTCGACGAGACGGCTCCCTACCCTGGTTCATTCCCTCAAGCTGCAGGACTCAGTCTCCCTTTCTAAACACTGATTTCTCAGTTTTCATGTTTCACCACTACCCTCAACAACCCCGGCATTTCTTCCAGGTATGATGCAAGGGATTTTTATCACCGGTGAGTGGGTGAAGGCGTTGATGATGGGGACTGCTACCATTCACCTCTTTAGTTGACAAGGATCACCTTCCTTCTACACAGCTCTACCACTACATACAAGTGTCCTATTTTGTCAGAACTAATCTCCCTGGCAGCCCTCTCCCAGTCTTAACTTGGTTTGAGAAATTGTGTCTGAAGGCTGAGAACGGTCCTGGCCTCCTATCCCGTATATATTCCAGGCTCTGTCCCTGGCTCATAAAGCCAAAACGAAACAGATTGGGAGTTGGACATTGGGATGTTGCTTCCTGTGGAATCCTGATCCAAAATATGGACCAATGCAGCAGGAAGCTCCATCTACACTCTCCACAAGGAAAGTGCCTACAACTCCTATATAGATGGTATTTAACCCTGGCCATATTATATACAATATATCCTAATCTTTCCCCATTGTGCTTCAAGGGGTGCCAGGATAGGAGCGACCTGTTTCATGTCTGGTGGACCTGTTCTGTGGCTCAGAATTTTTGGGGAGAAGTGTTGTCCACGATCACCTCCGTCACTAACCTGCAGGTGGACGGGGACCACTGGTGGCTGTTGTTGGGCCTTCCTTTGGAGGACCTTCCCCAGCCGCTGGCAAAACCAACTTCACACTTTCTATTGACAGCTAGGAATCTTGTAGCCTATCAGTGGAAAAAAGCACCTTCCTGGTAGGCAGGCCCTGGTCAACAGGTCTGGAAAATCTATACTATGGATAGGTGGACCTCCCTTCTCTTGGGCACTCAGTCTAAATTTGAACAGATTTGGGAACTTTGGCTGGAATATGCCACCCCTCCTGGAGATAATTAGGAGGGGCTGACAGTTGTACAGTGGTTTGGCTGGCTGGCCCATTGGTCCACCACAGTTTGTCCTTACGCCTTTCCTCCCCCCCCTCCCCCCCCCCTTCTCCGCTATCTTCCTCTTTTCTCCCCCTTATGCCATGATCCGGCAAGTAATATTTGATTTGTGCACAAATGTATCCATGCACTGGTCCTCTATACTTCTAGATACCCTGTTACCGCCTATATTGCTCTGGGGTTATAGCCCTGTGCCTTCAGCTATCTGTTGTTGTGAAGCTAACAACCCCCATTCCATGTTTTTTGTTTGTTTTTTTCTTTCTATTGTAACCCAACAACTATTCTACTGGATGTATTTGTTCAGTGAACGGAGATATTTATGTCATAGTAAACTGTACTTCTAGAGACATTGTATTCATCTATGCCGACTGAGGGCTGTGGTCCTCTGCTCTCAGCCATCTGTGGTTGTAGAGTTAACACACCCCATTTCATGGGTTTCTCTCTTCCAGTGGCTCTTTTCCTTAGATATCCGAAGTGCACTCACTGTACGTTGTTACTTTATGCATCTTGATTGAGGTTATTATGTTCTTATGTCTGTGAGTCATGTTGTGACCTCTTAATTGATATTTGCTGCCCTTTGCTTCCTCCTAATTTACTTTCTGTACCATTCCCTGTATCCAAAAACTCTTATGTTTAAAAAAAACAAACAAAAAAAAAAAAAACCTTCATACCGATTTGTTGACACCTGGAGATTACTACATCCCTCAACCAAAGATGACACTTTACTCCCATACACATTCCAAATATTCCAGAATTGATTATATGTTTGTCTCATCACCATCTTCACCTATTGACCGCCTCTTCTGTTGGCTCAGTTATTTGGTCAGATTCTGCCCCAGTGAAAGTTGTTCTCACCCCCCACCCCACTCCATTCCCAAAACTTGGTCTTGGCATCTCAACAAGACCCTCCTGAAACATGATAATCTCCACCGTTCTGTCTTCCGATATTCAAACCTACCTTGATGCCCATACAGATATGTCCACAGCCACCACAGTGGCTTGGGATACTCATAAAAGCGTGATTCAAGGTCACCTCATTCAGATGGACCTTCAAAAGAAAAGATCCTCCCAAATTTCCTCCATACTCATTCAAATAGCCTCCCTGGAGCATGCACATAAAAAAACACTAGCTGCATGTATCCTTTGTAGGTAGAAATTGTATGAATATGGCAATAAGACATGAAGGCTTTTGGCCAAAGCCCTCAATTAAAAGCATAACCAAACCTATAGTCCATGTGTTTAAGATAACATTGGAGCCAGGAAGCAGCTCTTCGTGGATATAGCAAAAGAATTAATTAATATTATCTCTCACTTTATAACATCTATCATGCTAGATGCTGCTTCTCATAGGGAAAATATTCTTTTTTTACCTTGACAAAGTTAACCTTCCCATTCTTGATGAGTCAGTGGTGGAGTTGCTAGAGCTGCTCATTTCCATAGATGCAATTTATTCTGTAATTAAACAACCCCCTCCCCCCCAGAAATAATGTCCAGGTCCTGATGGCTTCACTATCTTATATTGCAAAACATATGAAGAACTGCATAGTACGCGTTTCCAAAAGGCATTCAGTTCCTTGACACAAGATCCTTTTTCTCTCCTCAGGTCTTAGAGCCTATGTTAGTTGCTCTAGTTATTGCCCCATATCCCTTTTGAACCTTGATGCTAAAAGCCACTCCAAAATATTATCCAACAGACTCAAGCACTGTTTTCCACAAATGATGCAACCTGATCAAGTAGGTTTAACCCTGCATAGAGAGGCTAGAGACAATACCACCACAATCTTAGACAGTATCCAATTTTACCATCTTCACAAGGCTCCCCTAATACTAGTCTATAGAAGCGGAGTAGGCATTCGACTGGGTTGGCTGGGCCTTCTCCTAACTCTTGACCTCAGCCTTCTCCTAGTGGATGAGTAGGGGAAGTGACACTGATTGCTATCAGAAAAAATCTGTAAGACATAACGAATCCTTAGTGTATATTTCTCAGCCCCTTCCCTTATTACTGACAGCAGACTAATAAGAGTAACAATGGACAAGGGTGAGTGATGTTCCTCTCTCTGCAGAATGTTAGCCCACTGTGGGTAGAGGTCTTCCTGGAGAGATGCTATAATTCAGGTTCACTCTAACCTTCAGTCAGAGTTTTCATCAATGGATTTATACTGATGATCCGTGGGTATGTAACTTGCAAACAGATAATGCAGGAATGCTGCAGTTCCTCCAAACTCTGAATACTGCACTGCAAATGTTTAAAAGGTAATCTCCTATGCAATTTGTATTGTTACAATACTTATCAGGGAATACACCTGCATATTTGCTACATTTACAAAAACTTTATAATAAATGGAATATATATATATATATATACAAATTGATATATTCCTTATAATGCATTTGGTTTGTCTGGGAATTGTTTTTATTTTGTACACATGACCATTTATATAATTATTTATTGCCTTGAAATATATAACAGGCCTATACTGAGTAGCCAGGGGCATAGTTCAGAACTCTCTGGATCTTTTCCAGAGACTCAAGGTTTTAGACTGAATTACAGGATCTCCAGGTACAGAGGCTGATTGGTGAGTTCCGCTATAACTCCGCCCACTTTTCAGTCCATTCATGCTACTCCCACCCCACTCCACACACTTTCCTGCCCATTTCATGGCAAACAACTCCTTTTTTCAACCACCCAGCAATGCCACCCTAATTAATCCTTTGAGTGCCAACAATGGGTTGGACACCACTTTGGCACTCAAAGGGTTAAACCACACCCACAATATAACACAAAACGTATCATTCATATGCTCCCATCCTCAGCTCTACAGTGTTTTTATGGGGACTTGGGACAAGACGGTTCTTAAGTATGGCCAGGAGGCTTCCTGTCCTTGTAGTGAGCTCACAAAATCAGGCACCACAGCTTATCTCTAGGCTGACAGCCAACAGCACGCTTGCCAACATTTCAGAAATATTTTCCTTGGGCAGTCACGTTACAGAGCATCTCTAATAGTCCATAATGATGTACAGTGCAACGTCAACAGAAAACCACAAGCAAAAGACTTAAAATTGCACTTCTACAGCAAAATAGACATTACTAACACCTAAATAATTCATAACATCATGTAAATAAGCATTATTAAGCTATGCAGAGGCTCATAACCTATTACTGAAAAGGGGACAGCAATGTTCATGGACAGGAAGCCCAAAACAGGAGGACTATTCATAGAAATCAGGGACATCTGACAAGTATGCAATAGTTCTCCTGCATATTGTTGTTAATTATGCTATAAAATAAGACATTATTGTGATTATATTTGCATATTTATTTCTTTATTTAGAGAATGTTTTATCAGGAAGATGCATATACTTTTTTCTGCATACTTTAAGGAAGCTGTGGCTGATATTCTATGATAGACTGGTAATTCTGGAGCAAACCAACTGCATCATAGTGTAGAAATGAAGATTCCCATTGATTTAAATGAGGCTTTTAACCCCAGGGAATTCTAGGGGAGGTCTCCATTGAATTGGTTTGCAATCATGGGCGGATTGTCCTATCGGGGGATCGGGCATCCCCCGGTGGGCCGCTAGATCATGGGCCGGTGGAGGAGATCAGAGGATCTCACCTCACCGTCCCACGGAGAGGTCTGTGTTGCCATAGGAACTCTCTGTGACAGCCTTCTTGTTCCTTGTTAACCGTTTGAGTGCCAGAGGGGTACCCGTTGCGTAGCCCTCTGGCACTCAAAGGGTTAATGCAGAGCACCAAGATATGGCATAATATCCTGGTGCCTGCTCTCCCATGCCACACAGGGACCACAAGGGGGCATCTGTGCAGCTAGTGGGCTGCTTTAAAAAAAAAAAATGCCCGGGCTGGTATTCCCCTACAATCTAACTCTGTTTGCAATGCATTAGAGACAACAAGGGATAATAAGTTCCATTTATATCAATGGGAATTTGGGGCATTTTAATTTGTCCCTATGGTGCAGTTGGTTTGCTCCAGAATTGTTCCAGTTCTACATAAAACATTGACTTCAACTGCTTTTCATGGGGCTATATTTACATGTTGCCACTGCCATCTATTGCTTACGTTTGGTATCACACAGAACACTACAAGTGGCTCCAATGTATGACCGTATACTAACATTTGGATTTATCACTGGTTATAAATAACTTTGCATTCCAAGGAGGTATTAAATGCATTGCATTGGTTAACTCCCTGGAAATCAAACTGATAACTTTACTAACACTTGAATGAGGGCCAAAATGTTGATTTAATTGCATTATCAATTTACTACTACTACTACAAAAAAAAAAGTATTGAGAAGCAATGCATTTGGATCAGCTCTGTCATTCAAGGAGTCATTTGTTCCCTATGGTGAAGCTGGTTTCTCAGTAACTGCTCTGGTTTATGTTGGTACATATGTCTCACAGTTCTATCTATGACAGGCGTGGACAATCTGCAGCACTTCAGCTGCTGTTGGACTACAATTCCTGTCATCTTCCACCACCTCAGATGAACATAACAACAAGAAAATGAAAGCTTATTAAATTCATCCTGGCTGCAATAAGGATCACACTTACTGAAAGACAAGCAGATGCTCTATCTTTCTCATTGGTTTGTTGTACTAACCTTGTGGGATATATGAACATACAAACGCTTAACACTACTGCATGCCCATATTGGTAACTCCCGCTGTGTCAGATGAGCTGCATGTTTGCTGCACTGTGAACTTATCTTTTGGGAGTGAATAAAGTTTCTTTGATCTGAACCTTATCTGTGTGTCTGCCACTCATTACCTCGTATGGATAAAGATGACAGGCCTTTACGATGTGCTTCCCATGCTTTGGTATGATCTGACTTTAAAATGTACATTTCTGCACCATGCATACCTGCCTCTTAGAAACATAACTTGCTAGTCCAAACTTGGGAGTTAGGGAGCTATATGAATGAAAACAAATGGCACCATGGGGTCATAAATGTCCCCAAATTCCTACTGACTTAAATAGGGATTTGTGCCCTTGAATACTAGAGAGTTGTCAGGCACATTGTTTTGGAGTCCATCATGGACTTAAGCACAGTATTTAAATCAATGGATATGTGTATATGTAACCTGACTACCTTCGATACTGTCTGTATCAGTGGTTCCCAACCAGGGTGCAGTGGAATTTTGGTGGGCAACATTATAGGATGCCACTTTTCCCCCTTCATTAATCCCTTAACAAATAACCTATAAATTGTAAATTCCAGACTCTGTCTTAGGAGTGATTTGAGGAAAAAACAGAAAGAGGACTGCTGGGCTCTAGTGATGGACTTTGGTTATTTTAACCCCCTCCAAACTCATGATATCCTATATAGCAAATGATCTCACATCTATTTCATTGGTGCAAGTTGGTGTTTCCCTCTTCTATGTCTTTCCACAATCTAATTGTAAATATATATATATATATATATATATATATATTACAATAATGTGCAAAAGTTTTAGGCAGGTGTGAAAAATATGCTCTAGAGTAAGAATGCTTTCAAAAATAGACATGTTTATAGTTTATTTTTTTCAATTCATGAAATGCAAAGTGAGTGAACAGAAGAGAAATCTAAATCAAATCAATATTTGGTGTGACCACCATTCAAAACAGCATCAAATCTTCTAGGTACATTTGCACACAGTTTTTTAAGGAGCTCAGCAGGTAGGTTGTTCCAAACATCTTGGAGAACCACAGTTTTTCTGTGGATTTAGGCAGCCTCAGTTTCTTCTCTCTCTTCATGTAGTCCCAGACAGATTCGATGATGTTGAGATCGGGGCTCTCTGGGGGCCATACCATCACTTTCAGTTCTCGTTGTTCTTCTTTACGCTGAAGATAGTTCTTAATGCATTTGTCTGTATGTTTGAGGTAATTGTCATGCCGTAGAATAAATTTAGTGCCAATCAGTTGCCTCCCTGATGGTATTGCATGATGGATAAATATCTGCCTGTACTTCTCAGCATTGAGGAGACCATGAATTCTGACCAAATCCCCAACTCCATTTGCAGAAATGCAGCCCCAGACTTGCAAGGAACCTCCACCATGTTTCACTGTTACCTGAAGTCACTAATTTTTCTACCACTCTTCAGCCCTTCGGCAACCACATTTCCTTCTGCTACAGCCAAATATATCAAATCGCTTGGCCTTGTTTCCAAGTCGAAGATATGCCTTTTTGGTAACAAGTCTTCCATGAAGACCACCAAACTTCTCCAGACAGTAGATGGGCGTACCAGGGTCCCACTGTTTTGTGCCAATTCTGAGCTGGTGACACTGCTAGACATCTTCCAATTGCGAAGGGAAGTAAGCATGATGTGTTTTTCATCTGCTGCACTAAGTTTCCCTGACTGACCACTGCGCCTACGGTCCTCAACGTTGCCTGTTTCTTTGTGCATTTTCAAAAGAGCTTGGACAACACATCTGCAAACCCCTGTCTGCCTTGAAATTCCTGTCTGGAAGAGACCTTGCTGATGCGGTATAACTACCTTGTGCAATGCTGCTGTGCTCAGTCTTGCCATGGTGTATGACTTTTGACATTAAACTGTCTTCAGCAACCTCACCTTGTTAGCAGAGTTTGGCTGTTCCTCATACAACTTTATTTCTCCTACACAGCTGTTTCAACCCACATATTAAACTGATGATCATTAGCATCTGTTTGATATAACTGTCTAATTATACACCTGACTATAGGCCTACAAAATCCCTGACTTTATGTAAGTATACCTAGAAGAATTGATGAAGGCAAAGGGTGGTCACACCAAATATTGATTTGATTTAGATTTTTCTTCTGCTCACTCAATATGCATTTTGTTAATTGATATAAACTACTGTATATTACTGTATATATTGAAGCTGATGTACTAAGAAAGTGGAGCAATTACTGGGCACACCAGCTGTGCAATAAAGAGCAAAAAAAAACATCCAATTGATTTCTCTGGGAGACCTCTCTAGCTTTATGGGATTAAAAGCCCATTTAAAGTAATAGGAATTTGCGGAATGTTTATTTGTTCCCTGCACTGCAGTTGGTTTGCTCCAGTCCATCAGCTCCAGTGAGAATGCAGTGTCCATATTGTAAACAGAACAGTTTCATTTTCCCAGCACACACTACAATAGGCATTGCTATTTGCTTTCTACCAGCTGTGTTCACTCACTTTTGTGCCTTTCATATACTTAGATCGGAAGTCTTCAGCCAAAGCCTTGTACAAGGCTAAAGGTCTATGGTCTCTGTAGCCCCACATGGCATTAGCCCACGTCTCCAAAGCCTTTTCATCTCCCATAAACTGGCCATTGATAAAGCACATGACTCTGGAGGAATACTCCCATGTTTCACCTTTAAGTTCCTGAAATAAATATAAAGAAAGAGAAATGTGAGCATTTCAGAGCCAGCGAAGCAAAGTGTTACTCACCGTTTTGACTCTCAACATGCCATATGTTCTAAGAAATGGTAAACAATCATACCTGGGAACTCTCAGGATCTGCCCTGGAGACTCCAGTTTTGGACAAGCCAGCTGCACTATAGCAGACAGAAAAAGTTCAATTGATTTAACCCCTTAATGATGTCGGTCCTGGGAAGTGAATTCCCCTTAAGGACTGCTTTGATCTATTAGGTGAGCCGTCACATGTGGCTGATCATGTGTGATGGCTCACTGAATGAGGGTCTGACACTTACCACACTTGTCTTGAAGTGGTCAGTTTCAGACTACGGTAGTGCTCACAGCACTCCCGCAGGAACCATGTGAGCAAAAGACCCATAACGTGACAGGACCATCATCGGTCCTTAAGTCAAATTCACCAATGACGGTCCAAGTATGGCATCGGTATTTATGGGGTTAAATAAAAATGTTAACTATTCGGATTCTAGAAAGATCTCCAATGCATTGCTTCACAATGCACTGAAGACATTTCTAGCATTCGAGGGGTTGAGATTGCATTGTAAATAACGGAGAAGTTAGTGTTTTTAATGAAAACCTACTTACTGAAAATTTACAGTGGAGCTGTAGCTACACCATCCTATGGAGATTTATGGTCCACAGACCAGAGCTGTCCATAGGACAGTGTAGCAACAGCGGCACTGTAAATTTTCAGGCCACTGTGATATTGCACCTAAAAAATTCAAGTTTGAGCTGTTATAATTTTTTAATAAAATATCGCTCAACAGTGGGAGTACCCTTGTTTTAATCGGGGACATAAACCCTACAACATATATTTTTTTTACATCTTAAGTATTACTATCCCTTTACTCTTTCATACATTGCAGTACATACTCAAAAGTACAGGAGGAGGCACTGGAGTATTATGCCAGCGAAGCAGGTGGATTAGTGTATTTTTTTATATATATATATATATATATATATATATATATATATATATATACATATTATAAAACTAGTGTAAAAGCCTGTGTACACGGGCCAAGGTCTGGTGAGGTAAAGAGGCCGGTCCTGCTCTGCGTACTGCTGCCGCCTCACTGGCGGCGCACGCGATGCAGTCATGCGCAGTAGAGACTACCCGAACGCACATAATGCTCCCAGCACAGAACTCCCAGCATTCTGTGCATTTGGGCAGTCTCTACTGTGCGTGACTACATCAGACAAACATTCTGGCCTTTTATATTATAGGATATGGAAAAAGTAAAAACAAATACCTTCTTTTTCTCAGACAAATACTGATGCCAGGCACAATCCATCAATGGAATCAAAATGGGGTTCTCAAACTCAGCATCAAATGAATGCTTCAGTACCTGGGAGAAGGTTGTGAAATGAAAATGACTTATTAGTGAATGGCATAAAGTACATTATGGACCAGGATTCAATACAGAAATGCTAATGATTTACATACAGCATGGCAGTAATCAGCTGACATGTACACTGTATGGGCAAAACCTCTAGAGCAATTTGGGCAATATGTAGAAAGACTAATGAAGTAATTCTGGGGCAAACCAACTACACCACAGGGGACAAACTGAATTCCCGTTAATTTAAATGTTTTTTTAACCCCTTGAATGCTTGAGAAGTCTCCAATGCATTTCTTTACAATGTATGTGAAACCTTTAGCATTCAAGGGGGTTAAAAGTCCCAATTAACTCAATGGCATACAGGGCCGGATTTACATCTCAGACGCCCCTAGCCCCACCTCTAAACACACCCCTCACTTAGCCACACCCATCTGTTAAACACACATGGGTGTGGACAAACCTATTTTTAGATTTATTATTCTTCACAATACTATGACAAGTTTTCTGAGAAAATGTGCAACAGACTGTGAAAACATCATAATATCCTCAGTTAGGGAGTGATCAGGGTTAACCAGCCTATCGTCTATGTTAATGAATTTCTAATAGGTCTGATCTGTGAAATAGGTATCTTACGCATGGCCTATCTATAAGGTGAGTGCGAAAGGCTATCAGAAGCAATTTCATTAAATGGATAAGGAAGCTTCTTGCTTTTTTTCCTCTAAGATGATTTTTACTATCTTTCCGTCCAGAGCCGCAACATAAACTGATAGAAATGTCCTAGAATTAAAGCCAGTGACTGAATGGAAAGCAGACCCAGCTCCTTGGTCACCACCAGTTGGGGGGAAAAAAATTCTGAGCTCATTTCTGCATTGAGGGGCCGGGCTGGGGAGTTCTGCTTGTGGGTGCTCTCCGGGTGGTTGCTGAGTGCATACCTGCTTGGGCTGCTGTCTTTTTCTTGACGATTTAACCCTTTGAGTGCCAGAGGGGTACTGGATACATTGGATATACCTCTCTGGCACTCAAAGGGTTAATCAGTTAGGGAGAGAACAGGAATCGGTGCTGACAGAACTCACCAGGGGATCAATTCTATTACCCTCGCTAAAAATAAAACAGGTGTTTTTTTTTTAAGTGAGTTTTTGCTATCCTATTACCTGACATGTGAAAACAAAACCAGCTGTAATTATACTTACCGCCAATCTAAAAAAAACCCATAGGAAACAACTAAAAACAACGTGAAAATAGTATACTATTACCCACGCTCAGTATTACCGCCTGTTTTGTGGTTACATTTAAGTGAGAAATTTTGCTCCTCAGAGGTTGAGGCGTAGAAGCCATAACAACAGTTTCAAAACCATCGTTGTTCAAACAAAAGCAGTGTATAATACAGTATACAGCACAGAAATCCAACATAAAGTGCCTCCCCTCTACATATTAACCCCCCTTTTAAAAGTTGACTTACAGTGCTTTCTTTCACCACATTAATCCTACAAATATTGTTCATAGTTGATAATTAACCCTTCCCCTTCCAAAACCGACTTACAGTGCTTTCTTTCTCCACATTAATCCGACAAATATTGATCATAGTCAACAATTAACCCTTCCCCTTCCAAATCCGACTTACAGTGCTTTCTTTCACCATAATAATTCGACGAATATTGTACATCCGACATTTTAACCCTTCCCCTTGAAAAGTCAACTACAGTGCTCCCATGACTTTCTTTCACCATTTTTATCCAACATTTTTCTTCTTCTATTATATTCGACATGCCCTGATATTTTGTATTGCAGGATTAACCCTATGAGTACCAGAGTGGTATTGTAATGTGTTTGCTAGACCTGTGGTACTCATAGGGTTAATAGGCAACCTGTAGATGTATAAAAAAGGTGTTTGTTTTTATTATAGATGTAATTTGTGTGAAAATCTAATTAAATATTTAATTTATGAGTAACAATGATTTTCTTTTTTTAATTACATATGTAATTTGTATTAAAAAAGTACTTCAGACCTCAAGAGGGGTATCGTGACCCCTCATGACACCTCCCTAACATGGTGGTGACAAGTGCCCCCTTTATTAATTAAAGAGCACATAATCTATGCGAAAGAGCATATAACCTATGTTTCACATAGATTATAAGCTATTTAATTAATAAAGCGGGCAATTGTCACCACCATGCTAGGGGGCTGTCATGAGGGGTCATGATACCCCTCTTAAGGTCTGAAGTACTTTTTTAATACAAATTACATCTATAATTTAAAAAAAGAAAATCATTGTTATACATAAATTAAATATTTAATTACATTTTCACACAAATTACATCTATGATAAAAACAAACACCTTTTTATACATCTACAGGTTGCCTATTAACCCTATGAGTACCAGAGGGGTAGCAAACACATTACAATACCTCTCTGGTACTCATAGGGTTAATCTTGCAATACAAAATATGAGGGCATGTCGACTATAATAGGAGAAGAAAAATGTTATATAAAAATGGTGAAAGTAAGTCATGGGAGCACTGTAGTCGACTTTTCAAGGGGGAGGAGTTAAAATGTCGGATGTACAATATTCGTTGAATTATTATGGTGAAAGAAAGCACTGTAAGTCGGATTTGGAAGGGGAAGGGTTAATTGCATACGTATTTGTTCCCTATGACACTGGTGTAGCTGGGCCAGTGTGAGCCATGGCTCATCTGTGGAATTTTACCCACCAGCCTGGACTCTTCTCTGATTTCCAGTAGTTTTTACTGGTGATATACAACATAATATATTATTTTAGGCCCTCAAGTTAATATAAAGGTGATTTTCTTTCTGGGGAAATCACTAATTTATTTAGTTTAGTTTGGCGACTGCACACATTAAGCAGAGTACGCCGTGTTAAGATCTGATACATCAGGTTATTAACTCCTTGTGACCCGGTATCTTCCTATTTAATCCCCGAATATAACTACTTTGTATTTTTTGGCGACTGCCCACATTAAGCAGAGTACGCCGTGTTAAGATCTGATACATCAGGGTATTAACCTCTTCTCACCCGGTATCTTCCTATTTAATCACCGAATCTTAACTATATTGTATTTACAACTTATCCAATTTGTGATATTTGATTTCAGTAAAATCCAGTCCCAATTAGGGTAACATTAGATCGTTTATTGATTAACCCACTCAGACCTGTAAAATACATTTAGATTCTAAGTATTGATCTTTACCGAGTAGTTACCTAAGCTCTATGGAACTACTTTTTCTTGGCATTGATCCCGGCACAGGGAGGAATTAAATTCATCACTTTGGTTACTTTGAAACCCTGGTGAACAGATAATAAACCCTAGGGCAGTGGTTCTCAATCTTTTTTTGTTCAGGGCATCCCTAACATGTAATCTACAACATTCGGGGCACCCCTAACATATTTAATGTACTTTATCCAGGGCATAATGAAGGTACCATACATAAATATACAGTTATTATTAGGTCTTACAATCATACTAACATAAATAAACATAATTTGCATAACAACTTCTATAAATCTTTATTTAAAAGTCCATTTTTATTAGTTTTCATAGAAAACATGGGGCACCCTAAGCTGATGTCCGTGGCACACGAAAGTGCCACGGCACCCTGGTTGAGAATCACTGCCCTAGGGTGTCATCTTTATCTTTACCACCTCTAAAATTCAATAAAAACATATACACCGTTTCACTTATCAGAGTATTTTTTTAATAATTTGCAGCTTCTTTCATGTATTCACACCTATAATAGACTATACTAATAATTTTTAATTTTTATTATTAAAAGTTACATTTTATTTTGGAGGTGTTGATGATTTGTTCTGTCCACACCTCTTTCTCTTGCTTTTGGTCAGTGTTATTCATACTCCATTCAGTGAAACCTATGTGGTGACTGGTTTTATCTCTCTTATCTAATCAAGAGACGGTGCTATAGAATACGATCACAAGATTGCTGTATAAATCTGGCTTACTGGAGTGCAGCCATAGAGCAATGTTCTTCTTCCTCTTCTTTTGAGGAAAACTTTTTTAGTGTTTATGTTGTATTACTACATTGCCTTGCACCCACTAGCCAGTTAATTTATTCCACCTTATTTATTATCAATAGGTGTAGTGCTATCCAGATTCCTCTTTTATTCACTGATTTACAGTAGGGCAAACTACTCTCAATTCACCTTAAAAGTCTTTGTCTGTCCCCCTCTAGTGATCAAAGTAGAGGCAGGACAAAACTGTCTGAAAGGCAGAGTTTACCTGTGCATGCCCATTAGTAATATTGGGTTTGACAAGGAAGATGTATTCCCATTTTAACCCATATTACAAGCCAGAAAAGAAGAGACACTTTGCCTAACCCTCCAAGAATCAGTGGGATAAAGAAAGTGACTCTGTAAGTACTTAATTTGAAATAAACAGGCTAGCATAGTGGCAAGTTGCCCTTTCAGTTAATGCATTCTGAGGGTTTACTGCTCATTTTAAATCCCTACTGATACATAATTACTCTATACATGTATATAGCGAGTGGGATATTTAATGTCTGGAGCAGATAATGAATGTGGGTGGGTTGGTTACAGAAACTTAGAGGTGAAGTTACTTGACATATCAGTCTGTCCATTCAAATGGAAATCAATTCATTAAGAATAGGTATAAAGACAAGAGTGGAACAACTATGGGGCAAACCACTGGGAATAAACTGCAATTGCAACTGATTTAAATGTGCAATTTAACATTTAAATACTAGAGAGGTCTCCATGTCAATGCAAAGCATTTAAGGGCATGGGTATCTGGAGGGGGTGCAAAGGGGTTACCCACCACCACCAGCACACACTTGCCCCTCCACATAAACATAGAGGTTGGGTAGGAATGGACTTGGGGTCATATTATGACTTTGCACCCGCCCCCGGGGGATGCCCCTGTTTAAGGGGATTAACCCTTTGAGTGCCAGAGTGGTAATCAATGCACTTTTATTTTAAATGTTAGTATTTGTAAAAAGATAACATTTATATTGTAAAGCTAAACTCAATTATTTTATACAATATAAAATCATATAATGTCTAGCATCCTTGTTACATTTTATTCTTTCAGAGTCATCTTGGTGTGCAATACTCTGCAATGCAATGCAATGCATTCCTGGCCGAGTGGAGTAAAGACCAGTTCTTGTGATTAAAGACCCACTTCTTATTGCTAGTTTAGGGCATGCAATGACTAATCTCCCTGCTAGTAATGATGTAGCAGGGTTGAATGGACCACTAATAATATATTAAGCTCCACGGTCCCTAGATATTTTTGGAACCTAGCGACTTTCCTGATTACACACTGCTCTGGCATTCAAAGGATTAATCCAAAACACTTCCTGAGCAACTGACTAATGATATTTGCATGATAAATGTACTGGTTGGATTTTAAATGCAAAATATTTACACCAAGCTATTGGTGGACTATAGTTCCCAGATGTTGTACTACAACTCTTATATCAGCGAGAAGTAACATGTGGCTCTCCTGCTGCTTATAAACTACAAATTAATTCACTCCCAGCTGGCCTTTAGCCACATGATACAAACTGTAATCCAACAACAGCAGATTGGCAACCACTGATTTACACTATGCCTGACAATCGCATTGCTGCATATGAGCCCTTTGCCAAGATGAAGCTAATTGTTCAGCGTTATCTTGTTCTATGTCTTATATAAAGTGCCAGGGGGTGCCGAGCGTATTGCTTCGTAATGCAGTGGACACTTCTCTGGCACTCAGATACCTCTCTGAACTCTCTGTTGCAGTCCACATGACAAGCTTTCACTCTGTTGGGTTTATTGCCTTTATTAACGACCCTCCCCGGTTACCTCGGCTGCACATTTGGCCATGTGGAAAGGGGGTTCGTTAAGGAGCCCAACCACCTCCAGCTGCAGTCGATCCGAAGTCATGATGGATCTTCCGTTTCTCCGACACGGTTACCAGGGTAACCAAGACGCGCCGGTCTTGTTTTGTCCCTGCACTGCAGGGACGTCGTCGCTTACTAACGCAAGTTCTAGAGGAGGGACACCGTGAGAGCCTCCAGTTGTTGCTGGACTTCAACTCCTATCATCCTTTAGCGGTGGTTGGTGGATGATAGGAGTTTTTGTGCTCAATAACTGGAGGGTCAGCTGTACTTAAGTGTTCTTCACTGTAAGCACGAGTTTGTATTGCTAAGAATATACACATTAATCATGTGTGTATTTTAATATACTGTAAAAGAAAATTAAGCGTAAACCTAATTTTTGTACCTGTACAAATTTCCTCTTAGGTATGTGGAAAGGACATATAAAGTAGTTACGTTATTAATGAACAATTCTCCATTTACAGCAACAAGTGCTAGACTGAGTGAGGCAGTGGCCCACCTGCTCAGGGGGCACTTGGCCCCGGCCCCATGCCAGCCCTTCCCTATCTCTAACGTTCAAGGGGATAAAGTAGATACATGTGTGTTATAGTTTATCCTTTAACCCTTTGAGTGCCAGAGTGGTACGGAATGCATTACTTTGCAATGCATTCCGTACCACTCTGACACTCAAAGGGTGCCAGAGGTTGTGCCCAGCCTGCTTCTTTGTGGCTCATACTCTTGAAGTATAGTGTGGAGCTCAATGCTTCATGATTCTCAGCCCATTCCAAGATGCCTCAAACTTCTTTCAAGGCTGCCCTTCTCCTGGTGCCTCCTTGAAGATTTGTGCATGCCACCCTTAGTGTAGTCTTTTGTAACCATTTCTTGAGAACTTCCAGTTGTAAGTTTCTGGTATGAAATTGAGCATATGGTACTGCTTCCATGGTTGACACCATTGGCCCCAGAATCTTCATACAACCCTAACTGATGTCAGATCCAGACCTGTGAAATGGGAAATCTTGGACTCAGTGTAGAGTACCCTGTCTTTAAAGGGGAACTTTCACAATGAATACAATTAGTCTAATTTGATACATCACCTAAAATAATACGTGGATTTGTTTGGGGTAGTTTTTTAGACTTACTTGCTTTAAGATATATTTGGTATAATATATACCCTTCATGCGGTTACTTCTGCATTGTGCACAGTGGCACAGGACTTCCCATATGACCAATTCTCCTCCCACCTCTCCCAGGGATGCGTTCACGCTTCCCTTCATACTGATGTGAATCTCGTCTTCTGTAACAGCAAGCCCCCTTTGTCATTATACCGAGCTTGCAAGCTCAGTATAATGACAAACGAAGCTTGCTGTTACAGTAGACGAGATTCACATGAATAAGAAGGAAAGCGTGAACGCACTCCCTGGGAGGGACGTGGGTGGAGACCTGGTCATATGGGAAGTCCTGTGCTGCTGTGCACAATACAGAAGTAACCGCATGAAGGGTATATATTATACCAAATATATCTTAAAGCAAGTAAGTCTAAAAAAACACCCCAAACAAATCCACGTATTATTTTAGGTGATGTATCAAATAATTCTCCTCCCAAAGTAATGTATTGCACACCCCTCTGGCATTCAAAAGGTTAGTAATGTTTTATTATCAGGTCAGCTAGGATCTATCCTTATAATGTGTACTATTGTTTTGTTAAATTACTAATACTGACATTGCTCTAGTTCCCCTGATATTATATTACTACTTGCCCCCCTCCCACCCCTTTACAGTAAAGGAAGCCACCTCCCCTCAGATCTGAAGTCTGGTAGCTTGACCAGACACATCACAACAAGCGACAATCTTCCTTCATCCAGTATAAGGAAAAACCTACTCTCCATGACTAAGGAGGGAAGGTTTTTCCTTATCCTGTATGACGATTATCCCTCAATGCGATCCTCCTCCTCTTCCAAGGAAAGAAGACCAATGTCAGCATAAGGGGTGGGAGGGGGACAAATTATTATATAATTTCAGAGGAACTAGAGCGATCTCGGCATTTATAATTTAACAGAGCGATTGTGCACATTATAAGGATGTTAATAAAACATTACTAACCCTTTAATGGGAGCCCGCCTAATGGGGTATTATAGAGCCCCATACCGAACCAGAAAAATAAAAAAAGTCTAAAAATCTAAGAGCAATGCCAGTTTGCTCCTCTTCTCTTGAGAGGTCACATGAATTTGGAGGAGGGGTGTAAAGCTGAAGGAGGAGAGGGGAGTCACCACCTCAAACGCCTTACCTTTTTCAAAGTTCCCTGCCCTCTGAAGGAGGGGGACTTTTTACCTCCAATGGTTCCTGTGTTTCATATAGGACATAAGAATAAAGGTGGTAGGTGATAGTTTTATTTAGTATCACTTCAGACCTCTGTCACCTGTCTCCCCTAAGCAGATATTTACCATCTCCTTCTTCCCATCCTTGCCTTCTTGGATTATCTCTCTTATTCTAAGATTGTTATAATTCTGTTTATTCTTAATTTTAGTTTTCAATTCATTTTCTAAGCTAGTCCAAAACTCTTAGGGGAAATTGGCAGTACATATGACAGGAAGGATTTTCCTCCTTTTACCTTGTGGAGACCTTCAAGCACTTGCATGCAACTTCACCAACATTTGACAGTTTAATGTGCTGCTTTCTTACTTGTGCTATTGATATCTGAATAAATAATAATAAATATTAAAAGAAGGAAAAAAAATCACAATAAATAATAAAACAATGCCAATAAATGTGTTGGAGGTTAAGTTTACACAAGACTAAGTTTGGCAGAAGTATATGGATCATAAGTCAAGAGCAGGCTTAGGTTTATTGAGTCAATGTTTTGGAGTAATGCAATAAGACTGTGGGGACCTTGCATTAGACCCAGGGTTGGGCAATGTTGCTGCCAGACTACACCTCCTATCATTTGTTTGGAGCAGCTAGAGGGCCTCATGTTGCACAACAGAAATGTCGATACATTTGAGACCATACATTCTAGAGTAAACCAGCTGCATCATAGGTGAGAAACATATATCTCCAATACTTCTATTGATTTAAAGGATTTTAAACCCTTGAATTCAGTGTAGCAAAAAACTCATAAGAGTGATATAAAGGTGATACCTTTTAAAGGCTAACTGAGGACATAAAAAGTGCAAGCTTTCAGGACACCAATGACCCTTCTTTAGGCATGGGTTAACAAATAAAGCTAGAATAACCTGCATATATATTTACAGAGTATGATATACATTTGAAACAAAATATAGGAGTACACAGTGAAATTATATGCACAGGGTTAGATCAAGGTCCTGAACAAGGAAATGTTCATTAACACAGAGGTGTGAAGAGCCTGTTAGTCTGGGAGTTGAAAAGATCAAGCTCTATACCAAGATGTTCTATCTATTATAATGATACATGAAGCCTATCCCCAGGGTCAGTCCTGTTTTTAATGTATCATATAGAACCATTCATTTAAATTCCCAGATTTTTCTTTCCCTTTGTGTTTTAAAGTTTCCTTTGTGTATGGTGACTTTCATATTTTGTAGACTATGATTTGGACCACAAAAATGCTGGCCATCTGATGTCTCAACCTTTTATCTGTTTATTGTGTGGCGATGAAGGTTCATTCTTTTCTTCCGTGTCTGACCTGTTTCCCCAATGTAGTAACCTCCTATGAGGCACTATGTACAAGTTATAAGGTATACTACATTTGAGGAGGAGCAATTGAAAGAACTGTTCATTTCATAGAATTGCTGTGTATTTGGTATTTTTATCTTTGTTGTGCATTGGATGTGTGGACACGTCTCAAATCATTTTACTCCACAAAAGAATGTTCCATTCTTTGTTATTTGTGGCAAATTGCTTTTGACAAATTTCTTTAAATGTGGAGTTTATCTGTATGATCTAAGTGGTGGATCTGGAAAAATGACATATAATCCATCATCTTTATGGAGGGTTGGTTGTAAGACCTTTGCAATCCTCCTAAGGGCTTCCAATTGGGGATTGTATGTGACCACAAGAGGCACCCTGTTATTCTCTGCCCATGGTCTGTATTCAAGGAGTGTGTCTCTTTGGGTATTTGGCTGGCTCTGCGTAAATGTCTGTTATTCTTGGGTGGTATCCCTCATTCCTGTATCCCTTCCTTAGTGAATGGAGAGTCTGGTTCCTGTCTGTATTGTCTGAACAGATGCAGTTTTATCTTATAGCTTGGCTATAGATGATGGCATGCTTGGGTTGAAACCTGTCATATTCTAAAGGTATGAGGGTCTGCATGTGGGTTTGTGATACAGGGATGTCTATAGGTTTTGGTCCTTGATATAGATCATGGAGTCAAGAAAATGTCTGTGTTCCACAGAGTAGTTAAGAGTTATGTTAATGGTTGGGTGGAATTGGTTAAATCTGGCATGGAATTGTGTAAGGTCCTGTTCACAGGCAGTCCAGATTAACAGGATGTCATCTATGTAGCGGAAGTATGCTAGTGGCTTAGTGCTACAACTGGATAGAAAATCTTGTTCAAGTTTTGCCATGAACAAGTTAGCATACTGAGGTGCCATCTTTGTTCTTATTGCTGTTCCCATTTTTTGTAGATATAAATCATCCCCAAATGTGAAGTAATTGTGTGTATGAACTTTGTAAGTCCCAGAAGAGTCTCTGTGGGTAGATCTTGTTGGTCCAAAAATCCCTTGCATGGTGCTAGGCCATCTTGATGTGGTATATTTGTATATAAGGATTCAACATCCATAGTAGCCCAAATTGTCCCCTCAGGTACTGGACCTATAGTAGTCAGCTTGTTCAGTAGGTCTGTGGTGTCCTGGATGTAGCTGGCTGTGTTTTTTTACCAAGGGCTTTAGGATATTTTCCACCCAGCCAGAGATATTTTCAGTTAGTGTTCCTACTCCAGAGATTAGGAAACAAGGGAACCCAGGTAGACCTGTAAACTTAGGTAGCAATTAGAATTAGCCTATTTTTGAGGTCTTTGGTATCAGATCCTCTTGTAGTTTGCAGTAATGTCTGGGATCAGAAAGTTGACTCTGTGCATCTCTAATGTAGTCTGTTGTGTTCATTATGACTACAGCTCCCCCTTTATCTGCGGGTTTGATCACAATGTCCTTGTTGTCATTCAGTGACTTAATGGCCCTCCTTTCCTGGGTACTAAAGTTGTACAGTTCTTTCCTTTGTTTATCCTATATGGTAGATTTCACTCTCTGTCTGAATGAGAGTATGTACTCATCCAGAGTGGGGTTGAGTCCTGATGGGGGGTCCAGTTAGATTTCTTTTTGTGGTGTGTTTAAGCTGTATTGTGTTGCTGGGTTCATAGTTTATGTTATGAAAAAATTCCTTAAGGCGTAATCTCCTGAAGAATTCTTCCATGTAACTGCATATCATTTCATATCTATGTAGACTGTATGTTTACGAAGTTAATTGACCCTCGTCTGTGTACTCATATATTTTTTTTTTCCAATCTATGTCATACTCTGGAAATATAAATGCAGTGTTATTCTATCTTTATTTGTTAACCCATGCCTAAAGAAGGGGCCTTAGTGTCCTGAAAGCTTGTACTTACTATGCCCTCAGTTAGCCATTAAAAGGTATCACCTTTATATCACTCTTTTGCTACACTGCATCCTATCTACTCTACTGGCTAACACAATACCATCTTTTTTCTGGATTACAACGGATAAGCCCTTGAATGCAATACACTGGAGACTTCTCTAGCATTGAAGGGTTTAACGCCCTATATAAATCAATGGGAAGATTTGTCCCCTACAATACAGTTGATTTGATCCGGAATAGCTAATTTCTGCTTTGCATGAGACCCCAAGTGTCAGAATGTTAGTTATAAAGTGAGACTGCAGAAAACAGGAAGTTGGGTTTACACTGGGAACAAGATAGCATGGAATGGGAGTTGAAAAACTGAAGGCACGCAGGTTATTTGTGTATTAACCCCTTAAGTGCCAGAGGGGTATTCAAAGCCTTGCAAAACAAAGTGTTGGATACCCCTCTGGCACTCAAATGGTTAAACCGTTAAGGACCAGAGTGGCACTCAAACATTGCATAGCATTAACCCCTTAACGACCGGGGTATCAGCACCACGACACAACGTCCGCGGAGCTTTTTTTTTTTTTTTTGTTTCCCAGTTCCGGACTCCCCGAACGGCGTGCAGCCGCAGGGGGAGCCCGGAACTCCATGATGGTCATAGTACATCATGGGTCGTTTAGTCAGATCGACCCTTGACGTACTATGACCGTCAAGGGTTGTTAAGGGGTTAAGAAATTTCCAATACAAAATGTTTTTGTTTGTTTTGTTTTTTGCTTACCCCTCTGGTACTCAAATGGGTTAAACGTACCCTGAACGTACAGAATTCTAGTTAAAAAAAGGAAATATTTGTACTCTCTCTAATATTTATTGCTACACAAAAAAGAAAGAAAAAAAACCCCACAAACAAACACAAATATTGACAGAACAAACATTTTTCAGTAAATATCTGTATGCTGCTTAACCATTTCAGCATCAGAGGAGTGGACAATGTGCTGGACAAACCCCTGACACTCAAAGAGTAAAAAAGTATTAAAGCATGTATCTATGACGGTGGCCGTTATACCACAGTATTGCTGGTTCTTGGAGATAGCACCAGTTTGGGTATACAATGGCAATACTTGGACTGTTACAGAGGGAACAGACAAGCTTGTCAGACATTCAGGGAGGTGAATCAGTTTATTACTGCAATGATGTAATACCACATTCAGCCATTTCATAGGTGTGGGGGGAACCACCCCGATACCTATACAATATTACATAATTCTAGTATTAAACTAATGACTGCCACAGGGATGGGCAATGCATCATTATGCAATGTGTATCACACCCCTTTGACACTGGGTTAAAGTAAATGGTGCATATTTTAATACTATAGAACAGTTGTATAAAGGTATGCATTTCTTTAAGCCATTTAATACACTACAACAACTAATCCCAAGTAGAACAAACTAACAATTTGTTGTTGCTGACAATGACCCTTAAAGGGATAGTGATACTTTATTATTACTATCCCCCATATTGTACATATTTGTAAAATAATTTAATAGCCCCCAGGTTCATCTCTCAAACCTTTATGGTTTGAGAGATAACTGAAGGCAAAGTTCCTCCCTCTTCCCTGAAGTTAACGTTGTGCTGACTGAAGGAATATCTGGTCTGACATTCATCATGCGGCTCTGCAGTAGAGCCGTGATCACGTTCGTGACAAAGAATTATTTCACTGAAACGGTCTTCTACATGTCCTTGCAAACCAAGCACATGTAGAAGACCGTTTCAGTGAATTAATGCTTTTTCACGAACGGGATCTCAGCTCAGCTGCAGAGCCGCAAGCCTGTCGTATGACAGACTTCCCTTGCAGTCAGTACAACGCTGACTTCAGGGAAGGGGGAGGGACTTTGCCTTCGGTTATCTCTCAAACCATAAAGGTTTGAGATGAACCTGGGGGCTAGTAAATTATTTTACAAATATGTACAATATGGGGGATAGTAATAATAAAGTATTACTATCCCTTTAACTGTCTGAATGCCGTACAGGTATCCGAAGCATTGTAACGTAATGGGTTGGATACATCTCTGGCACTCAAAGGGTTAATGACTACAGTCATTAAAAAAACGTGAATGGAAACAGTGAAAGCAATCTACTAAGAAGAACTGAAGCAATTCAAGAGTAAACTAAGGCATCACGTTACAAAAAAATTCCCAAATATTTAAATGGGGATTTAAGGTCTCTTTCATACAAGCAAATTTGTAGCATAAATGTTTTGAAACAACAAAAAAATATTGGTATGTTTTAGTGCTACAGAGAAGCAATGTTTTCCCAGCATCCCATTCTCTCAATGGAAATGGAAGGTATAGTGTTTCAGGGAACCTGCAGCAGCTGTGCACAATTTCAGAACATGATTTCAATGTAATTCCATTACAGTCAATACTACAGCATTTGTACTTGCATTACTGCACACAGGAGAGTTGCTGCAAGTTGTGCGTGTGCTTGTCTCTGCAATAATCTCAGTGCATGTTGTCTGTGTGAAATTCCCCACAGGACATATGCAACTGTTTTTGTTTTTTTGTCTGACATTGCAATACTTGCCTGTGTGAAAGGGGCTTAACCCCTTAAGGACCAAGGATGTACATGTACGTCATGGGGTGAATGTCCCTAAAGGACCCATGTTGTACATGTACGTCATGGATTTCAGGGCCCCCCGACCGGCTGAACTGGTAATTGAGGAAATAATTAAAAATCTTGATAAAATTCCCAGATTGAACAGGTTAAGACGCAACTGTCAGTAGAAATAATTGTGGGTCTTACCCATTTAACCCCTTCCCGACAATGGACGTACATGTACGTCCCGCAGACACCGTCACTTAGAGACAGAGGACGTACAATGTATGTCCCGGGTGTTCGGGTTCCCGCGCGGCTGCACGCCATTCGGGGACAACGGATTACTTTGTCAGGAAAAAAAAATTTCATAGCCGGGCATTAAGTGACGGCCGCGTGTGCGTGGGGCCGGTCACTAAGGGGTTAACCAAATTTAAATATCAGTTTATTTATGTATTTCCAAGAAAGTCTAAAAATCGAGTAGATTTACGAAAGTGAAAATATGCATTTTAATAATCTTAGCTAGTTACTAAAGAAACAGATCTGATCTGTAAGCTCTAAACACTAGGGGTAAGACACCTTTGGCACTCCAGCTGTCCAGGACACAAATCCCATCATCCCCAACCAGCCAACAACAATTCCAGTGACACAGGCTGCATACCCTTATTGTGTATTCTCCCCTCAAAAAAACAAAAAAAAAAAAAACAACTTGAAATTTAGGTTCTCTTTATTAATAGGCCCTGAGCCACATAGCATAATAATTTTATAAATATATAATAATATCTGCGACTTAAAATTTTAAAATAGAACTTTAACCCCTTTGAGTGCCAGAGGGGCGTCTGCATTGGGCACCTCTGGTACTCAAAGGGTTAAAACAGTTAGCAAGATGCTAGGCAGGAGTCTAAATGCTCATTGATCTTAGACTCATAAACCTCAGTTCTACAGACAGGACAGCTGACTTTCACACTTTGGCTGCTACCACTGGAGCTGGTTATAGCTGTACCACCATTGCTGTTCTTGGCAATGTTTGGCACTTCACTCTTTGTAGCCTTGCCCCCAGAAGCCTTTATGAAAAAGTCCTCAAGAGTTTTCGTTCCATCCATTCGAGGTCTTTTAGCAGGCCTATCGTCATTTGTTACGCTGCTTGTTGCTTGCGAGGTAGAAGGTGTAGTCTTAGATGTACTGGGTGTTTCAAAGGAGATCCTCTTCTGTGTCATATTAGAAAATGGGAAGTCCCATTTACGAGCTGATGAACTCTGACCTGAAACAGCTTTGTTGGCACCATTTGGAAGCTTTATTGGAGATCCATTTATGTTTATAAACACTTTGGTATTTGCAACAGATATTTTAGGTCCATTGGGCTTTTTTGTATCAACACTCTTGGTGCTGTCCGTTATATTGTGCAGGAAAGGCAGAGCTGTCCTGACAGAAGAATGTTGTGGTAAAGGCTTGGCAACTTCGGCGGAAGATGGTATAACGCTCTGGACTTTCAATGGAGCTGCAGGTTTACTGGGATCAACCAGTTTATAACCCATACCACTAAATGGAATAACAGTACGGATATCAACCCCTTGACTTTTTCCTGAATATAAAAGAGCAGAAAAAAAGGCATTAAAATAAAGGCAATCCAGTCTATGTTGAAACTAACATATTTACGTTTTCAGACACAGCAACAGTAAAAACGAAAAAATAAAGATACTCAACACAAAGACATGTTGTCCATAATAAAGCAACAGTAGTTTACAAATGAAAAAGGACCAAGTCACTGACCTTAATTCCTCAGCAATTCCTGGAGGGTTAGTTGAATTTAGATCATCTTTCTAACTGCACCAGTAGTAGTCTGGACATGGACAGATTCCTTCCTGTTCAACCCCTGTATTATTATTTACACTAGTTCAGCACATGGGCTGAGAAGAGGAAGGTTGTCTCTATTCCAACTCTTTATTACTGGTTGGTGATCAAACAAGAGAATAAGGAGCTCAAATGGCCTGATCCATTAGAAGTACACAGGAATCAGGGGAGCAACTCAGTAAGTATTTAGTGTTAAACTAGCAATGGTACAGTCAGGGCAACATGCCCTTTACATTCAGCAGAGATATATTATTATTGTTTCTTTAAATCCCCCCCCCCATACTTATTTCCTCGCCATTTTAAGGTCTTCATCTTACTGTATATTAGAGTGTTCAAATCGTTATTGTTAAGTTCATGCATCCCCCCTTCCATTGTCTAATGCACTTTTACAAACAAAAGTCTCAATTGCTCTTTAACCCCTTAAAGGCCCATGACATTCCATGGGTGATTTTCCATAAGGACCCATGGCGTTCCTGGCACATTATGTATTTCAGGGCTCTCCGAGCGGCATTGCACAAAACACCTCTGCGGTCCTTAAGTGACATACGTGTGCCAGTCCTTCAGGTGTTAACCCTTTGAGTGCTAGAGAGGCACATAATGCATTGCTTTGCAATGCACTGCAGACCTCTCTGGCACTCAAAAGATTAAAGGAATATGAAAACCTCCTAATAATAATAATAAAGCTCAATTACCATTATCTAGGCAGGAAATTGTAATGGTCACTAAGAATCAATTGATTGCCCACAATAAATATTTTGTAAGGACCAGATATCAGTTCCACAGTCATCATAAGAAGGAAAAAAAAAAAAAAGTCAGTGGGCAAAGCTTGAGGGTCCAGCAAGAAATGAATCAATTTTCCTTGCATTGACATATCTGGAACAAATTAAAATAAATAGTTTTAGGGAATCAATCCCAGCAGAATTAATTCACAGTTGTCATTAGTATCTTCTGTCCAAATTCAAGTAAGCAGGGCTTATTAGGAGGGGGGGGGGTGACATAATTTCTGTGCAGAGGTAAGGGAACCCCAACTGCATACATACATACATACATACATACAATTAATACACCAATACCTTTGACATCAGCTGGCTTGCTGAGTTGAGTGTGAGAAAGCAGCTCATTCTTTCTTTTTCCTTTCTGAGAATAGTTTTCTGGCTCCTTAACCTTTATATAGGTGCCTCCACAAGTTCTCTGATGATCAGACCACCAGGGATCATTAGCAGATGGTGCCCGATTAGTTGCACGTTTTACATATCCATAATATGGCTTTCTGTTCCGACAAGGTCCATTACACAGCCACCAATGCTTCCTGTATTCATCCACTTCATCATGAAATGAGTGATAAACCTAATCAGAGAAATGTACAGGAAAAGCCATTGTTCAACATATGACCAAACAATGTGACAAATGCAAGGGAACCAATTCCAATGACTTTAAACACAACTTAACCTCCTGAATGCTAGAGAGGTCTCCAATACATTGTGAAGCAATACGATGGATACATTTTTAGCATTCAAAAAGGGAAAAGCCCAATATAAAAATCAACGGGAATTCTGAGTATTATCCACTTACAAAAAGGGTCTAAATAAAAGATTTTCCCTTGTTAGACATAGAACAAGATACTTTATCTTCATGAATTAAAAGCAATACAGGATCTAAGACATTTGATACAAAAGTTTAAAAGAGAACCATTTGAGTGGCAGGGTGGTGGTGGTCAGCTTATTGCTGAGTAATGGGCTGCACAGCCCTGTGGCACTTGAAGGCATAAAAGCAAGGACAAATGGCAGTATTTTGGTAAGTAAAACTTCTTACACTAAGGGTGGTCTAAATACAAGGGTTGGTTGGGGACGATGGGAATTGTAGTTTCCCAAAGCTTGAGCTCCAAATACTGACTAACCCTGCCCAACATTCAGAAGTACAGAAATGTATTGTTGGAAAACCAAATATTCAATTTGTTGAACACATTTTGTAATTAGCTTCAAAATAGCAACAGAAAAACAGCCACAAATCAAGTAAAATGTCTATCTTCCCTAATGGATTTGTTATCTACAATTGGCTGTTTATCCCCATTTAGTGCATGGTTATAAACATGAGGAAAAACAAAAATGTACTCACTGAAATCTTGGCACCAGTAAGGCCGTTTATGCGATTCATGTGTTTGCAAAACTCTGGGCCGTGAGAGTCGTGGTCTTTATTGTTGTGGGTGACAAACAGCAGAGCGTGAATCATCTCATGGAGAAGTGTCTGTAGCATACAGAGTCAGTTTAATAATTATTAAGGAGTTCAGATAGACAAACATTCATATCTATCGAAGAAACAGGGGAAAAAAAAACAACAAAAAAAACACAAGGGGGGTGATATTTCTAAAATAACCCTTTGAGCTCCAGAGGAGCAGACAATGCTTTGAAAAGCAATTTACTGCACAAACCATGGACTCTTAACCCTTTGAGTGCCAGCGCCCTCTAGCACTCAAAGGGTTAATGTTTTAGAAAGAATCCTCTGTCCTGCTCTTTGAACATATAAGTCCCAGTGGTTGCTTGTTAATTATTCAGAACTTCTCCATAGCAGGGGGTGAATTATAACTCAGAAGCATTGGCAGAATCTCACGAAGACCAGACCTTCATGTCACAAACAGATAACAGTCTGCAAAAGATCCTCAGGCCCTCTAAATCAGGCATGTGAAACTCATATGCAGTCAAAGGCCACAAACTCAACATTTCCCTGCATGGAGGGACACAATATTAGCTTGTGTGCGTGCTGTGTGTGTGTGTATTTCTGGTGAAATCCCTTCTGGCTCTCCTCTAGCAACTTATAACCAGATTGCCTTGGAAGAGAGAAGCCTCCATTCCTCTTCTCTTGGGGTAATGAGGAGCTCTCCCCACAATGTTGTTTTTATTATTTCTTCTAGTAGTTTGCTGAATAAGGTGTTCCTCTCAAAGGGAAGCAAAACCATCTTGCTTTTACAGGAAGTGTCTACTTCTCATGTTTTAATGCAAACTGCTTATCTCAGGTAAGGCTGAAGAACATGTCAGCAGTTTTAAAATATCCAAATATGCAACACAGGGGAAAAAAAAAAAAAAAAAAAGAAAAATCAACTGCAGCATTCATGGTAGCCATTTTTCAATGTAATCATGGGCTAGACACTGGTTATTATATTTGTCTCTTCTAATTCTGAGACTACTACTTAATGTATGGGACTTACACATCATAGCTGTGGCCGACTTTAGCTTTTATCTAAAAAGCTGTGTACTGCTTCCTTAATCTAGTATCATTGCATTTATCAATAGGATCAATCAGAGAAGTACCATCTTCCAAAAGAATGGTGATCTGGGCCACTGCTCCATCCACCTTTGGAAGGCTTTCCAAGATAAAACGTCCGCTTCCGAGAAGGGATACATCATCAGAAAGAGTCTGAATACCAAGGGTCTCTTATCTCCCTGATTCCACCCAGTTCTAATAAGTTCACTGATGGAATGGTACATTGGGAATACTGAGGCTGCTTTTTTATGCCCCATGTTGTCCAAGACCTTATGGGCTCCTCTCAATCTTAAAGTATTTCACATACTTCTCTAAATTGTCCATATTACATGCCTTCCACTAGTTTGCCTTTTTCCTGCTGGCAGGATTTCTGATTCTAGGACCTTCTTCTGAGTACATAGTTCTTTGCCTTTTTTCCACAAATTCTTGCATTGCAGAGAAGGTTTCCTGCATTTATGTTTTCATCTATCCCAACAATTCCTTAAATTGATATTATATTTAATTTCCAGCAACCTTCCTCTTGCATTCCACTCTAACTTAGCAGTACTGGCTGGAGATAGTTTATTCTCACATCCAGCATTTTTTCAAAACTGGTCACAGCATCGTAGATCTCAGAGCGACTGACTGATGAGAAAATTTCAGACAAAGAGATAGAAAGATCTGGGTGTATAAATTGATGACCAAGTTTAACACTTCAAACTGTTGCCTGAACCACAACAAGGAATTCATGTCACATAATTCCACACGATAAACATATTTTGGCCCTTTGGTTTACAGAGGGGTACACAATGCATTGCAAAATGGTGTGTTGCGTACTGGCACTTGGAGGGTCTGAGTGCCAGAGGTGCGCAACTAATTGTTTCACAATGTGATGGACACCCCTCTGGCACTCAAAGGGTTAATTGGGCTTAATATTTGAATTTGCTACCCCCTTCATTTTCTAGTTAAGCATCCCATCATACAAATATTCACATGACTGCAACTGGACATGACTGCAGATGTGTCAAGTCACGTCAAGTTGTAGCCATGTGAATCTCTGCTCACTGTATGACGAGAAGCTTAAAGGGATAGTAATACTTAAAATGTAAAATAAATAAATAAATAAATATGGTGTAAGGTTTATTCCTCCTGAGTAAAACAAGAGTACTCCCACTGCTAAAAGGGGTTTTATTCAAAAATTATTACAGCTCAAAATTCAATTTTTTAGGCGCAATATCACAGTGGCCTGAAATTGTACACTGGTGCTGTTGCTACACCATCCTATGGAGATTTATGGTCTAAGGACCAGAGCTGTCCATAGGATGGTGTAACAACAGCGCCACTGTACATTTTCAGGTCACTGTAATATTGCACTTAAAAAAATTCAACTTTGAGCTGTAATAACTTTTGAATAAAACACCTTTCACCCTTTTTTTTTTTTTTTTTTTTTTTTACTCAGGGGGATAAACACTACAATATATATTTTTTTTACATATTAATTACTATCCCTTTAACTGGTAAAGGGCAAATACAAACATGCTGCTTGTTAGATCGGATCTTCTACAAAGACAGACAGACACACACACACTCTCGGGGAGAGATAGAACAATGGGTTGTCTTATACAAAGGGTTTTTCCCTTTTCTTTCAAAGATTTGACATTTAGGAGATCACCCAAAATTCTGGAAAATACAGTACAATATAGACACAGCAGTAAAACTTACTTCCACCAGATCTTTTCTTGGTCTTAACTTGAGAAGCGGTTCACTAAGGCGTATGGAGCACAAGCCTCCTCGCCCTTCATAACTGCAAACCCCAGCACATCTAGAAAAGAAAAACATAACAAGTCCACATTATCTTTTATTTTTTGTAATCTGATGTACTAAAAATACAAATATATGATTATTTTGGAATTTGGTGATAAGCTGTTAGTCCAAAAAAAGGGTATCTTTAAAGACAAGTTTTCAAGAGATCAACTCGTCATCAGGCCAAGCAATACTGAACTTCAAAGTCTGTTCATTGAAATGTTTGCAGCTGGCCAAGTGGTGCAAACATTTATTTCCCTTTTGATATGTTAATAGCTTCAGCAAATTTAGTGTGTGGAGAGTCTGTAACTTGCAGCTAAAAATGTAATCTGTTCAGTCACACAGTATGTTCAAAACATTGCAGAGTTCACAGGTTAGATAACAGTTCAGGATGCTTACAGAGAAAGCTTGGAGAGGGTACAAAAGGTGATACTTATTGTGTAAGTGGAGTACATAATAAAGGGTGCCTGAGGAGTGGTTTGGATTGTTCATACAGGCTTGTAGTTGTTGGCATGCTTCCCCGATGTAGTATCCTTGGTGGCACATATTGAATTCATTCATATAAACCACATTGCTGGATGGACAGCAGTATAATCCTGTAATGTTGGAAATCCATGTTGTGTGGATGCCAATGCTGGATTTGTTCATGAGTTTTCAAAGTTGACAGTGAGTGACATTGCATGGTTGTATCCTACTGAATGCATGAGCAGTGTCATTGGGAAGTTTTATGCTTACTATCTTCTGTTTGAGGCTTCTAGGTTGCAGAAATGCAAGAACTGGCAGTTTGGATGTTTCATAACGGGTTGTGAATCTTGGATTCTTTTTCACATACTTTATAGTACGGGATTGTACATGGCCACTATGCACGTGCCTTTCTTCTTATATTGCAGCAAGTGTTCCAAGTACAGAATTGATGGTACTTAGCTTGTAACCCTCTTGCTTAAATTATTTAGCTAGTGCTGTATATAATAACCTTATTAGTATGTGGTAGATGGATGCTGCAGCTGTGGAAGTAGTTATATTGGTGTGCTGGTTTTTTGTATATAGATGTGTAAAGTGTGCCCTTCTTCAATGATACTGTAGTAACAATAATGTTTACAGAGTGTGCAGAATAATCCATTTTAAATCTGATCAATATGTGAAATGAGTTGAATGAGGTATGAAATTCTTTCAGGCTCTGTCCTCCTATCCCTATAAGGAAGATATCTTTATAGTGGTGCTGTGTGTAGAGTTTGTACTGGAGTATGGCTAAAAATAATTCTTCAAGATATGCCATAAACAGAGTGATATATTGGGATGCCACCTTTGTTCCCATAGTTTTTCCCATAAATTGAAGGTGAAGTAGATGTATTAAAGAATGAACCCAATCAGATTAGTCACACCTTCAGCACTGTATTTATCTGGGGAGGTTGTCATGAATTTGTACTATGCATCTTTACCATCCTTGTGAGGAATGTTGCTGTACAGAGATTTTACATCCATGGCAACCAACAGTGTGTCAGGCTGCAGATGTTTGATGTTTTAACCCTGTGAGTGCAGGGTTAAAGGGGGTAGGGGTTTTCCTTACAGAAGATTGGCCCTTGCTGTGATCTGTCTGGTCCGATTATCGTATTTCAGATCCGAGGGAGGAGGCTTAAAATACGTAAAAGGTGCAGGGGGCACTTTATAATATAACTAGTTTTAAAGCCCGTGTACACGGGCCAACACTGACGGCACTGCAGTCATGCGCAGTAAAGACTGGCCGCGCCTGATAACGGAGAGGCCAGTCTCTACTGCACATGACTGCAGCACGCGCAGCCATCTCTACTGCACATGACGGCTTCTGACAAACATCCTTAGCGAATTATTATATAGGATTATGATTCTTCTGTGTAATGTATAATACATTAGTATATTTTGCAATGTATGTACCTTTGTATTGTTCCTGTAAATGGAGTCAAAAGTTCCCCTCCCACCCCTTCATTCTGAGTTCACTGAGATCTGAAAGCTGGTCGGTTCGCAATGAGGGACAATATTGTGTGTGTCAGTATGAGGAAAACCCTGCTCCCCTTGAGAAAGGGGTCAAGGTTTTCCTTACACTGACACAATATTGTCCCTTGTTGAGATCCGTCCAGACTGGCTTTCGGATCTCAGTTAACTATGAATGACGTGTTGGAAAGGGACAGGAGGAGGAAACTTTTGGCTCAAATTGCAGTAACAAAATATATGTACAGACACTGCAAAATATATTATGTATTATAAAAAAAATTACATTGAACAATCCTATGCATATTCATATTTTGAAATTTCTATTTATTGAAGGAATTTTCCTGCTTAGTAACACAACGGTACTACCCAATGCTGCCAATCGCTTTGTTGAAAAGTTATAACTGTTCAAATGCCATATAATAAGTATTTAACGGTCAGTACACCAGGTAACTGTTTATGTAAACTAAACCCGTATTAACTGTAATAACAGTGGAAATACGCATTTCCTAGAAGCAGGATACCTATTGCTTTATAATCACAAAGGCTACTGCTTCTTTAACCCTTTGGGTTCCACAAGAATATCCAAGGAATTGCAACACGTAAGCTACCTCTCTGATACTCAAAAGGTTAAGGACACTTTTCTTCTGTATTCACTATACACCTCACACTTACAGCGTCATCCGTGAGCTCCACTTTACCTCCACCCCAGCCAGTTTCCCCCAGAAGAACATATCGTTGAACTGCAGAAAGAGGGCACGGATGTCTGGGATAGGATCGATCAGCTCCCAAGATGGATCCACAACAGACATATCCCTGGGCCTGGCTGACACTGCCGTGGCGCGGACATCTTTGTTCGGCTTGCTCGGGAAGGGATATGTGGTATATTCGTTCTGAAGCTGCCATTCTGGTTGCGGCTCTTCCCGATCATACTCCTCTTGTAACCTTATTGCCAATAAAAAATCCGCATCCATATCACATATCCTACCACCATCAACCACCCCCTCTCACTGTCAGCCGGATGTTTTGGAGAAATCAAACACGGTCGATGACGTAGCAACGTGCCATTGGTGGAAGGCGTACGTCTGGCACGCACGCTTTGCACTCTTACATCGTTTTCCTGTATATATCAGGTTGCCAGTTGCCTGAGATCCTGAGCTAGATGCAATACTGGAACAAACTAGCTAGGCTGTTGTAGTAGAAGTGGAAATTAGTATTGATTTAAATTGGGCTTCAATACTTTGAGCGCCAGATAGGTATCTCTCTGGCGTTCGAAGGGTTAAAGCACAGAATGCATAGCTTCAGAATGTACTCTTTTGTCAGTTGTAGTACCTTTATAGCGCTTCTGTACTGTATAAATCAGCATGTGCATACTGTACCTTTCTCAGCGCAAAAGACAAAACATACCTCCCAAGTGTCCCTGTTCATGAGGAACAGTCCCTCTTTGAGACCCCGATCCATTTGTCTCTCTTTCCCACTCTGATGTCCCTCTTTTTAGGAGATCAGCCTGTGTGATTTGTATATAAGTATCACTTTGCTCAACAGCAATAAAGGTTAATGTTTTATATAAACTTGATATGTGCTTATAAATTAGTCTGGATAAATTAAGTACTTTGTTCTTATTCTAAATCATTTATTGAGTTGCACAAAGAGGTGTCAGTAGGCTATGAAATAAATTTAACATTCTCAGTAATACTTTGTCCAGAAGCTTAAAACATAATTGTCCCTCTTTGGTCATTTTAAGTGTTGGGAGGTTTTTTAAAATGAAATATGTTGTGTTCATTCTGAAAATAACCGATAGAAACTTGAGCACTGTGTGATCACAAACGTAGAATACAATGTGAATTAAACAGGAAAGAAAATATGCCACATTATTATTATGTCTATGACCATTCCGTACACACTGCTTCTGTATTGTCTGTACTTTTTAACAGATCACTACATGCAAATAATATGTGCTTTAGTTAGGTGGAAATAGAGCTTGAAATCCAGCAGTTGGGGTGGGGGGGTTCTCTGATATACTCTCTGCCCTGTTGTGTAGAAGGTTCCAGAGGCCAGACTACACCAATTATATGTGGTCAGCACAGCTCCTGCACAGGTTTGCAGACAGGATGTATATAGTGTGTTAAGTAACCAGACCTCGACTTTAACTGAGGGACAGCTCCTGTACAGGTTTGCAGACAGGATGTATATAGTGTGTTAAGTAACCAGACCTCAACTTTAACTGAGGGACATAAAGAAAATAGTCCTGCAGTGTGTATTTTTCATGTATCCTCAGTTAAAGGTGATGTCAGTCTTCATAGAAAACAAGGGGCACCCTAAGTTGATGTCCGTGGCACACTAAAGTGCCACGGCACACTGGTTGAGAATCACTGGCCTATGAGAACATGTCCTTCAAACTGCAATGAAAACATAATGGCATGCATTTATTGCACATATAAACATATGTAATCTGTTTATATAAACATTAAATTCACAATACAGTAGTTATTATATTTAAAATGAACAACAGCAGCCTTATGCTAGAAGAAAATGGCAGTGCAGCTCTGGTTTGGTATCCTGTAAGTAGTGTTTAGTTCACCATCTAGTCATAGTTGGAACTCTTTGTACCACAGCTGACACTTTGTCATGTGACCGCCATGGGGACATGTCCTTGGAAAGGTTTTTGAAATATTGTCAGCTATGGATCCCTTGAAGAAAATGTTGTATTTCTGGAATAGAAGCAATTTTTCTGTGGAAGAGAACAGAGAGGTGAAACTTAGACTGTTAACCCTTAAAACTTTATCTAGGCCTATTTGCAAAAACCGTAGAAGAGATGGAAGATGGAAAGAAGAGGGATCTTTCTAAGCACAGAAAGAAAACTAGATTATCCAAATTCAGCAATATATTTTAGCTGACACCTGTTTGCGAGCCCTGAGCATGGTTTGAATTACTGGAAAACTGAAGCCTTTGTTCTTCAATATTTGGGTATCAAGTTCCAAGTCATCAAAGTGAGGTTGAGTAAGATGTTGTGGAGAATTGATCCTTGATAGTATATTACAGGAGAGTACTACATTCCTATAGTATTACTTATTTTCTAAAGCTATGAGACACAGAGATTCATTCAGATAGACTTAAGATATGAAATATTTTGTATATAAAATGCAATCATACAGTATACTGCAACAATATAATAAGAACATAATAAAAAATAGAATAGTAAAAAGCCCCTGAGAACACCCAGTTAAAGGCAATTCTCCATCTTCCGGCATGCATTAAAATATTTATAAGCCACAGTGATAATCTCCCGACTTGATAAGAATAGGATATCCTGGTCCTGCATGAATGTATCAAAGTGCCTGTGATCTTCTCCTGTGGTGTTATCTGACTTTCCCCACTTGTGCTCAGCAGCATGTCTGGTCGCTGCCTGACTTCCTGTTTGCATACACGCGTCACTACAGCACGCTTGCTATTTTGTAGTCACAGCTAAATTGACTGATCTATGCTCCACCTCTCTGGTAGGCCTTATACACGGCCTTCAAACATTGATTCACTGCCCTTTCGTGGTGTATCTGTTCATTGATTGCATTCCTTGTTGTGACGCGTTCTTGGCTGCTGATTCCGATTCGTGTATGACTCTTGGCTCTGTCTGACTACCCGATTTGTGCTTGAACCTCTGGCCTCGCTGACCACCCAATCCTTGCTTGACCTCTGGCTCTGTCTGACTACCCGATCTGTGTATGACCCCTGGCCTAGCTGACTACCCACTCCGTGCTAGTACTGTGGATCTGTCTGACTACCCGTTATGTGTATGACCTTGGCTTTGTCTGACTGCTTGCGCTATACCTTGGGTCTTGCTCCCTTTCCGTGCAGGTCCCTAGGCCTGGTCTTTGCCATCATACTACTCCGGGGTCTGTCTGTCCGATAGGCCTTGTATCGCTCTGGTCTTACCTAGGATCTCGCCTGAACCCTAGTGTTCTAGGGTGTGGCGACTGCTGTGTACTCTAGTGTTCTAGGGTGTTGTGTCTCTTTTGGCTGTAGCGTTTTAGGGCATTGCGCTTCTGCTGACCCTAGTGTCCTAGGATGAGATCGGCCACTTGCCACCCTTCTACATCTTAGGTGGTACCCAGAACTGTAGGCTAGGTTCTCTGCCATGTTCCTGGTTCCTGTTTTGGGCTAAGTTCAGTGTCAGCTCCTGGGTAGTGGACTGTAGCACTGTCTCCACGCCTGACCCCGGGGAAGGTTGGGGAAGTGCTTATTTGCTATTCATTATATTATATCTTTCAATGAAGTGGTGTTGATTTTAAAGGGATAGTAATACTTCATTTTAACTTTATTTTATTTTGTAGGCATTAAAAAAACATGAAGAATGATATAAGTCTTATCTCTGAAACCTTTATGGTTTAAGAGATATTCACAAACAAAGTATCCCCCCCCTGTTCAAATAGATCAGAAGGGAGATGCCCAGGTAGACTGCAGAGAGGGACAATCTTCAATTAAGATAATGGAAAAAGCTGAAAAACTTGTCAAGGGGGGAAGGGCTTTCATTGTTTTCATACAAAGAAAGTTGTTCCCTTCTGTTATCTGTACTGTCATACAACCAGACTCACATCTGAGAAGAGATGGCTTACACTAGGAAAAAGGGGCGGGGAGGGGAACTTTGCTTGTGAATATCTCATAAACCATAAAGGTTTGAGAGATAAGACTTATATCATTCTTCATGTTTTTTTAATGCCTACAAAATAAAATAAAGTTAAAACGAAGTGTTACTATCCCTTTAACTGTACCTATCATAGTCTTTATTTGTCTAAGCTACCGTGACAGTATGTCCCTGTCAATTGACCTCAATGAACCCCTGATAATTGCTTTAAGCAAATACTGCCCAGTACTTAGCTGGATTCCTGTGGATCCTTATGGTATATAATACTCAGTACTTAGCTGTATTCCAGCAGATCCTTGTAATGATCCCAGCGGTTTGTGTTGTTTGCCAAGGATTTTCTGAAGTAATTGAGCCTCTTCAGAGTTTAACCGAATGAGGACAGGCAGCTGTTACTTTTTACACGCTTATTCCATGTCTCTCTATTCAACTCTGTAAAGGGCAGAGACAAAAATAAGTTTTTAAATATACATTAGGCCAGTGGTCTCTATATCTGATTGTTCCCTGAGGAAGGACATTGAGGGGCATGACACACGTTGGAAGATATAGAGGCATAGATTATTTTTATTACCGGAGACACAAAGTAAGGAATTGAACTGATAATACAGCACTCTGATCATTATTCACGTTCAAACTGATGTTTGTCTCTGTCCGTTACAGAATTGAATAAGGAGACCTGGAATAAGCATGTAAAGAGTAACAGCTGCCTGTAGTCCTCATTCAGTTAAACTCTGATGAGGCTCAATGTTTTAAGAATATCCTTGGCAAACAACACAAACAGCTGGGATCACTACAAGGATTTGAAGGAATCCAGCTAAGTACTGTGTATTATATGCCATAAGGATCTGCAGGAATCAGGCTAAGTACTGTGCAGTATACGCTTAGAGCCATTATCAGAGGTTCATTGAGGTCAATAGACAGGGGCATACATGCAGGACCAGGATATCCTATTCTTATCAAGTCGGGAGAGTATCACTGTGGATTATAAATATTTTAATGCATGCAGAAAGATGGAGTATTGCCATTAACTTTAACTGAGTGTTATCCAGGGCTTTTTACTATTGTATTTTTATTGAGTTCTTATTACATTGTTGCAGTATACTGTATGATTGCATTTTATATATAAAACATTTGATACCTTAAGTCTATCTGCATGATTCTCTGTGTCTCATAGCTATAGAAAATAAGTAATACTATAGGAATTTAGCTCTCTCCTGTAATATACTGTTTAGCTGGACCTAGCACACGTGTCTTAGGGATAGCAGTGGGCTGTTAAAGTGGGGACCACAAGTACACTGGTGCAGTCTATAATATAAATGTATATTTGGACTGGGTTGCTGAGCGCCAATATATCCATGGAGTTTCTATACAATTGATCCTTGATAGATGAGGTCTGGAATCTGAGGCAGACTCCACTGCTCTGTCAAAGACATTTCTTTGAGGTGGTGAAACCAAGACCTCGTGCGCCATAAATGGAACTATAAGAATGGTGTGCACCTTCTCCACCTTTAAATTGCTGAGTATTCTGGGAATCATAGCTAGTTGAGGGAAGACATACACTAGTCTGGAATTCCATGGAATCATTTGGGCATTCAGTGCTATTGCTTTTGGATCACTTGTTCTTGAACAGAATGTTGGTAGTTTTCTCTTTCTTCTCAACGTCATCATGTCTATTTTTGTAACTGTCATGTTTTGCCCCTTTTTATTTGCTTTTTGTGATTCCTTGTCTGGTTTTCCTTTTTTTACCCTTCTTATCTGGATCCTGGTTTCCCGCCTTTCTTGTGGTTGCTCTAAGCCTTTATAGAGCCTATGTGCTTTTTAGCGGGGACCAATAAAAGTGTTCCAGATCGACCTGACTGCCCTGTCTTGTTCCACAGTATTATTTTGTGTACTGACCCAGCTCTTCCTTTGAATTCTCTCCTGTTCTATGATTTGGTACCATACTCATCTGATATCGTCTTACTGACTTTAGCTCCATTGTTCAGCTATTTCTCCTTCTCCTGTCTTTTAATGCATTGCCCACGCATTCCTGACTGCCTCGTTGACTTCCTGTGTGTCTTGACCCTGGTGGGCTTCTATCGCCTCGACCTCAGGTCAGAATTTGTCTGTCCTGTTCTCTGTCTTCTCAGTTGAGCTACAGGCCTCAGTGTTCCTGTACAACAACTAAGACTATACTGCAGATGGGTTATTTGTTCAGTATCCTCTTTGATCTCAGTTGGTAGCTGATGTTCTCTTGGTTATCATCTGGGTTGCGGACCAGCTTCTCCGGCTGGCATAATCTGGCCTTGTGGCCAGCATCTCTAACTCGGCCTAGGCCGCAGCAAGGCAACCTAGAGAGCAGCCACCGCCAGCTAGCTACGTACTCTAGTCTTCACTCCCAAGCATCTAGTTCACTGGGGCCTGCCTTGCAGTATTCATGTATTGTCTGTTGTTGTGCTCTTATCATAGTATATCAAATAGCAGTCTCTTTCTGGAGAATCTACTTCACTAAACAGACAGCTTACATTGGGTGATTAGTCTGTCAGATCACTGCAAGAACTCCCCATTGGTGAGTTATCTGAAGGAATTTAGTTTCCATTCCCATGGGTCTATGTCTGACAACTGAGATAATCTGCCTCCCAATTCTCGATTCCTGTAATGGAAATGGCTGACAATACTGGATTGTTCTCTGCCCTGAGATAATGGACCTTGAAAGTAGTGATGTTTGTACACTACTCCCCATCCAAACAAACTGGCACCTGTTGTGACTATTTTCCAGGCTGTTATGGAGAAAAGTTTCCTTGGGAGGAGATTTCAACTTACGAGCCACCACTGTAGGGATTGTCTCTTGGTCACGTGATGAAGATGGTTTGGATTTTTGGACCAATTGCAGATTTGATCCAATTGAAGAGGCCTCAAGTGAAACGACGCAAAAAGGGCTGCTACTATTGTGGCTACCATTTTTCCTACAATCTTCATACAGTGCATTAACAGAAACTTCTGGTAGGGAGTGAAAGGATTGGAATTTGTCCTGAAAGTGCAGTATTTTGTCTGTAGGAAGTTTTATCTCTATGTAAAACCTTTTACGTTTATTCTGAGGAGAAAAGGTACTTTTACCTCCAGTGTCATGGCTGACAATTTTGTCCAACACTTGATAAGCATTAGCTATACTGCTCATGCTCTTTTGCTTCAGATGTTTCACTTAGCCTTTTAATAGGGTATTTATTATTCTTTTTTTATTTATATATCTTTTCACAGGGTATTTCTTGTGTTATGCCACTTTAGCTGTGCACATTCAGAAGATTTGTCCCTTAGACTTGAATCTTGCTCAGTGGGATGACATTGTTTGTAATACAATTATATATGCAGGGCTCAAAATTTCCACTCGCCACAAGCCCTGGTGAGTAGAAATTCAGCCCTGGTGGGTATGTTATGGCTTGCAGTGGCAAGTGTCTTTTCAGGTCTGGCTAGTAGCAAAGGACTTCAAATTTTAAACCCTGATATATGTACAATTATGGTCTAGTATCTTTGGTGCACTTTTGTATCATTTAGTTTGCTGCATATTTGACACTGACAGACATTTGTGTGTTTTTAATTGTTTTTATTGAGTCACTGTATGTGTATTTTTTTATATTTTGTTTTTGATACATAATAAAATATTTTTGTATACTGTTTGTGATGTTGGCTGTGTGACTAATTTATGGGGACCTCTTGTTTCTCCTTTCTGTGCAGTCATATATAACAGTCCCAGAGAGCACCAGACTAAGTAGTTATTATTTACTCCCATTCCTTTAAAGCTTGTGCTAGCCTACTTTTCTATAGTAGTGATTCCTCACATTTAGACATCCTTACAATTACGTGATGGGGCTGAAGAATAAAAAAGTTTGGCAATTCTGGAGCAATCCAACTCCTATTGCACTACAGGGAACAAAGGAAAACTTCCCTTTGATTTACATAATTCACACTGAATGCAGAGATCTCCAGTGCAGCTGCAGAACTATCTAGCCTTCTAGGACTTAAAAGATTTATATCTATAACAATTCGTATTTCTTCCATTGTGTTCCCTATAGTGCAACTGGTTGGTTTGCTCTGATTTGTTCTACGTTTTTACTTTGCTTAGCCTCCATGTTTAAAGCAAAAATCCGTGTGTGTGTGTGTGTGTGATGAAAGAAAAATAATTATCTGTTAATTAACTCCATAAAAACCAGAGAAGAGTGCAGCACATTGCTTCACAGTGGGTTGCACAGCCCTCTGGGTCTTAAGAGGTTAATCTGTTCAGCAAGCAGAGTGTAAAGATTCCAAGGCCCTGTGTTGATGCAGAAAATCAGAGGATGCCACTGAGCACTTCACACCTTCTTATGTCGGTGGCTTGCCCTGTATATTAGGGACTGGGTTTATGCTGTTTTAATAACCACACTGGGAGTCCTTTGCAGTTTTTCCCTGTTTATGCTTTGCTCTTAGATACCCAGTAGACGCCACACATGCAGGAAAGAAGCTACATCCATAAATATCTGGGACATAGATTGAGGTTCTATAGTAAGTGGAACTCTCACCTACCATACAGTTATCTTTATTCAAATATTTGTCTATTGCCAGCCTTTAGGTACGGAGCTGTATCACGGCGACCCACCAATGACATCACCAGGTATATCTTTAACTTCTGCTATCTCCATTACTAAAAAGATTTAAAAAATAACAAAACAAAAAACACCCACAGATTTAAACATTTTTGGAAATGACTATTTGAATAAAGATAACTTTATGGTAGGTGAGTTCCACTTTAAATATTTCCCCTTGACAACAGGCATGCTAGAGAGGTCTCAATGCATTACCCTAAATTGTGGCATCTCTAGAATACAAGGAATTAATTTTATTACTCAAGCAGGTGATATAAAGTTATCACTGGTTTTATCTAACAGATTGCCATTGAAGTCTATCGAGGAATTTGTAGATACAGCCCTTGATAAAGTTACCAACTTGAATGTAATTAAGGACTCAGTTGGTATATCACAGACATCGCATATACCAAGAATCTCCAATAAGTAGCTCTGCGACTACCAGTGAGTAGCTCTCTTCAGCCCAATCAGGTATAAAATAGGATTTTAGTCTTACCTGTTAAATCCTTTTCACTTAGTCCATACAGGTTACTGGTACATTGGGAGGCGTCAGTCCCCTTTAAGTAAGCAGGAACATTCTCTAAATGTATGCAGGGGGGTGGAGCCTCCGTTTCCTCTTAAGGTGACTCATCCAGTCCCGCCCCCAGAATTGTTTGAGAACGAAGTAGACTAGATAGAAGAAGGAAAGAAGATTCCTGTGAGCATGCCCCAAAGGACTCCCACAGAATGCCACAGGAGAGCCGAGCATGGTCTCTTGCCAGGGTGGGAGACCAGTAACCTGTATGGACTAAGTGAAAAGGATTTAACAGGTAAGACTAAAATCCTATTTTCACTGTCGTCCAATACAGGTTACTGGTACATTGGGATGTACAAACATTGAGCTTTCCCAGAGGCGGGAAAAAGGCAAGGACCAGGCGCAAGGCCCCCAGAGACACCAGGACCACCATGAACCTAACGGTCAGAGGTCCCAACAACACGGAAGTGTCAACGGACACCAACTAGGGGTAAAACAGACCCCAGAAACTGGTACACAGCATACTGAACTAGAGCCCACAGAGCTCAACAGTAAGGAAGCACTGAGAACTACAGAAGAAGAAGACCCTAGACAGGCGAAACTGCCTCCAGGACCTTCCTCCCAAAGCTGGCATCAGCAGAGGCCAGCACATCCGCACGGCAGTGCTCCGAAAAGGTGTGTACAGAAACCCAAGTGGCCGCCCAGCCCAGCACAGCTGGTCAGCACGCGCTGGATTCTTGTAGGCCCAAGAGGCCCCAAGTGACCTAGTAGAAAGAGCAGTAACCCGAAAGGGAACACGCTTATTCCTCAATTCGTAACCTTACGAATAGTAGACCTATCCAAGCAATGATTACCCTGGATGCCTGTCCCCCTGCCCTAGGACCCTCAGGAATGACTAATAGAGCGTCTGACTTCCTAATGGACTCAGTGCGATGAACATAAAACTTAAGACAATGCACAACATTCAACAAACGGAGATTCCACTCCGTGTCAAAGGAAGGATTAGGGCAGAAAGAGGGCACCACAAGATCCTGATTGATGTGAAACTCGAGACCACCTTAGGCAAGAACTCCGTATAAATACGAAGCACGGCTTAATCCTTGTGGAACACTAGATAAGGTGGTTCACAAGACAGAGCTTGGAATTCCGCCACCCCACAGCAAACTGAAACAATAGCCAGAAGGAAGACCTACTTCCAAGACAAAAGTGTAAAGGAATAGTAGCCAAGGACTCGAAAGGGGGGCGCTGAAGAACCCCTGAAACCAAATAAGGTCCTACGGAGGAGCTGGACTCCTAAGGGCAGGACGACCATAAGCCACACCGTGGAAGAAAATCCTGACATCAGGAAAAACAGCAAACGCTCCTGGAAAAAGACAGAGAGCACCGAAGTCTGGACTTACAGAGAACTCAGACTGAGCTCCATATCGAGACCGTCCTGCAAAAATGCCAGGACAGTAGGAAGAGGAAAAGCATGAGACAGATCCCTGTCAGCACACCAGGACACAAGGTCGACCAGACTCAGTGATAGATCTTGGAAGAAACGGGCTGAGAAGCACGCAGCATAGTAGCCGCCACAGCAGGAGAAAACCCCTGTCATCCCAAAATCGAGGATTCAACATATAGGCCAACAATGTGAGCCGAAGAACAGAGTCATCCACAGAGAACCCTGTAGAAGAAGAAGAGCTGGACGAGAGGAGAGCCAAAATGACTCCACCACGGATAGGGTCAAACCCCCAGATACCATGGTTGACAATGTCAATCCAGAACGATCGAAAACATCAGACAACATACAATTACAATGTCCGTAACACCCATATTAACATAGGGAGAGAAAGAAAGATGGCCACAAAGGACGTCCAAGGAAGGACATTGCATCATCAGCAGAATTAAGGAGTCTCTCAACGGAGAGCAAAACGGTGTAACCTTCCTGTTGCGTCCCATAGCCAGCAGATCCACTGGGGAATTCCCCATCTCAAATTAGGAGACGAAACACATCCTAATGCAGGTCCACATTCCAATGTCGACTGCGTGATGACTGAGAAAGTCTGTCAAGACGGTGTCCACTCCTGGAATGAGCGCTGCAGAATGACAGGAACAAGAACCTCTGCCTAGGACAGAATGGCCTAGACCTCTAACCAAGTGGCGAGACTTCGTGTCCCTCCCTGACTGATGAAATAAGCCACTGACGTGGCATTGTTGGACTCGTCCACCAGGTGAAGCACACGAAGATGGGAAGAAGGAACTCCTTCATGAACCACTTTCCCTGGGCGCTAAAACGACCCAGAACAGTTCCCCAGTCCAGGATACTGGCATCCAATAAGACCTCGGTCCAGAGGGAAGTAGAAAAGATCTACCCAGTAGGAAATGGAAAAGGCTCAACCACCTGCTCCAAGCTCAACTCGACCTAAGGAGGGAGAAAGAGAGCGTTAGCTTCAGAAGATCTGGTCGGACCTCCATATCACAAACCTCGAGTTTCCCTGGAGTGTACCATGGCAAATGGAACCGCTGCAATCGTGGAGATGAACCACCCCACCAGAGAAATAACCTCAAGGCCAGTATCCGATCGCGGGATAGGATCATAGGGATCTTTCGAGTAAGTTGATGGTTACCTAGTCCGGAGAAAAAACCATGGACCTCCAAGATCGAACAGAAGACCCAGGAGGTGAAACGGAACAGGGTCTGACTAACCCTATTTCACAATCCAACCATGAAAAGAAGGAACAGAATACAGGCCTGGACCTGCTGAAGAAGAAGGCGGCCCACAGCTGATGCTTGCGTAAGGCAAGTGGTCCGTGAAGAAGAGGCGTGATGCCGTCCTGACAGAGGACGGATATGAAGACCCCCAGCCCCGTCGAAAACCTGGGGCTGATGACAGACCAATGGAAGGCCGCAACCGAAAATGACCTCTGGCGCAGGCAAACCCTTCTGTTTATTTATTAATTGTTGTTGGTCACCACAAAGAGGCTAGAATAGAATCCTGAACCCCTGACCACAGGGGGGACCTATTCCAGGACATCCTTGTCCAGAGAACCGGAAAAGCGTCTTCAAATAGACGGCTACTCTCGTTTACCTGAGGAGAACGAGAAGATAAAGGCGAAAAGGTGGGAGGGAAAAGGGATCTAGTATCCCTCAGACACCACGGTGTCGAAAGACATTCCGAAGCAGTCACGAAATCCTGGGCTTGTAAACAGCCTAGGGCTGCAACTGCCTCATGTTCTGGGAGGAACGCGGAACAGATAGAACCACCTGGTTCGTTGAACGTGACTGAGAGAAAAGGAACGAAAAGACCGGTTACGTGTAAACGGCAACCCTTATGATTATTTATTTGTTGTGAAACCAAGGGTAGAAGAGGCACTAACCCCTAAAGCCCTTTAATCAGTTCCTTAGTTCGGAACCAAACAAGGAAGTACCCTCAAAAGGCAAAGAAAGGAAAACTTTCCTGGAAGCAATGAGAGCAGATCAATGTCAAGTCAAAGCGCACGCCAAACCACCACAGAAGTAGTGAGGGCCCTTGCCCGGCATCAAGGGCAGGAGCAGAAAAATAGCGTTGATCTAAAGAGACCAGAGCAAGGAGACACAATGACTCCGAAGTAAGCGCATTCTGACAGACCTCCAGTGGGTTGCACAGTCCAGACTGCAACAGCCCGGTCAACCCATGCTACAGCAAAGGCTGGAAGCATAGCGGACCAAAAGAAGCAAAAACGAGCCTGAGGGGAACCTCAGTTACCTGTCAGTCCAAACTTGCAGCATCAGAAACATGTAGACAATAAGTTGAGACAGTCTAGATATGGGTGCGTCCACGTCAAGGGAATGAACCCATGTAGCCATTTCTGTTTGAGAAATGGGAAAAGGTTTAGCAAATATTCTAGACACTGAAGAGGACTTGACTGGTCCATGTTCAAGAGTTGGGTTAGGAGGAAAATGAGTAAGGGGCTTTACAGGCACCTGAAAAACATCAAAGGGAACAGAGTGAACCTCCTGAACCGATGGAATGTTGAGAGTGGGTAATACACCCTGATCAGGCCCACAGTAGAGGGTTCAGGATCAGCTACAAATGGGTCCCTTAAGAGACCTGAAAGATTCCAAAGGAGCACCTATCCTCAACATTCCAAACTAGCAACAATTCTTCCTCAGAAGAATCTAATCAGGTGCTCCCTGAGGTTGAGGCAGGGAGGATCTGATAATCGAGGGGGTCTGTCTCAACTGGAATGCCCCCTGAATCTGGGATGCAAAGAGCTGTAAAGAGGACCCAGTTGTAGCCTTAAACTCTTGCACCCAAGCTGGCTCAATAGCATGGCTGGAAGGCCCTGGGTTGCTGCCAGGATCTCCAGCCTGCTGGGCAGAAATGACCAGAGAACACTCTAGGTAGCCCTGTGTGACAGGAAGAGCAGTGCGCAATGAGGTATACTGAACCCCAGCTTCCTTAGTCATAGGTCTAGTCCCTAGCTCCAGCGGTATAGACATTCATACATTGTCAAAATAACCAACTGTACAATGAATCACCCAATTGTAGTGTGTAAGATTGATATTTCACCCCAGAAATGCTAAATATAGACTGTTCTGGCAGGCGAAGGGTCAATCTGCAGAGGAGCAAAGGATTGTTCAAGTGCTGTATAGGATACTGATTGAGAAAAGTGCCCAAAATGGCTGCCGCGACGGAAGCCAATCAGAAATTAGGCGCGAATCGAGCGTTCATGGGAAATGTAGTTTTTCCCAAAAAGTACCCCAAAACAGCGCCCGAAGCCCCCCAACACACTTGAACTATAAACCGGATGATAGAGCAAGGGTAGACAAGAAACATGAGCCCTCTCTGAAGTTGCTGTGTGAAGCGTTTCAGAGATACGTCCCAAACAGTGTAAGCCCATTGAAAGTAAAGGAGCAATGGCGTCTGTGCGCTAAAACGCGCCATAAAGGCGCAGTACATAATTTTTAATAAAAGTAACCCCCAAAGGGAAAAAGGTTAAAATACATAGTAAACACATGTACATCAGAATAAAACACTACCCTATAAAGGAAGTGTCCCAAAACCCCTTATAAAACTAGTCAAACTAGCAGAGAAAGAGTTAATATAAACTGCTCCAAAACCACAGACATACACTTATGCAATGAGAACTCCCAAATACAAGCCCAGTTAAGGGACACTGTGGGACAAGTGGATCTTCAGCACTCAAAGGGTGGCTCACCTTTTTCTGCAGATCTTCTGTCTTCAGGTCACCAGTGAAAGAGGAGTACCTCAGAGAGGAATCCCCAGGGAAGTTACTTGAAATCAAGATTATTCCCTCTTCAGAGCTTAAGGTCCACCAAAATGCTCTGGCTACTGAAACTAGCCACTTTGGAGAGGGCATTGTCAGTCCTGGTAACCCGCCTAATGGTGGTATTCCATATTTGACAGAAAATAAAAAAGAAACTAAACTTGATTGAGAGATGTTCTCCACCTGTGTGTCTTACACAGGAACAAACAATTCTGGGGGCGGGACTCGATGAGTCACCTTAAGAGGGAAGGGAGGCTCCACCCCCTGCATACATTTAGAGAATGTTCCTGCCTACTTAAAAGGGGACTGACGCCTCCCAATGTACCAGTAACCTGTATTGGACGACAGTGAAAGTTATCTGCCCTGCCAGAGACCGGTTCAGTGGTTGAAATCTGCTCCCTGACTGCCTGCAGACAATCTGGGCACAGATTTCATCTGTAGTACACAGCAGTGGTCAGTCAGAGCGCTGACACTAATACAGAAACAGTGCTTCACATAATTAGCATAGTTTTCCTGCTCAACTGCCATAATAGCTGCTTACAGATTATTCAGAACTAGTGTAAAAGCCCGTGTACATGGGCCAAAGTGTGTGACAGCAGGTACCAACGGCTATGTCTCTAGTGCGCATAACTGCATTGGACAAACATACATCTGGCAGATTATTATATAGGATGCTTTGTAAAAGAGGACTTACACAGTAAATGTTGTGGGAAATACATAGTGTCAGATTGGGTAAGAGCCACAGTGTGACTCCATATTCACTCACACATTGTAACAGAAGTTGCCATCTTGTGATTAAATTCATTAAATTAATAAACCCCTCTAATAGCTTTGAACGTGCCACTTTAAACATGCACAGTAAATGGGACAGTATTGTTAATGATGGGAAGGCACTATCACTCAGTGCAGCTGTGGTTTACTCAAGAGCCAGAGGTTTTGTCTTCTGTATAGTGAACAGGGATTTTTTTTCTTGCTAAAAATTATACATTTTGTAGCAAAATTGTATTCCCTTGAGCTGTTAAGAAGGTCATTTGTTTTCTGTGAATCATGTTGTTAGGTTCTTCCACCTTAACTCTACATCCACATATGCCCCCTATTAAGTATAGTGTATAATATGGCAAGGGGGAGCACATTGAGTATTTTTTTTTTTTTGTCGTTTTTTCTTTTTTTCTAAATCCATGAGTGTTTAATTAATCTATAGTACATACTATATATACACATAGTGATGAAGCACACAGGTCTTACCAACATGTGTTTCTATTTAAAATATTACTCCTTTTAATGCCATGCATGCACCCAGGTTAAAGTACTGTGTGCTGTGCCTTTGTACTGTACACTCATATATATTCTGAAGACTGTGTTAATGACATTTCACTTTGATCAACAGAGGACATCCTGAAAACTTGCAGTATGTGTGTGTCCACCTATAGCAAACAGCGTACAAACCTAAAGCAGTGTAAGTCTAGAGCAAATAGACTACACCACAAGTAACAAAAATTAAAATTTGTAATTCCTTGAATGCTATAATGCATGTGCTTGAGTGTCAGAGGGGTACACAATGCACTGCAATGTGTTGCATTCCCTCTGGCACTCAATGGGTTAAAAGCCCTATTTAAACCAATGGGGATTTATATTTGCTCCCTATGATGCAGTTGGTTTGCTCCAGACTTACATCTCTTTAGCAGTCTCACAATGCAAAGCATCTCCATATTTTTTTTTTGTGTGTTTATTAACCATATTTTTGAACAACCTATATTATTCTTATGTAATGTGTTTGATTTTGCAACAAAGCCTCTCCTATAAAATGCTGTTGTAACAAACAAGATTTCTTATATACAGACAAGTCCGAATAATACAATGTGCCAAACCTGACAAAACCACCTTTAACCCCTTTGAGTGCCAGAGTGGTACGCAATGTATTGCTTTGCAATGCGTTGCATACCCTTCTGGAACACAAAGGGTTAAAGTAGACATGTCACCTTAACTTTTTTTTTTTTATACATATTTTAAAAAGTTCATTGAAAACTGCCTATGTGTCATGTGAACTAAAAGTCCAACAGATGGATAGTTTAGGAAAAATTCACACATTTCTAGGGAAGTGAAAGACGCCTGGTGCAGCACGACTCTTTAATAACATGAAATATCACTGAAATCCTATCATTAACATATTAAAGGTCACTGGAAAGGATTCATAATCATATGAAACATCAATGAAAAGTGTAATTAGCATATGAAACATCACTACCTATTAACACATGGTACCTAGTATATATATCTCTTTAAAGCGGAACTTTCACCTAAGCACAAGTTTGCTTTAATCCATTTATTATACCAATTGTAACTGTGCTGGGTTTTGTTTAAAAAAAAAAAAACACGATAGAAATGAAGTTTCAGGGTTTACCTTTTCCCTCTTGACATCTTCTCATTCTGATCGGTAGTACAGGAGAGATCCTACTCCCCGCTGGTCTGTCAGTAAGCTGGAGAACTCTCATTGGCAGAGATCGATATCTAGCCAATGAGAGTACTCCAGCTTACTGACAGACCAGCGGGGAGGAGGATCTCCTGTACTTTCATCTGCAAGGTGGTGCCGATCAGAATGAGGAGAAGAGGGAAAAAGTTAACCCTCAAACTTCTTTTCTATAGCATTTTTTTTTTTTTTTTTTTTTTTTTTTTTAACACAAAACCCAGCATAGTTAGAATCGGTATAATAAATGGATTAAAGGAAACTTGTGCTTAGGTGAAAGTTCCGCTTAAAATGTACATTTGCTGGTCTTTTGGTTAATGTGACACATAGGCATTTTTAATAAAGATTTGAAGTGTGAAACTTGAATCAAGGTGACAGGCCCACTTTAATGTAGCTGGTATAAAATATAACTGTGCATTCCTGATTTATATTAATAAAATAGTTACTTTATTACATGGGTTTACTTAGGGAAAACAATACTTAAAGGGAAGCGTAAATGTAAAAGTATTTTATCCTGTGTTTAGTTTTAGAGATCACTGAATCCTATTTGGGATCTGATGAAACAATTTTCTGTAAAACAGGAGACTAAAATGTGTAGACAGCCATGTTCTTGTACTACAGAGCCACTGTAGCCTATGGCGTAAGAAGAACTCAGATGAAGTAGCTGCCCCAGAACAGAGGAGAAAAAAAAAAATCTGAATTCCCCTTGATTTAAATGGGAGTTATAACCACTTGAATGCTCAAGACAAAGGTTTTCTAAGCAATGCATTTAAGACCTTTTAAGCATTCCTGGGGTTAAAAGCCTTGTTTAACCCTTTGCGTGTCATTGGTGGTGAGCGATGCATTGGTGGTGCTGAAAGGGTTAAATCAACTGCCATTTCTACTTATCCCCTATGATACTGTTTGGTTTGCCCAAAATTAGTACCTCAGCCTCCATGTTTGCTTATTCCAAATGTAACTGCTGGAATGGGATGTCCATGAGACAGTATTACCCTTACTTTAACTTAGGGAGACTCTGGAGGCTGAAGGAATAAGACAAAACTAAGCAAACATGTGTTACGCTAACTAAACTTTAGGTGACAAACAGAAAAATCTAATTATTTTAAAGTGATAGTTATATTTTTTTGTTTATTTATTATTGTAGGCATTAAAAATATTAAGAACTATGTAAGTCTTATCTCTCAAATCTTTATGGTTTGAGAGAAGTTCCCTATCCCTGGCTGTTTCAGTCAAGTCTGTCATCTAGCTGTCAGATTTGGATTCTGGTTGGCAGACTCTTCAGCAGAGCCGGAACTTAATTGGAACAGTCTGCAAGTGTGCTTGCAATCCAGGCACACTTTGTAGGATGTTCCAATGAAGTATATATTATATATATATATATATATATATATATATATATATATATATATATATATATATATATATATATATATACACATACACACACACATACATATACATACGTATATTATATATATATTTTTTTTTTTTTTAAATCGCGATCTTGGCTCTGCTGAAGAGCCACCGGCCGGTCTGTGGACCAGAATCCAAATCTATCAACTAAAGCTCTGACGTCACTGAGCGGGAACTTTATTTGCAAATATCTCTCAAACCATAAATGTAATATTTTTTTAATGCCTACAATACTAAATAAACAAAAAAATAAGTACCGGTATTACTATCACTTTAATGGAACTTTTTACCCTTTGAATACTAGAGAGATCTCCAATGCATTGGTTCTTAGTCTGCTGGAGACCTAGTATTCAAGGATTTAAAAAGCCCTTTTTAAAATCAGTGGGAATTTTCAATTTTTCCCCTATGGTGCAGTTGGTTTAGCCCAGATTTGCTTACCTTTTGCTTTCAGCATAGCCAACGATGGTATTCAGGATGCTTAGGTAGTGCAATCCTGAAGGAAGCCAACTGCAATTAAATGGTTAAATGCCTTAATTTAAATTTGCATGTCTCTGCAAATTGTGCAGCTGATTTGCTCCAGTACTGCATGTCTTTAGCTTCCTGATTACAGTCCTAGGAGCTTTATGCACAAAGCGAACAAAAGGAGAAATTATGCAACAATCAATTGGCACCACATGTGACAAGCAGGAAATCCAGACTGATTTAATGGGGCTTTTAACTCCTTTGAGGCTAGAGAGATATTCCATGCATTGCTTTGTAATGTCTTGTTGGCCTCTCTGGCATTCAAGAGATTAAATGTTCAATTTAAAATAAATAAAACACACAGAAGGTAGAGAGAAGGTGCTAAAATGTGTCTGAATGTCATAATTAAAAGCAGTACTCATAGAGATGAAATGTTGGTAAGAGTTCTTCCATTCACCAGCATGGAAACAGCAGGGGAATGAATGCTCGCCCCTGATCAAGCCACCAGAAACAATTAACAATCTGTAACTTAAAGTAACATTGAGATTGTCTATATCCTGATGAAAAGGTCTAAGAGGACCTTGAAACATGCTGAAAACTGCACAGACGCTTTTAGAGACTCTCACCATAGTTTCATCTCTGTGAGTTCTGCTCTTTAACCCCTTAATATCCGATGACCTGCCAGGACCATCATGTCTGGCACTTCATGGAATGGGAGCGCAGCTGCATGCCGCTCTGCCATCCCAGAATTTAACGCAATGAGGAGAAAAAAAAAAAAAAAAAAAAGGTGCTGTGGTCCTTAATAGCCAGCCACCCCCGGATCGGATAGTCTTTAAGTAGTTAATTCAGTACCACCCTTCTGTTTATGTTTGATTCCTTGCCCTGTTTCTCTTTCTTCTAAGGAACATCGGTGTCTATAGAAGTGGCTGATGATTCTGATAATGATGAGATTTGTGAGGAGGCAGATGTAGCATTCTCCACGTGCTTGTGTGCTACTATTCCATTTAGCTAATATTTTTGTGAGTATATTACATGAAGATTATTGTAGACATTGTTTGATATTATAGATAATATCCTATTAGGCACACTCTTTTCTCTTTGAATTTAAATAAATAGAGAATATGGATTTTTTTTAATGTTTCCTATGGTGCAGTTGGTGTGTTCAAGAATAGCTTCACCACTTCTTAGTACACCAACCTTAGCAAGTTACAACTCTACAGTCATTACACTGGAATTCCAACTATAAAGTAGCATAAACATCTGCTCTACATTCGCACCCGTCCTAAGTCAAATTTAAGAAAAAATATTCTGGTTTAGCACACATAAATTTAAAAAAAAAAAAAAAAAAAAAAAAAAAAAAAAAAAAAAAGTTTTTCTTTTTTTGACATATAATACAGACCCCATTTTAAAGGAATGACAGCACTTTTGAGGTGTTAGTTACCATTTAAAGAGGAACAAACAATTTAACAGAAACCTTTTAATAGGAGGTGTTACTTCTGCTTACAGGTGAGGTAAAGTGGTATAATTCTGGGGTGGACAAGTTGGTTTGCTCCAGAATTTTTCTTAGCACATCAGCCTTAAAGATTAAAGGACGTGCTTAAACAGGGGAATCCTTAAATCCTGGCCTGTCTGTGGTCCAGATGACCAAACTGTGACACCTCTGACTCAGAATCTCTTTCATTACCAGCCCATCTGTAGGAGGTCAGATAAGTGGGGTCTTTTTATTTTTCTGTTCAGTAAAATAATATAACTGCACTGCAATATTCAACATAAGTTCATTAGAGCTTACAAAGTAAACTGTGGAGCAATCCTGGGGAAACCAGTAGTGATAAGGACAAGTGTTAAATTCTCATTAATTTAAATGGGGCTTGTAACACCTTGAATGCTGGAGAGGATGTAAACACATTAGATCTCTCCAACAGTCAATGCTTAAAAACCCCACTTAACCCTCTGAAGTGCCAGAGGGGTACGCAACACATTGCAAAACAGTGCGTTGCATACCCCTCTTGCACTCATAGGGTTAAAAGAGTATAGTAATGGTTCAAGGGACAGTAGCATTTAATATGAAAAATATATAGGTTGCAGGGTTATCCTGCTGCATAAACATGGGTAATCCAAATGCTGAGATGTTCTACTCAGAAGTTTTTGCACCTCAGTCTTGCATTTTCTGGATGCAGAACTTCCATGGCCATAAAAATGATGGTGGTGCTGTTGCTACAGCAGTTTATGAGCAGATACAGTCAGTTGACCATAAACCTCCAAAGCATCCGGCACCAATAGCACCACCAAAAAAACTTCAGTCTGAAACTGCAACACATTTTCAACAACCCATCTCTAAGCAATGGGAGTACCTTTGTTTTGCTCAACAGAAAAACCCTGCTATATATATATTCAATATTAAGGGGATAGTAATGGATGAATATAAGGGCGTATCTGATGATTCCTGATATATTTTTGACCATGTACCGCAGTATTTCAATATCCTCCGACATGTAGTTGAACAGAAATTCAATGATAAAGAATCCCCCTCCCGCCCCTTTTACCTATGTAGCACTCTCTCCAAGACTGTCCAGACAGCATGAAGCTAGGAGCAATCTTTCAATAGTAAATCAATTCCTGCCCTCCTTCGTTAAGGAGGACAGAGTTTTCCTTATGCTCACAGTAGGAAGACTGGACAGCTCACAGCAAAGGACAGTCAATCAAACACATTCCACATCTGAGGGGAGGCAGCAGAGAAGAGGTAAAAGGGGCGGGAGGGGGATTCATATAATTGTATTTCTGTTCAGCTACATGTTGAAGGATATTGAAATACTGCGGTACCTGGTCAAAAATATATGAGGTGTTATCAGAGATGCCTTTTTATTCATCCATTACAATTAAAGGGATAGTAATACTTAATATGTAAAAAAATATATAATGTAGTGTTTATCCCCCTGAGTAAAATAAGGGTACTCTCACTGCTGAAAGGTGTTTTATTCAAAAGGTATTACAACTCAAAGTTGAATTTTTTAGGTGCATCATCACAGTGGCCTGAAATTGTACAGTGGGGCTGTTACACCATCCTATGGACAGCTCTGGTCCGTAGACTATAAATCTCCATAGGATGGTGTAACAGCCCCACTGTACAATTTCAGGCCACTGCGATATTGCAACTAAAAAATTCAACTTTGAGCTGTAATAACTTTTGAATAAGACAGCTTTCAGCAGTGGGAGTACTCTTGTTTTACTCAGGGGTATAAACCCTACAACATTTTTTTTTTACATTTTAAGTATTACTATCCCTTTACGCAATTGCATTCTGTAGTTTTAAGGTATGTGACTGACACCAGTCACTCTGCTTAGTCCTAAGTGGTTTGAAAGATTTATGCATTTTTATCCCACCAACCCCTTGAGTTAACTCAGCACCTTTTGCAGCTCAGGGATGGACCTGATTGACTAACCTTGGTTCTGTTATAGCAATTTGCCAAGAGCTCACTCACACAAATTTTGCAAATGCAATACATTTTTTTAACCTTTTAAAGCAATTGGAGTTTTGGGGGATTTTCATTTGACCCCATTACACAGTTGGTTTGTTCTAGAATTGCCTTTATACACACGACCCATTGTCTCATTTACATCCTTGAAGCTTTCATTGGAGATCTGGGATTTCCTTATCACTTGTTCACATGGTATACAAGTGCTCTTTTTCCTCTAGGTTGCTCCATGGCCTGCTTGCCAGTACTCTACTATTGTAAGGGTCTTTTACCTAACACTGAAGCTGCAGACACTTTATATATCTTGGGTGTTTATAAAAGAGTTAGTGGTATGCATAACAATAGTCTGTGGCTGGACTTCTTGAGCAGGTACAGACTGGGTCACCTGATGTACAGATAAATCTGGCTGGGCATGTTCTGTGACACTCAAGGTCTGGTTCACCATGCTGTGGGATGCTTGAGTGGGCCCCTGAATTAGTGGCACTTGCCTGACTGTTTCTGACATGAGTATTTCTGATGTTTGTTCAATAACTTTCTCAGAGAAGGCAATGCCATGCAACTGCTTTCGTTGTACAGTCTGAATTTGGCTCGCTAACAAGTCCATGCTCTGGATTGGTTCCACTTGATGTGGGTGGCTTGTGACTGACAGGTTAGGTATTAATGGAGGTTGATGCGTGATCAAGGCGAGGTTGTTAGTCTGGTCTGTTATACTGTGGGTGGCATCAGCAGTAACAATACTGATACCTTGATCATGGCCTGACACAAAGTTCAGATTGTGGACAGCATCACTGACCAGCAGCTGGATCTCTACACCTCCAGGTGATGCTATCTGGTACTGCTGCAGCTGGAGGATATTTCTCACCTCTTCCGCATGCCTACTTGTAGTCTCCTGCACATCCAATTGTTTTTTCTCCTTGTTGTGGATTTTCATATGGGCCTTCAAGTTGTCAAGGCGTGAATACAGTACATTGCAGGCAGGGCAGCTGAAGATCTTCTTTGCTGTATGTGAAATACAGTGTCTTCTTTTGGCGCTGGCATCTGAAAAGGATTTCCCACACGTGCTACAGGTGTATGGCTTTTCTCCCCTGCAAAAAATACAAAAAAAACCACTTAGATTTAGTGAACCTATCACTGAGTAATTGGAACTCACTCTCGCGTGTACATTTTTATAACATTAAAGGAGAATTAAAACCTTTTAAGAATAACTTGATCTTGATATTATCTTGATATTATGTTCATGGAGGCAGACATGACAGGTGCTGGCAGTTATTTCAGACTGGAACAGGCAAGAGTGCGGATCAATGTTTTGAACACCCCCTCAGAGTCTGAGGTCTTGTGGACTTGCTTAGCAACTATCATGTCTGCCTCTGTGGCCTGGACATTCTGGATTGATCGAAGAGGTTTTCTTTTGAACAAAAGGAGAAAGTGAAAATTCATAGGGCCTATCATTTTATAAGACAGTAAAGTTAGTGGAGTTTATTACTGGAGGGTGATAGTTCTCCTTTAAATGTATTAGAAAAAGATTTATGGATAACAAATAATTAACTATCTCCTTAGACACAGATGACAGTCCTGGCAAGTCATGGAATTTCACGATCACAGTGCACCTGCCCAGCGTGTTGTGATCACAGAGTAGGCCGGAAGAAAAAAAATGCGTAGGTCCTCTAGCGCACCCCACTCCTGAACCGTGCAGTCCTTAAGGGGTCAAACTAGTAGCCCCCGTTACTACAATAAAATTGCACATTAAAAAGGGATTGGGCCTTATGCAGGAAGCTAAAGAGATGCAATCCTACAGTAACCCTACTGCATTAGAGAGTAAAATAATCATTCCCACTAATTTAAAGGGCAACTATCAAGTGCAAGTTGCCCTACTGGCAGATCAGTCTTCCCCTAGAGGCACACCTAACAATTTAAGCCAGAGCTGGAAAAACGCTTATGCACACAGGACAGTAGTTTCCATTCCTGCACCATGCAGGTCAGTCCCGTCTAATGAGCTTGAAAGACAGAAACAGAGTGTCTCTGGGAGATGCGTACGCCAAACTCCAATTTGTGGCTTTAAACCCCAAATGACAATTTTGCAGTCCAGCCACAGGATTCCATTTTCTGAATCCCCAAAAGGCTGATAGGAGCCATTATAAATCTGCACAGAGCAGCCTCAGGCTTTTGTACAAGGTTTTAGTAAAAAGTGATAATGCCCTTAAATGGGGCAGTTGGTTTGCTCCAGTTTACGTAATAAAAAGAAACGCGAGCAAAAATAATTGCCCATCCCCTGCATTTCATCTTCCTGTAAGTTTAAAGGGATAGTAATGTATGAAAAACAGAGCTCAGACTCTACTTTATAGTTTTTTTTCAGCATGTAGAGCGGTATTCAAAAGTATGCATCTCTCAGTTCATGAGTATTTTAATTGTAAAGGATCCCCCACCCGCCCTGTTACTTACTTAACTCTGCCTCTCCAAGCCAGTCCAAATGGAGCACAGTGAAGGGTCAATCTTCATGCAGTAAGTATAAGGAAATCCCTGCCCACCTTGACGAAGGAGGGCAGGTTTTTCCTTATGCTTATTGAAGATGGTCCCTCGCTGCATGCATCTGGAAGGGCTTGGAGAGGCAGAGTTACGCAAGTAAGCCGATGGTGGATGCTTTATAAATTAAATTACTCATGAACTACAAGATGCATACTTTTGAATACCGCTCTACATGCTCAAAAAAACTATAAAAAGGAATCTGAGCTCTGCATATTTTGATATATTACTACCCACTTAAGCGTGCAATGTTCAAGAAGCTATCAGCAATTGGCCTGGAGAAGTATTTACAACATGGTCAATCAATTATTTAACTCTGAGTGCCAGAGGAGTAACCCCACGGCACTCAAAGGGTTAATGCATGTGTAATTTACTTAACAAATTGTAAGACCCCACACCCCTGAAGCCCTAGAGCCTGCTAACATTTATTTAAGCAAACAAGAAGTCACCTCATGCAAGCCAGTAATTTTCAATCTTATTTCGCTCAACATACACCTAACGTTTCATACGTCATTTGTCAATGATGAAATGAAGGGGACAGATACATTTACAGTAGTGCTTAGGTATCAGAATGATTTAAAAATATATATATAGTGCATAACAACTTCAAGTAATATTTTTTGTCAGCGGCATCATAGAAAAAAAAGAATGTACTCCAGAACACTAGTGCTGAACCACTGACGCAGGTTATAGAGATCATAATGTTGAAATATTACAGCAAGTTGGATTCTGCAATATAGTTTTATAACAAAATTTACAGTTTCTAACTGCTCATAATGTTGTGATGTTTGTTTTATTCTAGATAAATGTGTTCCCCTCCTGTTCCTTTTTCATAAGTAGTGCTACCTCCCCTCAGAGCATCAAGCTGGTCAAACAAGGGACAATCTTCTGTCAGCATAAGGAAAAACCTGCCCTCCTTCACCAAGGGGTGAAGAGTTTTCCTTATACTGAGAGACAGAAGACTGTCCCTCGTTGTAATCTGTCTGGATTTCAGATCTCAGGGGAGGTAACATTACATATGGGAAAAGGGGAGGGAGGGGGACACTTAATTAAAATAAAACCAACACCACAACATTATGAGTATTTAGAACGGTACATTTCGTTATAAAAACTATTTTTATGAATTGAGGTTGCTGTAATATTTAAACATTACATGCCCTTTAAGAAGGTTACTTACCTGTGTATTCTGATGTGTGTGTGTAGAGTGCTTTTTGCTGTGAAAGATTTTCCACACAACTCACATGTAAATGGCCTTTCACCTAAAGGAAACAATTACAGATTAAAAACTGAAAGTTTATAGTGAGATTTTGTTCAAGCTTTACATCTATGTGTCCAGACTTTTTCCCCTCAAGATCCAGTCTAAAAATATAACAATTAATCAAGAATCACATTCTACCACAACATGGAAAACAAACATGCACAAAATAGCCTTATGCACAAAATGAAATAGGAGCAAATCAACTGCACCATAGGGGTTAACTGTCACAATTCCCATTCATTTTAATGGGCCTTTAAAGGGGAACTATCTCCCCTATACAAGTTTGGCTTAAAAGTAAGCTTGGTACTTTCCTGTTATCCGGAACAATTTTCAGAACAACCATTTTCAAAACATTTTTCAAACATTTTGAAACAAAATCTTAAACAACACACAGGAAATAACAGATTCTGACAGGAATTAGTTTTGAAAATGGTTTAGAGTAACAGGAAAGTACCATAAGTTTATATAGCGACTAGCTGTAATACTATTGTGTTTTTTTTTTAACTTTTTATAATTCGTTTTTTGGCCGAAATTAAATGTTTAACGATGATCCTGTGCCTTGCTTCCAGACAGAATGCGGTTACAGCTCTGCACCACAGTGTCACCCACTGCTCTCCTCCCTCGATCCAGCCTCCTTAGAAGACAGAGGCTTTCTGCATGTAAGCTGGAACTCTCTCGTTGGCCAGAGACCACACCAGCTTACAAGGAGAAATCCTCCGTCATCTGAGGAGGCTGGATCACGTTAGGGGAGCAGAAGAAGAGTGACAGACTGTGGTACAGAGCTGTACCAGCAGTCTGTCCAGAAGAAAGGCACAGGCACGTTAAACGTTTAATATCGACCAAACAAATTAAAAACACAAAAAAAAAAACCAAAAAAACAAAAACAAAAACAAACAACACAAACTACACAATAGTATTCCAGCTAGTCGCTATATAATCTTACGTTTAAGCCAAAATTGTAGGGGTGACAGTTCCCCTTTAACTCCCTTAAGTGCTTGACAGGTCTTCAATCTATTGTGAAAAAGAAGCATTGGACACCTCTCTGGCACTTAAAGGATTAAAGGCACATTTAAGTCAATGGAGGCTTTTATTTATACCTACCATGTAGAAGGTTTGATCCAGAATTGTTCCTCTTATTTTGTAGGCAAGGCCCCATAGGAGCAATATTAAAAGAGAGGAGTGGTTGCGAGGCACGCCCGCTGTACTATATGTACCCAGTGATTTAAATGGGGCTTTTAAATCCTTTGAATGCAAGAGGACACATTCTTTCAAAATGAGCTGGAGATTTCTCTAGCATTCAGTGGGTTAACACCCAATTTATATAAATGGAAATGAGGGGAATTTGCATTTGTCCCCTATAGTGGAGTTAGTTTGTGCCACAATCACTCCTCTTTAGCTTACTGAACTGAACCTTATATGGACTACTCTATGCATTCATTCTACAGTGTGCTACATAAACTTGCATACGCACCATGCGCTGGATTTTATTGCTAATTTTATCACTGCGTTTATCTCCAGTTTGCCCCATAGACTTCAATAGGAAAATATTTGCTAAAACGGGTGGTAACATTTATCTCCTGCAATAGAATCTGGCCCCATGTCTGCCTCACGAGATTATTAAGAATTAAGGAAGGCCACGTTTTAATATCATGTAGCATATACACAATTGGGTGGTTTGACCATATATGAGGGCCACAAGTGGCCACTGTGCCTTAGTTTCGATATTTCTGCTCTACATAAAAACTGAAAACATATATAAAGTAACAAAATAAACCATAGTGTGAATACTCGGCTCTTATAAATCAAGTATAACTGATAAAAGTATCATGTTATAAACCTGTGTATATACAGGCTGCCCCTCCCCAACACTGGATACACACTGCACTACCTTGACATAGTAGGGTAACAGCCTTGAGTGGGACTTGTGTATAAAGACTGGAGGAATTCTGGAGCAAACCAACTGCACATGAACATTCTCAAACATTTAAAGGCATTTTAACACCTTAATTGCTAACAAGGTCCCCAAAGCATTGAAAAGCAATCAAGAGATTTAAATGTATGGGAATGTTATCCCTTGTAATGCCACTGTTTTGTTTTGTTTTTTTAACCAAAATTGCTCTGTTTTGCCTTTATATATTTTACAACCCTCTCAAGGCTTTATCTTACTGTATTGAGGTTCTGCATGAGTCCCAAAACATTATTCAAAAAATATACAATTTATCTTTCTGTCAAAGTACCTGTATGGGATCTCTCATGTTTTTTTAAATTAGCAGTGTCCAAGAACTTGCGGTGGCAGATCTTGCATTCTGGCAAAGTGAGGCCTTGGTACAACAGGAGAAACAAGAAACAAAAATAGACACAGTAAAACAGGAGTCTCACATTTATTTCTGCATCACACATAAAGGTTTAAGAAATTAGTTTAATGGGCACTTATTCCTTGAATAGTTCTCTACTGGCAAATCAGCTCACCAGGAAAAAAAGAGACCCATGGTGCTCACTTGTTAGTCATGCATTGTACAAGAAGACTACTTACATATTATATATATATGAAAGTGAAATACCTTGGCGTTGGTGACAAGCTTACCCACAACTTGGCCAATCTGTGACATGAAAACTTCACTTATTTACTAAGATTTATTATATATGCCTATTACAGGGCACATAGTTTTTTATATAGAGTAGCGCACAATTGTCTGTCTGTGTTTTCACTTTGGGTTTCTGGCCTAATGTTTGAAGAACTGGAGAACCCTCATTCCATGCTGCTTTCTATATATCTATCTTTGTATTTATCTTAAAGTTGTATTTATTATATGGATATGTTAAGGTGAGTTGGCGCTGTGAGTTTCTTTTTTTTTTCTTTTGGTTTTGCACTTCTCTTCTCACTATAGCAGCCGTTCACCTATTCCACTTAATTATTTAACCACTTATGTAAATTCACAAACATTATTCACTTATTTCATTTCTTTCTTTACAATAGCCCTTTATGACTAGGCCTCAAGCCCGTCATGGTGAGCATGCTCCATGCCTGTTTGACATCAACTACTCCTCACATGACTTGTGGTGAGTTGTTTAACCCCTTAACGAGCGGGGTATCAGCGACGCAACGTCTGCAGAGTTTTTTTTTCCCCCCCCGGTTCCGGACTCCCTAAACGGCGTGCAGCTGCGGGGGGAGCCCGGAACTCCATGACGGTCATAGTACGTCATGGGTCGTATAATTAGATCGACCCTTGACGTACTATGACCGGCAAGGGTTGTTAAGGGGTTAAAAGGTTATTTAATGAGAGCACTATTGGATCCACATTCCTCTTTCTTGCACACAATGCAGGCCCCTTAGGGGTCTGGTGTAACAGGTAAGTCCCCTATATACACCTTTTTTATTACTTTTATGTCTGTTTTTAATTGCATTAAATTGGGTCCCAAAAAAATAATAAAGAGCATATTTAAAGGGTCCTTCGCCCGCCAACTAGTACATTATGATACTTCATCAGGGATTTTTTAGATTGGGTTTTCAGGTGTATTAGAGTAGGATTTGCCTGAAAATGAAATACCTTGGCGTTAGTGGCAAGTTTACCCACAACTTGGCCAAATCTGTGACAAGGAAATTTCATCTATTTACCAAGAATTATAATATATCTGGCCATTACAGGGCACACAGTTTTTTTTATATAGAGTGTAACAGGATTGTGTGTGTGTGTGTGTGTGTGTGTGTGTGTGTGTGTGTGTGTGTGTGTGTGTGTGTGTGTGTGTGTGTGTGTGTGTGTGTGTGTGTCTCTCTCTCTCTTATATTTATATATATATATATATATATATATATATATATATATATATATATCCAAAATAGAAAAGAAAGTTGCCCGGGTTCAGCGTTTCATATATATATTTATATATTATATATATATATATATATATATATATATAATGTATGTATGTATGTATAAAATCAGCCTCTGGAGCTTACAAAGCTCCCGAGGCAGAGTATATTTAAACACTTGGTTTTTTCTTCTTCTTCTATGGGACGTGCACCTATAACTTAATTTTGTTACAGGTATAATATTCAGGTGTGTGCCACAGCCTAGTTCTTTGATCCTTATATAATTTTTGTTTGCAGGCATGTGTATAGAAAGTGTTTGTAGGTCAGTCGTGTGTATATAAAATGATACATTAAAAAACAGGGAAATGGGTTTTAACACTTGCAAAGCAATGCACTGGATACCTCTAGCACTGAAGGAGTTAAAAGACCCATTTAAATCAATAGTAAATTGTATCATACATACACACTCTGATTTGCTGGAGTCACTAGGTTTGTTTTTGAGCTATACAAAACCAGCACCTTATTTATTGCTTGCACAGTAACAGATTGTAACCTAAGGGAGCAATCTGTCATAGAAAATTCAAAAGGATGCCATTGGGTCAATGAATAATGCCATGATCCACAGTCCAGTAAGGCCATTCGTGGTGTACTAGTACATGTCCCAAGCTGGTACATGCCATGTTCATGGAGGTTGGCAATAAGTAAGCAGCCATGGAGCAGTAGTTACACAGACTGCTTTACCAGTGTAGAAGCTTTCTGAGCATGTGCAAGCTGGGTCAGCTTATTCACTGGGAGTAACCTTGTTTTACTCAACAGGATAAACCCTACAATATATATTTTTTGTATATTAGATGTTATTATCCCTTTAGTATACATGCACTGAAGCCCATATGGTATCACTAGACACTGAAGTGCTCCACATCAATCTCCCACATTTTGCACATCACCCATGCATTGCCTTGTGTAGACGCGGAGGAAACATTTAGCATGTTTTCCTAATCCTGACAGTTATTTTGCATCCCTCATGTCAGGTCATCTCACTTGCCAGTGGAGCCATTGCTCTCCTGCTCATTTAATGTCCAATTCATAGGCTGCCCAACTGAGAAATAGAACACAACCCCCCCCCCCCAAGCTTCAGGCCTCCAGCATAGGCAGAGTACACCCAGATGTTAAAATTCCCCGAGACAGAAAGGTAAACTGAAAGAGGCTGAAGTTTTGTTGGGCTGTGCACACAGCTGCCATACATTCTGGGGTAATCTAACTGCACCATAGGTGAAAATCTTCCCATCTGTGGAAGTCTTTGGACCTTGCCTGTAGTGCTCCACCTTTGGAGCATGTGTGTGGAGTTATATGCTAAACATCGCTAAACTAGGACCACCAGGCAGTATATATTTTTTTCTTGCTGAACTGGATGAGGGAAGACCCTCAAAGGGTTAAAAGCCTGTATCCCAGCCCCCTGTATAGATTCATTTAAACATACCCATGTTTGGAAGAGGGGATTCCCCTTTTAGGTGTCAGGGGATAACAAAACATAGAAGGTAAATGGCCTTGTTTCCACATCGGAGGTATGGATACCACTTCTGACCAGACTTTGAAAAGTAGACGGGTGTACCAGGATCTCACGGTTTCCTGCCAATTTTGAGCTGATGGCACTGCTGGACATCTTCCCACTGCGAAGGGAGGTAAGCAGCATTTGCTGCACTAAGTTTCCTTGCCTGACCACTGCATCTACAGTCCTCAATGTTGCCGGTTTCTTTGTACTTCTTCAAAAAACTTGAACAGCATATCTGGAAACCCCTGTCTGCCTTGAAATTTCTGCCTGGGAGAGATCTTGCTAATGCAGTATATCTACCTTGTGTCTTCTTGCTGTGCTCAGTCTTGCCATGATGTATGACTTTTGACATTAAACTGTCTTCAGCAAACTCACCTTGTTAGAAGAGTTTGGCTGTTCCTCACACAGTTTTATTCCTCCTACACAGCTGTTTCGGTTTCAGTTATTGATTGTGTTTCAACCTACATATTAAATTGATCATTAGCACCTGTCTGGTATCACTTTAATCATACATCTGACTATATGCCTACAAAATCCCTGACTTCGTGTAAGTGTACCTAGAAGAATTGATGCTGTTTTGAATGCAAAGAAGCAGTTGTTTTTTTAAGGATTTTAGACTGGCAGATGATCTGATTTTTTCAGACAGGTTATTCCAGACATTCGGAGCTCTGAAGGAGAAGGCAGATTGACTGGCTTCTTTCTTGAAGTGTGGTATACTCAATGAGTTAGCAGTGGAACGGAGGCTATTGTTAGTATGGAGAGCTGGAGTGAGCAAACTGCTCAGAAAGTCTGGTAGATTTCTGGAGAAGTGGTTATAAACCAGGCAACAGATGCAAAGGGTATGTTTAGACTTGAGTTGTAAGCCAATTTAGTTCTTCAAACATATCACGATGATGGGTTGTGTCATTACAATGGAGGATAAAGCAGTGTCAAGTTTAGCAAGATGGATTTGTGGCACGGAAATATATACTGCTTCTCCATAGTCTATGACTGGCAATAACATCTGTTGATGCCAGAGAGGTATGCAAAGCAAATGCATAGCACACCCAATAAGGGTACCTGTGGGAGATTTTCCAGAATGTATTATAGCTCAACCTTTTAGTTGATTATTTTTAATCAAACTTAGCAGCAACTGTTACTAAAGAGAGAAAAAAAGTGAATTTTTAAGAGAGAGCTTGAGTCACTGACTATTGTTCCAAATAGTAAGTCACAGAACCAGCACAACCTGATAAACAGAATAGAAAATTGCAGAAGCAAACATCTGAGACATGATAACTTTTAAAAGAAAATCTTCCTGAAATAGTAATAATTTTGTTTTACACAGCATGAAAATATTTACTAATTTTCTGTATAAGGCTAGCATGCAAGCTAATAGGACGTACCTGAATGGATACGATAATGACTTTTCAACTGTTTTTTTTGGTTGAAATATTTTCCGCATTGGTCACATGTAAAAGATTTTTTCTCTATTGAAATAAAATAAAAGCAAAGAGTGTTGTCATTTTCCAGACAATATGAATACAATGAAAAATGCAAATGTTTGTTATCAGTCTGTTACCTTGGATTTTTTTTTATGTATTTGAAAGACTCATTCAGAACTGCCTGTGTGTCATGTTACCCAAAAGTCCAGTAGCTGTATACTTGAAAGTGAAAGTATCCTGGTGCAGCATATGGTTTCTTTAGCATATGAAAACCTGAAACACTGAAAAACCTTCATTAGCATATGAAACGTCACTGGTACCACATGGGCACAGCAAATAGCAACCAGTTCCCAGTATGAATCTCTCTTTAACTGCACATTTGCTGGTCTTTTAGCAAATATGACACATAGGCAGTTTCCAATGAAGATTTCAAATATGCAAACTTGAAACAAGGTGACAGGCCAGCGTAAATGGTGATGAAAACCCAATGTGCAGGCCATGGCATAGCTCTTCATATCCTTCACCCTCTTTAACCCTTCCAGTTCCAGAGATGTCAGGACTAGAAAAAAAATTCTCTGTGTTATAAATTCTGCACATTTTGACAATATTTTGTGTGGTTCTCTGCATGTCTCTTAGCATGCATTAAAGGGGGAATACAAAAAAAAAAAAAAAAAAAAAAAAATTATCTATCTATCTATCTATCTATCTATCTATCAGCAGGGCAGCACTGAACAATATCTTTTTCAATCATCAGACATGTTGTATTCCAGCATCTGACTGGTAAGCTGACTTGCTAACATGGATTACAAGGTTAGTAATGGCATATATAAATAAAAAGTATTATTGTAGATATTGAAAAACTAAATCCATCGATGGCAGTCCGATCTCTTAAACTATTATAGTCTGAGAGATATAACGTTTTAAAGTTCCCTTTTCCCTGATGTCAGCTGTAAAGCTGACAGAAGGACATTCGTGTTGGCCGATTCGAGACGGCTCTTCAGCAGAGCCGAAATACCGCAATCTAAAAAGAAATACTTCATTGTAACGGTCTGCAAGTGTGCCTGGTTTGCAGGCACACTTTGTAGACTGTTCAAATGAAGTATTTCTTTTTAGATTGTATTTCGGCTCTGCTGAAGAGCCACCTGCTGGTCCCGGGACCTTCTTCTGTCAGCTAGACGCTGACGTCAATGATAGGGGAGGGGGGAACTTTATCACCTTATATCTCTCAAAACATAAAGGCTTGAGAGACCGAACTGCCATCAATGGATTCATTTTTTCAATAACTACAATAATACTTTTTATTTATATATGTCATTACTAACTCTAAGAAAAAAATAAAAATGTAACAGCTGTATCTTATATAGAGGAGATATAATCTGACACAAGTACCACATACATTACTAGTAATCTTACATGAGTGGTGATTGCCTACTGACAAAACCTAAGAGGGAAGTGAAGTTCAGCAGAGGTAACAATAGCATAGTTAATTAGCATACGAGAGCAAGGCCAATAAGCAGAAAGCGAAATGAAGAAATTCTAGAGCAAACCAAATGCATCAAAGGGCAGAGTTTCTCAAATAAAAATGTATTTCATGAATGATTATAGGCCAGCATTGTGAATTCCACTCTAAAACCACCCATGTAAAGCAGCTTGTAAAATATTACAGTGTGAATGGTGTTCACTCACATGGAGACATTTGTGGACACACTACAACTGCTCTAAGGTAAACGTCTCTTTAAAAGTTAATGGTGGGCAAATTTACAAGGAAACTGCTCAATCGAGTGGGTCAGCCTCCTCTGACGTTGGGTAAAGGGAAGGGAAATAGTAAATGCTGAATAACTTAATCTAGCTAGTATTAAAGGTGTGACTGACACAAGTCAAACTATTTAACCCTTTGAGTGCTTTGCAATGCATTCCGTACCCCTCTGGCACTCAAAGGGTTAACACACACACATATATATATATATATATATATATATATATATATATATATATATATATATATATATGTATCCTATCCTATATAATAATTCGCTAAGTTGTGTGTAACGCCCGACATGCGCAGTAGACACTGCTGCGTGTGCAGCTGTCATGCGCAGTACAGACTGCCCGCGCCGCGGCTGATACAGAGCTGGGACCTCCGAAGGAGCGTCCCGCTCTGTATCAGCCGAGGCATGGGCAGTCTCCACTGCGTGTGACTGCCCCGCGACCGGCTGCCAGAGGCACTGTGGCCCGTGTAACGGGCTGTTCAACTAGAATGTATATAAAAAAACAAAACAAAACACAACAACAAACATTTAAAAATGTATATTTAAATCAATGGGAATTTTGGGACATCTATTTATCTCCTATAGTGTTGTAGAATGCTTCCTCTTTAGCTTTCTGTGTACGGCCCTTAGAGTAGAGAAAGACAGTGGAATAAATGCCTGACTTTCACTGAAGCAGGATAATGCGTTTACCTTCATGCAGGTTCATGTGATCCCTGAGTGAATGCTTGGAGGCCAAGGCCTTCTTGCAGACAGTACAGCTGAAGGGCTTCTCCCCTGTGTGTGTGCGCTTATGGGCTTTCAGGGAATGCTTCTGTGTGAAACTACTTCCGCATTCTGAGCATACGAAGGGACGTTCCCCTAAGTTTGTTAAAAAAGAAAACAAAATGCAACTAAAAAAATCAGGAATTAAACAAAAATTGCACATAATCTATGATCACATCACATTTCATGTTTCAACCTACAGAGCTAGGGTGGGCTGCATGGGATCAGGAATAACTTGTTGGGCTACAACTAACTTCCATCTTAGAAAGCTGTTGACTGGCTGTTAATGATTGAAGCTATGATCTGAAAACAGCTTAGAGACTTAACACTTTGAGTACCACAGATGTATCCAATTCAATGCGTTGGATACCTCCCTGGCACTCAAAGGGTTTTAAGGTTGCCCACACATGGCATACAGGGTCAGTTCTACAACAAAGTCCAATTATGTCAGCTGATGATGGAAGCTGTAGTGGAGGGCCACCTTCGCACAGCCCTGCCTCAGGTACAAGTGTGGCAGTGACAGTGTCTCCAAATTGCTCCTTCTACGAAGGACTGAACCCATATACTCCCTCACGGTGGCACAAGTCCAATAACCCTTCAAGGAAACACAATTTTTTAAATTCTTTATTTATTTTTTTATATAGCGCACACAGATTATGCAGCGCTTTACACTCCTATTGGTCCCTGTCCCCATTGGGGCTCACAATCTAAATTCACCTATCAGTATGTTTTTTTTTTTTTTGGAGTGTGGGAGGAAACCGGAGTACCCGGAGGAAACCCACGCAAACACGTGAGAACATACAAACTCATTGCAGATGTTGTCCTTGGTGGGATCTGAACCCAGGAACCCAGCGCTGCAAGGCAATAGTGCTAACCACTGAGCCACAAATAAATATGTTGGTCCCTAAAGGGCTAAGCAACATATGTATAAAAGCATATTGGAGCAATGTGGGGCAAAACAATTGTACAGTATTTACAAAATGAACTAATTTAAGGATATATTCACACTGGCAATTTGTTTGATGCACTCAAACTCAAAGTTACTTTACAATATGTAATACCAGTTATACTTTTTTTTTTTTTTTTTTTTTTTTTTTATTGGTTTGATTCATTGCAGGTCAGCTGTCAGTGTGAACAGGTCTAATGCTTGAGAGGTGTCCGACGCATTAACCCCTTGCACATACTGTATGGCCTTAGTCATCACCAATATATAATAAATGGGTTGCTCATCCCTATAATCGGTAATATTATAAAAAGTAGGAGAAATAACAAAACTCAAACCAGGTTATATACAAAAATAAGACCCATTTTCTTACATCCTATATGGAACAAAGGAAACATGGGTAAAGTACAGTATCCTCCTGTATTAAGGCAAAGCACCTGCCTTAAAAGGCACTCAGTGACAGAGACTCACTCCCTGCTACACTTTACCACCACCAGTGTAAAAATAGGATTTTAGTCTTACCTGTTAAATCCTTTTCACTTAGTCCATACAGGTCACTGGTACTCTGGGAGGCGATCCGCCCCTTTAATAGGCAGGAACAATTATGCAAATGACTGCAGTGGGCGGAGCCTCCCCTCCTACTTAAGCTGCCTTCAGGCCAGAGCCACTAGATTGATTTGAGACACTAAAACTGACCATAGGTAAGCAAGAAGGAAGACTCCTGTGAGCATGCCCCAAAGGTCTCCCACTGAATGCCACAGGAGAGCCAAGCATGGTCCCTTGACAGGGTGGGAGACCAGTGACCTGTATGGACTAAGTGAAAAGGATTTAACAGGTAAGACTAAAATCCTATTTTCACTGTCGTCCAATACAGGTCACTGGTACTCTGGGATGTACAAACATCGAGCTGACCCAGAGGCGGGAAGTAAGGCAAGGACCAGGCGCAAGGCCCAAGTCACTAGAACTGCTATGAACCAGTTAATTACATAGCCCAGAATGTAAGTGTCAACGGACACCAACCAGGGGAAAACAACCCCTGAACGAACACAGCACACAGAACAGAGCCACCCGGGCTCAACAGTAAAGAAGCACTAAGGACCACAGAGCAGAAGGCCTAGACAGGCAAAACTGCCTCCAGGACCTTCCTTCCAAAACTGGCATCAGCCGAGGCCAGTACATCAACTCGATAGTGCTTTGAAAATGTGTGCACAGAGGACCAAGTGGCCGCTCTGCACAGTTGATCAGCAGATGCCTGATTCTTGTAGGCCCAAGAGGCCCCAATAGATCTGGTGGAATGGGCAGTCACCCGGAAGGGAACATGCTTATTCCGCAACTTACAGGCTTCACGAATGGTAGCCTTAATCCAAGAGGCAATAGTAACTTTGGAAGCCGGTCTCCCTGCCCTAGGCCCCTCAGGAATGACGAATAGAGCGTCAGACTTCCTGATAGACTCGGTGCGATGAACATAAAACTTGAGGCAACGCACCACATCCAACAAATGGAGATCTCGTTCCTTGTCAGATGAAGGATTAGGGCAGAAAGAGGGAACCACGATCTCCTGATTGATGTGAAACTCGGACACAACCTTGGGTAAGAATTCCTTGGTAGTGCGAAGCACAGCCTTATCCTTGTGGAACACCAGGTAAGGAGGTTTACAAGACAGAGCTTGTAACTCTGCTACCCGGCGAACTGAAACAATAGCCAAAAGGAAGGCCATCTTCCAAGTCAAGAGACGTAATGGTATGGAAGCCAAGGATTCAAACGGGGGGCGCTGGAGAACTCCCAGCACCAAATTGAGGTCCCACTGGGGAGCAGGACTCTTAAAGGCAGGCCGAACATGAGTCACACCTTGGAAGAAAACTTTCACATCAGGAAGGATAGCAATCCTTTCCTGGAAAAACACAGACAAAGCAGAAGTCTGGACTTTGAGGGAACTCAGACTGAGCCCTTTTTCAACACCGTCCTGCAAAAAAGCCAGGACAGTGGGAAGATGAAAGTCCAGGGACACCTTCCAATCAGTACACCAAGCCACAAAGGTGGCCCAGATACGATGATAGATCTTGGAGGACACAGGCTTACGAGCACTGAGCATCGTCGACACCACTGAAGGAGAAAATCCTTTCTTCTCTAGAATCGAGGATTCAACCGCCATGCCATCAAATGGAGATGCTGAACATCCTCCTTCCACAGATATCCTTGAAGAAGTAAATCCGGACGGGCAGGGAGTGGAAACGGTTCCGCCACAGACATGGCCATCAACTCCGGATACCAGGACTGGCGAGGCCAGTTTGGAGCGATCAGGATGACAGGACAACGCTCCTGCTTCAACTTCTGGATGACTCTGATCAATAGAGGAAGAGGAGGGAAGATGTAAGCCAGAGGAAAATACCAAGGAATTGACAATGCATCCACTGCTAGAGCAAGAGGGTCCCTCCGCCGGGAGCAAAACACCGGCACCTTCCTGTTGTGTCTGGTAGCCATCAGGTCCACTACAGGCACCCCCCACCTCTGAGTGAGTAGGTGAAACACCTCTGGATGAAGAGCCCATTCTCCACTGTCGACTGTGTGACGACTGAGAAAGTCTGCCATGACGTTGTCTACGCCTGGAATGTGAACTGCTGAAATGACAGGCACGTGATCTTCTGCCCAAGATAAAATATCCTTGACCTCCAACCAGGCGGTGCACGCAGTTCCAGAACATTGATGGAGAGAAGAGATTCCTCCAGTCCCCATTTCCCCTGAGCACTGAAACGACCCAACACAGCACCCCATCCCCGGATGCTGGCATCCGTTGTAACCGTGGTCCAACAGGGAACCTGAAAGGATCTCCCTTTCAGGAGATGAGAGAGATCCAACCACCAGTGCAGACTCTATTCCACATAAGGAGGTAGAGAGACTGACAGATGCTGATGATCTGGATGATTCTTGCACGTCTGGATCACAAACTTCTGAAGTTCCCTGGAGTGAGCCATGGCAAATGGTACCGCTTCGATCGTGGAAATGAACTTCCCCACCAGAGACGTCAACTTCGGCACTGGAACTCTGTCCAGCTCCAGAATCCCAGCCACTCGGATGGCTATCTGATGAGCCACTTCCTCCGGTAGAAACACCATGCATTGGCGAGTGTCGAACAGGAGACCCAGGAAAACGAGCCTCTGAGATGGAACCAAGTCTGACTTGTCCAGATTCAGGATCCAGCCGTGACGGTTCAGAGTGTGAATACACAGCTGCAGTTGTCGTTGGAGAAGCTCCGCTGAGGAGGCTTTCAGGAGGAGATCGTCCATGTAGAGGGTCACCCTGACACCTTCTTGATGAAGTACCGCTATCAAGGAACCCAACACCCTCTGAAAGGCCTGAGGGGCCGAAGTCAGCCCAAAGGGAAGAGCTGAAAACTGAAAGTGTCCCCTGTGGCAGGCAATCCTAAGATACCGCCTGCTCTCTGGATGAATAGGGATGTGAAGATAAGCATCCTGAAGGTCCAGAGAGGCAAGGAACTCCCCTGGAGACATTGCTGCAATCACAGAGCGCAGGGACTCCTGGCGGAAGTGGGAACTCACAAAAAAGGAATTGAGATCTTTGAGATCCAAAATGGGACGAGCACCTCCGTCCTTTTTGGCCACCACGAACAGGTTGGAATAAAATCCTGAACCTGTGTCCTCTGGAGGAACCAACTCCAGGACCTCCTTGTCCAAGAGATCCTGAATAGCGTCGAACAGACGTCTTTTTGTAGGTTCCTGAGAAGGACGAGTAAAATGGAACCGAAAAGGAGGAAGGGAAGAGAAAGGGATCCTGTATCCCTCTGATACCACCTGAATGACCCATGGGTCCGCCACTGACTCCTCCCAAGTCCGGCGAAAGATGCGGAGACGTCCACCCACTGCCAGATGCGGACCTGGGTTCGGTGAGTCATGCCGAAGCAGTCTTGGAGGTTTTGGCCTTGGGGGCAACTTTGGGCTTCCAGGACTGCTTGGGCTTGGAGGAGGAGCGCGCAGAGGACGGACCCGTCTGGGACGTGGAGCGTGTCTCAGTCTGAAAGGAACGAAAGGACCGATTGCGTTTGGCTGGAAACTTCTTCTTGAAGACTGAGGGTAGAAGAGTACTTTTACCACCAGTAGCCTCGCCGATCATTTCCTTAAGTTCAGAACCAAATAGCAAGTTCCCCTGAAAGGGTAAGGAAAGCAAGGCTTTCTTAGACGCTGTATCAGCAGACCAAATTTTCAGCCAAAGGGCACGTCTGGCCACCACAGAAGAAGTGGAGGCCCTCGCCATCATGCGCACAGCATCAAAAGCAGCATCAGCAACATAATTTTGTGCTTCAGTAATGTTAGCAAGTAGCTGCAACTGCTCAGATACCGGTGCATCCTGGCGGACTGCCTCAGTCAGTCGTTCAGTCCAGGCCGCAATAGCTCTATTAACCCACGCCACTGCAAAGGTTGGACGCATGGCAGTGCCAATGGAGGCAAAAATAGACTTAAGAGAAAGTTCTAGCTTTTTGTCCGTCCAATCCTGCAGGGCAGAGGCATCAGAGACAGCTAAAGCAGTAGATTTGGACAGCCTGGAAACAGGAGCATCCACCTTGGGAGGATGAACCCATTTTGCCAGTTCAGTCTCAGGAAAAGGGTAAAGTTTAGCAAACTTTTTAGACACTGAGGAGGATCTATCAGGATTCTTCCACGCCTCAGAGACTAGACGGGCAAGGGTAGGGTTAGTTGGAAAACATACAACCGCCTTAGATGGTTTTTGGAAAACGTCAGTTGGATCATGAGTAGATTCCTGAGTCAGAGGAAGGTTGAGCGTAGTTATCACAGCTTTAATCAGACCTTCAGCAGAAACCTCAGGGTCACATTCATAAGGGTCCCCAATGGACCTGTTAGACTCAATAACAGTGCCTTCCTCAGCATCAGAATCCTGCAATAGTTCTTCTTCAGAAGAATCAGACACATCAGGAGCTCCCTGTGGCTTAGGCAGGGAAGTCCTGATTGTAGAGGGGGTCTGCCAAACTTGGAGAGCCCCCTGTACCTGAGAGGGAAAGAGTTGGAGTGTGGATCTGAGATCCCTAGTGGCAGCTTTAAACTCTTTCACCCAAGTTGGCTCAATAGCATGGCTGGGAAGCCCAGGGTTGCTATCACGACAATCAGTGCATTCAGGGCATAAATCACCAGAACAATCTCTAGGCAGCCCAGAGTGACAAGAGGAGCAAAGCGCAAAGGGGGGAACAGACACCCCTGCCTCTTTAGTCTTGGGTCTAGCCCCTGGCTCCAGTGGAGTAGACATGCTCACAGCGTCAATATACACCACTTAACAATATCACCCAGTAAAAGTGTGAAAGATTAAAGTTTCACCCCAGAAATGCCTAAAAACGGACTTATCTGGCCAGCGAAGGGTTAATCTGCTGAGAGGAGAGAAGGCTCTGTCCCTGCGTAGTATACTCGCTGAGAAAGAACACCACAAAATGGCGGCCGTCAGGTCAGCCAATCAGAAACGGGCGCGAACCGGGCGCTCATGGGAAATGTCGTTTTCTCTCAGAAGTACCCCAAACAGTGCCCGAAGCCCCCCTGAACTCCCCACACCCTGTAAACATACACCGGATGATAGAGCAGGAGCTTAGAAGTAAAATGAGCCATCTCTGAAGTTGCTGTGACAAGCGGTTGCAGAGATATGTCCCACACTGTGAAATCCCATAGAGAGTAAAGGAGCAATGGCGTCTAAGCGGGAAAAGGCGCGCTTAAAGGCGCGGAACACTACATTTTAATAAAGTCCCACTAAACTTTAAAAAGTGTTAAACAGTAACTCAAAACATGAGAAACATAAATAAAATTATACCCAAAGCTCCAGAACCCAGAGAATACCACAGAAATTGCATAAACATGATAAATGCAAATAAAAACACCCTATGAGTGCTGGAGTGCAATGCAATTCCCAAATACAAGCCCATCAAAGGGACACTGTGGGGACAAGTGGACCTTCAGCACTCAAGGGGTGGCTCACCTTTCTGCAGGACTTCTGTCTTCAGGTGACCATGATAAAGTGGGAATAGACCAGAGGTAAATTCCTCAGCAGGGAAGCTGCTTGACTCAAGCTGTTCCCTCTTCAGGGCATAAGGTCCACAGAAAATCCCTGGAAGCTGCACTAGCCACTTTAAAGAGGGCAATTCACAGCCATGGTCACCCTCCTAATGGTGGTATTCCATATTTGAATAAAAATAACAAAACACTAAGATGAATGCAAAGATGTTCTCCACCTGGTGTGCACAGCACACAGGAACAAATCAATCTAGTGGCTCTGGCCTGAAGGCAGCTTAAGTAGGAGGGGAGGCTCCGCCCACTGCAGTCATTTGCATAATTGTTCCTGCCTATTAAAGGGGCGGATCGCCTCCCAGAGTACCAGTGACCTGTATTGGACGACAGTGAAAGTGACTTTCAAAGTAGTGGATTCTTTCTTAACTTTCTTAGTTAGCCTTCTTTTTCTACTAAGATGGGTCTGTACAACCCCTCATTAGGGGGGCTCCTATTGCTGGCCTCCACTGTCGGTTTGAAAAAGAGCGTAAGGGAACAGAGTCTGTTAGAAGATGGCTTACTTTATCAAACCTCTACTCTCAGTTTAGCTGGTCTGAGCAGACATTTGTATGGTGCACAGGAGCCTGAAGAATGAACAGACTTCACAGTTACAGTCTGGTGAGTAATGGGGCTTGCTGTGCTACCTTTGTATTGCCCAGAGGGTCCACTCCAATATCAGGGGGAAGCACATGAGCAACACTACCCATAAGACTGTTTTTCTGAGATTTTTTAGTGCATGGGAAGAGGTGGTCTTACACAGACCCTCTTCCTTTTTCGTTTCAACTTTCAACTCATGAGAGTGGTCTCTCCCTCCTTCCATACCACATTAACCCTCTGCAGTCAAATATGTATGTTTAACCTTATTACAAGTATTTTTATTCTGCTTTCTCTATTCTCCAATAGATTAAAGGGATAGTAATGTTTCATAATAAAAGAAGCTCTAATTAATCATCATAGTATTTGGACTTTGGAGAGTGTTATTTCAATTCTGTCAGAGTTGTAGTTCAAGAGTAATTCAATGACAAAGTGTCCCCCTCCCGCCCCTTTTACTGATGTGACACTGCTCAGCTTGAGCAGAAGGGAGGTGCCCAGGTAGACTGCAGAGAAGGACAATCTTCAATTAAGATAAGGGAAAAACCTGAAAAGCTTGTCAAGGGGGGCAGGGCTTTCATTGTTTTCACTGTAAGAAGATTGTCTCCTGCTGTTATCTGTCTGGTCTTACAACCAGATCCACATCTGAGAAGAGATGGCTTACACTAGGTAAAAGGGGTGGGAGGGGGAAACTTTGCTTGTGAATATCTCTAAAACCATAAAGGTTTGAGAGATAAGACTTATGTTATTCATCATATTTTTTTAATGCCTACAAAATAAAAAAGTTAAAACGAAGTATTACTATCCCTTTAATGGATCTCTTGGCTATATCTGATCCTAAGGGAGACATGGAAAGACAGACTACCAAGGCTTTGGGAATCCCTTTAACCCATAGCTTCTCGTGCTAGATTAGACTTACTAGGAAATCTTCTGGTACTCTATGTCCCTCTTGTTCTGTGGCACCCTCGCAACCTCCAGGGCTCTGCTAAACAGTAGCATGAATGAGTCAAGGTCATACTTTCCACTAACAGCTCTATGCCTTTCTTTATTAAAAGGATTTTAGAGTCTTGGTTCTAGGACTGTCCTGTCACCCCCCAAAAGGCACTTCAGCCACTTTGTAGAGTGTAATGTTCCCATGGTTGGAAATTTCCCTAGGTTTACTGGAAAGGCTGCAGCTTTCTCTGTGGCCATGCCACACCCTGTGGCTCAAGATCCGTTATGCAGATCAGTCTAAGGAGTCCTTAATGTCTCTTCCATTCGTAAACAGACAGTTGTTCGGCCCAAAACTGGAGAAGGTTATGAGTCATGCCACTGGAGGAAAGATTAAGTGTTGGAAACCCTCAGGAATTGGTCCAGACATCAGTGTCGTCTCTCCTGTGTTATGTACCTGTCCAACTGGACGAAGGGGGATCTTCATTCCAGGCTGCAGAGTTCCCATCTGTCACTGGGTTGGCCAGTGGTAATTTCAAATTGGGTGATCGTCATGACGGCTCAGAGTCTTTGGAGGACTTTAAAGGAGAATCTTTTGTCCATCACTGTTCTGGAACTTTGGGTGACTTCTTTAGGTGCGGCACTGGTTTTAGTCCATCCAGGTATCCCCTGTGTGGATAATGTCCGAGCAGTGCAATAGTACTGGCCTACATCAACAGTCCAAGGTTCAGCTGATCCTCATGCGGGTGGAGACTCACATGCCAGCCCTTTCCACCATTCATATCCCAGGGGATAGACAATGTTGTAACTTGACAAAACAATTTTGACTACACCATCCATATAACATCAAAATTCCAGACAGTATTAAAATCAACCATATGTTACCTTTATTTCTTCTTCAGTTAATAACAAATCTTCAAGGGCTGTAGGTTGTGTTAGAGGGCAACAAACAAATTACAAGTTAGGAGGTAGTGCTATCGTTTATCCGATCAATGCGTTTCGCATATAGAACGCTTAATCTTGATCCTTTGATCAACCTGCCACTTATTTAAATCCTGAGAAGCCAATTGGCAACAGTGTATCAAGTCCACATCGTACACATCAAATATACAACACTAATTGGCTCATCAAGGGCCCACAAAAATGTTGGCTAAACTCCATCCAATTCAAAGGGAAGGATTACTATGACAGCAATCTGAAGTGCTGTGTGCAGATTCTGCCTTGTGTACAAGATATAAGGATACAAATGACACACAGCTGAAAGCCAATGGAATAAAAATAGCCCAATAATTAAAATAATATTTAAATATATTATACAGTGATACAGAAACAAAAAAAAAATAAATAAAAAAATGGAGTAACACAAAGAATGTCTCAGTCAATTATTTTGTCCTAATGAAGCATAACACCTATTAAACTTATAGAAAATCTATTTAAACAAATCTGAACAGAGAACTGGCTCTACGATCAAAATATGGTGGACAAAGAAAACGTCAAATGGAGATACGTTCTTGCATAATGGAATCAAGTGACAATCTATTAGAGGTATACACTTATACAAAACAGGACATATAGCTTCTGTTTAAACCCCGTGGATATCTAGTCTCCAATGTAAATATGCAGAATGTCACAACAGCTTGCAGTCTAAGTCCCCTCCTCGTATCCCTAGAGACACCTTCTCAATTCCCTGAAAAGATAACATATCTACATCTCCTCCACAGACATATTTAAAGGATTAGCTACACTTGATCTAAAATTGGGATTTCTAATATCACCGAGATTCTCATTTAATCTCTCTCAGAGATCTCAATGTTTTCCTCACATATTAGAAGTTACAGACCCGGCAAGTAAGCAAATAAATTGCACAGTTCACATATGATCTCAATTCGTACTCTCCTGCAGTGACAGTTGAAACAAAAATACTTGAGCCCTTATGAACTTGCAGCAATTACATCTACTAGTGCCACACCTATAGGCCCCAACAGTGGATAGCCAAGTCTTGAAGCCTTTCTTTCTATCATTAATGTACATACTGGGCGAAATAGAATTTTCCAGTGTTGGACCTCTCATAAACAGAAATCTAAGTCCTTCGGCCATCATTTTCTGTAAAGCTACATCTCCATTAAGTACGGATATATGTTTTTTTCAAAATATTATGTATTTTTGTAAATTCTATACAAGATGGAAAGAAAAAACACAACACTTTGTTTCTCTGTCCTGCACCTATCTCAGAACTCTTAGGTTTGTATTCCAGTAGGTCTTCTCTACTTTCCATTTTTTGCCAAATCAAATGCCCTGTTTAGCATGCATCTGGGATAACCCCTTTGGGGGAATAGATTAAATAAACTTACAAGATTGTTTTTCATCCTGTGGATTTGGGAGTTCAGCCAGAAGGTATTCAACTGTATAGTTCTCCTACAGGGTCCTATAACGGTGGACTTCATGGCCTCTTGGTAGAACCGCAAGGTTCCTTAGTTCTGTGCCAGATAGCGGGACCCTCTAGTTCTTAAAGGATTCAATGGCAATACCATAAAATTTTCCCCTGGCGTGTTTTCACCGATTCTCACAGCGCTGAAGAACATCAGGATGACTGCCATGTTCTGGCAGCGTTACGCCTAGCTTTCAGATCTTCTCAGTCTACCTGTGGCAGAGCCGATTCAGCTTCCTCTGCTTTCTGACCTCTTGAGTGAAGGTCTGTTGTGTCATCCAGAGGTGAAGAAGCTGGATTTGACTCCTTGGCTCTTGAGGCCAACATCCTGAGGAAGAAGTGTTTTCCTGACTCCATAATTGCTGCTATTATGCAGACTCATAAACCAGTTTCATCCAAGGCATACCATAGAGTATGGTCCCTGTTCAATAAGTGGTGTGAAGACTGGGGTTGCAAGGTTGTCTCAGAGTTTAAATAAACTAAGCATTTTGTATATTTTTATTGATATGTGAGAGCGTGTTACTTCTCACAAACATATTATATATATATGGTGTTAGAAGACAAGCAAAATGGAGGGAAAAATAAAAAAATTACATATACATGCAAAGGGTTAAATTAAAAAAAAGAGCATCAAGCTTTGGTAGAATCCAAAAAGGGGTTGGGCCAAAAGGGAACCAAAATAGATGCCTATGAGTTTCATTTATACTCACTGGTAAAAAAAAAAGTCAGTGGTATCAGAACTCACAGAACTGCTACATTACCATAGAGAAGATAACATGCAAATCTACACTACTGAGACAAACGTTATATAAACTGCTTGCAAAGTGTTTATCTCAGTAGACTGTAGGTCCTGGACATGTTTATCTCCAAATTTAGGAGTAGTTAGCGTTGTTTCACTTACCCTAATACACTTGTGACACATTCTCCTGATGATCCTTCTGCGGAGAGGGATGGCTGATGGGCTACCTATGAGCCAGTTGAATATTACTAGATGATGCCCACATGGATCTGCGATCCACTAGAGGTTGTGACGAACTTCCCAGGCTCCAACATAGTTTGTGTGGAAGATCCCCACATGATTCCATGCACAGTACAGGTACAGCTTGCTGGACTTGGGTGACTATCTGCTCCCATGAATGCACAAGTATGAAAAACACCATCTAGAAGTCAAGCTTTCACCAGGGAAGACAAACACAGCATCACTGTGTTGGAGTCAACTTTGTGAACGGGACCTTAATGTTTTTGTTGGTACTCTTCTTTTTTGATAATTAGGTGATTATCTTTATTGTCATAAAGAAACAAATTCCTGGCACTTTACAGCAAAAATATGATATAAATTAGCCGAAAATAGAATAAAAAGAAAATCTTCTTTATTACAACTATATTAAAATATCATTGATGTGACCGGGAATAGGCATACAAACAGAGCTTAATCTAACGCGTTTCGCAACCTCAGGTACTTACTCAGATTCCCACGTTACCTGAATAACAGTTATTTAAACACTAATTCAAGGTCAATCAATGACCGTGATTGGACTAAAAACAACCAATGTGTGTATGCAATCCAAACTTAATGCAAACAATGAATGAAACAAATCACACAGATACATAATATCACCTATGGAACAAACACAAAATATCAAAAAATATATATCTTTAGACACAATATATAAAGATGTTATAAGATGTTACCAACATCCCATTCAGAATTTAAACCTTTAGGAGACCTAGTTTCCAAAATAAAAATCCAATACGCCTCCCTCCGTGAAATCAACTGAACGATATCTCCCCCACGTGAAGACACCCGTACTCGCTCGATACCCATAAAGGACACCGCAGAAACATCACCGGCATGTTGATCCAAAACATGTCGGGACACTGCAGAGTCCCTATTTCTTATATCGATCTTGTACAGGTGTTCACGTAAACGTTCTTTTAAGGAAATTTCTGGATAGGGGGTACCCGCTGGATGAAGTGGAACGAGCATGCGTAGATGTGGTGGACAAGTGTGTAGAGTGTGTACTCATATGGAAATTAGTAGTAGCTTTAAGTCCACGGTTACTGGACGCACTTACCCAATTGCCCATTACATCAATTGCAATTCTAAGTCTATTATTTATCTATTTACTTGTAAGGTCTGTCAAGTTCAATACGTGGGACGGACGGTTCGTCCCTTAAAAGAAAGTTTACGTGAACACCTGTACAAGATCGATATAAGAAATAGGGACTCTGCAGTGTCCCGACATGTTTTGGATCAACATGCCGGTGATGTTTCTGCGGTGTCCTTTATGGGTATCGAGCGAGTACGGGTGTCTTCACGTGGGGGAGATATCGTTCAGTTGATTTCACGGAGGGAGGCGTATTGGATTTTTATTTTGGAAACTAGGTCTCCTAAAGGTTTAAATTCTGAATGGGATGTTGGTAACATCTTATAACATCTTTATATATTGTGTCTAAAGATATATATTTTTTGATATTTTGTGTTTGTTCCATAGGTGATATTATGTATCTGTGTGATTTGTTTCATTCATTGTTTGCATTAAGTTTGGATTGCATACACACATTGGTTGTTTTTAGTCCAATCACGGTCATTGATTGACCTTGAATTAGTGTTTAAATAACCGTTATTCAGGTAACGTGGGAATCTATGAGTAAGTACCTGAGGGTACGAAACGCGTTAGATTAAGCTCTGTTTGTATGCCTATTCCCGGTCACATCAATGATGTTTTAATATAGTTGTAATAAAGAAGATTTTCTTTTTATTCTATTTTCGGCTAATTTATATCATATTTTTGCTGTAAAGTGCCAGGAATTTGTTTCTTTATGGCATGCATTATGGAGGTTAGGATCACCTCTATCCTTGGACACCAGCTGGTTTTTCCTCTTTCCCGAGCATGGTAAGCACAGCAACGTGTATCCCTCCAGTTGTTTTTTGTTTTGAATGTATGGGCATGTAGCAGGTTTTGGAGCTAGAGGTATACCAATTAGCCTGAGTATTGCACAGAAAGAATTTCTTAGCATTATCTTTATTGTACTGAACCTGGCCAGTAGTATTTTCACCCAAGCAATTTGCTACATTTGCCTCTAGTATTTACCACCTCGGCGACATGTAATGTGCCAGGACTGTTACGTTGGTCTGGATGTTAAGGACTGGTACCGGTCCTGGCACATCATAGAATTCTGGGATTTTATCGCGGCTACATGCTGCTCTGCCATCCCAGAATTCAGCACAAAAAAACCCCCGCAAAAAATGCTGTGGTTCTTAACAGGCAGGCGTTAAGGTGTTAAAGGGCTACATCTCTGTATTTGTGATGGACAGGGCATTTAAAGGTTGTGGATAGAACAGAATGCCAATAAACTGGCCTTGTATTTTTGTATATAACCTGGTTTGAGTGATGTTATTTTCCCTATGTTTTTCTTTTTTCCAGTATAAGCCTTGGTTAAGCTGTAAGTAATAAATGTTATCGGAGTTTTTATTGCCTGGATTTCTGTATATGGAGAAATCTGTAGATAAAACCAATGATAAGGTTATTGCCTAAAACTGAATCCAGGAGATAGTGGGAGTACCCTTGTTTTGCTCTGAAAGGAAAGCCATGCAGTGTGTGTGTGTGTGTGTGTGTGTGTGTGTGTGTGTTTTTCTCCATAATAAACATTTACTGTACCTTTAACCCTTTAAGAGCCAAAGAGGTATCCAATGCATTTATTTCAAATGAACGAGACAGCTCTCTGGTACTCAGTCATTAGGGATAGTTAACCCTCTATGCATAACATCCACTGGGAACAGATTAAAAAAAAAAGTCCTATGTAAAGTAATGAGAATTTTATTTAGTCCATATGGTGCAGCTGATCTACCCTACAATCGCTTCACTTAACACTTTAAGTGCCAGAGGGGTACGCAACACACTGCAAAGCAATGCATCGCGTACCCGTCTGGCACTCAACGAGCTAAGCCTTTTCATCCTTTAAGGACCAGCAATATGTGCAATGAATTGTTAACCCCTCTTGTCCTTAAAGGGATAGTAATACTTAAAATGTAAAAAAATATGTTGTAGGGTTTATCCCCCTGAGTAAAACAAGAGTACTCCCACTGCTGAGAGGTGTTTCATTCAAAAGTTATTAGTTTTCAAAGTTGAATTTTTTTAGGTGCAATATCACAGTGGCCTGAAATTGTACAGTGGTGCTGTTGCTACACCATCCTATGGAGATTTATGGTCCCGGGACCAGAGCTGTCCATAGGATCGTGTAGCAACAGCGCCACTGTACAATTTCAGGCCACTGTGATATTGCACCTAAAAAATTCAACTTTGAAAATTAATAACTTTTGAATAAAACACCTCTCAGCAGTGGGAGTACTCTTGTTTTACTCAGAGGGATAAACCCTACAACATATTTTTTTTTACATTTTAAGTATTACTATCCCTTTAAAGGGTTATCATATGGTACTAACGATGTTCTGATCATGTGCAGGATAAAGCTTATAGTCCTACCTGTGTGGGTTCGCCGGTGAACAATTAAGAAGTTAATATGTTTGAATACTTTGCCACAGTCCTTGCACTGAGCCGACTGCTTTATCTTCCCTGCTGCCTTCTTTACAGTTTCTGCTCCCCCTTCCTCTTTATCATCAGTAAGACCGTAATCTCGCAGCCGGACGGACTTAATCACCTTACGCTTGCTACGCCTTTTCAGCAGTTTTTGCCCTTCCAGTGACTTGGGATTTATGTTTGGTTTCTCCAAAGCTGTATCTTCTACATCACAAGTCAATGAAACCTCCGGAACACTTAATGAATTTCCATTGGTAAGAATCTGGTCAGGCTCCTCACTTTGTATGGTTATTTCTGTATGTACTGTGGTCAACTCAGTCTGTTCCAAGTGCTCATCACCAACAGGCATTTCCACAGAACTGTGTTTCCTTGGTCTTCCTCGTTTACGTTTTGGAAACTCACCTTTGTTTATATCTGTACTTGAAGGGACAGAGTAATTTGAATAAGACTTCTCAGTGTTTTGGATCTCCCGGTAGTCAGCATAAGCTTTCACCAAGTCTACTATTTTCAGGACCTGTGCAGTTGCCACTATTTGTGGTAGACATTTTTCATTAACTTGTATATATCCAGTGTAGACAAACTGCAGCAGTGCTCCAAAGATTTCAGAAACCATTCCTTCCATCACATAAACGGACTGGCCTACAGCACCCTCATCAGCAAACATCATGGAGAAATACTCACTACTTGCAGCTAATAGAGCCTTGTGTGCCCTGAAGTGCACATTGTCTACTATCAGAGTGATGTCACACAGGAAGTCCATTTTCCACTGCTCCTCCAGGCTTGACAGCACTGTATCCTTATGAGCACCAGAATGGATGCTCACCTGAATCTCTGTGTCTGGCTGCAGACCAGCTTCCTCCATTGTTTACAACATTAATGAGCATTAAGCCTACAACATAAAATAAACAAAAAAAATATATATATTTTTAAACACCAAGGTCAATATTAAAGAGGTGAATTATGGAAAACAACTGCATTGTAGGGGAGAAATACTCATTCCCAATGATTTTACACAAGGCTTTAACCCCTTTAGTGCTAGAAAGTTATCCAAAGTAGTACTATGTAATGTGTGAGACCGCTCAACCATTCGAAGGGTTTTGCCCCATGTAAATCACAGAAATGTCCTTTTCTACCCTATGGTGCAGCTGGTTTACCTTGGAATTGCACATTTTTAGCTTAATGAATATGGTCCCAAGGGCTGTAGTTATGAAGAAAAAGGGGAGCAAACCAATAGCACCATAGGAGACAGGTAAAAATTCCCCAAATCCCTGCAGGTTTAAATGAAACTTAAATCCCATAAATGCTAGAGAGGTTTCCAATGCAATGTGAGACGTCTTTTTCATTCAAATGCTTAACCCTTTGATTGCCAGAGGGGGTATAGAATGCATTGCTTTGAAATGTGTTCTGTACCCCTCTGGCACTCAAAGGGTTAATAACCTGATATTAACTAGTATGACATTAGTATGCAATTGGCCCCCTCAATTACCCCATTTTGCCTTTATATGCAAGGTCACAAAACTCCATCACATTACAAGACATAAATAGGCCTTGCGGCCAATAAAAAACTGGAGTAATTCTATGGTAAACCAAAATGCACAAGGGCAAATAAAATCCCCACAGTTCCCATTGCTGTAAATGAAGCATTTAGCCTCTCAAATGCTAGAAAAGGTATTCAACTCACTTGAAAGCAACCTATCAGTTAAGGTGGTAAAAGGCCAATTCAAATCCATATGAGCTTTTATTTGCACCCTAAATTGCAGCTGGCCTGCTCCAGAATTGCTCTAGTTTCTTTCTGGACACAAGATCCATCAGAGGTGAAGGTGATGAAAGAAAATTATAAAAGGGATTACTGTGTAGTTGCAGAATATGTAAATTTAAAATAAAGTGACATTAAATGTAATTTAAGCATGACTAATCTCCCCAAACTCCTAACAACCTCACTGCCAAGGACAACAGAGATGTATTCTGCATACCCCTTAAACTATTAAAGATATGTTCTCAGGCAAATTAGCAGAATTTGTGCAAAAAACAGACGCAGGTTTTACCGGAGTCTGAGTCCAGCATGCTAAGTAGTCCTTTGCTGGAGGACTGTGTGTTCCCTAGTGGCATCACCCTTTGTGTGTGCGATTTCATCACAAGAGGTGGAGACTTTAACTAGATCACCAGGGAAGTCTAGGAAGTACAGTATTTAAAGGGATAGTATTACTTAAATACTAATCCCCATGTTAACCCTTTGAGTGCCAGAGGGGTATGCAATGCATTGCAGAGCTATGCGTTGCACACCCCCTGTGGCACTCAAAGGGATAAAACCCTTGAATAAAGATGAAAAATGCCCCCAGCGGCATCTCTCAAACCCTTATGGTTTGAGAGATAACCACTTTCAAAGTTCGCCCCTGGCTGACGTCAGCATTCTAGCTGAGAGCCTGGGAATCCTTTCCCGAGATCAGCCGGCGGCTGTGCAGCAGAGCAGAGATCGCGTTAATAAAAAAGAAATCTATCACTAAAAAGGTCTTCTACGTGTGCTTGGTTTGCACTAGGGGGCTCTAAGTCCTGTAACAAAGGACTACATAATAGTATGTTGGACTCAGCGTCAGGTAAATCCTACATAAAGGTGGGGAGAGAACAAACAGGACCCCTCCCGTCTAGGCGTGTCACCCCTTTCCCAGAATAATAGTCATGAAATGTTAGTAAATATTTTAGTATCTTTGGAGTTACATTGTCTTAGAATCTCAATTAACAAAAACAGTTTGGGTCATACAGGGTAGACTTTTTCATCACGGTAGGGGGTATCCACAATCCAATGTCCTGGCAATAAATAAATATATTATAAATATGGCATGAAGGTATGTGCTGTTCATGGTAGAATGACCGGAACAGTAGCCAAACTTCTTAAAAATAAAAAATAGTACAACATGCTTAGAACAAGGAGAAAATACAGATAAGTGGTTTAAAGGGCACAGTCACCTAAAAAAAATCTTTGGCGATTCTGAAAACCACTTATAAGTTGTATAATCTTTTTTTTATTATTATTATTATTATTATTTATAAAACTAGTTTTTGAAGTTAGATTTATAGATTACGCTATTGGGGCATATTATGCAGGCTCTCCTTGTCTTAGCTCTACATTATTTTTTCCACTTACTGAGACTTAACCCTTTAAGTGGTTTCCCCTCCCACTGCACTTAAGTTAAGTGTCCGTGAAGGGGGATGTAATGTAGGACTGAGACAGGACATACCTTATGGTATAACTTAATTAGAATAATCTAGAAAACTAAATAACCCAGAAACTAGTTTGTAAATAAAAATGGATATTGCAACCTATGTGATCTTGAAACCTTTTTCAAAATCAAAGATGTTTTGTAGAATAGGGTACCTTTAAAAACTGTCTAGATAGTTAAAGGGATAGTAATGTTTCATAATAAAAGCAGCTCTAATTAATTATCATAGTATTTGGACTCTGGAGAGTGTTATTTCAATTCTGTCAGAGTTGTAGTTCAAGAGTAATTCAATGACAAAGTATCCCCCTCCCGCCCCTTTTACTGATGTGACACTGCTCAGCCAGAGCAGAAGGGAGGTGCCTAGGTAGATTGAAGAGAGGGACAATCTTCAATTAAGATAAGGGAAACCCTGAAAAACTTGTCAAGGGAGGCAGGGCTTGCATTGTTCTCATAGGAAGAAGATTGCCCCCTGCTGTTATCTGTCTGGTCTATGGACTGCATTACACATCTGAGAAGAGATGGCTTACACTAGGTAAAAGGGGAAGGAGAGGGGAAACTTTGCTTGTGAATATCTCTCAAACCATAAAGGTTTGAGAGATAAGACTTATATCATTCTTCGTGTTTTTTTAATGCCTACAAAATAAAATAGATAAAACAAAGTATTACTATCCCTTTAACCGCCTCCTCCCTTTTATCTGATGTCAGCCCCTACACTAGTGTAGGAGCTGACTGAATGCCGGAGCTGACATAGCAATCAATTGTATAAGTGAGACATTTCCTTTTAAGTGCCATCAATAGGTCTCTCTTAGTAACAAAGTATTTAAACACAAGGAAAGGTTTCTCTTTTATGACTGCTGGATAGGGCTGTCATAGTAACCCCAACTCCTGGGATTAGTCTCTTCACATAATTAGCTGATTAAAAGGGATGAGAGGAGAGAAAGGGAGGGGGTAGTAAAATGGATGCAGGGCCTTATTCATTAAGATAATGAGAAACAATTCAGGACCAAACCAAATGCATAATGGTGGTGGTGGGGAATTTCTGTTGATTTAAATGGGGATTTGAACCCCCTTAAAGCAAGAGAGCACTCCAATGCATAGTGATGCAAGGATTAAACCCCATTTAGTTCACTGACATTTTGCAGAAATTCCATTTATACCGCTTTTGTTATTGCGCTGAGATGTATGCAACAAAAACTTCCACAGACATCTCATTTCAAAACAAAGTACCGAAAAATAGAAGATACAATGGCCCAAATATCGTTAAAAATGCAGATTAAAACATACAAGAAGCACTCTTCATGGCTAAAGAAACTAAATAAGCCTTTTGAGCTGTTTCTATTCCATCTTCATCCCAGCCATAAAAAACAACCTGTTTCCCTCAGGTCTGTAAAAATATATACCAGTATACAGCAATACTAAGGAAAATCCCTTAAAAGGAACTGGGATTATAAACACACATAAATATAATTCACTTCAAACAAGCATCTGTAACAATTCTCTATTTCATTTCTGAGTCCTAAAATCTAGTCTTACATTTGCTGTAATGAAGCAGACATTCCTGCTTTTTTACAGGATTATCTTTACATCGGATGAGATAAAATAACCTCAGAGACCAAGACTGAAATCTCTCTGGAAACGGATATTCAAGGAGTTCCATAAATGCATAAAAATTAATAGAGGTGAAGGGGAAGAAAGAAAAAAAAAACAAAAAAACAGGATGGCCAAGTTGACTGCCACTTTAATGAATAGATTCCCACCTGGTAAAATAAAACTGTGTGCATGGTTTTCTGTATGGGAGATGAAACCATTGCAGCCCATGATACTTTAAGGCAGGGATTGACAAATCCCTAGTACAAGGTACCATGGAGACTAGACATTGGGACCTGGCCCCAGCAACCTTGCTCTGCATGTAGGGAAGAAGTTTCCCTACACTGCAGGGCAAGTTTTAACACATTAAAATACAAATACTCATTCCTATGAGCACATAGTGTGGGATTTCTTGATTCTGCACTATGCTCAGTTAAAAATGAATAAATAAATAAAAAATCTGAATTTCAGGCCTTGTTGGGTGGTGGTGCATTGGAACCCCCCCCCGGAATTGATTGCAATGAATTAACAATAAATTTTACCACCAGTAAGACAATGGCCACCTTCCCTCTACGTTGCCCTCCTCAAACTGGCATTCTATAATTCTATGAATCCCCAAGTTGACTAAGAGGACCTTCCAGACTCACAAGATGCAAGATGGCCTTGAAGTTCCTCCTAAACATAGAACGCTGGGGTGAAGAAGAGGGGGTAGAGGAAAGGTGATCAATGACCAGGGTGGCATCAGAAGGGGTCCCCACGCCCCTCCCACACAAGATCTGATTTAAAAAAAAAAAAAAACAACATAAATAAATAATTTAACAAAATAAGTTAAATTAAAATCCCCCACACACACACACGAGCCCCCCTCTCCCCCCAGCCTTTTTTCCTTGCCCACTGGTAGCCAAAGATCCCTACAAACACAGTGCGACACCCCCAGTCCCCTTGCCCACTGGTAGCCACAGATCCCAATGTACACTGTATGGACCCCCCAGCCTTGTTCCCTTACCCACTGATAGTCACAGATCCTCACATACACTAATTCAACACACCAGCCCTGTTTCTCTGCCCACTGGTAGCCACAAATCCTCAAGTACACTATCTGACACCCCCAGACTTGTTTCCTTGCCCACTGGTAGCCACAGAACCCCACATACACTGCCTGAGCCCCTTAGCTGGGCCATACTGCCCCTAGTAGTCCCTATATAAACATCTAACCCTCCCCCTGCAGCCTGGTCCCACTGCTAGTCACAAAGACCATACATTACTCTGTCAGACAGTACAGTCGTGTTCCATTGGTAACCAAAGAATATCACCATACCTGGGAACTTTCAAGATGAGCTGACCCTGAGATCTTTGAAATATTAACCCTTAAAGCTTCCCATAATGTAGATTTTATGCGAGATGTGCCTGCTTGCGCTAACACAGAGGTGCTCCTGTCCGTGTGCGAGGGACCTTTAACATGCTACAGTTTGGGTAACTCACTACCTGAGCAAAAACAAGACAATCAAGACATCTCCCACTGTCTTTCTGGTACTAATGGCACCAGTTTAGAGGCTAAGGAAACATTTAATTGGGGAAATTCATCAGTAGGTGACACAGACCTCTCTCACCCTGAGAATTTGGCCCTTCACCCTGAGATTTGGGTCAAACCCTGAGAGTTCCCAGGTATGAATATCACATACATACCCTGCTTCCCCCAGTCTTGTTCCACTAGGCCTCGAGGAAAGGTTCTACAATCTCCTCTGTGATGCAAAGCCTGGGTGCAAAATTGTGATCTGGCTCCTAGAATCAAACCAAATTTGTCTAGCCCTGGCTTAAAGTATACTCTCCACAACCATCGGTTCCTGTGAGAGGGCAAGAAGCTTCAAAGTCAACTTCCTTATTTCTAATGCATGAAGATGGACAAGAATTCAATAATATTGATGATAATTTTGACATACCCAAAGCAGAACAAAAAAAACAAATTCCAAAGTAATGAATATCATTACATTAACACCAGCCATTCGCTAAAGGCTCCTCTCACCTGTCTCAAGCAACCTACGAGCCACCTCCACTTTGGACCGACGCCTCTGACGTCAGCCCATCACACAGACGAAGAGCAGTTAATTTTTTTGCTATTGTCGTGTTTTAATGTTCGTAACAATGCTTTATTAAAAACACAAAATATAACTCCACCGTCTGTTGACCGATAAATGCTTCCGGCTTTGTCCAAATGACGTCAGTCTTTTGACGGACGGGATAGGGTTAGGGACAAAAAAACTGTAGTAGTTTCTATATGCCTCCCTCTGGTGTAAACTCGTGGAACTGACTGTAATTATTCACCCTAATATATACGATAATAAAAGCTTCAGTGTCAAGCAATAGCAATTTTAATGTACATGAATCATACAGTTTAGACCTGGGTATTTTTGTATTGAAGTTGTACATTGTATGTTTTGGGAAGCCATCTGGTTAATGGGGACACTTAAAAATTCCAAAGCTTGACACGTTTAAATGGCGCATTATCACCTTGAACGCTTGAGCGCTCTTGCTGCATAGGCTTCTTTACCAATTTGAATCAAATACAATTTGTATGTCTTCTATAGTGACGCTGATTTGCCCCAGTATTCCACTGCTCCATTTTTATACATATGGCCACATGACGTAAATGATTACATTTTTCATAAGAGAGGGATGTGCAGCTCGTTACATTATCCCTCTTATTCTCAGGGGATTAACTGAATCCTCTCCTAAACGTTGCTCCCGGTGTCACTTATGCGTGATATGACACACCTTGGTCAATGTGACATTCCTGGACTTAAGAGACATTGTGTCACTGAAGTGTCCATTGCTGCGTTGTAATTGCTGGGAACCGTGTACTTTTTTTTTTTTAATAAAAACAAAACATACAGATTACAATAAAAAATTATGTTTGCTTTATAACAGGGACAAGAGACCTCGATCATCACTCGGATCTCTGACATTACGTACAATTATATGGAGTGTTGTATGCTCGATAAGTCTGGTAGTCCTATGACGCTTGGTGACAGCGCGATGGTGGGGGTGTCAGTTAGTTAGAGGAAGAATTGTCACCTTGGAGATTGTTGGGAGGCAAGGAGGATGTAAACAAATCCGTGCAGTGCTTCAGAGAAGGGAGAGTGCTGGAAGTTGTAAGTATCTGTATACTGGGAAAAACTCATAACCCATAATTCGGAGTGGGGATGATAAAACATGAAATGGAGTTGAAGAATCAGAACAGCTGGAGAAGCACATGTTGCTTATCCCTGATCTAAACTCATAGAAATAACTTCACCACATGTGTAATTTTTTTGTTCAGTTAATCCATTGGATGCTAGCAATATCTCCAACACCTGGCTTTGCAATGTTTAGAAGATGTATCTGGTGTCCAAGATTTTAATATGTACAATTCTTTTATCTGATGGCAAGTTTTTATTTATTTTTGTTTCATAACAAATACATTGTTTATTTTTGAATTATAAATCTAAATCTTTTTATATATTTTGGTAACTAAGAAGCCAATATTTTTTGTTTGTTTCATTATAGCATTTATGTTATGGCTCCACTAGAGAAGGCTCACCTTCCCCCTCTGGCAGACACATTTAATGAAGATGAAGCTGAGAGAGCATTTCTTGTCTCCAAACCAACATGTTTCCTCATTGTCGGCAAGCCAGTAAGAAAATGAATTATATAAAATATGATCTGATTTGTATGAGTGAAAAAACCTAGCATGAAAATAAAATGTCCTGTAGTATCAGATAAACTTAAAAAAGCTAGGTTTTTATTTTTTAAGAGACCCTGCCACAGGAAAAGTAACCTTGGAATTATTTTTTTTTTGGATGTCAGCAAATATGACTTAATATATTGTTTACTTTCTTGTTGACTCCTGTACTTCCATGTTTGTGTAGTCTGTAATTTGTAGCATGAAAGCATATCATCAGAGTTGGAGGAGTTATCCCTGCAGAAAGAGTTCTGCTTTTAAATCCCAAGTGAGACTTATATAGTAACATAACATAGTAACATAGTTGATGAGGCTGAAAAAAAACATGCTTCCATCAAGTACAGTGCATGCCATTTCACCCTGTTGATCCAGAGGAAGGGGAAAAAACATTTAAGCCGATTAAGCTCAAAATAGGTAAAAAGATCATTCCTGACTCCAAATGGAAGTTAGATGTGTCCCTGGATCAACATCCTATATGCTTTGAAGCCAACTGTTATAATTCACAATATTGTTGTGTGCTAGATAGTTATCCATTACTTTTGAAAACAATTACAGTATCTGCAAGCACAGCATCCCGAGACAAAAAAAATCCCTGCCTATGTTTTAGTCTTATAGTCAAAAGCACCTTTATTCTAGTCTTAATGGATAACCTCTTGTTCTTTGCTCAGCATTTTGAGTAAATATTTCCTTGGAGAGTTCTTTGTATTGACCTAAAATATATTTTTAAATGGTAATCATATCACCCCTTAGACACTACATCAACAGCAATTCCATTGTCCAAATTACTATTTACCCTTTTATAAAATGCAAGTAAAATAGATTGACATGATCTATTCTTCATAAAACCATGCTGACTCCTACTAATAATATTGTTGGTCTTCACATACTTCTGAATACTGTCAGTTACTAACCCTTCTAATATCTTACCCATTACGAAAGTGAAGCTCACAGGTCTATAATTTCCAGGTTTGGATGCTGACCCCCTTTTTGAACAATGGTACTACATCAGCTTTCTTCCAGTCATAGAGCATTACGCCTTTTGAAACAAAATCAATAAATATTAAGTATAATGCTCTTTCTTTAAAGTGGAACATTCACATAACAAAAATTTGAGCATGGGTTTTAATCAATAAAATAAGATTAGCGCTGTTTTTGTTTTTTTGTTTACTCACCTAGCAGAGGAGATATGAAGGCTTCAAATCGGGCGCTTCTGTCTTCTGAGGCACACTGTATGTGCCGCACGACACCGTAGGGCTTCCCACCTCCCTCCCAGCTTCCCCAGGGAGCGTGTTCACACTTCCCTTCGTAACTGTGTTTATATGGTTTAATGTCACTGCAAGCCTAGTTTGCCATGCTACTGAGGTTGAAGTTAGACCATATAAATACAGCTACGAAGGGAATCATGAACATGCTCCCTGGGGCAGCTGGGAGGGAGGTGGGAAGTCCTGCGGCATCGTGCGGCACATACAGGGTTCCACAGAAGGCGGAAGTGACCGATCTGAAGTCTTCATATCTCCGCTCCTAGGAGAGTAAAAAAAAAACAAAAAAACAGCTCTAATCTTATTTTATTGAATAAAACCCATGCTCAGATTTTTTTTATGTGACTGTTCCCCTTTAAGTATCCATGGGTGTATGTCATTAGTTCCAAGTGCTTTATTCACCATAACCTTTTCCAGTCTCTTTTGGACTTTGTCCTCAGTGAGCCATGTACATGATGTAGGTAATTCTGTGATTTTGCCTTTTTGCCCATAGCCTGCCATTGTTACTTCCTTTGTATATACAGAAAAAAAAGAATGTGTTTAAGGTGTCAACCGTAGCCTTATCCTCACTAATAAATTCACCAGTCTCAGCCTTAAGAGGACCAATATCAACCTTAATCTATTTGTTATTTATATACTTGTAGAATTGTTTAGGATTTTTCTTTCTCGCCTTTGCAATCATTTTGTTCATTTTTAATTTTACCTATCCTTATTGCTTGTTTGCAGATTTTATTACATTCTTTATATATTATAAACTAGTATTGAAGGCCCATGTGCACAAGCCAGGGTGCCACCCGGGGGCCTCGGCAGGGACGGGCGGTGAGCAGGGGTCGTTTGAGCAGTCTCTAATGTGTATGTGCGTGACTGCATCGTTTGGGCAGTCTCTACTGAGCATGTGCGTGGAGCTTCGCATCCTAGCAAATTATATTATAGGAGGAAGAGGATTATGCATCTGACCCTTCTGCCTTAAACACTTTAAAAGCTTGCTTCTCTTTTCTCTACAAACCTCTTTATTAAGCCACACTGGTCTCAATTTGCCCCTCTTGTACTTATTCTTCAATGGTATATATTGATGCGTATTGTGTATATTTATCTAAGAGCATTTTAAACAAATGCAATCTTTCTTGTGCATTTTGTATCTTTGAAGATTATATCCCTTTAATATTGCTTTTAGCATTGCAAAATTGTTTCTTTTTTAAATTGAATGTTTTGGTTAACCTTTGCTAATGGGTTTCTCATAACAAATTTCAAAGGATAATATAGTGTGGTCACTGCTGCCTAAATGTTCCCTTCCCTGTATACTGTTTATCATGTCAGAATTGTTTGAGAGCATGGCAAGGCCTCCTTTGCAGTTGGCTCTTCTACTAGTTGGCACATGACATTCTCATTAATACTAGCTGGCAAATGGAATTGTGATTAACCATACTTAAAAACATTTTTTTTCCCTTTGTTGTGCTGGACGTCATATTTCTCCATTCCATTTCAGAACAGTTGAAATTTCCCATTATGATTATATTTCCTGTCTGAGAAGCCTTTTCCATTTGCACTAACAGTTGGGTTTCTTCAAACTCCTAATACTAGGTGGTTTGAGGCAAATTCAAATTAACATCCTTTTATTATGTATGCCCCCAGTATGTGTATTTCAACCCACAGGGCCTCTATATTCTCCCTGGACCCTACATCAGTATCTTCCCTTATGCTAGGTTTTAAGGCATGCTTTATATATAGGCATACCCACTCCCCTTTTATTAACCCTATCCCTCCTAAAAGGGAATAACGCTCTAGATTAACTTCCAAGTCATATGTATCAACTAACAGCTTTAAGACACACCAATCAGATCATACTGCTCATATACTGCAATCAGTTTCAGCTCCCCCACCTTACCAACCAGACTACGATCATTTATATGCATACATTTTATGTTATTGCCATTCTGAAAAATTACATTCTTTGAAATATGTATTTGCTTTTTATCAGGCTGTAACATTGGCATCTCCCAATTAGGTGAACTAGCCCATCCCCCTCTACCCCCATGCCCCTTCTCCATTCTGCACCCCCCCCCTTTTCTAGTTAAAGTCTTCTTTAACTACCCTAGCACCATAGCCCCCTTTCTGCTAAGGTGCAATTCATCTCAACTATAAAGATTGCCCCAAAGGAAAAGACTGCTCAGTGCTCTAGGAACCCAAACCCCTCTTGCATACACCAAGTCTTTAGCCATGCATTTAACTCCCTAATCTCCCATTGTCTTTCTGATGTAGTATGTTGCACAGGTAGTATTTCAGAAAATAGTACCTTAGTGGTTCTTTGCTTAAGCTTATAACCTAAATCCATCAAATCTTTCTTAAAGGAACTCAATTTTCCACTGACTTTGTCATTGCTATCAACATGTATCATGACAGCCAGGTAATGCCCGGCCCCTCCCAATAATCTATCAACCAGATCTACCACATGTTGAACCTGAGCACCTGGGAGACAGCAAACTGTTCTATTGTAGGGATCCTGGAGACAGATTACCCTGTCTGTCTTTCTAATAATGGAATCCCCTGCCACCACCATTTGTCTAGGTCTGCCTGAGTCCCGGAACTTATCAGCACTAGAGGGGCTGTTTTCCTGGCTCTTAGAAAGAGTAGACTTCTCCAGTAAAACATTCCTGTGCCAGCATCCCCAACATCATTACTCAATGTAGCAAATTTGAAGAAATACAGGAGTGTCCTCCCTATTCCTTGCCCCCCTTGCTACGTCTAACATTCTACTTTTAACTGTCACCCATCTAGCTACCTGCTCTTTCTTTGTACAGTCTCCACCCTCAGAACTTCCTACTTACATCTGCCACAGAGGTGTGCACCCCAGAATGGTGCTACTACACTGAGTTAAACCTAAGTGAGTTGTAAAATATCAATTTAGTGAAATTTATAATTTTATTTTTTTGCTCTCTCTTTACTGTATTTTTTTTTTGTTTTTTGCTATTTATTTTCCTCACAACTTGCTTTCTAATATCATTGTTTTAGATCAATCCTCCACATTGTGTGTACTTGCAAAGGTTAGTTTACTGTCCCATTCTCCACTTTGTGTGTGCTTGTAGTGTTCCAATTGCCCTCTTTTCGTTTTGTGTAACTTGTTCTCCCTCTGTTTTCTTCTAGTGGTTACTTTATTGTAGCCTTCTCTCTCTCATTTGCTCTGTAGATAGAGTTCTGCTATGAAATTCCAGGTGAGACTTGTAACCTAAGAGAGCTGTAAAACAATAGGCTTTTGCCAAAGAGTAGGAGTTGTCAGTAGTATTTTGGTGTATATTGTATTTTATAATGTCCCGTTTCGTGCAGTGCAATGTAGGTAGCTGTCTGTGAAACCATTTGGAAGTGTGAACATTTGGACATTGTTCAGTACATAGGCAGTTTTGTAATTTGCAAGATGAGAATATTTAATTGAATGCTGAGTGCTGTGTGCAGTTTCCGGTTGTTCAGTAACACTGCTTCAGCAGCCAGCTAGTTGGAAGGTAGTCTGGACAACTGTTGGCTCTGATTGAGTGAGGTTGTGAATCATAAACATGTTCAACAACTGGTGCCTTTGCACAATTCCTTTTTTGCACTTGCAGATGAGAATGGTAGCACAGATGTAAACCATTCTCTGCCTGTTAATGGTGATACATCTGTTGCTGTTGCTGTTGCTGACGCTAAAGAAAACGGTAAAATCCGGAGGTATAAATGTTTAATTGGAGACTCTATTGTAAAAAGTGTTTATCTGAGAGAGAATGATAGAAATGTTCAGACTGTTGAAGAAGCAGGACATGGAAGTGAAATGGATGTTGTTGTTCGTCTTTTAATAAATGATTTAGCCACAAATGAAGTCACGAAAGCCCATGGAGAGTTTTGTCATTTTGTAAATGATCTTCACCAGGTGTCCTCATCTGTGTCTTTTTCTGCACTTTTTCTTCCGTACAGGCAGGAATGGAGGTAGAATGTTTCATATCTGGTGTTTTAACTCTTGGTTAAGTAGGTGGTGTAAAGAGAGAGGATTTACTGGTCATAACAACAAATGGTGTGATAAATGATATATCCTTTATACTCTTTCTTGACAAATTATTGCATTATGTCTACACCCATCCATACATTTTGGACATACATGGATATACAGTATATGGATATTAAGAGCAATACACAGACTACGAAAGAGCAATTGCTTTTATGGAAATAATCTAACAGGATGTACATCCTGGACCAGCAGTTCTGCACATAGATACTGAATTATGAATGATGTAACAAAGGCCTGCAATGCATCCATTTTGTACCACTGCAGCCATATTGTATAATAAAATTAATCAATATTGCAGTTAGCTTTAGAAATTATTAATATAGAAATAGGGTATATAAATTCAAAAATGTCAGTAAAAACATTAGACATAATCTCTATGGTATGTGTACAAATGCATGTAATTTAGGGACGAAACCTCTTGAACTAATTACGATAATGGCTGGGATGTGGTAGCTATAATTTAGTTATGATACAGCGACTCTTGTATACCTGGGTAAAATATTTACTGAAAAGCCAAACAAGTGAAGAAGTGAGGAGGGGTTTGTTATTTAGGCAGATAAAAACATCAAGTCTACATTAATGCAGGTATTGAGGAAAACTTGGTAAGTGTTTGTGTAACTACTGAAAATCAGGACAAAGTTGTTGGGATAGGAGTAATTTGTAGACCTATAGGACAGGGGCTGGTTGTGATTTGCACAAAAGTGGGCAGGGGGGCTTTACCCCTGCCAACTATTGTCCACATCACTACAGGTACTTAAAGTGTTAGTAATGTGGCGCAAACCCTGTCTCTCAAACCACAATGGCTTGAGAGATATAAGCATTGAAAGTTCCCTCATCCCTTCCCTTCTCCTGATGTCAGCTGTAAAGCTGACAGCAGGAGATCCGTGTCAGCCGACACGAGGAGACTCTGCAGCAGAGCCAAAATTGCATTATTGCAAAAGAACTACTTAATTGGAAAGGTCTACAAAGTGTGCTTGCAAACCAGGCACACTTTGTAGACCTTTCTAATGAAGTAATTCTTTTGCAATAACAAGATTTCGGCTCTGCTGCAGAGCCTCAGGCTGATCTCCAAACCGGGATCTACTACTGTCGGCTAGACCCTGATGTCAGAAGAAGGGGAAGGAGAGGGGAACTTTCAATGCTTATATCTCTCAAACCATAGCGGTTTGAGAGATAGGGTTTGCACCATTAAGCTTATTTTTTCATCCTCTACAAAACATAGCACGTTTTTATGGGACATTACTAACGCTTTAAGCTTCGTTGGTGTTTGCTTACAAGCTTGTTTGGAACCAAGAACCCCAGGGACCGTGGACATTTCTGGGCCCAAAGAGACTGAAGACCATGGACTGCTGGCTTGCTTCCAAAGCAATGGACAGTAGGGGTTAATTAGTTGAGTTTACCTAAAGTTACTTTCAATGTGTATTGTAGCCACTCAAGCCAGTGTATTGTGAATTGTAGTCAGACCCCCTGCCGTGTGTTAATTCATTCAAGCCCTCAAGTCTTTGTGTCCACTGTCTGAGTTCACCAACCCTTTTGTGTGTGAAATCTAATCATGTCTGAGTCATTGTATTTGTTAGACCATCTGCTGTTGGCCTTTTTGTGATTGGATTATCTCCCTATTGTATCTGCTTGGTCCAGGTATTTCAATGTAAGGTTTGAGTATAAGTATGTGTGGTTTGTTCCAATAAAACAGTTCTTGTCTTAACCTACACTGGTGTTGTCTGGTGGGGTAAGCTTGCTGTATTCAGAGTGTGCTTCTGGTTACCCTGATACTAGTTTTGTCTAGTTTTGGGGTATATTGTGGTATGCTGTTGGATGTCCATCTGGCTCATAGTGGAAGAAGTGACTATTGACGGGGACACCAAGGCTGGGTGTCCACTGGTACCATCACATTTGTGTTCTAATGACATCAGGAACTCTTGTGGTTTCCTGCTTCCACACCTGGAGCTGCTCCTACACTCCTGTCTTCTCCATGTCCAAAAAGTGTACATGCCCTCCCAGCAGTTTCTCATCACTTCATCTGTGGCCTGCCCAGCTTTAGTTCTCCTTTCACTGATACCATCCACCTCCAACAAGTGTAGCTGACCTCCCAGTGGCACCCTATCATCTCTTCTGTGGCCTGTCTCTTCTCAGAGCTCCCATCCCTGCTCCCCTCCAAATCTAACACTTGTACATGGTCTTCTGGTTGCTCCCCATAATCTTCTTTGTGGCCTGCTGTCTGGGTGATGCGACTGTGTCACCAGAAAGGCAGGTCCAGAAGCATTCTTTGACTAGGCTACAGAGGAGATAGCTGGTAAAAGGGAACCACTGAGAGGCCGCCTATACTTGATGGAGGTGGAGTAGCAGAGGGAGAGGGTAGGGTTTGATGTGTCACTCTGTGGCTACCATGAGGCAGCAGAACAAAGCTGGGGTGTCAGGCAGACAGTGTATGTGGTTCTGTGGCTACCAGTAGGAACAAGGCTGGGGTGGCAGAGAGTGTATATGGGATTCTGTGGATACTGTGTTACAGTGGAACAAGGCTGTGGTGGAGATCAGTGTATGTGTGGTTCTACACCTACTATAGGACAGTGGGGGCTGGCTTGTCAGAAAGTGTGTGTGTTTGTGTGTGGTTATATGGCTACCAGTGGGACAGGTTTCATGCAGTGTACAGTATGTGTGGGTCTGTGAGTATCAGTGAAACAAGGCCGGGTGTCAGACAGGGTATGTGTGATTATGTGGCTTCCAGAGAGATAGAAGAACAAGGCTGGGATTGTAGAAAATATATGTGTGGGTCTGTGACCACCAGTGGACAATGAAACAAGTTTGGGTATCAGCTGGTATTTGTAAGTATGGGGCTGTAGGACAAAAATGGGATTGCAGACAGTGTATATGTGAGACTGTGACCATGACTAGTCTGTGGAAGAAGCTGGGATGTTAGACAGTGTATATGGGGATCTGTTATGACTACCGGTAGAAAGCGGAAGAAGGCTGAGGAAGAAGACAGTGTACACATTTCCATTCCCTCTGCATGCACAATCAAAAATGAGTGTTTTTCTTAATATTTATATATCCAAATATATACACACAAACTCAGTCTATTGCAATTGCAGCTGTTGTTTAGTTATTGGCTGAAATCAAGACTAATCTCATCAGACTTTTTTACCCTGAATAAAATCTTAAATATTCATTTGTTTTTCACTTAAATGTTGTACTTATGCACCGACAGTCTATTTTTTTATTTTTAATTATTTTTCCAAGACATGAACCGTATGTTTTTAATGTAAATATTGTTGGTCACAAGATCTAATTCACTGTATACAAATGTGTGGCATGATTTGTCATGATTTTAGCCTTTAGAGAAGTTGTAGTTTTATTTGATTTACAATATGAACGGCTTTTCCCGTGTCAATGGGAATGGAGCAGCCGGCTTTAACCCTTTGAGTACCAGAGGGATATGGAATGGGTTAACCAGAATTGTTTTAATTATTTTTAGTACATCAGACTCACTATGGACTGGATTTATCTCACAGATTCCTTTTGAAGTCAGTTGCCCTTTTCACATGGGTGACACCAATGCAGTGATGCTGCTTTGGATCTGGTGAAAGGTAACATTCTGGATTATGGTACCTTTCAGATGGGTAACTGTCGCCTTGTGTGATCGCACCAGATTCCAGTATGCTGCAGCTTTACCACATTCCCTCAATAAAGTTACAAGAGCGAGGTCTTCCGAGTGGCCCGTGGGGCCGCCAGCAAGCCTTCCACACAAGCTGTGTTGTATATCGTGATTCTTATCGCAACCTACAGTGAACCTACCCCTGTGGGCTCCAGACAGTAATAATGGCTGGTAATCACGTAGGCCAACCAGAAGACACGCACTACCTGCACTCCAGAACATAGGTGCTTATACTGCAATCATATATAGCAAATTGGAATAGAACATCTAATACTCATGGCTTCACCTTCTGCTATTGAAACTGGGGAAATTATTTTATTCAAACTAAATAAGCAAGGAACCAACTGAAATTACATTTTAACTGAGTAGAATATTTGTCTTTTTGCAGGGCACTGGAAAGACCACATTAGGAAAGAAGTTATCGCAGTCATGGCAGTGTATTTTTATTGAGGGTAAGCAGTCTGTTGGGTTATTGATGCCATAGTACTTTGCATTGTTTTACTTGTTTTGACATGCCCATGGAAGTCTGTGCTAAAGGTGCAATTCAGGAGGCTAAAGAGGAGCAATTCTGGAGCCAATCAACTGCATCATAGGGAACAATGAAAATTTCTTTTGACTTAAATGGGCTTTTTACCCCTTGAATGGTGGAGTGGTCTCCAACTCATTGCGTAGCAATGCACTGGAGTCCTCTCTTGTGTTCAGGGGGTTAGCAGCCCCATTTGCTCATTTAAAGAATTCTGGGAATTTCCATTTGTCCCCTATGGTGCAGATGGTTTTCTCTAGAATTGCTCTTCTTTAGCATCATGAATTGCACTTCATGTCTGAAAAAATACCACCTCATGTGTTTGTGGTTCAATAAATGTAACTTATATAGCACTTATGTTAACCATTTGAATACCAAAGGCAATGAATTACACTGTCCTCTGGCACTGGAAGTGTTAATGTGTACTTTTGCATCATCAGGACCTGTTTTCCCATTAGCAAAAGTAAGGCAGTAGGGGTGAACAGACTGTCAGCTAGTCATTTCACAGATCAGTACGGCAGACCTGGAGAAATATCTGCCTGAATTGATCCAGAAAGAATTACAAAGAGATGGGTAGGAGGTCAGACAGGGTGAGTAGGGGACAGAGTAAAGGAGGTAGAGGAAAAAGTGTGAATTGGTGACAGCATGAAAGCAAAAGACTTTGTAACACAGGAGCCAGTGGGGATGGAAGTGCAGGACAAAAAGGGAAAAGGGAGGGCACTGAGTCTAGAAGGGGAACTTGATGTGGGATAGAGAGAAGGGGTCAAGCATAGGACAGGAAGCAGGAGTATGGGACAGGGGCTGGATTACTGAACAAGGAGAGTGGGTCACAGGGCCTGGTAGTGGACCTGTCATCTTGAATTGTTTTACGTATTTGAAATGTGATTCAAAACCGGCTGTTATGTTAACCAAAGGTGCAGCACAGTGCTTCATTATGAAATGAAACGTCATTGGAAACCTTCATTAACATATGAAACATAATTGAAAAGGCTTCAATAGAATATGAAACATTACTGAAAGGCTTAATTACTATATGAAATTATCTAAGGAGCATTCGTTACAAAGAATGAATATCTCCTTAACTATACATTTGCAGGTCTTTTGGCTAACATAACACATAGGCAGTTTTTAATGAAGGGTTCAAATATGCAAACTTGAATCAGGGTGAGAGGTCCACTTTAAATTGAACTAGGGAGGCATCACCTGTGAATGGGGCTGGGAGTGCGACAGCGAGGAGGATGGAGAGAGAGCAGGAGAATGGAGGAGGAAGAAGAAAGGTTAGAGTGTAGGGGGGAGGAGTGGGTGAGACCTGCCCAAAGAAGTTCCCTACCTTGTTCAGGCAAGTGCCGCTGGCTAGAGCATTCTGTGTTTATATCTGAAGGTGTGTGTATTTCCATAATATTTACATGACACAAATGCTTTCCCAGGTATCTGTTTGGTTACGTCAGTTAACGAAAGGCAGAAATAAAACACATTTCTCTGTCGTCCAATACAGGTTACTGGTAACTCTGGGTAAGCGATCCACCCCTTTAAGTAGGCAGGAACAATTCTTCGAATTGTATGCAGGGGGTAGAGCCTACCTTTTCTCCTTGGCTGCAGCTAGCCAATCAGCTCCAGAGAGATTTGTTCCTTGGTGAAGATAACACAGATAAGAGAACAGTTCTGCTATAGCTTTAGAAGTTTTTTTATTTTTCTGTTAGAAACAGAATACCACCATTAGGCGGATTACCATAACTGAAAATGCCCTTAGATGTGGCTAGCTCAGTGACCAGGTGCTTTTTGTGCACCTTAAGCCCTGGGGGAAGAATCTTGGCTACAATTTCTTTCCTCAGGAGTCACCCACCGAGGCTTCTTCTTTAAACATGGTAATCTGATGACAGAAGATCTGCAGGAAAGGTGAGCAACCCTTAGAGTGCTGCAGGTCCACATGTCCCACAGTGCCCCTTCGCACAGGGGTTTTTCATTTGGAGTTCCTACTGCACACTCCAACACCCACTGGGTCTATCTGTATGTCTGTTGGGTGTTTGGAGCAGTTTTATGTGGTATTTAACCCTTTAGCTGCTGGTTTGGCACTGACACTTTTTGACACTTTTCCTACTGGTTCAGTGTTTTTGGGTATCCTAACATGTTTTAGTGATGTTTCATGTCTTTTAATGTTATACCTTCAATTTCGTAAAAATTGAGTTCCTTACTGCATAGGCGCCATTGTTCCATTCACTCCTATGGGACTGTACAGTTTGGGACATATCTCTGCAACCGTTTAACCTAGCGACTTCAGAGATGGCTCATTTTACTTGTCTGCCCTTGCTCTATCATCCGGTTCATGTTTCTAGTTTGTTGGGGGGCTCAGGGGGCTTCGGGCACTGTTTGGGGTACTTTTCTGGGAAAGCTACAATTCTCATGAGCGCTTGCTTCGCACACTCGTTTCTGATTGGCTCCCGTCGCGGCAGCCATTTTGTGGTCTTTCCAGAGCGTGTATCCTACGCAGGGCTTGGACTCTCCTTCTCTCCTTTGCTAATTAACCCTTCACCTGCCAGATAAGTCTATTTTAGCAATTTCTGGGGTGAAACTTTAATCATACAAACTGTAATTGGGTGATTTCTTATACAATAAGGTTATTGACACTGTGAGGATGTCTATTCTATTGGAGCTTGGGGCCAGACCTAAGACTAAGGATGCTAAGGATGCTCCCCATGTTGCACAGGGTGTTACAGAAATTACGACTGGAGCGTTGTCCAGTCATTCTGATTGCTCCATACTGGCCTCGCCAGCCTTGTTTTCTGGAGCTTCTGGATCTGTCAGTGGCGGAACCATTCCGGTTTCCCTTGCCATCCGGATCTTCTTCTACAGGTTTACCTGTGGATGGAGGATGTTCATTGTCTAGCACTGACGGCCTGGAAACTGAATCCCCAATATTGAGGAAGAAAGGGTTTTCTTGTGGAGTGGTGGCTACTATGCCCGCAAACCTGTTTCTTCCAAGATCTACCATCGTGTCTGGTCAACCTTCCTATCTTGCTGTGCTGACAAGGACCTGTCTCAGGAATTTGATCTGCCTGCGGTCCTGGCCTTTTTGCAGGATGGTGTGGATAATGGCCTCAATTTGAGTTCCCTTAAAGTTCAGACATCTGCTCTCTCTGTTTTCTTTCAGAGGCGCATTGCCATCCTTCCTGATGTCAAGGTTTTCTTTCAGGGCGTTGCTCATACTCGTCCTGCCTTCAAGATTCCTGCTTCTCCATGGGATCTTATCTTGGATTTGGGCTTTTGAGTCTATTAGACAATCAGACACATTGTTCGTCATTCCTGAGGGTCCTAGGACAGGAAGACCTGCATCTAAGGTGACTATTGTTTCTTGGATCAAGTCCACTATTCGTAGGGCTTACAAGCTAAGGAAGAAGCCTGTCCCTTTCAGGGTCACGGCTCATTCTAATCAATCTTTTGGGGCCTCTTGGGCTTGCAAGAATCAGGCCTCTGCTGATCGGTTGTGCAAGGCTGCCACTTGGTCGTCTGTGCACACCTTTTCAAAGCATTACCGTGTTGATGTACTGGCATCGGCTGACGCCAGCTTTTGGAGGAAAATCCTTGAGGCAGTTTTGCCTGTCTAGGATTTTCTTCGGTTCTTAGTGCTTCCTTCACTTTTGATCCCCGTTGGCTCTAGTTCAGCGTGCTGTGTCACAGTTGGGGTGTTGTTACCCCTGTTCAGTGTCCGTTGACACTTCATTGTTTGTTGGGCTATCTCTGATCTGTTGGTTCATATCTGCTCTGGTTACTTTGGGGGCCTTGCGCCTGGTCCTTGCCTTACTTCCCACCTCTGGGAAACTCAATAGTTGGACATCCCAGAGTTACCAGTAACCTGTATCGGATGTCGGAGAAAAGAGGCTTTTAGTCTTACCTGTTAAATCCTTTTCTTTTAGTCCATACAGGTTACTGGTCTCCCACCCTGTCAAGGGACCATGCTTGGCTCTCCTGTGACAGACTGTGGGGGTCCTTCAGGGTCATGCTCACAGAAGTCTTCTTTCCCTTCTACTATCTAGTCAATATTTAGTGTCTCAAATCTTTCTGGAGCTGGTTGGCTAGCTGCAGCCAAGGAGGGAAGCTAGGCTGCACTCCCTTCATACAATTCTAGAATTGTTCCTGCCTACTTAAAGGAGCAGATCACCTACCCAGAGTTACCAGTAACCTGTATGGACTAAGAGAAAAGGATTTAACAGGTAAGACTAAAATCCTCTTTTCTCAAGATGTGAATCAGGTCTTGCAGAACAGCCTCTTTCATACAAAACCTAAATTACAAACTAATTTTGGTCATCTTTAGTAAGCAACCTCCTAGAATGACAAGATTTGAGAGGAGCATTAGCTGTGTTGGCCATACCCAGATTTTGAGTTGTGGGTGTGGCCAGAGCAATCCCAGTATCCAAGAATCAGACATCAGCTCCTGGTTTACAACAGCTGGTGTATATACCAGTTTGCATAACTTTTTGCTGGCCAATATTTAACTTTTTGGCTGATGGAGAATTAAGTAAGAGCTTGTGTGTTATAAGTTAGTTTTCTTTGATATGGAACAGTGGATGCGGTTAGGTGTGGAGTCATGAGAGAGGTGGATTTATGGACATGGGTGGGGCTAAAAGCACTTTTGATGCTTTGCCTAGGAAGGCTTAAATGGAACCCCAGCTCTTGACTGTCATCATGCCACATAGATGGAAGTAGTAAACAAATGGAGGGTGGAGGGGCCAAAACAATATGCCCAGTGGGGTGCACCAGCATAAGATCAATTGTATGTATAGTTTATTTATAAGTTAGCAAAGATCCACATATTGCACCTGATCCCCAATTTCTCTCTGCATTTGTTTAGGTCAGCTGCGATAAAGTTAAATGTTTGAACAGGGCCTCATTAAGTCATTAAGTGCCCTTTGTTAATGATTTATGTTAACAATGATAGGTTTGACAATTGCCAAAATTTAATACTTTGTTTTATCTTTATTTTATTTTGTAAGCATTAAAAAAACATGAAGAACGATGTAAGTCTTATCTATCAAACCTTTATGGTTTGAGAGATATTCACAAGCAAAGTTTCCCCCTCCCGCCCCTTTTACCTAGTGTAAGCCATCTCTTCTCAGATGTGGAATGCAGTCCATAGACCAGACAGATAACAGCAAGAGACAATATTCTTCCTATCAGAACAATGAAATCCCTGCCCCCCTTGACAAGCTTTTCAGCTTTTTCCCTTATCTTAATTGTCCCTCTCTGCAGTCTACCTGGGCATCTCCCTTCTGCTGTGGCTGAACAGTGTAACATCAGTAAAAGGGGCGGGAGGGGGATACTTTGTCATTGAATTACTCTTGAACTACAACTCTGACAGAATTGAAATAACACTCTCCAAAGTCCAAATACTATGATGATTAATTAGAGATGCTTTTATTATGAAACATTACTATCCCTTTAAAGAAGTATTTACTAGGCATATGTATACCCAAAAGAATACATAGTCCAGAAATATATAAATATATTTATATACTAGTGTAAAAGCCTGTGTACATGGGCTTTGCAATGTGTTGTGTACCCCACTGGTGCTCAAAGGGTTAAGAGGCCGGTCCTGCTGTGTGTACTGCGGCCGCCTCACTTGCAGTGCACGCGATGCAGTTTTGCGCTGTAGAGACTGCCCGAACGCACAGAATGCTCCCAGCACAAAATGCTCCCAGTGTTTGGGCAGTCTTTACTGCCCATGACTGCATCGCACACAGGGAGCTTCGCATTCTAGCACTATATATATATATATATATATATATATATATATATATACAGACCGGAAAGTAGGAGACCCCAAACATTTTGGGCAATATCCCTTGTATGTGGAGCATCTATTCTATGAAGGAGCACTAACGCCTCATAATAATAATCCCCAAGTTACTTTACTATGGTCAGTTGGTTTTCTGCAATAACGAGGACTTATTCAGGTTAACCCTTTGAGTGCCAGAGGGGTAGACAACACATTGCGTACCACTCTGCCACTCAAAGGGTTAATGACAGTATGGCTTTGCATATCGTTATGTTACTAATGTATTGGGGGCAATGTTATTATCATGATAGTTCCGCTTAAAGCCTCACCTCTTTTATTACGCAAATCATGTCATTGATATTCCCTGTCCGGCAGCACATGAGCCCTCTCCAGGGGCACAAAGAGAAGAAGTTCCCAGTTTATTTGTCCCCTATAGTAGTCCTGGTTTGCTCCAGAAATGCATCTCTTTAGCTTATCTAGTGCGGCTGTTAGTGCTTTGTTTTATATCACTCCTTGGATTAGTTCCTGTATTATTACATACACGTAATGTGTAGAATATATTCCCACCAATTTATTTTATTGCTTAAAGGGATAGTAATGTTTCTCATACAAAGCAGCTCCAAATAATCTTCATAGTATTTGGGCCATGAAGAGTGTTATTTCTATACTGTCAGAGTTGTAGTTCAATAGTAATTGAATGATAAAGTATCCACCCCTCGACCCTTTTACCTAGTGTAAGCCACCTCCCCTCAGATGTGGAATCTAGTCCACAAACCAAACAGCTCACAGCAAAGGACAATCTTCTTACTGTTAGCATAAGGAAAACCCTGCCCCCCTTGACAGGTTTTTCATTATGCTTACCGAATATTGTCCCTCTCTGCGATCCATCTGGACTTGCTGCTCTGAGGTGAGTAGTGTTACATCAGTAAAGGAGGCGGGAAGGGGACACTTTATCATTCAATTACTCTTGAATTACAACTCTGACAGTAGTTAAATAACACTCTCCATGGCCCAAATACTATGAAGATTAATTGGAGCTGCTTTTATTGTGAATCATTACTATCACTTTGATTTGTTCTGTATTTTTCTCCTTTCTCTTTTTTCTTTGCTCAACACTGTAGCTTACAGTTAGCCAACTCATTTCTGTTTCAGCCCTTGTTGAAGTCCTCCGTTGTCATGTTTGTTTTGTTTTATACTGTACCAGTATGGCTGAAAAATGATACGTAGGACCTTACTTACAAGAGAAATGAGGAGTGATTCAGGTGCAAATCAACTGCACTGTAGGGGACAATAAAACTCCCCATTGATTTAAATTGGCTTTTAACCCCTGGAATGCTAGATATGTCTCCAACACATTGTGAAGCAATGTGTTGGTGACCTCTCTAGCATTCGAGAGGTTAAAAGCCCCATTTAAATCAATGGGAGTTGGTGCAGTTAGAATGCTCTAGCACTGCTCCTCATTACTTTGGGAACATTGGGAATTTGTATTTGTCTCTTAGGATGCAGTTGGTTTTCCCACAAATTACTCTGTACTCCTTTGTTCGTAAGGAGGTGTAAAGCTTCTTAACACTTTAAGGAGCAGACACGTGTTCAACACTTTGTGATGCTATGTGCTGCACAGCCCTCTGGTTCTTAAAGGGTTAAACCCTTGTATGCTGGAGACATTACCCCACAGTGTAAGCTTTGCCTTGGAGACGTCATTAGCATCCATTGGGTCAAGCCTCTCTTTGGTGACAGAAGGGTCATATTTGAGCGTTAGAGTGCCTTCCTAAGGCAGATTTCCTATAATCATAAAAGTACTCAAGAACTGTAAATGATTTCATGTCAGTGTTAATTCTGTAAAGGGTCTCTGCTAAGAAATACATACACAAATGAAAATCTTACAGATGTTATTGGGTTGACTTACTATGATAAATGTTTATAAAAAAATACATGTCTCATGTATTTTCATTTGCTTAACTTCTAGCTAAAGAACTGATCACTGAGCATATAAGAAGGCAAACGGAGCAGGGCATTAAGGTCAGTCAATTATATTTCTATACTAAGGCCCTTATTTTCAGCTGAAAAGTGAAGCCATTCTAGGGCAAACCTTCTGCGCTACACAGGACAAATAAAAATTCTTATTGATTTTAATGGAGCATTTAACCACTTGAATGCTAAAGAGATCTCAATGCATTGCACCTCAATTCGGCGGTTTAAAACCCCATTTGAATCAATAGTAATTTTTATTTCTCCCCTATTGTACAGTTGGATTGCCCATAATTGCTTCATTTTTTAACATAAAACTCTATATCAGTCAGCAGTCTTAAATGATATTGTCTGGAAGTTGATTCATCAAACATCAGTAAAGGCTGTCATATTTTCTGTTAGGTCAGAGCCATACTTCTGGGTTAAATGGCAAGTTTCTCAAGCCAGTGCCTATAAACTATGCAAATTTGTTACAAATCAATTAAGCATTCATATAATACAAAAAACTACACTTAGTTAGTAGTTTCCCATGTTTCATTTTTATGCCATCACAGCTTTTTATTCAGGCTTACAGTAAAAGCAATTGCAGGGACTTACAATGAATTTCACACATAGGTCTGAATTACTTTGTAGTTGATAATTTTATGAAGGTTGTATCAACAAATGTCTCCTTGAACTTCAATAGGAATCAGAAAGATAAAACCAGTGATCATACTTACCACCTTCAATGTAATCTAGGTCATAATCAGAAGCTTTGAGGTTAATAATACTTCTAATATCTCACCCCTTTTTCAATACAGGTACTACATCTTCGTTCCTCCAATTATAAGACACTATGCATGATGAGAGCGAATCAATATATATTAAGCAAAATGCCTTGCTATAACTGAACTAAGCTCCTTAATTACACTTGGGTTTATGTATTGGACTATGTCCTCAGTAAACCATATGATGTGATTCTCACTGTTTTCCCAAAGCCTGTCATCGTTGCTTCAATTATATATAAACAGAAGATAATAATTTAAGGTGTCAGCCATTGCCTTATCCTCACTTGTTAATTTATCTGTCTCAGTTTTCTTGGGCACAATATCAGCCTTCATCTTTTTGACATTTATATACTTAAATGTGTAAGAATTTTCTTCTGCTATTTTCTTGTTTTCAGTTTTAGCTAGGGATAACTACATGTCACAAATGGCGGACATGCTGACAAGAAATAACAATATATTAGACCTAGTTATAAAAAAAACAACACAGACAGGGGAGTTATTCCCTAAGGCATGATAAAGAGATGATAAAGTGGAGATGACTTCTCCAGTGATATCACTTCGCCAATTAACTAACATTTCTTAAGGGGATAGTAATGTTTCAAATAAAAGTATCTCCAATTAATCTTCATAGTCTTTGGGCCATGGAGAGTGTTATTTCAATACTGTCACAGTTGTAGATCTAGAGCAATTGAATGATAAAGTATCTCCTTCCCACACCTTTTACTGATGTAACACTGCTCACCTCAGAGCAGCAAGATTGTCTGGATGGATTGCAAAGAGGGACAATCTTCAGTGAGCATAAAAACCTGTCACATGGGCAGGGTTTTCCTTATGCTGTCAGTAAGAAGATTATCCCTTGCTGTGATTTGTCTGGTCCTGGGACCAGATTCCACTTCTGAGGGGAGGTGGCTTATACTAGGCAAATAGGGCAGGATGGGGATACTTTATCATTCAATTACACTTGAACTACAACTCTGAGACTATTGAAATAACACTCTCCATGGCCCAAATACTATAAAGATTAATTGAAGCTGCTACCCTTTAAGTTTTGGAGATCTTTGAGCATAAGCTCCATAGAATAACATAGGCACTGGAGAATTGATATCACTGGAGCCATCTCCACTTTATCACCTCTTTATCACGCCTTACTGAATGTGTCCATGTGTCCATTAAAGTAGGTAAATATATGAGAAACAGTGATGACAACATTGTTTCATTTAAGATCGGTTTAAAGAAGCAGAACTGTATAGGTTCAATCAAAACTCTTACTTTTAAAAAAGGTTGACTTAAAAATGTTAACAGCTTTAATGCAACATATAGACACTGGTCAGATTTTAAATTTAGGTTACAGAAATATATTAAACAGTATATACCTTTGGAGAACAAATGCAAAAGAAGTAGATCACAGCCATGCGGTTAAATGCAGATGTTAAGAAGGAAATGGCAAGGAAAAAAATATTTAGACTAATTTAAGTGTGAAAGAACAGTTGAATCTTTCTTGAAATATAGGAAGTTTAACAGAGTTTGTAAAAATGCAATTCGGTGAGCAAAAATAAAACTGAAACCCAAATTGCAAGGGATAGCAAGACTAACATTTTCAAATAAATAAATAGCAAAAAAACTTAAGAGGAAGTACACTGGACCTTTCAAAAATGAGATGGGAAGTTGATTAGGGATAAGGAAAAGACTGACATTAAGAACACATTCTTTTCATCAGTATATACCAGGGAACAAGAAATGGTAGAAGAGCCTCAACAAATAACAATTACCACCATGCCATCGTCAAATATAGGGTTAACACAAGAATAGGTCAATGGAAGACTGGACAAAATTAACTGACAAAGCACCTGGTCCTGATGAAGTACTTCCAAGGGTTCTTTGGATCTCAGTGCAGTGGTAGCAAGTACACACTTTTTAATCTGTAAAGATGTTCTCTACAGGCTCAGTGCCACAAGATTAGAGTAAGACCAATGTGGTGTCTTTATTTAAGAAGCAAACTAAAACAGAACCCGGGAATTATAGACCTGTGAGTTTGACCTTGGTAGTGGAAAAACTGGTTGAAGGCATAATAAGTGATTATATTGAGGATTACACTAAAAAAAATCAAATTATAAACAGGAATGAGTATGGCTTTATGAGGAACATATCTTGACAAACAAATCTTTTTTGCTTCTATGAAGAAGTAAGTAGCACCCTATATACTGGTACGGCAATTGATGTATTATATCTACATTGTTCAAAGGCATTTGAAACTATGCCACCAGGGGGCTGCTGTATAAAATAAGGAAGCTGGGTCAAGGGGATACTCTTTGCAGTTGGATAGAAAATTAGTTGAAGGATAGGGACCAGTGTGTTATTGTAAATGGAAAATTCTCTGGGTTCCATATTCGGTTCACTGCTTTGCAACATGTTTATAAATTACCTGGAAATAGGAAAATAAAGCAAAATTATTCCGAACAGGATGTCTGTTCTTTTCAGAGGGATTTATATAAAATGCCAGATTGGGCAAGCAAAAATGGAATATTTAATTTAATGTAGGAAACTGTAACATTCTGCAAATGGTATTAACAAATCATAATGCTACTTGTGTACTTAATGGAATAACTCTAGGAGATTCGTTGCTAGAGTAAGAGCTAGGAGTCCTTGTAAACTGTAATTGTGGAAATAGTGATCAGTGTCAAACAGCAGTAGCAAAAATCAATCAAAGCACTGTCTTGCATAAAAGGGATATTGAAGCAAAAGTGGATAACATAATTTACCACTGTATACATTGTTGGTAAGACCTCACCTTGAAAATTCAGTGCAGTTTTGGGCACAAGTTCTTAAAAAGAATATTCTAGAATTGGAGACAGTACAGGGAAGAGCATATACACAAAAAGAAGGCAGACGCAGGTAAAATACACATAGTCTGTATTCGCTATAATAGTGTGCTGCACTCAAGGACCCAAAAAACAGAAGCAAATATATACAAGGAAGGAGAAGAAAAAGACACAGAGAAGAGGTCCTCCACTATGTCCCCTCCTAACAGCGGGCCCAGTAATAGAGGCACTCAAATACACAATAACCAAAAATATGTAATAATATTTACTGGCACAAAATATACATAAATGACATGTTAAAAACAAATGAGATCTACATATATACAAATATGTCATACTAGTTGAACAACCCGTGTACATGGGCCACAGTGCCAGGCAGCAACGGCCGCGGTTCAGTCATGCGCACTACAGACTGCCCGTTTCGCAGCTGATAACGGAGAGGGGCGCTCCGAATTCAGACCTTAGTCCTCTCTGTGCAGAGAGAACTACGATCTGAATTTGGAGCTCCCCGCTCCATTATCAGCCGCTGTGTGGGCAGTCTGTAGTGCGCATGACTTCAGTGCACGCAGCCGTATGTACTACACATGACAGCTTCTAACAAACGTACATTAGCGAATTATTATTTAGGATGAGGAACAACATACATTAGCATATAACCAGTAGTTTAACATATCACCCTAATAAAAGCCTCATAAACCAACATCCAAATTAGCACAATCCCATTATAAGTGAATATAATCCCTAAATATAGTTAAAGTGCTGGCCAATGATATATACAAACGTAAATATAATAGTCTTCCTACGTGGAAAACTTATTTGAAAAGGATATATAAACTCTGTTGTGGGGAATATCCCTACCGAATAAAAAAGAGTGTGACCAAAAAATAAGATAAATGTGAACCCACACTTAAAGATAATAAGAAGCCAATACTTATCCACCAAAAACTGAATAATGGGAATTAAGAGATAGGAAAAGACACCCTCTCAGCAGTTGATCATCCCAACGGGTGTTGCAGTGACCGGCTTCGTCATCGGATACAGAGAGAGGCTGCAAAATTTAAATTTCCCATGGGCCAATGAACTCCCACCAACAAGTCAAATGATCTCATGGACAGAGATGTAATCACACCATGTTTAAACTATATATATATATATATATATATATATATATATATATATATATATATACACCTCTTTGAATGTGCAGGATGTATAATGTGCACCCCTGAGTTAAATTACCCCATATACCTCTTTGAATGTGCAGGATGTATAATGTGCACCCCTGAGTTAAATTACCCCATATACCTCTTTGAATGTGCAGGATGTATAATGTGCACCCCTGAGTTAAATTACCCCATATACCTCTTTGAATGTGCAGGATATATAGTGTGCACCCCTGAGTTAAATTACCCCATATCGGAAGAAGCTATCAAGCTAATTTTATCAAAGCTGAATGAAAAGTGCATATCATAGCTTTCTTGTATATATTTGAGAGAAGAGCAACAAAATTAATTCAGGGAATGGAGGACTTGAAGTACAAAGAATTCACATCCCTTACTACTGGAGGGAAGGAGGGTTCAACTTCAGCAGAGGAAGGGTTTTTTACAATAAGACTGGTTAATTTGTGGAATTCTTTGCTCATGGACGTGGTAATGGTAGATACAATGGATACATCTAATATAAGATTCAGTACGTTTCTAGCAAAACAGAACGTACTGTGCATTAGTAGGTAAAACAAGAAGTTCTGGTAAATAGATTTAACCATTTTGGAGTCAGGAAGGTTTATATAATTCTCATTTTCTGGATATACTCTGGCAAAGGTTGAACATGATGGACTTGTGTCTTTCTGTCAACCCAATGTACTATTTAACTATGTAACTGTTATTTCACTTTGTTGTGCTGGAAGACTTATTTCTCCAGTCAGTTTCAGGATAGTTGAAATCTCCCATTATAATTACTGTCAGGATGACTTCAAAGGAAGGCAGACCACAAATCACGCTCGATTTTTCCATAAAAGTGTAAAAAAGTATAGGTAATTTGATTGGACATATGTTATGCTCTTTCAAAATATGCATATTTAATGTAATTTGCTTTACTTTAAACTGTAGATTGAAGAACTTCTTTATCAAGGTCATAATGTTCCTGAAGAACTGGTTACACAGTTAATGGTGGACAAGATAAACTCTCCCGAAGTTGCTCACCTTGGTATGTTGTTGCTGGTGCTTAACCCTGTAAGGGCCAGAATAGTGTATAACCCATTGCTTTGCAATGAGATGAATATGGGTTTTAACCCTTTGAGTGCCAGAAGTGTACGCAATGCATTGCGTACCTCTCTGGCACTCAAAGGGTTAAAAACATAGTAGATGACTTGTTAAAAAATGTTTCTATGACAGCAGATTTGAAGATTATTCCACTATGACCCTAATCATACACCAAACATCTGGAAAGAAAAAAACATATCTGCCCAAATCCAGCCACTTAAGATGAACTGGAGAATTCCGGAGCAAACCAAATGTACAGTAGGGAACATTAAAATGTATATGATTTAAATTTGGCTTTTTAATCCCTTGAATGAAAGAGAGGTCTCCAATGTATTGGAGCCATCTCTAGCATTAAATGGTTTAAACTACCCATTTAAATTAATGAGAATTTGGGGAGTTTGTATATGTCCCCTGTAGTGCAGTTGGTTTAGCCCAGAATTACTCCAGTTTCTGTTAGTACATCAGCCTCAAGGTCTGCATCTATGACTCCTGGAGGCTAATCCTGTAATATAAAAGGCCAGATGTGTGTTTGTGCGATGCAGTCATGCGCCATAGAGACTGCCGGAGCGCAGATGTTTGTCCAATGCAGTCATGCACAGTAGAGACTGCCCGAATGGAGGTGTAGTTCTGTGGTTTTACTCACTTTGGCCCGTGTAAGCAGGCTTTTACACTAGTGTACTATAAAGAATTGGATTCATTCTGGGCTAAAACAACTGCATTGTGGAGGAATCATATAAATGCCCCAAATTCTAAATGTTTTAATGGGTAGTTTAAACCTTTGAATGCTAGAGAGGTCTCCAATATATAAGGCTCATTATTATTAACATTGTCAACATCCTTCCAATTACTATGTCAGTTTGTGTCTCCAGCCTACAAGAGGATAGACAGCCCTTACTTTCTAAGTGCACAGTGCATGCAAGTTCAGTAAAGTAGAGACCTTATATATTTTGTTGGGATCCTTTCTAGTCATTGGTATCTTCTGGTATCTTCTGGTTGCTGGAGGTACATCTTGTGTGTCTAAGAGCATTTTTCACACTTCTAGCATTGTTTCTAGTCCATCCTGGTTTCTAGATGTACCTGTCTACAGTCCCACTATTAGAACAAGTCATTTCCATATTTTGGTGGTGTCTAATTGTCAAATGTACATTTAAATTGGGGAAGTTCATGACATTCCTTATGTTTCATGTTGTGTTAGCCCTTTGAAGATACTGGAAGTTATGGGCCATATGTTAAAAAGAAAACGTCAGAAGTGTGTGTGGTGGGGGGATTCCCTTGATTTACTATGAAGATTAATTGGAGCTGCTGTTTTTGTGAAACATTACTTTCCCTTTAATTAAAAAGTCTACAGCTGGACAGTTAGCAATTGTGGCAGGGGAGAGAATGTAAATAACCACCCCCAAGCTGGCATCTGACTGGAAGGTAACCCAGAAGTACACAAACTTCACAGAATGCACTCACAGCCCCTAAAAGCTTCTAACCTTTCTCTAAAGTTTGTGGGGTTTCATGTGCAGCCCAATGAGACTGACTGTGAACCTTCTGAGTCTCACAGTTTATTATGTCTCTCTAGAGACACCCAAGGGAAAATTGAGGTGTTTTTTTTTCAGATTCACAGCTCTGGGGAGCAGATCTGCTGATAGGGCACTATTCTCATGATAGTTGCCCTTTATGTGGATAGTTGTCTTACACAGAGAAATCATGTACAGAGGGGTACTCTGGCACTTACTCTGGCAAAACATTCCATATCCCTGTGGCACTCAATGGGTTAAATATAAAAACACTTAAGTAGTGTCATTTAAGATATATATGTTTAAAGTATTCTTTTAAATTTTTATGTCTTTGAATTAATATATTTTTGTTACAGGTTATGTGCTGTGTGGGTTTCCCTCCCTTTGTGAAGAATATGTGAAGATCCCAGAACAGATTGAGTTAATTAAAAACTTTAAATTAACACCTGATGTTATTATCAATATTAAGGTAAATGTATGTGACACAGTCTATCATATATATTAATATATAATCCATGTATTATCATCTCTAAGAGGTCTACTGATCAAGCATCAAATGGCTGAATGTTCAAACAGGCCCTCTTATGTTGTTGCACATTCAGCCATTCTTCAGTTCGTCAGTGGATTGATCATATATGGTACTTTCTCATTCGTTATCCAGTGAGCACCAGATTGATCTTCCAGTCCCATCCATCCGCCTCAGGCTGACATATCCCACAGAATCCACGTAGCAGACATACACAAACACACACAATCGAGATTTTTTATTTTATTAATAGCAATTTGGGGATTAGTTTGTATTATTTCCCTATGGTGATTTAAATGGACATTTACCCACTTCAATGCAGTGCTTTGCTAGCATTCATGGGGTTAAAGGCCCTTTTAAATAAATGTGAATTTTTAGTTGTCCCCTGTGGTGCAGATGGTTTGCCACAGAATTTATCTATTTTCTTCAGTGCATAAGGTCTATGGAAGCAGAGGATTTGATGGCTCCTAGTTGAATCTGTAAGGCGGTCAATGGCAGTGCACATCTAGTAGGTTAATATGTCCTATAGTTGGCATGTTATCAGTTTTGTCTACTGGCATCTTCTCAACTTTCTCTTGATTTGATATGTATAAACAATACTCATCCAGAGCTTAGGGTCTCAAAGTCAGTTCTGGAGTCTCCCCCTCAGAGTAGTACAGGTTGTAAGGAAATGCCCACATGTGCAGAGGTCGATTGATCAGTGATGAGCCATTGTGACAGATTCATCTGTGTTCATGGCATTCACCTTTGATTATGTAGCCCTAAAATATTGGGCCAGGGCTCATTCATTATCAACACCCCACCCCTGTCCCATACCTCTCTATATATCTGTCTTTTGCCAGTATGCTCCCCACAGCCATAAAGAGTTGCTTGTGGTGTAAATGAATTATTGCTACCATGATCCATAGGATATTCAAATTTAGATGAGAGTAAGATCTTAAGGGCTTATTTGCAAATGGCTTCAACTGTGTTTTTTTTGCGTTCCTTTAGATCATCAGGGTGAAATTCATGGAAGAAGGTCTGTTTTTTTCATCCTCATGAATTATGTTACTATGTATCTTGTGACATCCTGAGTTTATTACAAAACCAGTAGAGCAGGTTCAAATCTTACCCATCAATGCAGAATGAAATCAAAGACATAATAAATTGACCCTTTAAGGCATACTTACACGTTCTGCTCTCGCTTCTACATTGATAACAGCAGGGTGGTAGACTGTAACTTTTTAAGTATAGGAGTTGTGAGGGTAGTTTTCTCATTTGCTAGCCTGGTAGTAGTGTAAACCAGAGAAGAGCCAATATTTCAAAGCATGTAGCAACATGTCAGCTCTTGGAGTCCCAACATCCTTTGATGAAGGATGCTTGTACACCTTTGAAATGTGCAAGGAGTGGTCCGTGATAGTGATTGGTGCTCTTACCTAATTGCTGTGTCTTTAATAAAAGCTTACTTTCTAATTATCCTCGTGTGATTTATGAAATGTGTAAGGAGTGGTCCAGGATGGTGATTGTTTCTCTTACCTAATTGCCGTGACTTTAATAAAAGCTTACTTTTTAATTATCCTCACGTGATTCATAGTATATTATTTTAAGATGTTGTGAGTCCGAGAGCCGACATGTTGCTATGTGCTTTAAAATATTGTCATATTTGAGATTTTACAGTCTGTTTTGCAACTAGGCCTCAAGCAGAGCCCACACAGTGGAGTTGGAGTTTGTTTCCACATATACAGTATTCACATACTTACCTGGAGCATATGCCTGTGTTTCCCTTTATAAACCAGAGAAGATCTCTGGTTTGCTCTGACCCCACCACACCACTGCGTGTGCTCAAGGAGCTTATAGCTCTGGGGTATGGAATATGAGGCCTTCCAGCTGTTGTTGGACTGTAACCTCCATTATCACCCACCAGCCTGAGGGCCAACAATGAGAACATAGCAAGGCTGAGCACACTTGTGCTCCCCTACCATCCTTTCCCCAGGGATCTGCAGAATGCTGGCTGATGGGCCTGAAATCTGATAGATCCTGCAGACAGCCCTAAAAAGTCAGTGAAACTGATGTACAAAGAAGAACGGGAGCAATTCTGGAGCAAACCAACTGCATCATAGGGAGCACATAAAAATTATCCAAATTACATTGATTTAAATGGGCTTAGCAATGTATGGAGGACGTATCTACCTTTCAAGGAGTTAAAAGACTCATTTAAATCAGTGCACATTTTTATTTGTCCCCCAGTTGTTTGCTGTAGAATTGCCATAGTTCTTCTTAGTACCTTTGTCAATTTACATATTGGGCATATGGATAACTACAGGTGACGATAAATAGGGGGGGAGGTCTCAGTGCTCATCTAAAGCTACCAACATTCTCTTTATCTGGGAATTGTATAATATTTGCCTACTAAAACAATACAAAAATATGAATTCCCTTTGTACTTTGTCCTTTTAATAGTGTCCAGACAAGGATTTAAGCAAAAGACTTTGTGGACAGAAGCAAGACCCTGACACAGGGACCATTTACCAGCATGAAGACTGGGATACCAATCTGAGAGAGAAACAGGAGAAGGGACAGGAAGGTGAGGAAGTAGGCGAAGAGGAAGAGGAACAAGAAGAAGAGGTAACATCAAATGTTGTAAGCCTTCTTCCATCAAAATTGTTAATTTTTCTAATAGGTGTGTGTGTGTGCGTGTGTGTGAGACGTCAGGGGAATTTTCTGCTCTTCCCACTGTAAGAGAGAAAAGACTGGGGGCCAATGAAGAAGCCTCTGAGGACCAAATGTGTGCTCAGGGCCACCTTTCCCACCAGTGGTGTAGTAGAAGAAAACAATCAATGTAGATGTTCCATAAGAAGAAGTGCCAGACTATCTATCTAGTGGAAGGGTTTATATAACACTTTAATGCCAAGGATTTTTTATGTTAGTTTTTTCGATTTTTAAAAATACTGCTAATTGCCTGCAAGGTTTGGAAATTCAGTTTCAAGTGGATAGGGCATAGGCACTTCAAAGGGATGGGCCACCAGGTTCACATCCCCACCAACATTATGTCCCACTCAGAGCTAATGTTCCCTTTAATCCGGGGATGTGCAACCTGTGGTCTTCAGCTGTTGATGGATTACAAATTACATCATTCCCAGTTGGTGGCTAAGCATAATGGGAGGTTTGTCCTACAATAGGTGGAGTAATGCAAGTTAACCAGCCCTGCTCTAAGCTGTTGCATAATTGTTCAACAGTGGATTGTTTGTTTGTTTGGACCCTGTAATCAAAAAGGAGTTACTTAGCCACTGCAATAGGGTCTCATTGCTTAAATGGACACTGTCACCTAAAAACAACTTTGGTGATTTTTAAATAGCTTTCAAAATCACTTATATGATGTATTACTGATTTTTGGCCCTACACTATCTCCCCACTCAGTGACACTTAGTATGATGCTTTGGCCACCCCACAAGCACTTAAGTAGTTAAGGAGTGAGTGGAGATTGTAATATAGACAAAGAGCTAGTAATATAGGTCTAAGACAGGAAGTGCCTCCACAGCACGCCTTAATTAGCATTAGCTCTAAATCTAACTAAAAAAAGTAGGGTTTTTTTAAAATAAAAATGGCTTGTAAAACATAGAAGTGATTTTGAAAACTCTTTCAAATCATCAAAGTTGTTTCATTCTGAGCTACAAAAAGATATGGCAGAAAAAAATGAGAGCAAAACATATAATGGTAATCAAGACGTAAGGAGCAGTAACAAATGTGGTTTATTGTCTACAGAACTGACAAGAAATTGTTTGGATGTGCTTTCTTTGTTTTCAAGGAAGAAGATTCCCAGGATGTAAAAAAGGTTTTAGACAGACTTTTGTTCAGACCCGAAGACTTTCCTGAAAATGTAGATGAACGGATCAAGCTGTACAAAGACACTCTGTTACGTCCTGTAGAGGTAAAGGATACTGACTGTATATGTCTTGGTGGAATGACTCAGTTGGTAAAATGTGAAGCAGGGAAAACCAGGCAAATTCTGTTGTGAGCTCTTTATGACCCTATTCAAATCAGTTTATCTCTTTGTTCCAACAAAAACTGTGGCTCTGTGGGGAAGGGACTACATGTGCCTCTAACAATTACTATTGTTTAACATGGGACTTTTAATCCCTTGAATATTAGAGAGACCTCCAGTGCATTGTGAGAATAAAGGGAGTCATCACAATTGTCCCGCATAAAGATAGGCTTTTAAAGCACAAGCTTGCATATTTTCTGGCCCAAAAAATCTTTTTTATATAGTGTAGATAAAAAAGGATCCAAATTGAAGATAAATGGCCGCTGCTGCAGCCGCAGTCACATACTGGGCCATTGTCCGGGTCGTAATGAAGGACATTGGAACAGACACTGGTTTTTATAGGCTATTATATGTTCAAAATGATTAGCAGCCTCCAATTGGCTGGGATGTGTGCTTATGCACATCCCAGCCGATCCGCTATTAGTGGGTTTCGTCAACCCCCACTAGAAGCTGAGAAAGTTGCTTGAGAAAATATTGTCTGGAAGAGGGATTTTTGAAGTCCCTAAGGAAACGAAAATTACAACCTCTCCTGCAATGGTCAAAAGCTTGGGATTTAGGCTCTTTCTACCTTTGGCTTCTAATTTTGTGCCAAATAACATTTTGCCTGAGAATGGAATGGTCAAAGGGGATTCACTGATGAAGATGAATCCGCTTTTCAGTTTTTAACATAATGATCAACAGACCATAACCAATGTGGCTAAACACCTAGCTTCTGCCCTGGCTACTGAAGGTGTTTGTTTCTTGCATCTGAACTATCAGATGTAGAATTTCATCTTTTGGAATGACTTTTTGTACTGCTTGCACAAGTTGCTGTGTCCATAATCCCATGGTTCTTCCTGCCCAAAGCTGCTGTGAATGAATGCCTGAAGATTAGCCCTGCTCCAAAAAAGATAATCTTTAATGCGGACTCAATGCTTACATCAAATGGATCATTAAAACCTGCTGTGTCTTGAACTGATCAGGCATTATACATGGGGAAAAGGAGAACCCGGTCCTGCTTATTGCAGACACGTAGATGTGCAAGGAGACTTCCATCTCTAGGCTGAAAGGATGGTCTCGCCAGACTTCCTCCATTGTATGAATGTGGGGGGGAACACTCCTATGCAGTGGAGGACTAGAGGCCTGTTTAGTATATTGGAGCAATGTGCTTGGAGACTTCTACTGCTGGGTGCATAACACCACACTGCTACCAATGTGAATACTGGAGAACACAGAAGTTGTCAGGTATGAACCAGACATGTTAAAACTAACAGATAAATAATGAGCAACTAGCCACATGTCCTTCAGAGTGTGAATACTAGAAATGTTTGCAATAAAAGAATTATATGAATGTGTTTATAGACATGACAATATATTGCTTAGACATTAAGTTACCAGTTCCCACTTTTTTCCAGAAGGTTACTTATACCTTAGACCTATACCCTTCTCATGAAGAACATAATAGCTTTCTGTGAGACCCACTCCCAAAGGTCCTCTTTGTCACCACGTGGAAGGTAGGGACCCGTGTGGTGCCAGCACTGGTTCAGTAGCTAGAGAGCGATGCTCGGGAGTGAGGCTTGAGATCAGTGACGGAGTGCCAGGTACTCCTTTTCTGCAGTCAAAGTTGAGTAAAGGTGCTGGTCATGAAACCAGATTGTTCCACCCCAGTTTAGCTGGGGTACAACCAGGATAGGAGTGCCCTGACTACTGTTAAGAACCAGGCCGCCTGGACAAGCTGGAATCTGGACGGAAGGAACAAAAACTTAGTCGGACTAGCAGGAGGTCTGGTAGCGAGTTGCAGGAGATGAGCCGAGTCAGGAGCATAGTCAATGGCTGAGACAGGGACTGTAGACAAGCTGTAGTCAGGAACAGAGCCAAAGGTCAAAACCAGGGACTGGAGACAAGCCGTAGTCAGGAACAGAGCCAATGGTCAGAGCCAGGGACTGGAGACAAGGAATGGTTTGGAGCAAACCAAAGGTCAAAGCCAGGGACTGGAGACAAAGAATGGTCTGGAGCAAGCCAAAGGTCAAAGCCAGAGGCTGGAGAACCATACGGGATAGGAAGAAGCCAATCCAATAGAGTGCTAGACCGGGTGAATGCGCAGATGCCAAGGAAGAGGGCAGCAGCTCCCTATGCATGCGCGGCCGGACCGCAGATAAAACCCGGAAGAATCCACCTGCCGTGAGAGAGAGGTGGCCGGGGAGGAACAGAGACTCAAGGCAAGTGGTGACACTCTTCTGCTGTTACATGCAGTTCTGTCTGTTTCTCTGGACACACCTGCTCAACACTCTCTGGCAGTGAAATTACTTTACTACTGATTGCATTGCTGGACACACCCCTAAGGTTTATATCAACCAGCTTCGCCAGCATTGCAGTGCATATGCAGTATTTATACTCAGTAGTGTCACAGAACTGTTACCTGTTTCCATTGTCTGACCTGCTTTGCATGTATACTGCCTATCCTGATCTCTGCTACATTCCTCACTACGGTTCTGCCAGCAGATTTGGATCCTGTATTTTTGTTTTCTTGTGAGTCTTTCTTGGAAGTTGTTGGTGTTGAACTCCCTGTACTTTTATCCAGCTTCATACTTACCTGCAATGTGCCCCTGGGTTTCTTACTGCTTCCATCAACTAGAAAGTGCAGCTATCCTGGTCCACTTCCAGCTCCACCGATTCTGACTATTAGATCTTGTGGTCAACAACAAGATCACACTTGCAGTTGACATTTCTCCCAAGCTATAACCCCAGCCTTCCCTGTCTAGGAGCTCACTGCAGCAGCACCAAGACTCACATGCTAAGGTGCTCTGGATCCCCCTTGGACAGTAGGAGTATCCAGTGGGGGCGCTATAATAGAGCCATCCCATATAACAGAGGGACCAGAAGCACAGAATTGACTGTCTCTGGTTGTAAGGCTTTCAAGGACTTACATGGAAAAAACATCCATCTGCAAAATCGCCAGATGGAGATTACAATGTACATCGTTATGAAGACAGTTAACAAAACTAACCTAGTGTGGAGTGAAGGGTTAAGTAGGGCAGATGATTGAATGGGAAGAGTTTTTGCTAGTTTGGAATGTTAACTGTTAAGTGCCCTGCCTCCTGGTAAAGGATATTTTATTCCGTGGTCCCTGTGTCCCCTACTGGATACAAGAGAAAAATGGATAAAGGGAAGTTATTTCGTCCATGTCTCCAGAAAGAGCACATTCTTTCCAGGGATAATCTATAGCAATAATAGGCATCCTTTGGCCTTCCAGCTGTTGGAGACTAAAACTTCCATCATCCAACCTTTGGCTGGTTAGGAACAATGGGAGTTGCAGTGCACAACAACAGGAGAGCCAACAGTTACTTAATCCTGATTTAGTAAAATGGATGATCAAAAGTCATGTAATCTGTTATTATATGAACGTTTGAAAAAATTGCATGGTGTTAACTATCTATTAGTACAGTATAAAATAATTTCACTATTTAAATGTAAAGTATCACACTTACACTTCGTTGTATTGTAGGACCTAATAATTGACCACAACCCACAATATCTTATTGAGCTGGATGGAAATAAGAAAACAGATGAACTTTTCAGAGTAAGTGGAATGTAGTTAAGCAAACCCAATAGCAAATGTGCTCTAACCCTCCTGTAACCAAAATATATGAAAGCTGATGTACTAAGACAAATTGGGATTCGGTACTAAGGTGTAATAAAGGTGTGATAAAGTAAAGAGGCCATAACTTCTCCAGTGTGGTAAATTCCCCAGTTTCTATGTTAATCCATGGAGCCTGTGCAATAACATCTGTCCAACTTGATTGATCTTAGTGCAAAGACTCCAAAGAATAACTGGACTTTATCTCATTGGAGAAGTTATGGCCTCTTTATAACCACTTTATCACACCTTAGTGCATCTCCTCCCTGGAGTAATTCTGCGGCAAACCAGCTGAAACAAACGGGGGGGGGGATAAAGATTCCCAAAATTCCCACTGATTTAAATTGAGCTTTTAATCCCTTCAATGCTAGAGAGGTCTTCAACAACAATTGATGCTTTTGAGACCTCTCTAACACTACGTGGGTTAAAAGTTTTATTTAGATCAGTAGGACATTTTACCTGTTCTCTTTGGTGCTGTTGATTTACCCCAGTATTACTCCAAGGAGGAGAAGCACTAAGGTGTGATTTCCACTATCTAGATTATTTTGAGGAGCGTATGCACTAGGATCTCTTCAACTTGAGATAACTTAGTGCATAATCTCCACAGAATTGAACTGCAACTGGAGAGTTCATCAACCTGGGGAAGTGAGCTCGACTTTATTACACCTTAGTACGCAATTCCCTGGTCTTCTTAGTACATCAGCCCCAGTTAATTAACCCTTTGAGTGCCAGAGGGATACACAATGCATTGCAAAGCAACTCAAAGGGCTAAAAAAATAAGTGACTTTTACATTTTTAATATTGTATCAGTAAAAAAATGAATTATTTCCTTTAATTTCAGTCCGTGTTATCTCGACTTGAGTCTTTGGGACTTAGACATGGTGCTGTTGTGATGAAGCTACAAAACTCAGAGGAAGAAGAGACACTTGAAGGAGCGGAGAGTGTAAGTGATGAGCAGCAACTGCTTCTTCGCACAGTGAGGTTTTGTGAAGCACTTATAGTTTTTTGCATTGCACTGTAATTTCATTTCTAGTTGATAATTATTTTGTATAACAACTGTCCTAAAATCTGGTTGTGGTTCCAGTGCTTTTTTATGCAGCTAAATTAAAGGGGCTGCACCTCCTAGGGAAAATTGAGACAAATAAGGTAAAATGTCAGTTACTCACATAAAATGTTAAAATAATAATTTTTTAGGACACTATACACTGAACTGGTCTGATTTTGTTCCGCAGTAAGGTGAGACTCTCCATTTGTGTCTCACCTGCCTCAGCAATGTTTCTTTTTTGTTCATTTTTACTCTTTATGGATGTTTGACCAACATAACCCATCTCACAAGGGCATTTAAGTAAATAAACACCCAGTTTTGGTGTTACATGTGAATATGGACTTTACTCCAATTTCATATATCCTTGTTCAATAGTTGATACTGTCACCCCTTATGATATGATTACAACAATTTCAATTGTGACATGGATGTGTCCGTTTCAAAGGCTTGTTAATGAACCTGTTTCTAGGAGTATTATTTCTTATAGAAGCCCTTACTAGATAATTGTCTAGCGACCTACTCCTTCTATATGATAAATAGACTATTGACACCAAAACTGGTGGCTTATTTACTTATATACCCTTGTGACAGGGTTATGTTGGTTAAACAGCCAGAAAAACTAAGAAAAGGATTCCGAAATGCAAGACGAATATGTGGAAGTGTGATGTTTCTGACTAAAACGCAGACACACCAGTTAGGAGTTACTTTTATGAAAAACATCACTGTGTATCCCACTTGTAGTGTCAAGTGTTGGTAGAGGTTAAGTTACCACCAAAGGGAGAGAATAGACAGGATCAGTTGATGACATGTGAAGCTAAGTTAATAGACAGATTGGAAATGGTCAGCCCTAAGTGTATGAATGAAGATTTGAACTTACACTGTTTTCAGTGTAATAAACCATTTTTTTGTTTCACAGAAATTGGAAACTGTGTGACTAACCTTTCTCCAGAGGAAATAGTAGAGACTGAAAAAATAGTATATGAAAAAGATTATTGTCCCTCCTATGTATATCCTTTGCTTTAATACTAACGCTGTGTTGTTGGTTAAACTGTGTTGCACACTGCTTGATATATGGCATAAGGGCAATTGTTTATATTTGTTTGAGTTTATAATTTAGCTGATAGGCACTAGAGGGCAGTGTCAGTATGTCCATTGAGGTCTGGGTGAAGATACATGGATTTCCATTAGTTATTGACTATTTACATAAGGAGAATAATGCTGAACATGACTGCTGTTGTAGCTTATGAGCCATAGGTTGGACTGCACATTGACAAAAAGTAGTTTAATGCTTTGGATGCTATAGATGTGTCCAACTCTTTGCTTTGCAGTTTACAGAAGACATTTCTGGACCAGTTTATGTTCAATAGGAGATATGCTTTGAATCAAAAAGAAAGAAGAGATGTGTTATTAATGTGAACATACAGAATGATGTGTGCACTGTGGCAGAAGGAAATGATCTTGCTGTACTACAGAACATGCTGGGGGCCACAGGAGGAGCCCCAGGGCCACCAGTTGCTCACAACTGCCCTAGAATATATTGCATTACCCTGTAGTTGTAATGTTGCTCATAAACCCTTTGAGTGTCAGAGGGGTATCAAATTCATTGTGAAACAATGGTTTGGATGCCCTTCTGGCACTCAGATGGTTAAAATAAACTATTTACTATCTTAATAAACATTTAAAATTGTTGATACATCTTCCATACAACAATTGATCAACAAAAAAAAGTTTTTTATTTCCCATGTGCATAACAAAAATTGACTTCAGAAATTATCTTTTTTTGTTATGCAGGACGACATTTTCCGAGCACTTGCATCCAGCCATATCATAGCACCAAGGTATAGATGGCGCAGGAGCAGATGGGGTCTGACATGTCCTGTTGCTTTGAAAGATGGATTTATCAAAAGAGGACTTCCACAGTTTGCTGTTAGGTATGCCCTGTTTGCAAGTTACATACTGTACTTTTTTACTTTATTTTTTTATATTGACCAGATTAATGCTTTCATTATTACTCACAGCTTTCTAGATAAAATGTACTTCTTGTCATCTGAAGAAGCACTTCTGAATTTCATGCAGAATCCTCGCCCGTATCTTCTTCCTCCAATGCCACTTCCACCCTGTAAAGTAGCTGTGGTGGGACCAAAGTCTTCTGGAAAAACCACTGTGTGCAACTTAATAGCAAATAAGTATTCAGGAAAGGTAGGTGTATGTAGATGGTTTGACTAACAGTTCAAACCTTGTGTTTGAATGACCCCTGTTTGCTCATTTGAAGCTAAAAATATATGTTGTCCTTACCTCTCTCTGCATGTCAGTTTCCCACTGTTATACTGATCTTCATTAGTTACACTGAGAGACAGACTCCATGTTCCCATCCTATACTATAATTCGCTAAGGATGTTTGTCAGAAGCCATCATGCACAGTAGAGATGGCTGCGTACGCTGCAGTCATGCGCAGTACAGACTGCCCATGCCACGTCTGATACGGAGCGAGGCTCTCCGAATTCAGACCGGAGTCCTCGTTGCTCACCTTCCTGAAACCGCTTGGTCCCAGGAAGGTGCGCAGAGAGGACTACGGTCTGAATTCGCAGCTCTCCGCTCCGTATCAGCTGCGGTGTGGGCAGTCAGTACTACGCATGACTGCAGCACCGCCAGTGTTGATGCGTGTACACGGGCTTGAAAACTAGTATGTTATAAACATGGTGCAATGTATATTTGTTACTGCTTAATACATGTATTTTATATTATCTAGATACACTGGTACTGAATTGTTATTAGGGACTCAGGTTTCAGACCACTGCCAAGGTTATTTATTGCTCTTTTTTATTACTGCCAGTTCTGTTTGTGGGTGAAGCTATGGAGGACCACTTTTTTATTGTTTTAAAGGTCTTCCTATGTGATATGTGTTTGTTTTTATTAAACTTCCATATAGTTAATTCACTAATAAATATATATTTTGAACCTAGGTGTGCATTCCTATTAGACATATTTTATTTTAATAATTAGCTTTATTTGTTTGTCTTTTATGCAGACAAGCTAGTACTGGATGGAAGGGAGTGACAGTTGATATAAATCAATGTATAAGTTTAGTATTTCGTAGGCATGACTTCCAGATTTGCACTAACTGACAAATAAATAAAAGCTACAGCTCTCATAAACTTTTGTTTTAATTAAAATGTGGCTAACAGAAATATAGGTGATTTTGATTTTTTCAAAATCCTCTTTTACACTTTACATAAAAATATTGATGGATCAGAATCCTGGTATGTCAGAATTAATGTGACAGGGAATCTAAGAAAACATCAAAAACTTGCTCATTTTTAGTACTTACATGCCAGGTTTTGGCATGCTACTCCTTCCACTATGACATTGCAAACAATGGTCATGCAATTTTTACTCACAGAACCTAGAGGTTTTTTTATAAGACGTACATCACATCATAAGAGCATGCTCAGTAGGTCTGGTGTAATGACAATGGAGACCAGTAGGGTGCTGAACCAGGACAGTGATGTCACTAAATGCAGTATTCAGGAAGCTAAGAGGAGAAAATCTGGGATAAATCAACTGTGCCACAGGATACATAAAACATTCCCCAAATTATTGTTGATTATACAATGTCTTGTCCCCTTGAATGCTAGAGAGGTCCCCAACTCATTGAGAAGCAATGTGTTGCAGACCTCTCTAAGATTCAATGGGTTCAAAACCCCTTTCAAATAACTGAGAACTCTCCCACTGGTGTAGTTGGTTTGCCCCCAAAATGCTCCACTTTGGCTTAGAACATGGTCCCACATTTTAAATTGTAGTATAAAGAAATTGTTGCAGTTTTATTGAAAACAAGTTCAAATTAGATATAAGTAAACTTGCTTTTTGGGATTAGTCTTTAATTTTTTGCCAATATTTTCATCCTTAAGTAGATACTTATTGATATTTAATGCCCTATCTAATGCATAAAGCACAGATGTCTTATCTTTTACTATAACATGTAAGGCAGCAAAAAGGACCTGTGGCATTTTGCTTTTTGTATACAAAATCCAAAACAGAACACATGTTGCACAGTCTTTTGCAATATTATACAAGACAACAGGTACTATATCTGTACACAGTAGTTCATAAACTATTTATTATAATTTTATTGCCTTATTCAAGAAGCTAAAGGCCCATGACATCTGTTCTGGGGGATCTTCACCAAAACCAAAGTCTTTCAGGGTGCAAAATAAACCCCAGAATATCTCAGGCCCTCACTCTCAATCTCCCCCTCATAAAGAAATAGATATTCCTACATTTTGATTTTAAGTGGCTCTCCCATCACTTGGGCATTCAGTTTACTTCCTCTTTTCATACCTTATGCTCAGCAAATTAGACCTCACTATCTCAAATGGTGGTTCAAGACCTGGTGAAATGAAGCCCTTACAAAAGTTCTTGTATTGGCCATTTTGCCTCTGTCAAGATGAACCTGTTACCTAACCTTCTATAATCCTTTTCTCACAGTCCTTTTGCCTCTTTCTGTGGCCAATAATCTTCAAATGAAAATTATTAAGTTAATCTAGACCCCAGATTCCGACCACTACTCCTTCGTTCCCTAAGTCTCCAGGAGGTTTAGCTGTTCCACACCTTTACTCATTACCTTTCAACCCAACTTGCACAAATGCTGCAGTGGCAACTTCATGATAAAAATGTATCCTTTGTCCCTGGGTTGCAGTGACAGGAGCATGGACACTGATCTTCCCTATAGCCCCTCAGACTGAAAGACTGCTTAGAGCAAAACCACTTACTTTCCTTCAACATCTTGGCTGAGAGTCATAATCTTCCAGTGAGTGAAATCAATTTTTGCAGATTTCACATTATGTCCATTCGCTACTACACTTTTCTTCTTTGCAGGATTTGTATTGGTTTGAGTGTTTAGTAGTCTTACTCTTCTGGTCTCCTATCCTGTATTTATAAAGAGCTACATATTACCTTGGTCGATAGTAAATCAAAGCATATCTTGGCCTTGGAGTGACACTTGGGAGAAGAGAGCCCTATAGACACCTTTTTTGGCATATGCCACATCAGGCTCCATATGTACAACTTAAAAAGGGCAAGCAAACAAAATCCTCCTCAGATGGAATTTTACCCTGACTAAACTTCATAAAATGTACTCGACTTACTGCCCCCAGTGATTTAGGGAGTGTCAGGAACAGCTAGATATGGCCCTGATGTGGTGGAGCTGCCCAGTAGTGCAGGGCTTTTGGTCGATCGTGGCCCTATTGTAAAGCTCTGCGCAATAAGTTGGTGCTATATAAATAAAGATTATTATTATTTTCTCAGTTACTGGGATTCGGGTGACTTTGGGATCAATGTGTGCTGGTATTGGGGTTTCAGCCAGTTGCGGGTGTTCAGTCGTTACAGATTGCTTCTTGCGGTCAGAAATTTGATAGATTCTCATTGGAAAATAAATGAGCCCCCTAACTAGAGGCTTTTTATCAAGAGTATCTGGAGAATATTTTTGAAGGAAAAATTTTATTATTTGTTATCTAGTTCACAAGAGAAATTTAGTGCATCTGGCATCCGAGAATGACCTTCACTGACTCTGACCATGTTGTTTTGGGCATTTAAAATTCTAGATTTATTAGCTAGCCTGTTTTCTTCCATGCTGGATTCTATTACCTCCCCCCCCACACACACAATATTGTTTGGATTTTTTTGTTTTTATCTCCTGTCCTTTATGTGTGGGCAATATAACCATGACATTTATAAGCCTGTAATTATCATTTCATACCAGTTTTGCTGTGTTGTAATAGTTGATATTGTGACATTTTTGGAGAGAGCAGGCGGGATCTAGGAAGCTGTACTGCTTCTAGCTCTATCATAATTATACTGCCTAAACCTATGCATGTATACACTCCAAACTGTAATCCTATTCTGTATTTCCCTCCCTTTCCCATTTCTCTTTCTGTACCTCCTTTCCCAATATTGGGAAGCTAAAATGAACAGTTTTTCAGCAAACCAACTGTACCATAGGGGACAAATAAATATTCCCACTGATTCATATGAGGGTTTTAACTCCTTGATTGCGAGACATGACTTCAACTCAATGTACTGGAAACCTCTCTAGCATTCAAGGGGTCAAAAGCCGTATTTAATTTAATGGAAATTTTCATGTGTCCCCTATGGTCCAGATGATTTCCACTACAATTGCTCCCCTTTAGCTTCCTGAATACTGCCCTTTGTTTTTTTGATAGTCTAAGCAAGTTCTAAATGTCTCTTTTAGGTATTTGATATGTCTGTGCTCATAGTGCCATATGTTGAAGAGGCAAAGAAAAATGCTGTAGAAAAAGCTCAAGAAGAAGCTACTGAATTAGCTATAAAAACCGTGAAAATGAAACTACAGCAAGAGAGAATTTTAAAGGAACAAGGTACTTAACTTTGTTAATTTTAATCAAGACCCAAAAAGAAAACGGGTTCAGTTTCAAAATGCATGCATCACAACAGTGCATTTAAAATGTCACTTGCGTCAAAATGGTATGTTTAAAATGTTTCCTTATTAAAACAGCTTCTGACATTATAGCACTTTTAAAATGTTGCCTTATTAAAACGTTATGCCAGCCTAGTCAAGAAACCATCACTCCCAATCCAATATCGCCACCCCATACCCCAACAATTCCAGCTAAAAAATATATCCCAACAACAATCCATACCAGTCAACAAAACACTCCAAATCATAAGTAAGCCATGCAAAAACAGTAAAAAAAAAAATATATAAAATCTTTCTAAAAAAAAAAATTAACCCAAACAAAAGCCACTTCCAAACCCTAACAACTGTGCCCTAACCTAATCCAATCCCAACACCCTAACTATACCAAAAATCAAGTGATTTTGATGCTCTGAGACATAATGTTAGAAGTGGTTTTAATAAGGCAACATTTTATATGTGACATTTTGATGCCAGCGATATTTTAAAAAGCACTGTTGTGATGCTCGGCATTTACTACTCACCATTACTATAACATACCAAGAAAACATACACACAGCATGCTCAGAACTGGCATACAGGCAACCATGTGGGAGATTTACTAAGCTGTGATAAATAGGTGATAAAGTTCCTATTTTATTCCATGGCCTATTCACTTAGATTTCTTCAACTTTGGAGATTTTAGTGCATAAGCTTCATACAATAACATGGGAACTGGGGAAGTGATATCACTGGAGAAGTCATCTCCACTTTATCACCTCTTAATCACCTTTTAGTGAATCTCCCCCAATGTGTTGTATAGGTCTTTATCATCATGTATAGAGGTTAAAAGAAATTCAGCATAATAACAAAAAAATAGAAAGTAATAAACATAGTCTTTAGCCCTTGGATGCTCAAAAGCACCTGGATGCTTGAATCCAAGGGATTCAATTTACTGAAACACAATGGTGCAAATGTATGAATGTAGGGACTTATCCATAAAACAAAAGAGGAGCCATTCTGGGACAAAGCACAGCACCATACAGGAATTATATTTCCCCAAATTCCCATTGATTAAAATTAGGTTTTTAACTCCTTGAACTAGAGGTCTCCAACACATTGCAAGGAGTTAAAGGGACAGTAATGTTTCATAATAAAAGCAGCTCTAATTAATCATCATCGTATTTGGGCCATGGAGAGTGTTATTTCAATTCTGTCAGAGTTGTAGTTCAAGAGTAATTGAATGATAACGTATCCCCCTCCTGCCCCTTCTACTGATGTAACACTGCTCAGCTTAGAGCAGCAGAGAGTGTCCAGGTAGATTGCAGAGAGGGACAATCTTCAATTAAGATAAGAGAAAAAGGTGAAAAACCTATCAAGGAGGGCAGGGTTTTCATTGTTCTCACAGTAAGACTATTGACCATTGATGTGAGCTGTCTAGTCTATGGACTGGATTCCACATCTGAGGAATGGGGGCTTACACTATGTAATATGGGCGGGAGGGAGAAACTTTTTCACTCAATTACTTTTGAACTACAACGCTCACAGTAATGAAATAACACTCGCTATGGCTCAAATACTATGAAGATTAATTGGAGATGCTGTTTTTGTGAAACATTACTATCACTTTAAAAGCCCCATTTAAACAATGGGACTCTTTATCTTTCAATCTTTCATCTTCTTAGCCTTTGAGATGTAAAAATATCTTGTATCAACATTAATACCTCATTTTGTTATATATTGGTTAGTGTTGAAAATAAATGTAAAACTATATATAAACTATATATATGTATTTTTTTTTTAATAGCACTTTCTATTTTGTGGTGGTCTTTTGCTGTCTGTGGACAACTTTGGTTCATGAAAGAGATGCAGTTCAACAAGAGATGAAGATTCCATCTCTGGTCCATCATATCAGTTTTACCAAATTAACTTGTATATTGGTTGACACAGTTATTATTTTCTGGCATTCGTTAGAAAGCAAAACTCTGACTTGATGAACATACAACAGTACAGTTGTCCTACTTTCAACTCTTGTTATTTTGTTTTACGAACAAGGACCTAGATTTCATTGTAGTTGATAAGTGTTATAACTTGTTTTATCTAAGACTGAAGTTTACAGAGACATTTGTAGCTTAACCACTGAAAAAATTATCAATTGCAATGTAATCTGTGCCAAAGGCCAGCACCAACAGCTCATTTGTCTTGTTGTTTTTCATTGTGTCACATCCACCTTGATGGATAATTGTTTCTATGATTGTGACACTTATTTTATCCCCATTTATCCCCATAAAAGGAGCTGTGTATACTGTGTGGCACCATATAAATAAAGATGCACATACTGTATGGCACCAAATAAATAAAGATGTACATACTGTGTGACACCATATAAATAAAGATGTACATACTGAATGGCACCATATAAATAAAGATATACATATTGTGTGCACCATATAAATAAAGATATACTGTGTGGCACCAAATAAATAAAGATATACATACTGTGTGCACCATATAAATAAAGATGTACATATTGTGTGGCACCATATAAATAAAGATGTACATACTGTATGGCACCATATAAATAAAGATGTACATACTGTGTGCACCATATAAATAAAGATATACTGTGTGGCACCATATAAATAAAGATATACATACTGTGTGCACCATATAAATAAAGATATACATAGTGTGTGGCACCATATAAATAAAGAGGTACATACTGTGTGACACCATATAAATAAAGATATACATACTATGTGCACCATATAAATAAATATATACATACTGTGTGGCACCATATAAATAAAGATATACATACTATGTGCACCATATAAATAAATATATACATACTGTGTGGCACCATATAAATAAAGATAGACATACTGTGTGCACCATATAAATAAAGATATACATACTGTGTGGCACCATATAAATAAAGATATACATACTGTGACAAACTCCTTTGCCTGGGGCCTTGTTTGTCACAGTATTTTGATCTCTAACATGGCCTTCTAGGGCAATAAGGAGCTGGAACACAGATTTGTTTGCATAATAGCTTACAGTTTGCCTATTCATTATTAAATCAAATCCCCCAAAAATCAAATAATAAAATAAAAACCTAGTTCCCACCAGAGCCCTCTCTGGCCTGCACATGCTGGTCCTTGCTGAACAGCCTAAAGCACCCACTATCTAATCCACCCTGCCAGACCAGATAAGCCAGGCTCTGGAAAACCTGCCTCCAGCCAGCACTGACACAGCTTCCAGGCAGATAATGACTTCCAAGGCACAGGGTAATGAACAGGGCTTCTCCTTGCCCTGTGAAAGCAGGGAAATGTCCACTTCCCTTCAGCAGTCCCCTGGTGATTCTGCTACTGCAAACTGTTAAATCATTGTATCCCATGGAGCTGTTGGCTGAATCCAGGCACTTTCCCACTTTGAAGTGGGATGGAGTATTGGCCCTGGCATCTCCCTGAATATTCTGCCCCAGGCACCCTTGAACACACTGCATGTGTCATTCGGACATGTGTGGAAACACCTCTCCCTGGGGCTTTATACATCACAACACATACAAATTACAATAGCCATAGGCATGTCAGGGTATATTTTGTGAATAAAAGATGTCAATAATACTGATTACCTTTGTATGTCCTGTTTAACTTAGTAGTTAACTTCTTGGATGCTACAGAGATCTATAATACATTGCAAATCATCTCTATCATTCAAGTGGTTAATAATACATATTGCTGTGTGCTTGCATTCATGGGCTGGAGATATAAATTATGTTTATTTGCTCTGTCACACCATTTGAAAATGTCATATCATTCAGTGTATAATATAGTGCTAATATTGCTATTGTTGCATTCTGACAGAAAATGGTCATAAAGACTTAGAAAAAGAATCAGATGAAACAGAAGTGACTGCAACAAATCAAGAAGAAAAAGACCATGATACCGAAGAAGGGATAACTCCTGCAGGTATATAGATTAGATATAACTGAAAAAAATACTGTGGATATGAACAAATCTACCAGCTTGGCTCATTTTCTGTACTGACACATTGGCTTTGTACTCATGCACCTGCACTTCCAGGTATGTGCTAGAGCATATGACGCTTTAATGTATATCAGCACCGACACTCGGCCATTATTAAGACAATAATGCCAGAAATCCCCTAACTCCTCCCCTATATCATGTGCAGGGAAATGGAGGAAAGTTATGCCACTTTGCTCTGCACCTTGTTAGTACTTAACTTTAAACCAGGTACAAAGGAACAGAACTCCCTAAAACACCAATACACTGCCAGGTTGCTCTCCCCTTTGCACAAACAGCATACAGAGTATACTTTGCCATAAGTTGCTTAGTAAATTGGCATTAGGCAGGTGGAACACCAAGAAATCAGTTGCATCCATTAATGTGGAGTCAAAATAGTAGTGTACATAATGACAATATGGTTTTCTGGCACAATACACATTTGATAATTTGCTTCACAAGACACTGGAGACCTCTCTAGCATTCAAGGCATAAAAAGCCCCATTTAAATAATTAAATGTTTTTCCCTGTGGTGCAGAGGGAGAATTGCACTAAGGAGCGATGGCATGGCAAAGTGTGTCTAGCAGTGTGTGGCAATCACTTTGTCTTTCAGAATTTGACACAAGAATTATCCATGAAAGAGGAGGGGAAGAAATGTTAATCATTAGCATATGGGGTTTGGTGTAATGCTGGCGATGTATTAGGGAGGGCAAGTGGAGGAGAGGATGTGCTCAGATTTCGGCACCAAGAACACCACCAGCCCTCCCTTAATCCTTTAAGTACCATAGGAATGTGCAACATATTGCTCTGCAATGCCTTACACACCCATGTAACACTGAAACGGTTATAATATAAAGAATCCCCTTTCCCATTTCACAGATCATTCACAGATACTGAGAACAAGCAAAGCAGCTGTTACATGCAACAGCATCTCTGCCGGTTCTGTCTTTACATGAACCGCTTGATCAGCTGTTTTAAACCCTCAGTGTACTATCTGCCGATCAGCAGATTCTTGCAGACAGAAGACTCGCAAGGCACTCTGCAAGGCAAATGGAGTGCTTTGCAAGCCTTCTATTTTGTGAAGTTGAGACTGCAGTCATGAGCAGTAGAGACTGACAGTGACGAGGCTGATACAGAGCTGGCCGCTCCGACGTCAGACCGGAGGTCTGACTTTGGAGCGTCCATCTCTGTATCAGCCGCGGTGCGGGCAGTGTATAGTGGGCATGACTGCACCGCGACTGCCTGCCACTGTGGCCCGTGTACACAGGCTCTTCTACCAGTTAACATATAAATACACATACAGGAATACGACAATGGCTAATAAGGATGCATTTCAGTATGAGTATGAGCCATTGTTGAAGTAGACAATGCAGAATCGTAAACCTGGAGGAGGCATGGCTAAAGCGTGGTGATGGAGTACTTGTGGCGTATTCATTGCTGTTATGGTGACATCTTAGCGTGTGTAAATTTACATTTTTTAAATTAATAAAATATCTTAGCTGTAGGTATTTTCCTCCAATATATTTACATAATTCACAAGTTTCCTTTAAACCCCTTGAAGAGGGATGTGTAATACATAGTTTCTCAATGCGCTGCACACCCATCTGGTCCAAAAGTGATTAAACCAATTGGATGCTGGAGAAAGAAGCAATGAGAATGGTTCATTAACCCTTTGGGTGCCAGAGGGGTATGCATACCCCTCTGGCACTCAAAAGGTTAAGTAGAATTAGAGCAACCTGGGTGCAAACCAACTGCACCATAGGGTATAAATAAAAATCAAACATCTAGCATGAAAAAGAGCGACTCTAGTGTATGTTCTGATTCCATTCAGTAAAGTTTTCCAGCAATCTTGCAACAACTCTTACTATCAATGTCAAATGAAACTAATGTATTGTGCCGAACAGAGACCTTCTTGTCTTCTCTCAGTAATAACCAGCAACAAACACATCGGACTGCACCAATAACATGAAATCCTGGCTTTATGCAGTAACTTTAAAAACAACAATATATTTATTGTATCATTCAAAAACATGTGAACATGAATATAAGGCTGTTGAAACATAAAGGAAAATTACACACTGTCTTCATGATTAGATGCTGGTGCCAACAGATTTGGGAATTATACAATAAAAATATTGTTGTTTTTAAAGTTACTGTGTGAAGCCAGGCTTGTATGTTATTGGTGCGGTTGATGTGTTTGTTGCTGATTAATAAAATTCCCCATTGATTTAAATTAGGTTTTCTCTGTCGTGCAATATAGGTTACTAGTAACTTTGGGAAGGTGACCGCCCCTTTAAGTAGGCAGGGTCAATTCGTGAAAAGAAGTGCAGGGTGGATCCTTCCTCCTCTCCTAGCTGGTACCATGACCATGCAAGGCATGAGAACAGTTCTGCTACAGTTTTAGTTATATTGTTTTCTGTTAGATATGGAATACCATTAGGCGGATTACAATTACTGACAATCCCAAGCTGGATAGCTCAGCTTCCAGTTGCTGTTGTGGACCAGTCAGCCCTGAGAGGGAAAAGCTTGTGTAGCATGTTTTTTTCCCTAGGAGTTGATCACTGAGGCTTCTTCTTTACCAATGCTAAGAATGTGAGCAACCCTTTGAGTGCTGAGCTCCACATGTCCCACGCTTCCCCTCCGCACAGGGGTCTCCTTGGGAGTTCCTAATACATACTCCTGCACTCATTGGGTTTATCTATATGTCTGTTGGGGTTTGGAGCAATTGGTTTTGTGTGGTAAATTTACCCTTTGTTTGCAATTTTGGGCACTTTTGGGGGATTTAATACACTTTCCCTACTGGATTTAGTGTTTATTCCTTTATTCTGGTGTTCTCTGATATGTTTTCTACTGTTCAGACACTTTTTCACATTTTCACTTTATTTGCTTTACCGCATAGACGCCATGCTCCATTCACCTCTATGGGACTTTACAGTTTGGGATATATCTCTGCAACCGCTCAACGTAGCGACTTCAGAGATGGCTCATTTTGTTTGTCTGCCCTTGTTCTATCATCCGGTTCACATTCTGGGTGTGTTGGGGGGCTCAGGGGGCTTCGAAATCTGCATTTGAACTCTACATTTCCCATGAGTGCCCGTTTTGCGCGCTTGTTTCTGATTGGCTCCCATTGCGGACGCCATTTCCTTCTTTCCCTTCACGAGTATCCTACGCAGGGCTTGGGCTCTCCTTCTCTCCTCAGCAGATTAACCCTTTGCCTGCCAGTTAACGGCATTTTAGCTATTTCTGGGGTGAAATACTTACACACTGCACGTTTGTACCTTGTGAGGATGTCAACTCCGTTGGAACTTGGAGCTACACCTAAGACTAAGGATACTGGGGTGTCTGTGACCCCCACTGCGCATTGCTCCTCATGTCAATCAGGGCTTCCTAGAGAATAGTCAGGTCATTTATTCACTTCATGCTCTGCTGGCCCTGCATCTCCCACAGGGACCTCCAGCCATGCACTAGAGCCAATATGGATGCAAGAGTTTAAGGCCACTACTAGAGACTTAAAGTCTACCTTACAACTCCTTCCATCCCAATTACAGGGAGTCTTCCAGTCCTGGCAGCCCCCTACTTCTATCAGGTCTTCCCTACCCAAACTGCAGGGTGTACCTGATGTATCAGATTCCTCTGAGGAGGAACTGTTGGTGGATTCAGATGAGGGTGAATGCTGTGGTGGTGTCCTCCCATTTTTTTTGGGACCCCTTTGAAGCTGACCCTGATCCCTCAGCTGAGGGCCTGATCAGGGCTGTCTTCAATACTTTGAACATTCCCCTGGTTTCTGAGGCTCCTAAGGACCCTTCTGATGTATTTCATGAACCTAAGAAGCAGAATATCTGCTTCCCACCTAATCCCACTCTTGATCACCTTGTGTTAGATGAGTGGAAGAACCCTGATAAGAAATCTACTGCGTCTAGTAAGTTTGCTAGGTTGTATCTCTAGCACGGTGGGCTCAGCCCCCTAAGGTGGACTCACCAGTTTCTAGACTTTCTAAGTCCACGGCTTTGCCTGTGGCTGATGCGTCTGTCTGTAAGGATTGGACTGACAGGAAACTTGAGGCCTGTCTAACAGCCATCTTTGCTTCTGCAGGTATCATTGCGTTCCTCATTTGCAGCTGCTTGGGTGAACAGGGCCATTGCAGTCTGGACTGAGCAGCTGACTGTAGCTGTCCGTTAGGGCGCTCCTGCTTCTGACATGTTGCGGCTTCTGACCAACATTTCTGAAGCTCAGCAATATGTTTCTGCAGCTATCTTTGGTGCCATCCGGTTGATGGCTAGGGTTTCTGCCATGTCTGTGGTTGCCAGATGGGCTCTCTGGCTCAAGATCTGGTCTGCAGATACTACCTCCTAGAAAGCCTTACTTTTGTTGCCTTTCTTGGGAATGTCCTTGTTTGGGCCAGAGCTTAAGGACGTCATCAGTGAGGCCACTGGGGGTAACAGCACCTTCTTGCCATCAGTTTCCAAGAGGAAGCCTCAGGCCAAATGGAATCGGCTTTTTCGTGAATTTCAGGCTGAGGCGTGCGCCACGAACCAGGTGGTTCCCCAGGCTCCGCGTTCCTCCACCAAGCCCAAACAACAATGGAGGTCCAAGCAGTCCTCCACCAAGCTCAAGAATTCCAAACCTTCTTCGGCATGACTTGCCGAACCCTGGACCCCACGCGCCAGTGGGTGTCCAACTGCGCCATTTCCTCAGTGTCTGGACAGACACCGTGGTGGATCCATGGGTTTTGCAGGTCATCTCAGAGGGGTACACGATCCCTTTCACCTCTCTTCCTCTGTTCACCAACCTGTTTGTGGTTTCCAAGAAGGACGGCGGCTGTCGTCCGATTTTGGACCTCAAGGATCTCAATTCCTTCGAGGTCAACACATATTATCACCAGGAGTCCTTAAGGACGATGATTGAGGCTGTGTCTCCTGGGGAATTTCTAATTTCTCTGGACCTTCAGGATGCCTATCTGCACATAGCCATCCATCCGGAGAACTGCCAGTACCTAAGGTTTGCCTGCGACCAAGGGCATTTTCAGTTCTCCGCTCTCTCCTTTGGTCTGACTACAGCCACCCCAGGTCTTCAGTCATGTCCTGGGTGCTTTAGTGTCCGTCCTACACAGGAATGGCATCAGGGTCAGTCCATGCATGGGCGACTTGCTCTTGAAGGCCCCCTCTCCGGAACTCCTTCATCAACAAGTCAAAGACTGCATTCATGCTCTCACCCATCATGGGTGGATCCTGAACATAGACAAGTCGGATTTGATTCCATCCCAACGACTGGTCTTTCTGGGTGTTCTCTTCCACACCATGAAGGGCATGGTGTTTCTCACAGACGAGGTGGCTCAACAAATCACTCACAAGGTGTCTGCTGTCCTGGCTTCCAATCCAGTCCAGGCCAAGAAGTTGTCCTCTCTAGTGGGGAAGTTCATATCCACTACCAAGGCGGTACTGTTTGCCATGGCTCACACCAGGGAACTTCAGAGGTTCGTGATCCAGGTCTGCAAGGGCAAGACGGATCTCCTGAAGATGTCAGTTTCTCTGTACCTCTTCATGTGGAGCTGAGTCTGTCGTGGTGGCTCAACCTCTCAAATCTCCTGAAGGGCATGCCCTTCCTGGTATCCGTCTGGATGACGGTGATGACGGATGCCAGTCCTGGTCCTGGGTCACGTGAATGCCCAGGGTCGGTGGTCTACGGAGGAGTCTCTCCTTCCCATCAATGTGCTGGAGCTTCGAGCAATATTTCATGCTCTCCGGTACTGGACGTTCAAGCTGGAGGGCTGTCCTGTTCGGGTCCAGTTCGACAACGCCACAGCCGTGGCCTACATCAGCAAGAAGTCTCACTGCTTTGTTAGAAGTCAAACTATCTTGTCTTAGGCAGAGGAACATGTTCTAACAATATCATTAGTAGGAATCAGCATGGTTTCATGAAGAACAGATCATGTCAGACTAATTTACTTGCATTTTATGAAAGAGTAAGTAGTAATTTGGACTGGCGAATTGTTGTTGATGTTGTATACTTGGATTTTGCAAAAGCCTTTGATACAGTGCCTCACAACAGGTTACTGCATAAATTAAAAGGCTTCGGTTTGGGCGGTGTTATCTGTACATGGATTGAGAACTGGTTAAATGATAGATGGCAGAGAGTTGTTGTAAATGGAACTTTTTCAAATTGGTCTAAGGTTATAAGTGGGGTGCTGCAGGGTTCAGTCCTGGGACCAATGCTCTTTAATTTGTTTATTAATGATTTAGAAGTGGGAATTGAAAGTAGCATCTCAGTCTTTGCTGATGACACTAAATATGTAAGGAAATACATACTGAGCTGGATGTTTTTTCCCTACAGAAGGATTTAGATAAACTAAGTGAATGGGCAGAAAAGTGGCAGATGTCATTTAATGTAGATAAATGTAAGGTTATGCATTTGGGCTGTAGAAACAAACTTGCTACATATACTCTAAATGGGAAACAACTTGGGAAATCCTCATTAGAGAAAGATCTAGGAGTACTGATAGACGATAGACTTCACAGCAGTGTTCAGAGTCACTCAGCTGCTGCAAGAGCCAACAGAGTACTAGCCTGCATAAAAAGAGGTGTAGAAGCAAGGGATGCTAATATTATTGTACCTCTGTATAAATCCTTGGTTAGGCCTCATCTAGAATATGTAGTACAATTTTGGGCGCCTGTTCTAAAAAAAGACATTACTGAACTGGAAAAGGTGCAGAGACGTGCAACAAAAATGATAAAGGGATTGGAGGATCCGAGTTACAAAGAGAGACTAGCGAAACTGGGTTTGTTTACATTAGAGAAGAGACGTCTAAAGGGTGATATGATTACCATTTACAAATACATTCAAGGTCAATACAAAGAACTATCCAATGAATTATGTATGCAAAGAGCTGAGCTAAGGACAAGAGGTCATCCATTAAGACTAGAGGAAAGGCGCTTTCGACTGAAACAAAGGCTGGATTCTTTACAGTAAGGGCGGTAAGGCTATGTAATTCTTTGCCTCGGGATGTTGTGCTTGCAGATAAAGCAACTGCATTCAAAAAAGCAATGGATGCCTATCTAGCACAGAACAATATTGACAATTATGACAGATGGCTTCAAAGCAAATAGGATATTGATCCGGGGAACTATCTGAGTACCAGTTGGAGTCAAGAAGGAATAATTCCCCCCCACACACACACTTGGGGCTATATTGGAAATGGCTCCAGAGGGCTTTTTTGCCTTCCTCTGGATCAACAGGGGTGTTTTTGGCATGGGCTGGACTTGATGGACGCATGTCTTTTTTCAGCCTTATCTACTATGTTACTATGTATGTTCCTGCTATATTAGCTGTTCATATTCCCGGCATAGACAACATTCTCACAGACTTCCTATGTCGACACACAGTGGACAGTGGGAACTCCATCAAGATGTGTTCGACCTCATTGTCCAGAAATGGGGACTACCTTGCGTCAACCTGATGGCGATGAGGCACAACTGGAAGGTTCCGTTGTTCTGCTTCCGCTGGAGGGACCCACTAGCTCTGGCAGTGGATGCCATGTCGATTCCATGGCGATTTCCTCTGGCGTACATCTTTCCTCCCGTTCCTGTGCTACACAGGGTGTTGAGGAAACTGAGTCTGGATGGTTCTCCAGTAATTCTGATAGCTCCATAGTGACCTCGTCAGGCTTGGTTTCCGGAGCTCCTGGATCTCTCCGTGGCGGAGCCCTTTTGGCTTCCCTGCCGTCCGTATCTTCTTCTACAGGGATATCTGTGGAAGGAGGATGTGGACCATCTAGGTTTGATGGCATGAAAAGTGAATCCTCAGTATTGAAGAAAAAGGGTTTTTCTTCAGGTGTGATGTCCACTATGCTTAGTGCCCGGAAGCCTGTTTCCTCCAAAGCATACCACAGAGTCTGGTGCACCTTTCTCTCTTGGTGTGCTGATAGGGATCTTTCCCACGACTTTGACCTTCCTACGATCCTGTCTTTTTTGCAGGATGGGGTTGATAAGGGTCTCAGCTTGACTTCCTTGAAGGGTCAGACTTCTGCTCTCTCTGTTTTCGTTCAGAGACATATTGCCATCCTTCTAGATGTCACGGTTTTCTTTCAGGGCGTTGCCCATGCTTGTCCTGCCTTTAAGAACCCTGCTCCTCAGTGGATTTGGTTTTGGGTGCCCTTCAGCTTCCCGCATTTGAGTCCTTGGCTACTATTCCTCTACGTCTGCTGACTTGGAAGATGGGTTTTCTCCTGGCAATAGTATCTGTTCGCCATGTCGCTGAGTTGCATGCCTTGTCTTGCAAACCACCCTTTTTGGTGTTTCACAAAGACAAGGCGGTTCTTCACACTTCTCAGGAATTTCTCCCAAAGGTAGTTTCTAAATTCCACATTAATCAGGAAATCATGGTGCCCTCTTTCCGTTCTGATCCCGCATCTGACAAGGAAAGGGATCTTCACTTCTTGGATGTGGTGCGATGCCTTAAGTTCTATGTGCACTGTACTGAGTCCATTTGTCACTCTGATGTGCTCTTTGTCATTCCTGAGGGTCCCAGGGCAGGTAGACCGGCTCCAAGGTTACCATAGCTTCCTGGATTAAGTCTACTATTCACAAGGCCTACGAACTGAGGAAGAAGGGTCTTCTTCAGTACCTTTACTAGTCCTTAACTGTTGAGCCCGGTTGGCTCTAGTTCTGTGTGCTGTGTACAGTTCCTGGTGTTCTATACTCTAGTTATGTGTCTGTTGACACTTTATTCCTTCTAGGGCTATTTTATGATCTGATTAGTTCATATATGCTCTGGTGCCTTTGGGGGCCAGCTAGGAGAGGAGGAAGGCTCCACCCTGCACTTCTTTTCAAGAATTGTTCCTGCCTACTTAAAGGGGTGGTCGCCTTCCCAAAGTTACCAGTAACCTATATGGACTAAGAGAAAAGGATTTAACAGGTAAGAGTAAAATCCTCTTTTTAACCCCATGAATGCTAGACAGATCTCCAGCACATTTCAAAGCAATGTGCTGGAAACCTCTGTACCTTTGATGGGTTAAAAGTTCCATGGGAAGTGGGAAGTTTAGAGAGTTTTATTTATCACCTATGGCGAAGCTGGGTTGCCCAAGAATTGCTCCAGTTTTATCAGTACATCAGCAACAATTAGACACCAATAGCATACAAGGGATTAAAATATAATTTTTATAAATCTGTTAGAAATTTCACATTGACATCACAGTTCAGATGAAAATGTATCTTTTACATAGTAAAAAGGCTTTCATAATACTTTAATGTTATATAGAAAAGACAGAAGAACTAGCGACGGCACAAAAACTAGCGAAAACAGAAGACCAGGAGGGTCATAATGAAATTCCGGAATCTTCAGGTAAAAATATATGATTACACCAACTCTATTTCTACATTATTATAAGGAAAACACTTTTATTAAGGTCAATGTTAAGGTTCACAATCAATAGATGGTACATTTGGGGTTAAGGTTATACAAATATGAACTACCACCCCCTTGCTTTGCAAAGAACATCTAAGTTATTAATGTATTTACCTGTTTCATATATATGATGTATTATGTGGTATCATTAGTGATATTATTAATTATGTAAGCTGAAAAGTCATGTGTGATATTAATAAAGCAGGATGGAGGGAGTCGATGTTTGTTCAAGCATAACATTGACTATAATTAATGTTTTTGTCTTAATGTACATAGATTTTTGATGTGTTTATTTATTGGTTGTGTAAAAGCTTGTAAAATGATCACTTTACATCTAGATTGCATACTGTCTAATCTGTCAGACATTTTTGCCATTTTTGACAGAACTTCATCAATAATTCTGAAAAAAAATCCATCAATCATAGCACAGAATTTTTGTCCCCCTACAAATCCAGCCATCATACCATACAGTTTTCCACCATTTGCAGTACATCATATACTGTGTAATCTATTACACTGTATTCACCATTTTTCATTGACAGCAAACGAACAATAATTTCAAAGATATCCACTTTTATCCATTGATCATCGCATGTGACTGAACAGACTTAATCTATCAAATGCCAATGAAATGTTGACCTGACTATTTAAAATTTTTAATGAATTTGTATGTGGCACATTTTTGCGTGTGTATATATCTATATCTGTCTGTCCATACGTCTATCTATCTATCTATCTATCTATCTATCTATCTATCTATCTATCTATCTCTATCAATTTCAACAGGTGCTGTATCACCCTTGATATTATTGCTCCAATAGAAGGTATCCTGCATTTTGCAGTTGATATTAGCCCGTGTCTTATAACCAAGTGTACTCTCCAAAATATCATAAAGTGTCCCTCCCACCATAAATCATCCTAAATTTCAAATAAGTACTATGTATATGCTAGTGGGAAATTACATGGAAAAGTGCAGAGGCATGCAACAAAACTGATAAAGGATTGGAGAATCTGAGTTATGAAGAAAGACTAGCCAAACTGTTTATATCAGAGCAGAGATGTCTAAAGGGCGATATGATTACCATTTAGAACTAAATCTGCGGTCAATCAAAAGAACTCTGTAAGGCACTTTTTACTCAAAGAGCTGACCAAATCAAATCCATTAAGACTAGAGGAAAGGTGATTTCAGCTAAAACAAAGGCAGGGATTTTTTATCCACTTTGGGCTTAATTGGAAATGGCTTCAATTGGCTTTTGCCTTCCTCTGGGGTGATATTGCATGGGTTGAACTTGATGGATGAATGCCTTTTTTTTAGCCTCATCAACTATGTTACTATGTTACTGGTATAAAATGAAACTATGCTAATAAGCCAGTTTACATATACTGTATCAATACATTTTTATAGCTGCAGCTGTTATAGAAGAGATTAACGCTGATCATCCAGAGGTCCAGGAAATGGTGGCTGAAGCTGTAAAAGTTGCAAGTCAGACAACAATAATAATTCCTCCACATGTATATGTTGATGCATTGGAAAAGGCTATTCAGGAGGTTTGGATACAATTTAATTACTTCATACTCAGCGCTATTTAAAAAATGAAGTTCTTTTACCATTGTACAGTACAATGGAGTAGGAAACCTTTGACACTCAAGCTGTTGGGCACTACAACTCCCATCATTCCCAACAACCTTAGGTATGATGGGAGCTGTAGTGCCGGAGGTTACATTCCAGTAAATTAGGACTTATTCTAATTTGGATACCAGTAATCATTATATTCACAGTCAGAGAAATCATCATAAACATAATAATATGAAGTTTCTCTCACATCAGACATTGTAAATTCCCATCAAGAATTCCTTGCTTTACAAATGTATACTGTGTTTTTCATTAGCCTTTTTGGATGTTAGAAAGATATCCAGTACATCCAAGGGTTTAAACTCTACCCAATCAGGCTATCGAGTGTCAGTGCCTCCTTCTAAAACCCAAAACGTTTTTTTTTAATAAATACGCATTAGAGGCCTGTGGGTTATGCACTAAGCTGTGATAAAGAAGTGATAAAGTGGAGATGACTTCTCCAGTGATATCACTTCTCCAGTTCCTATGTTATTCAATGGAACCTATACACTAAGATTTCTATAGCTTTGGAGAATTTAGTGCATAGGCTGTATAGAATAACATAGGGACTGGAGAAGTGATGTCACTGGAGAAGTCATCTCCACTTTATTATGCCTTATCTCCGATGCTCCCACGTTTGCACAAAAACCTAATTTTTTATATCTCTAGGAAATTATGCTTGTCTCCTCCTCCTCCTTATTACCCTTTGTTTCTTTAAACTTTCAACTGATGATCAGAGGAAAGGAAATATGAAAGGGCAGTGTGTTTGTGATATTTAAGCAGCAAACATGAACAGAGGAGGAGGGACTGAGAGCATCAATTTTCCTATTTTCTACTTTTCTAATCACATGACAGACAGGAACTATTGTGGGAGTATCATGTTTCTTTCTCTAAGTACTGCCCTTGGCTTGAGTTCACATTACCATTGTAATTTGACACAATGGACATCCCATTCCCAGGGATCAACATAACTAATTTATTGTTCTTCACTCCCACTGTTTGTGATAATTGTGTGAATGATCATACAAAGTGAAATACAGTATACAAAAAATCAGCATAAGTACAGCTTTCCACTTGAAAAGCCCTGCTTTACACATGCCCATATGCTTGTTATATATGTGCTTTCATAACCCTCCCCATTGATTAACACAGGATACACCAGTCAGAAACTGAGGTAACAGTGTATTTCCAGAATGTTTCCTTGTATTCATTCATTGATAAATGAAAGAGTACTATTTAGCGGGATAGTAACTCTTAATATGTAAAACATATATATATTGTAGGGTCAGTTGTCCAGAATTAAACAAAGGTACTCCCACTACCTAGTGGTGTTTTATTCAAAAGTTATTGCAGCTCAAACTTGAATTTTTTTAGGTGCAGTATGTCCATGGCCTGAAATTTTACAGTGGCTCTGTTTCTACAACATCCTATGGAGGTTTATGGTCAATTGACCAGAGCTGTCCAAAGGATGGTGTAGCAACAGCACCACTGTAAAATTTCAGGCCACTGAGACACTGCACCTAAAATATTAAAGTTTAAGCTACAATAACATTTGAACACAACACCTCTCAGTAGTGGGACTACCCTTGTCTTACTTGAAAGGATAAACACAACAGTATATGTTTTTTTACATATTACGTGTTACTATTCCTTTAATTGACTTACACAGGATACGCCTGTCAGAAAATAAGGTAGTAGCATATTTCCAGAATGTATCCTTGTACTCACTCATTGATAAATGAGAGACTATTGTAACTGATAAATATGTTACCAGTTAATCCAAGGGAAATATTAGAGTATGTTTGTAAACGTTTAGACACTTTCCCTTTAACGGCCACTGACGTGCCAGGACCGTCATGGCTGTCTGGCACTTAAGGACCTGTGATGGTTCTGGCATGTCTTGGAATTCAGGGCTCCCCGCGGCCTGAATCGGTTCACAAAAAAAAAAAAAAGCCCTGTGGTCCTCAAGTACCGGCCGCGCGTGCGCTCACCGGGGTTAAACAACAAGACATATCCTATATAATAATTCGCTAATGTATGTTTGTCAGAAGCTGTCATGCGCAGTACAGATGGCTGCGTGCGCTGCAGTCATACACAGTAGAGACTGCCCGCGCCACGGTTGATACCGGAGCGGGTCGCTCCGAATTCAGACCGTAGTCCTTTTGGTGCACAGAGAGGACTATGGTCTGAATTTGGAGCGCCCCGCTCCGTTATCAGCCACGTCGCGGGTAGTCTGTACTGTGTATGACTGCACCACGGCCGTTGCTGTCTGGCACTGTGGCCCGTGTACACGGGCTGTTCAACTAGTATAGTATTAAAAGGACAAAACATATGTTAAGGCCTACTCAAGTGAACTAAAACATGAAAAATTCAGAGTTGCAGCTCATCAAATTTTAACCCTGAATCCCCTGTGCTTTGTTAATGACATGAAACATAACATGCTAATTCATCTAATTAAAAGCAAAACACAGAAAATGCTCTGGCTTAAAATTCAACTAGCTTTAACCATAAAATTCCATGCTTGTGTAATCTTAAATGAGAACTGTAACACTGTCTATAAAGGGACAGTGCTCCACTGGATGACAAAAAGAAAATGTAATAGTATGTTAAAGGAAGAAAATAAAACAGATCTGCTTTTTATTTTTTCAAACCTCTAATTTACAAAAAATATAGGTTAAAATGGTTGTCTGTTTCCAGAACAACACAAGAAGCTTGTTAGAGTCCCTCCCTCTGGTGATGCCAGCTGATGAAATTGTATCCATGTACTATGATTGAGCAATGACACATGGAAGCCCCCATTCACACCAAGAGGCTGAGCCCTGGGTATGTCCGCACAACAAAGGGTTGTGCGAACAGTTGGGGTCACAGGAAAAAAAAAAATATTTGAGGTACAGGAAAGAAAGCTGAATGGAAATGATTTTTTTCCAAAGATTTTTGTATTTATTTATTGTTTTTTGCAATCTGGTTTAGCCAAAATGGGCAGTGTTTATGGAGACTGGCACCCCAGACAGTTTTAAAAACCCCAGAGAAACCCACCAGAATTGTGAATTGTGGCCCACAAATATATGTTAACATTTAGAAATTCTTAAGTCTAGTTGTAGTCTTCCTTTTCTCAGAAAGTACTCACATTTATTTGGTGGGCACCTGACAGCCTCACTCCCTGACTGTATGACCACAGGATTGAAATGGTTCCTTTCAGTAAAATTGGAAATACTTGGCCCCTGATACACAAGGTCCCTGACAAATGCTAGATACACTCATGCATTAAAATGCCCTTTTTGGTACTCATTCATAAACTGCCACATTCCAGATTAATTCATCACTGTCCCCAAATTACGAACATTTGTAAATCAGAATTCAACATAAATATTCTGTTGTAAATATAACTATGGCAGTACTATGGTGCAGCCATAATGATGGTAAAGTATCCCAAGTATCATGAAAATAGAGCAGCCATTTTCTCTCATAAGCTCAGATGTAAAAGTTAAAGGGATAGTAATACTTCGTTTTAACTTTATTTTATTTTGTAGGCATTAAAAAAACATGAAGAATGATATAAGTCTTATCTCTCAAACCTTTATGGTTTAAGAGATATTCACAAACAAAGTATCCCCCCTGTTCAACCAGATCAGAAGGGAGGTGCCCAGGTAGACTGCAGAGAGGGACAATCTTCAATTAAGATAAGGGAAAAAGCTGAAAAACTTGTCAAGGGGGGGAGGGCTTTCATTGTTTTCATACAAAGAAAATTGTCCCTTTCTGTTCTCTGTCTGGTCATACAACCAGATTCACATCTGAGAAGAGATGGCTTACACTAGGAAAAAGGGGCGGGAGGGGAAACTTTGCTTGTGAATATCTCATAAACCATAAAGGTTTGCGAGATAAGACTTATATCATTCTTCATGTTTTTTTAATGCCTACAAAATAAAATAAAGTTAAAACGAAGTATTACTATCCCTTTAATTAATCATATTGACTGATGTATCTGTGCTCAGATAAGGAGCTACAGAACTGCTGCCCTATTTGGAGAATTGTACTTAAGAACTAGAAGTGGGAAGTGTAGTCTTTCCATAAACGCTACCAAGCAATTATACTTCTGCCAAACAATTGCCCTGTACTTACAGTGAATTTACACATTCTGGTTCGCAGTTGTAAGCTAATGTATATATAGAAGTATATGTAAATCTGTTTCCTTTCTAGTTTAATAAAGAAACTAAGGAGAGATTTCCTGGAGCTCCACCTGTAGGAGGATGGGTGTTAGATAATTTTCCTAACTCACCCAATTATTGGATAGCAATGTCAGACAAGGGGCTGCTTCCAGATACGGTCATTTGTTTACGAGATTCAGCAAATAATGGTAAGTACACGTTTTATGTATATACTGCTCTTAACTACGAGTGAAGTGCAGTGGGTTATATTGAGTGCCAGAGGGGTGCGTGTTTATAATTTGTGATGCCATTTCCAATGCAGTTCCCCATTATGTACTGTTATAGAACTGTCTGCTTTTTGCAAACTGAAAAAAACAAACTATGAGCAAGGAGAGAAATGACATGTAATTACAGATTTCAAAACACGAAATGAATAAATGCATTCTTTGTGTAATATTTCTTTCTGTCTTTCATGACTAATGGACTACTAAATATATTTTTATCTAACGACGAATAAAATGGTTTCATATAAAGTGAGGAGAAACACACCACATAATACAAGAGACTTACGTTACACCACACAAATAGAAACACACACTCACACCCACACACAAACTTCTGAGCCAAGTTTGCCTACTTTAACATCAGAAGGTTCTAAAATATACTGTTGTCTACACTCACCATTGATAGGTAAAAAAGGTGTGTGTGTGGCCAATGAGGAAAAAGCAGAGTGAGGTCTCTTTCTTTACTTGCCTTCTTATGTTTACACTAGCTGTTCCCACACGGCTCTGCCCGTGGGGTGTGTGGTGACTGCACAGCAGTCACACAGGGTGAACCCGTGACAGGGTGAACCCGTGAATGCCAGACAGGTGTTCAGGACATTGAACGTGGCACTCAAATATTTATTTATTTTTAAGTTCAGACCTTGTGGCGGGGCATCAGGACCCCTCCTGATACCCCCAGCTACTGATCTCTCAGACAGTTTGGGTGGGAGATCAATAGAGGTAACGTAGGGAAGCAAGAGAGCTCTCCTGCTTCCAGTCTACATGAAGCACAGAGTAGGAGTGGGCGGGATCACCAGACCTTCTCATGCCAATGAGGGAGTCTTCTCCTGAGGCAAATTACATTGTCCATTTGGCTTCACCGCCCTGACTCCTCCTCAGCCAACTCAAACCACCCTGGCCACTGGTAGTAAGCCTGCCATGGGGCATGGCTGCCACCACCACCTTTACAAGCATAATGAACAGAAAGGTAGGTGAAAAGTGGAACAGGGAATTAGTAAGGTACAGAGGTATTATGAAAAAGAGAATTACATGGAGGGGTTAGAGACGATGGAGAAAAGAGGCAGATATAGAATGGAGAATGTGGAAGTGGTCTAGAAAAGTTTTGTACTCAAAGCTACAACAATGCATGAAGACTGGGTTCTTGTCACAGTGCCTTACCTCGGTCTGCGCCATTAGGCTGTGAGCAGGGTTCTGGACTGACGCTCTGGCGTCACTAGCTTCGTCCCTCTTTGCCTGCGGCCTGGTCGAGTAAGGTTCCTTGTTACTGGCATCATGAATCAGGCACTTGCCTGGACGCCTGTTATAGGCCCAGCCTGGGGGACCTAATTGGTCCCGCCTTCTCCTACTCCCTTATAAACCTCTCTGGGCCTATGTATCATTACACTTACATTGATGTTCAGTTCAGTACTAGTTCCTGTTGCTCCTGTATCCTGTATATGACCCAGCTTGTCTAACCATTCATTCTGGTGCTGACTTGTGGCTCTGTCTGACAATTCTACCTGTGCGCTCCTTTGTCTTTAGACATCCAATCTGGTGCAGACCTGTGTCTCTTGCTGACTACCCGCTCTGTGTATGATCCTGGCTTGTCTGCCTATCCAACCTGGTGTTGACCTGGGGCTCTGTCCAACTATCCTCCCAGTGTTGCCTACTATTATTGGCCATCCTATCTGGTGCAGACCTGTGGCTCTGGCTGACTAACCGCTCAGTGTATGAACCTGGCTTGTCTGACTATTCTAACTGGTGCTGACCTGTGGCTCTGTCTGTTCACTCCGCTGTGTGGTTCCGTTCCCCACAGATATCCATCCTGGTGCAGACCTGGGCTGTGGCAGACATCGACCTTACTGACAACAGGTGTGAGTCAGTAGTCTCCATTGTTGCCATCCTTATTGGAGATGAGCTGTTCTTTACTGACTTCAGGCGTCAGTCAGTAGTCTCCATTGTTGCCATCCGTAGTGGAGACGAGCTCTTCCTTACTGTCTGCAGGTGTGAGTCAGTAGTCTCCCTTGTTGCTACTTTACAGGAGACTGTAGGTTCTGTGTGCGTTCCACCTACTACCCTGAGACTACCGGTTGGCTTCGACCTAATCTCCAGCAGATGTGGTTGGCCCATCGGCAGGCTTCTATTTCTGATCGAGTCGCTAGCCTCTCCAGTCACCCTCTGCTTATAGTATATTCACTTATTGCCTATTGTTTATTATTCTAATAAAGGTGATTTTATCTATACCGTCTGACTCCTTGTCTTGCTTGAGAACCGTGACAATTCTACTAGTTAAACACTAACACCTCCAAATAATAACATCCCACTCACATTTCTATGATCACAGTTCCTAGTAATCAGTTTGAATTTTACTCAAGCAATTACATCAATCAGTCCTGGATGTCATGTCCATGGAGGTGGACATGACAGTTACTAGCATGGCTGCAGGACCTCTAACACTTCTCACTTCACAAGGACATCTTCTGTAGATCATGAACTCTGCCTACTTCAGTTTCAAAGAAGACGAAAGAAAAAGGAAGTTCCAGTGGGCAGAGCTTGAGTCCAGTAGCCATGCTAGCAACTGTTATGTCCAACCCCATGGACATGACATTCAAAACAGATTTAAGATGTTATATCTTGAACCAACGATCAAGGGCAATATTTGAAGAGGTTATTAGAATTTCCTGGGCACAGTACATGGGGATAGTTAATACTAGGAGGTATTATTGTGCTATTCCAATTGTCTAATCATGTATTAGCTGCAGTGCAGTATGGAAATAAAATATTACCAAGATAAATCTGGAGAATATCAAATTAAAAGAGAGAACATGTTCATTGTTAACATCTTGGATGCTAGAAATGTTTCTAATGCATTAAAAAGCAACATGTTAGAGATTTATTTAGGATATAATATAATGTTTGGCCTAGTTTTGAATCATTGAGTCTCTACAAGTACAAATTCCTTGATGAACTACACTCATTTTATGGAAGGTCAGGTCTCAAAGGGCAATTAGCCACAAAGACAAATTATCTATTGATGATTTATTACATGTGTTAATTCTTATTCTGATGACTGTTTACTATATTGGAGATGGCCCAGTATTGTTTAACATTTTCAAAATAAAGGATTTTACACTGATATTGTGCTTTTGTTGAAAATCAGATACTTCATTATTTTATGTTTGAATGTGAAACATTTACAATTTCTTACTGACATTTATTACAGGGAAGTTCTTACTCAATAGACTTTACATAATGAATAAAGAGGAAATAAACAATAATATAATGCAGAGACTTCAAAAGGAAAGAGCAAGGAAGCTACAGGAAGAGGAAGAGGCAAGGTATATGATAAATTGATAACCTGTTTTATTGATGAATGTAAGTTCCAACTAAAAGCAGAACAGTAAGCTCTACTTTATTCATTGGGAAATAAATTAAAATATTGTTAGAATTATAGGCTGTCTAAAGTGTAACAGATTAATTTGAGGGACAGAGGGGTATCAAACTCATTGCAAAGCAATGCATTGGATACCCCTCTGGCACTCAAAGAGTTAAATCATTTGTGGATTTACTGTGTGCTTGCGACAAAGATTTTTTTTTTTGTACGTATAAGTAATAGAATATGTATGAAGTATGGAGACTTATCATGCATTCCCTAACAGTTAACAAAGCAATTATTAGCATTCAAAATGTTAGAGGGCCCATGTCATCTAAAAACAATGCAAATTAGGACTTTTTATTTAGAAAATTAGTTTTTGAGTTATTTAGAATTATAGATTGTGCTAATTAAGGTATGTCATACTAACATAGTAGATGAGGCTGAAAAGACATTCGTCCATCAAGTCCAGTCCATGCCGTATCACCCTTTTTGGCAGGAAAGCAAAAAAAAAAAGCATTGAAGCCATTTCCAATAATGCCCCAAGTGAGGAAAAAATCTTCCTTACTCCAAATGGCAGTCAGATATTTCCCTGCATCAACAACATATCTGCATTGAAGCCAGCTGTCATAATCTCAATATTTTTCTGTGCTAGATAGGTATCCATTACTTTTTTTAAAGCAGTTACATTATCTGCAAACACATCATCCTGAGGCAAAGAATTCCATAACTTTACAGCCCTTACTGTAAAAAACCCTACCTTTGTTTGCCCCTTGTTCTTCACTCAGCTCTTTGAGTACATGGTTCTTTGGAGAGTTGTTTGTATTGACCTTGATAATGTTTGTAAATGATAATCATATCACCCCTTAGATGTCTCTTCTCTAATGTAAACAACCCCACCTTAGCTACTCTCTCTTTATAACTCATCTATCAGCTTTGTTGTACATTTCTGCACTTTTTCAAGTTCAATAATGTATTTTTTAAGAACTTTACTTCATATTCTAGAGGAGGCCTTACCAGTGATTTATATAGAGGTAGAATTATATTTGCATCCCATGTATCAAAACCCCTTTTTATGAAGGATAGTACCCTATTTGCTCTTGCAGCAGCTGAGTGACAATGCATACTGCTGTGAAGTCTGTTGTCTATCAGTACTCTTAAAGGGATAGTAATACTTCGTTTTAACTTTATTTTATTTTGTAGGCATTAAAAAAACATGAAGAATGATATAAGTCTTATCTCTCAAACCTTTATGGTTTAAGAGATATTCACAAACAAAGTATCCCCCCCCTGTTCAACCAGATCAGAAGGGAGGTGCCCAGGTAGACTGCAGAGAGGGACAATCTTCAATTAAGATAATGGAAAAAGCTGAAAAACTTGTCAAGGGGGGCAGGGATTTCATTGTTTTCATACAAAGAAAATTGTCCCCTTCTGTTATCTGTCCTGTCATACAACCTGATCCACATCTGAGAAGAGATGTCTTACACTAGGTAAAAGGGGCGGGGAGGGGAACTTTGCTTGTGAATATCTCCTAAACCATAAAGGATTGAGAGATAAGACTTATATCATTCTTAATGTTTTTTTAATGCCTACAAAATAAAATAAAGTTAAAACGAAGTATTACTATCCCTTTAAATCTTTATCTAATGAGGATTCCCTAAGTAGTTTCCCATTGTGTTTATGTACCATGTTAGCTTCTACAGGCCAAATGCATAACCTTACATTTATCTACATTAAACTTCATCTGCCACTTTTCTGCCCATTCACTCAGTTTGCCTAAATCTTTCTGCAGTAAAAAAACCACTCTGCTCTGTATATATTTCATTACATGGCTTAGTGTCATCAGCAACAATTGAGACATTACTTTCAATTCCCACTTCTGGATCATTAATAAACAATTTAAAAAGCATTAAGCCCAGGACTGAACCCTGTGGCACCCCACTTACAACTTTAGACCAACTTGTACAGATATCACCTCCCAAACCATAACCTTTTAATTTATGCAGTAACCTATTGCGAGGCACTGTATCAAGAACTTTGGCAAAATCCAAGTATACTACATCAAGAGCAATTCCCTTGTCCAAATTACTATACTCTTTCTTAAACTGCAAGTATATTAGTTTGACATGATCAGTGTCATGCAGGTACATATTATCTTAGCCCTACATTACCTCTGGCACTTTCTGACAATGAACCCTTCCAGCGTATGGAGAGGTGGGCAGTGCATTCTTTAGCAATGTCTGAGAGTGGAGGAGGTAATGTAGGGCTGAAACTTGAAGTTCTTGAGTAGCATGCCTTATATAGCATAATATGTAAATCTAAATAACTCAAATATTAGTTTTAGAAATACCAAATGATTAATACAATTATATGTGATTCTGAAACTCTTTCAAACTCAACAAAGCTGCTTTTAGGTGATAGTGTCCCTTTAAATACCATACGCTATGTTGGGTGGGGGTGATACACAAAAGTGAAGCAACAAGATCAGATTTTTCTAGTTTTTTGACTTGTTGGCTTTCTTCAAACTGTGGAATTGTCCATGGAATGTTGGATTGAATAAGGAGGGCATTGGCAGCAGGGAGAGGAAGTGAGACACATTTATTATCACAGTTATGACCTCATCTATACTAGAGTACTAGTTTAGATTAGTCGAGTACTTAGAAAAATCTTCAGTTTGAAAAACAAAAGGTATGTAAAGGTTAAACAGCTTTCTTGTTCATAACTGTTGACTGCTCTAGATACAATGACAAAGGTCATAGCTTTCACGTCTGGATATCACGTAACCTGAAGGGCATAAACAGAGAAAAGGTATTAAATACAAAAATATATTCTAAGTATTTAAAATTGCATCTCTTGGGGAAATAGAAAGGGAGATAATATAACAATATATGAGGTGTTCTTCATGATTGTCTTTTACTGATTCTGTTATGTGTTCCATGGTGGAAGGTGGGTGGTCTGATTTAGTACTCATATATGGACACAATGACATGCACAGTGGTTTGACATGCACAGTAGGTTGTTCTACCTTTGGCAATGCATGCATTCAAATACATTATTATTCCATGAAGTGCTCTAGGGAATAATATCTCATTGAAATGTTAGAACAAGAAGTCATGTTTTAAATTGTTGCAGATTCTGAAGAAGGTTGACAAAACATTCTGCTATAGAAAGGTCCTTGGTTTGTTCATAAAAAAGTATCTCAGCAAATATTGCTGAATCTAACATATAAATTAAGTGAAAATGATTGCTATACAAAGCACTCTCCAGAATATGCATATAAAAAGGCCTGTAGCCAAATGGATTTTATGGTGTAAGCTTTTGAGTGCCTGAGTGGTATCCAAACTGAAAAAGGAAAACTAGACTGGTCAAGTGGCTCTTATCTGTAATCTGGTTCTACAGTTGTATTGCTTCAGAACAGTAACACGTTTTATTTTATTTTATTTTAAAGACGTGAACAGCAAGAAATATTGAGATTACAAGAAGAGGAAAAACAAATGCAGGCGGCATTGCAGAAAAGCTTGGAGAAAAGGGCAGATATGTCTGAAGGTAATAGAGATTCTACTATAAAAACAAAGTACAATTTGTACGTCTCACAAAGATCTAATACAAGTGACCATAGGAAATTATCCATTTTGCATTGCAAGACTAATTTTTATAAAGTTATATTTGAGGTCATTCTGATTACTTTCTGGTGCTTTGAGAATCAGAAGTGACCCGTCTTCTGTCAACACCAGTGTGGAGATGCACTAAGGGATGAGATAGAGATGATAACATGGAGATAACATCTCCAGTGATATCATTTCTCCAGTTCCTATGTTACTCTATGGTGTCTATGCACTAAAATCTCTCCCACTCGAGAAATGTTAGTGTATAGGATCCATAGAATAATATAGGCATTGGAGAAGCGATATCAGTAGAGATGTACTCTCCACATTATCACCCCTTATTGAATCTCCCCCTTGTGAATGAAATGCCATGCAGTGCTACTCAGTAAGAGAGTACCTGCTGGGAGATGACATCACATAGCTATATATATGTGAGTATGAGGTTGAAGAAAAGATATGTCCATCGAGATCAACATTTGCTAGATCTCTTCTAAGTACTATCTAACCAGATCCTTCCTTACTTCATGCCCGCAACTGAAAGGACTATCACATTTGTAATTGCCATTGAGGCATCCTGTGAGCATAAATGGGATTATACACTAGTAACGAGTGGCTTGTTTATCATAAGGACTCAGCTAGCTAAGTGTCCTTCTATTAACAGTGCATTATATTGTTTTATTTGTATTTGATCTATTGTAGTTTACTGCCAATTGGTTTCTGTTTAAAATCTGATAAATCCCAATGATCCTTACAATCCAGGTCTATTGAGGCCTATTGTTTGTTCTGAGGAGGTGTGATCTAGAGGCAGACATCAATAGATATCATTAATATATTGCAACCTATATATAAGTAAATATACCTGACTGCTGTATGAAGGACACCTACCTAGGCAAGTCAATGTGTTAAATAAATTAAGATGCATGTATTCTTAGAGTATAGGTCCCCTTTACAGAAATACTTGAGTCTCTCTAAGGTGATAGTAAGCCATATCAAAATTAGCGCACTGTAGCAGCATCCTAAAGGAGCAGTAAACTTTTTTAAAGAAAAATATGTTAGAGGCCTTTCCCTGCTGAATAAAAGAAAGTACTCCCATGGCTTCAGTTGTTTTAGTCAAAATGTATAACCATTCATAGTAACATTAGTTCAAGCTGAAAGAAAACGATAAAGCTTTTACTGTAATATTCTATAATATTCTATGGAGAACTATTCTCAGTGACTCCCCTGTGACTCCCCTCTCCCATTGAGACTTAGGGCCTGATTTAAAAGGCAGCCAATAGCAGAAAAAACAGGTGCCAGCAATATTTCCTAGCACAGTAAGCGATTTAAAGATCAGTGCTGGCAAAAAAATCCCTAAAACCTAAATTTAGATGTGTTTTGGCCTATTGAAAATAAAAAAAATGACAAGTTGTCATTTAATGGACTGCGTTAGCTGTTAAGATCCGATAAGGGACTCAGTTTAGAGCATACTTACTTTGACTAAAGTCCCTTATCGGATGTTTAGTCAACCAACGCAGGTATTAAAAGCAAAAAAAAAAAAAAAAAAACCTAAGTCCCCAGTGGATGTGTTGATATGGGGTCCTAAGCCCTACATCATTACATCCAAAGTTCCTAAATTGTGTTCAAAGTTAGTAGCGTTAACCCTATGAGTGCCAGTGGGGTATAATTGCTGTAGTACATATTCTCTTGGTGTAACACTATTGCCTTCATTAACTCAGGCAACTTTGAAGGGCTTCTGCCAAGTTTTGATAAACAGCAAGTTTTTAATGTTGGGGTGTCCCTGATGTTTGCAAGTAGGCACTCCGGCATAGTGTTGCCTCAAATATTTCAGTGTTTGGAGTTTAATAAATGACTAACTCTTTATGTACACATAGACAGACAATCGAACCCATTAAATCCCGTGTTGAAAGGAGCAGTAAGAAGAAAAGCTGCCAGGGGTTGACTTGTTATTAAGTCTACTCCTAGATGAATGTAAGAATATCAGCAGGTGTTTCACAGAACTTCTTTCTTTGCAGAATCTGGTGATGAACCTCCAGATGACAAAAAACGAATCACTTCTTCACAGCCTGATTCTCCAACGGAATTGTCTCATACCAGTCCATTAGAAGAAAAGCAAGAACCAGAACCAGGTTAGATAATAGCCTGTGGTAAATTGTTGGTTCAAAGTTGCAACATTATGGAGAAATTAAAAGATGAGCAATTCTGGAATATATCAGTTTCACCATGGTGGTGGTACGGGGAGATAACCATTCTGAGTGTTCCCATGGATTTAAATCAGGGTTTGACCCACTGAATACTAAAGAGCCCTCCAACAAACTGAAAAGCAATGCATTGGACACCTCTCTAGCATTCAATAGGATTTTTTTCTTCCCATAGTGTGCCAACTGGTTTGCTTCATAACTGCTAATGTTTTATGCATGAGACCCTAAGTGCACTATGACAACAAACATGGCATGCAGCCCTAAAGGCTTCCTTCTTCACGAGGCAATACTTTATCAGCTAAGGCTTGTTTATATGCTGTTTGTAATGGAGTTATACTCAAGTGAAGTATGCAGCATGGGACTATAAATACGTGTTTTATTTGTATCTTAAAGCAATGCATTGCACACGCTCTGGAACTCAAAAGGGATAAGACCTCTTGGATGCTAGAGAATTGTCCAGCTCATTCCTTCACAATACTGTGTGGACCTTTCTAGCTTCCACAGGGTTAGGGCTAAACCACTTACATTGATGCAGTTATTATTAATCACCGGGAGACAGATAGAGGCCTGATGAAGAGACATGACTGGTTTTCAGGACACCAATAAAAAGGTATCATATTTAGTCTGCTGTATCCTTCTTTATTCACAGTTACCACAACATATCCCTTCATATGTATTACAATTAAAATATTGGGTGACAGAGATGCCTTTATTGGGTTGGAGAAACCCTTCAGCACCCAAGTGGTTAAAGTGGAATAGTGTAAGTGTAAGGAGGAGTAAGCTGTGAGGTAAAAGAAAAAAGGATGAGTATTTTGATATGAAAATAGTGTTTGTGTGTTGTGATACAGGTCAAAATGACAGTCAGAGGTTGCCTCTTCTAGATAAAGTGCACACCAGCTTATGAACATAAAAAGTGTTTTATTAGCGAGGCATCCAAAGTTTGAGTTATGTGAAGTAACTTTCACCAGGGAAAAATACTGATATACTGTAACTGAAATGTATGTAACTGTACTTGGATAACTGAGATAATGAAGTACTTGTGTGTTCCTGAGCTGGTGTACCCTGTTTGTTTCAGAAGCATCCAGTGAGTTCCATTTTGGCTTATCTTATATTTGACTGGAGCACCATTCACATGCAAGTGGGTGATATGCTGTGTGCCTTCACATCTTTATTTTCATTAATGTGAGAGAAGGACATAATCTCCCCTTCTCATTATATCAGAAAACAGACTAAGAAGTGCAAGAGAAGCCTTTCAAAGGTTGCATTTGGCCATAAACCCACTTGTTGCCCACCATTGGCCTAGGGGCCATTGTGCAGATCATTCACATGGGTAATTCAGACACTGTGATGCTCGCCTCCATGTCCAATAAATGACTAATTCACATATCATATCAAATAATTCTGAGGCAGACATGAGCCATCCATCAAACCAACCCATCCCAACTGCAAGGAGAACAGGAAAGCAGGAAAACAGAAGTAAGTTCCAAGGGTGATTTGAACATAGCAGAATCACTGCCATGTTCATATTTCAAGTGTGAACAAGCCCTAAAACAACATAGTGTTCTGTTCTGCCTTTCACATATGTCTTTTTAAGCTTTTTTGGAGAAAGCAAACAATGAGCAATTTTGGAGCAAACCAGATGCACAACAGAGGACAAATTCCCAAAATTCTTGTTGGTATACGTAGGGCTTTACACCTTATGAATGCTAGAGAGGAACTGGACATTTTTATTTTTCCCCTGTTATGCAGTTGGTTGGTTTGCTCCAGAATTGTTCATCTGTTATGCATAAGCCCCATAATTTTCAAATTACAAAGTTTTAGAGGCACTGAACAGTCAGTAAACATGAAATGCTACAAAAGGTAAACATGTTACTTTATAAGCAAAAATAATTTAGAAAACAAACACACACTGGGAACAGTAGCTTATTTTTTTGCCCGGTGAAGCACCAATAATTCATTGTCGGTAACAAGTATTACCCTGAAACCAAATGAGTTGCTGAATAAACATGCTTCCTTTTTACGAGAAGTCCAATCTGTCATTTGGATTTGTTCCCAGAAATTATTTTACCTGACGTTCCTGAGGGAGGATTTCCAGATGTACCGGAGATGGAGCCACTGAAGCAACATATTACGTCTTTTAACGAAGAGTGGCTTCTGCTGGAGCCAGTGTTTACTGACTCATCAAAAGAGACTCTCACATTCCTGGAAATAATGCAGAAATCGCCAGAAGCTCTTCTTCAGGAAACAGTCAATTTTATGGAAAGTGAGTTTGGATGACCACTAATTAATAGGACATAACTTCAGAAGATAAATGAAGTAACAACTGCATCATTGGGGGTGAATACAAATTCTCAAAATACCAGCTGATTTGAATGGGGCTTTTAAAGGGATAGTAATGTTTCACAATAAAAGCAGCTCCAATTAATCTTCATAGTATTTGCTCCATGGAGAGTGTTATTTCAATACTGTGAGAGTTGTAGTTCAAGAGTAATTGAATGATAAGACTGTCTAGATGCATCATATCCAGTGAGCACAAGAAAAAAAAACTGAAAAACCTTATGCTCACAGTAAGAAGATTGTCCCTTGCTGCAACCTGTCCGGTCAAGAGACCAGATTCCACATCTGAGGGGAGGTGGGTTACACTAGGTAAAAGGGGCAGGAGGGGGATACTTTATCATTCAATTACTCTTGAACTACAACTCTGACAGTATTGAAATAACACTCTCCATGGCCCAAATACTATGAAGATTAATTTGACCTGTATTTTTTGTGAAACATTACTATCCCTTTCACCCACAGAATGCTACAGAGATCTTCAGCGCATTGAGAAGTGCTGGACACATCTCTAGCATTCAAGGGGTTAAAATCCCCATTCAAATCAATGGTAATCTTTATTTGTTCACTATGATGCAGTTGGTTTGCTCCAGAATGCCTCCAGTTTTGAACATAGGAATTTATGCAGGAAGTGTAATTCTGGAGCAAACCAGAGGTGAGAAGGGGGGGTAATAAATATTTCTTTTGAGCTAAATGGGCTTTTAACCATAGCATTCCAGGGGTTAAAAGCCTAATCTAATCAATGTGAATCTGTATTTGTCCCCTAATGTGCCGTTGGTTTGCCCCAGAATTCCTTCAGTTTTCTTTTGAACATGTGACCCTAAGTGTTTTTTGCTTTGGAGATGAACATCAGTGTGAAGGAAGGTACTGATAAAAGTGGGGTTATAACCTGAGTTGTGTTCAGTATTCAGCCCATCCACAGTCCTGTGGGATAGTCACCCTTTGGGTCTATAACTGCTGGGAACTACAACTCCCATCACTCCCAACCAGCCAACAAACTATAAGCACAAATAATTATTAAAAAGCTGGAGATTATTTTTTTGTATTCAGTTGTCATAAGTAATGTTTTTCACCCAAATAATATGTAGACATCCTATATAATAATTCGCTAAATCGTGTGTAACGTGCGACATGCGCAGTACACAGTGCTGCGCGTTCTGCAGTCATGCGCAGTAGAGCCTGGCCGCGGTGCGGCTGATACAGAGCTGGGCGCTCCGAAGGAGCGTCCAGCTCTGTATCAGCCACGGCGCGGGAAGTCTCCACTGCGCGTGACTGCCCCGCGACCGGGTGGCAGTGGCACTGTGGCCCGTGTAACGGGCTGTTCAACTAGTAATTTATAAATGTCATAAATCTATTTAGGTACAAGGGGGTAGATGTATAAAGACTGAAGTGGAGTAATTCTGGAGCAAACCAACAACGCCACATCCTGAAAACATGCACTGTTGGTAGGTGAGGGCTTAAGGACAGGTTTGTATGCCCCTGCCCAATTGCATTTTTGTTTGCTCTAGAACTGCTCCTCTTTTCTACATACATATGTGCCACAGTATCAGAGAAAAGACAAACATTTTACAATAGGTGAATTTACTATGTATGTTTAGTTTATGGAATCACAGTATGAGCTTTAACGAAGTGCTGAAATATACACTTACTTTACTGCAGGGCCATTTCAATATCACAGCTGGGAAATGACACCAGAGGATATCGATGAAGAGGCAGAAGACATACAGGCTGAACTGGAGGCAGAGGAGGAGGAGGCGGAGGAGGAAGAAGAGGAAAAGGAAGCAGAAGTAAATATAAACTCACCACTGAAACAGTAATGTCCACATGTTTTTCTTGTTTTGTAGATTAAAAAAAAAGTTATGATGCACAAATCCCATCTCTCAAACCTTTACGGTTTGAGAGATAATCGCATCCAGAGTTCCCTCTCTCCTGATGTCAGCTGTAAAGCTGACAGAAGGAGATCCGTCTCGGCCTTCACGAAGAGGCTCTTCAGCAGAGCCGCAATAGCTATATTGGAAAAGAATTACTTCATTGGAATGGTCTTCAAAGTGTGCTTGCAAACCAGGCACACTTTGTAGACAGTTCCAATGAAGAAATTCTTTTTCAATATTGTTATTTTGTCTCTGATGCAGAGCCACCAGCTGGTCCCCGGACCGGGATCTCCTGCTGTCAACAGGGCACTGACGTCAGGAGAAGGGGAGGGAGGGGGGAACTTTTACTGTGATTATCTCTCAAACCGTAAAGGTTTGGGAGATGGGATTTGTGCAAAATAATATATTTTTTTTCAGTCTACAAAAAAAAAAACTGTTTCGTGGACATTAGCGTCCCTTTAAAGGAATAGTAATATATCATTTAAACTTTAACTCCGCATATTATGTACAAGTTTTTGTAACGTATTCCGCTTTGTATATTTACTTACAGATTTGTAGTTCAAAAGCAATTGAAGCGGAAAGGATCTACCCCTGGGCCCCTTCTGGCCACTTCACTGATATTATCTGTCTGGTCTGGATGGAGAGTGGTGAGGGACAATCTTCAGTAAGCAAAGGAAAATCCTGCCCTCCTTTGTCTAAGAGGGCAGGTTTTTTCTTTTAATTACTCTGTAAAGATTGCCCCTCGCTGCATGCGTCCGGTCCCACAGCCGGATTCCAAATGTAAGTGGAGGCGGCCAGAAGGGGCGGAGGCGGATCCTTTCCCCTTCAATTGCTTTTGAACTACAAATCTGTAAGTAAATATACGTAGCGCAATATGTTAAAAAACTTATACTTAATACTTGGAGCTAAAGTTTAAATGATATATTACTCTCCCTTTAAAATCGGGGTGGTATCAATGAAACCACAAACAACTCCACTGACATTAGCCTCCAACACTAGCGTTTGCACCTGGAGGTATTCACTAGAGAAAAATATCACTTTGTTTAAGTGGAACTAACTCTTTATAATTACTTGGGAGATTCAGAAAGAGCTTTAAAAATCAGCTATACTTATGTTAGCCATCCTCTATTCAAAACTATAGTTAAAGAGATATTTGGCTTTAGTTATTTGTCATTTTATGCAAAGTAGATAGTACTGGTTGGCACTGCCAGATATGTCACACTCAATACACTGTCACTCCCAACTGCCACTTCCTACCACAAAATACTAGCTTATTTACATAAACTGACACATAACTGAAGCCAAATATCTCATAAACTATAATTTTAATCACAAAATGGCAAACATAAATATAGACGATTTTGAAAGCCCTTTCAACTTGCACAAGTCATTATTAAGTGTAAGTGTCACTTTAATGCCAGTAAATCCTATATTCCTGCACCATAGTATGCACAGGAAAATGGTGTCAAATCACAGCGTTTCACAAGGTGCATGGAAAGAAACACAAGAGAATGCCCATACATTTCCCACTGCCCTCCACTAGGCACAAGCAGTGTTAAAGGGATAGTAACACTTCGTTTTAACTTTATTTTATTTTGTAGGCATTAAAAAAACATGAAGAATGATATAAGTCTTATCTCTCAAACCTTTATGGTTTATGAGATATTCACAAGCAAAGTTCCCCTCCCCGCCCCTTTTTCCTAGTGTAAGCCATCTCTTCTCAGATGTGAGTCTGGTTGTATGACAGTACAGATAACAGAAGGGGACAATTTTCTTCCTATGAAAACAATGAAAGCCCTTCCCCCCTTGAAAAGTTTTTCAGCTTTTTCCATTATCTTAATTGAAGATTGTCCCTCTCTGCAGTCTACCTGGGCATCTCCCTTCTTATCTGGTTGAACAGGGGGGGGATACTTTGTTTGTGAATATCTCTTAAACCATAAAGGTTTCAGAGATAAGACTTATATCATTCTTCATGTTTTTTTAATGCCTACAGAATAAAATAAAGTTAAAATGAAGTATTACTATCCCTTTAAATGATGAATTTTAGGAATGAGTATCTTAGGAAATTGGCATTAGACAGGAGTTGAACAAGAAAATCAATTTCAGAGCCTGGTCTAGACTGGAATTGTATTTGTACATTCACCCCTATGTTACCTATTGTTATATTAGATGTAGAACAGATAGTAAGGGATAACCTGTACACTAGAGCTGATCTTGTTTTATTTTGAAGATTAGCTTTTTGTTATTCTATTTTTTAACTCTTGTATGCTAGAGATGTCTCAAAAGCAGAAAATCTGTGTTTTGTATAATAATATATCATCTGCAGCTACTTTTGTGGTAGTACGTGTCTCTAGAGATGACTCACAAACATGTCTTAACCAATGAACACTCATCAGAGTCAAGCCCCCTTAACACATATGCAACATGTAATGAGCTGTCGATTCAGCAATGACCCCATTTATGCCATCATGGAATTGATATAATGAGGTGGAGCTACAATAAAGGCACGAGCCAGCCATTCCGCTCACCCTTGATAAAGCCTAGCGCGAAACTGGTTGAGCTACGGAAGGAAGCAATTTTCTTTCTCTCTTTCCTGCTCTTTAAATTGCCTGAAGGGGATACTGGAGAAACAGAGATAATGCTTCATAGTGCTTCTTAACAGTTAGGCAATGCTGTCACCATTTTCAGGCTATCTATGTGAGAAACATTTTGAATAACTTTAATTAATTGTAGTAACTTTGAATAGCTGTGACTCTGACTTCAGTTCCAACAACAGCAGAACTTGATTAATAATTTTCTTACATATAGTATACCACAGTCGTATAGATACACATCACAGCATATCTCAGTAATTTAAGTATGAATCAGCACTTGGGACGATGAACTGATCAATTTAGGGCATACTTGCAAATTTTATGGGACTACTGAAAATAAAGTGGCCCCCATGAATGCGAATCCGCTATCCTCAGATTGTTAATTTTTTTAATAGGCCGGTCACTGTGCAAAGAACCACTCCAAGGGAATGGGTTCATGTGATGATATTCACTGCTAGCCTTTAAGTATATTACAGTTGCACAGCAAGCCAATTATTGTTTTATGGTTTATCCCAATTAGTACAGATTATTAAGTATCCTGCTTTGTGTGTGATTACACCTTAATTATTACTATCTGTGGTAATTCAACTCAATTAGAGGAGCTGCACCATCAACATTTTATTCATAGGTAAAAACACTGCGGCACTGCTAACTTAGCCACAGTTGCTAATTACAGCAGAATTTACATGTGATATTTCACAACTGAAGAGATAACAATGTGCAGATACTATAGCATACTACAGTTATCTCACAGTGTAAATTGGCAATTTGAACTATGAACCAATCACCTTAAGGTATATTTACAGAGTTAAAGGACAACTGAATAAAGTGGCCCACATGTGGGTGAATCTATATACTTTGGTTCAGTCAAATCCTTTTAACAAGTCTGTGTACCGATCCAGGCTTTGGCTATTCAGCCTAGCGTCCGATTGTCGCTAGTGCTTCCGTTGTCTCTGTTGTGCCCTATGCCTTGCCTCTACGGTAGCTACCAGTCAGTGCTTCTCTGTTGCCTACGGTTACGCTTACTCTCAGCCTGTGCCTTATTGCAGCCTCCGTTACGTGCTATACAGCCTGTGCCCTCCGGTCACTAGCGGTGTTACCACTTGTCAGTCTGCTCCTACTGTTGCCTCCGGTTGTGCTACTTCAAGCCTGTGCCTCATTGCAGGCTCCGTTACATGCTATACAGCCTGTGCCCTCCAGTCACTAGCGGTGTTACCACTTGTCAGTCTGCTCCTACTGTTGCCTCCGGTTGCGCTACTCCAAGCCTGTGCCTCATTGCAGCCTCCGTTAAGTGCTATACAGCCTGTGCCCTCCGGTCACTAGCGGTGCTACCTCCTGTTAGTCCGTATATTTCACTATCTCCGTTTATGCTACTCCTAGGCTGCCTTACCCAGTTACAGGTAAGGCCGGTAGAGCCTCCTCTATTCCTTATTGACACCAGTTACTAAGCTGCCTTACCCGGTTATAGGTAAGGCCGGTAGAGCCTCCTCTATTCCTTGTTGGCACCACTTTCTAGGCTGCCTTACCCAGTTATAGGTAAGGCCGGTAGAGCCTCCTCTATTCCTTATTGACACCAGTTACTAGGCTGCCTTACCCGATTATAGGTAAGGCCGGTAGAGGCTATTCACCTCCCTACACTGAGGTGCCTGCCCTGCAGTATAGTTCCCTCCTAGGGCCTTTCAGGTTCTGTACTGCTGAGGTTTCGTTCCTGTCTGTGTTCCAGTCACATTTGCATATTGTGTCAACTGTATTGCCTTGACCTGTGTCAGACCAGTAGAGAGCGTAGCTAGAGAGCATAGGCCGCTCGGTAGCTGTAACTCCGCAAGGAGAACTGGACACCTTGAACAGGATGCTGGGAGGGAAGATAATGACCTGGAGAAGAGGTTACTGAAGGAGATTCCAGAAAAGCAGGAAGACAGCAGGAAATCTGGGATCAGGCTAAGGAGTAGCCGGGCAGGCCAGTACGGTACACAGAGGGTTAATCATAGGCTGGGTACTAGGATCAGGCAGAAGAGTACTCAGGCAGGCCGGTTCGGTTCACAGAGGGTTAATCCAAGGCTAGGCACCAGGATCAGGCAGTAGAGTAGTCAGGCAGGCCGGTTCGGTACACAGAGGGTTAAACTAAGGCTAGGTACCAGGATCAGGCAGAAGAGTAGTCAGGCAGGCCGGTTCGGTACACAGAGGGTTAAACTAAGGCTAGATACCAGGATCAGGCAGAAGAGTAGTCAGGCAGGCTGGTTCGGTACACAGAAGGTTTATCAAGACTGGGACAAGCGCACGGAAGGACTGGGTCTAGGAACACTATGAGAGTGCAGTGAGTAGACGGAAGACGCGCCAGATATAGACGTCAGCGATGACGTCAGTGGCTAGAGGCAGCCAAGAACGGAAGTACCCGGGCACCCGAAAGGAACACAGGAGGAATAAAATGGAGCTGCAAAACAACACTGCAGCCGGAAGCACAGGCAAGGACAGTTCATCAGTATCCAAATTACGTGCTGATCCTGTTCGCCTAAACTTCGAGTCTGCAGCTAGTTTCCAAGCAGTCAGAAGGGCTCTTGATGTATATACAAAACAGAAAAAACAGAAACTGTGCAATCTTCTTTAAGTATAGAATCTTCAGGAATCAGTGACACAAAAAGTGTATAAAAAACCCCTTGTAAGGTACTCACATGTAGCAGAGGCCTGTTTTGCCTCTACGATGGATAGCCTCGACTGGATCTGACCTCCAGTCTCGGTCAACCTCTGAACTCCTCACCAGCCGCTGATAGTTCCACCTCCCAAACGAGGGAATTCTTTACCTCCTTCAGTTCGTCCAGTTGTTCCAAGAGCAGTATACTCAATACGCAATATAAAATTTATTAAAAATAATGTCTTAAATTTATATTGAATACCCCTGAGAGCTCATTTCTCACAGTAAGTGGCCATCCACCATAAGTACCTTACCTATAGTGAGTCCAGATATGAAGTTCTCTCCTTTTTTGGAGTGAGTATACTGGTATTGGAACAATTGGACAGTCTGCAGGAGGTAAAGAATTCCCTCATTTCGGAGGTGGAACTGTCAGCGGCTGGTGAGGAGTTCGGAGTTTGACCGGGACTGGAGGTCAGATCCAGTCGAGGCTATCTATCGTAGAGGCAAAACAGGCCTCTGGTACTTGTAAGTACCCTACAAGGGTTTTTTTATACACTTTTTGTGTCACTGATTCCCTAAGATTCTACACTTAGAGGAGATTGTGCTGTTTCTGTTTTTTCTGTTTTAGAAGAAGAATGTGTCTCCTTTCCTGTGGGTACCATTAAAGATAATTGTTATTTATTATAAAAGGATACACATTATTTTACAAGTTAGTGCAGAACCCTCTAAGGAATCAAAAGCAATGATTCTCAGCTCCAATCCCAGAAGACACACCAACATATCAGTTTCTCTCGGGATATCTCTATGTAAGCACAGGTAGATTAATCACAGTCACTGAGCTATAGATTAACCACATGTAATCAAGCAAAGAAATCTTGAAAATATGCCCAGTTAGTGTGTCTCAAGGACCAAAGTTGAGAATAACTTCTCTAACCCCTTGGCTAATAATTAATTGAAGGTACATTGGCATTCTGTTTATTGTGTAGTATTCTTTTTTTTTTACTAATTTTTGTTGCACATTTAATAACACCTTCTAACAAAAACAGCCCACTTACATCACTGTGACCCAAAGCTCTTAATGGTACCTTTGAATTTTGGTCTTGTGCCTTCATTCAAGAGAGTTAGCCTGTCCAATGCCCTCTCGCCCTTACCTTCTGTTTTCTGTAGGTAGTGGTGGAGAGCAGTTTTCCAGAGCTGCCCTCCATTTCAAACGGTACAGTGGAGCCCTCCTCATACTCACTCACAAGTACATGGTAAGAAGTGAGCACCTGGAGAAACCACACCACTATGCTACTTTAAATGGAGGACAACTTGGGAGCTCTGCTCTTCACCATATACCTACAGAAAAGAAACTAGTTGAAAAGCCCGTATCCACGGGCCACAGTGCCACCCAGCAATGGACGCAGTGCAGTCATGCACAGTAGAGACTGCCCGTGCCGCAGCGGATCCGGAGTGGGGCGCTCCGAATTCAGACCGTAGTCCTTTCTGTGCACCAAAGGACTACTGTCTGAATTTGGAGGCCTGCTCCGTTATCAGCCACTGCACGAGCAGTCTGTACTGCGTATGACGGCTTCTGACAAACACACATTTAGCGAATTATTATATAGGATGCCTGCTGGTAGGATGGGCAGCCCGGATAAGTGCTAGGAAAGTGAAGCCTGATGAGGCCCCCCAAACCTGAGGCCTCCAGTGTACACTGGGCATGCTAAGCCATTAAAATGGCCCTGGGGTTAGTATTTTGACTACAACCCCTTCCCATTACCATATGTGTGTATATTCATTCCTCTTGTAAGCTTGTGGTTAGAAAATGTGGCCAGGTCATTCCAGTATAAAAAAGACTTGCTAAAGAAATTGTTGAAGGGATCACAGTATTCATGTACTGACAGGTCTTCTGGTTTCCATGGTGTCAAGATAGAATACATATTCGTTCATTCCTGCTAGTTTACACCTATGTGTCTACTTTAATTGCTTTATGGTTTTGTGTATTAGAGAGAGAAAACTGTGAAATTGCTCATGTATAAGAGTGTATTAATAGAAATAAAAACAACCAAGTGCAAATAGAAATGTGTTTAAAAAAATAAAAGATGCAAGACTGTATAATGAGTGATGTGATTAACCTTGCTTTTAACCTTTTGAGTGCCAGATGGGTGCGCAATACATTGCAAAACAATGTATTGCGTACTCCTCTGGCCCTCAAAGGGTTAACAATTGATATACATTTTCTAACAATTAAAAGTGCCATTAAACAAAAGATAGAGACATACATGAGTGCTGAATGAAAGATCTACAGAGAAGTCCATCTGGTAGACAAATGAACCCTATAAGGATGACACGGTGTGCAACACATTGCAAAACAATGCATGCACACCCTTCTCACCATTAAAGGGTTAAGAGAGACTTATTCCTAGGATACAGCTCCCATAGGAAGTAAGGAATAGATGACCAATAAATAGTAATGTATAATATTTCTGTCTTTTTTGTTACACAAAGGATGAAGAGCTTGCTCGCCAAAGGAGGAGGAATTATGGAGATTCTAAACACTTTTGTCCAGTGGCTCTGAAAGATAATCTGATCCTTCATCCTGGAGACTCAGATAATGCAGCAATATACAGAGAGAAGATTTATTACTGCTCCACTCCTGAAGCAAAAGACACATTTATAAAGAATCCTGAGAATTATACTGTTCATGAAGAACCTTTAAAAGTAATATCTGTACTCTATGTACTTTATTCAGACCAACTGCACTATAGAGGGGAAGTAAAAATGTCAGTTGATTTGAATGGATCTTTTAATATATTAAATACTAGAAACACAATTGCTACAGAGGGTGCGTCATAGTTTAATAACGTTCCAATTTTCGAAGTTCATTAGTTGGAAATCAGTGTTTACATGTGTATAGTGGCCCCCAAACTGCTTATGTGGTAGGTTGCAAAATAGCATACCGAGAATACTGATTCTCCATATGCTTCTTTATCATTTTCAATTACAACGTTTATTACCCACTATCTTCTTTGAGATATTTGGATGCTAGGAAAGTCTCCGAAGAATTGCGAAACAATGCACTGGAGACCTCTATAGCATTGCATAGGTTAAAGTCCTAATCTAAATCAAAGGGGGGTTGGGAACATTTATTTCCCCTCTGCAATGCAGTTGGTTTGCTCCAAAATTGCTCTTTTTTAGTTGGATAAATAAGGTCCTTTCCCTGTGCAAGATCATACTGATTTGTACACTTAGCCACTCATTTTTAATGTTAGAGATTTTTCAGTGCATCGTATTGCTGTTTACTTTCCAAAGGAGTAGTTATAGTTAACCCACTGAGTTCCAGACGGGTACACAACACATATCGAAACAATGCATTGAGTACCCTTCTGGCACTCAAAGGGTTAATGTAGATGCAATTCTATTTATGTATTCTCAACATATACTACATGGCTTAAATGGATGGATGGATGGATTTGACTATATGAATAGATTCTCTACAACAAGGGCATCCAAACTTTTTCCTCAAGGGCCATACAGAGAAAGGAACAATAAATCAAGGGCCAGGTCGTACTAAATAATATAAGTGCATTAAGCACAGGCTTGGACAAATGAGGATTAACAATGACTATTTACACAATACATAACGAGGCTAATAAAGGTTAAACATATGGTTTACATACTCAGCATTAAATGTCTGCCTCATTGCTAAACGTGGAACTGCTGCTGTGTAAAAATTGCTAAATATGAAACAACTTGATATTTTAGGTTAAACTATTTTTTAAAACAATAGTTTATGAGCTTTATTTCTTTAATAGTTTATGCAAATTGGGTAGTACTGGCTGGCATGACTGCCAGTTACTAGCACTGCACACTTCTCTACCATTCCCTGTCAGCCAGTACTAGTTCATCTGCATAAACTGACAAACGAATAAAGCTAAATATGTCATAAAAACTGCTTGCAATATAAAATGTCTAACAAACTATAGGTGATTCTGAGAGGTCTTTCAAAATCACCTGTTACTTTAAAGGAGCAGTAAACCTTTTTTATGAAAACCTATATGTTATAGAGCTTTTCCTGCTGAGTAAAACAAGGTCACTTCCACCGCTGTCAGTTTTTTATTCAAAAGTTATAACAGTTCAAATAATCAAGAAGTGAATTTACTTCCTGATAGTTCTGACAACAGTTTCTATCACATTCTATGGAGTACTGTATGTCAGTGACTTTCCTCTCCATTAGAATGTAACACTAGAAGGTAACACAATAACTAATTGGAATTTGACCACTAGAGGGCACTGTTAATGTAAAATAACATGGTTTAAACTGGAACATCTCTGGAAATATGCATCTTTCAGCAGTGGGAGTACCCTTATTTTACTCAAAAAGAAATGCCCTACAATATATATATTTTTTCATAAAAAATGTTTACTGGTCCTTTAAGGATTTTGTTTTGCAGCAGGTTACAATTTTATTTTTAACCCCTTGCAAAGCAGTGCTTTGGAGATGTCTCTTGCATGAAGGGACAGACTGGCCATATCCAAGGTCCTCAAATGCCCCCAGGCCTTAGTTTGGATATTCCCGCTGTGTACACTAAAGTCATTCATTTGCAGGACACACAGTTAAATGACCAATTGTATAGTAATGTGACTTATTTTGAAAGTATCTAACTAGCAACCAGGCTGATTGCCAAATAACTGAAATGTATAAGAGCGTTATGATTTTTTGTGATAATATGCATGCCAGCGTTCAGTGGGTTTAAATGGTAAAACTTCTAGTAATGTAAATGGACTTTATTTCTGGAGTGAAATTTATGGTAGTGGGCAAGAGGGTAAAAGCTGATCAAAGCATGATGTCAGCATTTCAGCCAAAAGAATAAAATATAGCTGTAAAGCTGCACGTCTAACATAGTAACATAGTTGATGATGCTGACAAAGACATGCGTCCATCAAGTCCAGTCCAAACCAAAAACACCCCTGTTGATCCAGAGAAAGGGAAAAAAAAGCCCTCTGAAGCCATTTCCAATTTAGCCCCAAGTCGGTAAAAACATTCTTTCCTGACTCCAAATGGCAGTCATATAGTTTCCTGGATCAACATCTTATCTGCATTGAAGCCATCTGTCATAATTGTCAATATTGTTCTGTGCTAGATAGGCATCCATTGCTATTTTGAAAACAGTTGCATTATTTGCAAGTACAACATCCCTAGGCAAAGAATTCTATAGCTTTACCGCTCTTACTGTAAAGAATCCCTACCTTTGTTTAGTTGAAAGCACCTTTCCTCTAGTCTTAATGGATGACCTCTTGTTCTTTGCTCAACTCTTTGTGTAAATAATTCTTTGTAATGACCTTGAATGTATTTGTTAATGGTAATCATATCACCCCTTAGACGTCTCTTCTCTAATGTAAACAAACCCAGTTTGGCTAGTCTCTCTTTATAACTCAGATCTTCCAATCCCTTTATCAGTTTTGTTGCACATCTATGAAGAAGCGAATGTTAGGCTAATGACTTATCATTATTATTATCACCCAGTTTGTGCCTGTGTTGTACTACACTGTGAGACTGATACACTAAGTAGAGCTGGAGTAATTATTTAAATGGGTAAATGGGGCTTTTAACCCCCTGAATGCTAGAGGGTTTTTTTTTTTTTGCCTTCTTTTGGATCAACGATGGTAAACAGGAATAGGGAAAGGGTTGAACTAGATGGACGCAAGTCTTTTTTCAACTTAAATTACTATGTTACTATGTAAATATCTCCAATGCATTTCAAAGCAAAGTTTATGTCAGACTGACTCAAATTCTACATTTATGCTGGTAACACATTCTAGTTAGTCTTGTGCAGAATAGAGGTGCCATTCTAGAGGCAAACCAACTGGATCATGGAGAGAAATACAGATTACCAAAATGTTCATTTAATTAACAATTTGAGTGCCAGAGGGGTGTCCAACACATTGCAGAGCAATATGTTGGATAGTCCTTTGGCGGTTAAAGGGTCAAATGAGACTTTTAACCACTAGGTTGGTAGAGAAGTCTCCAACACAATGCTTTGCAATGCATTGAGGACCTCTATAGTACTGAATGGGGACAGTTATTTATTCCATTTAGTGCAGTTTCCTTTCATCCTCTTTATCAGCTACATATGGCCCTTAGTTTTATAAAAGAAGCTTCTTTAAAGGAGCAGTAAACTTTTTTTATGAAAAAATATATATTGTAGGGATTTTCCTATTGAGTAAAATAAGGGTACTCGAGAGATTTATATTTCCAGAGTTATTACAGTTTAAACTCGTTTTTTTACATTAGCAGTGCTCTCTAGTGGTCAAATTCTAATTAGATTTCCTGTTAGATTCTAATGGAGAGGAAAGTCAGAAAAGTCAGACACACAGTTCTCCATAGAATGTGATAGAAACTGCCTGTCACTTCCTGTCAGTTAGAACTTCCAGGAAGTAAACACAGTAAATTCACTTCAAGATTATTTAAACTGCTATAAATTTTGAATAAAACATCTGACAACGATGGGAGTACCCTTGTTTTATTCAGCAGCATATTCTCTATAAAATATGTGTTTTCATAAAAAAAAAAGTTTACTGCTCCTTTAAGGTCAGAAACATAGAACAGATGAGACAGATATTAAGGGGGCCATGTTGCTTTTGTAAGGTTTATGAATAAGTCCCGTGCCTAAGCTTTTTTCCTGTTATAATTGTCTTCTTTTTCTATAGGCTCCACCTTTAAGGGTGCTCTTGATTGGGACTAGTGGTGCTGGCAAAACAGCTTGTGCAAGATGGCTGGCAGACAAACTAGGCATATTCCATATACAGTTTCAAGAGAGCTTGCAGGAAATGATGCTTTCCAAGCTGCAGAAGAAAGTTGGACCACAGTATGAAGAAGAGGTTATTGAGGAAATCCAGACTGATGAAGCTGCTCTACTAGAATTAGAAAGGAACACCATTATTGGTGGCAAGGAGGAAAATGACATCAAGACAAAAGTAAGTGACATGTTACTGCAATCAATTTAGTATTAGCACATTTACCTCTACAACCTTCCATTCTTAGAGGGTGAATGTGACCCATCCTTAGCCTAGTAAGTGTGCATTGCTAACCTTACAAACTATGCAGTCCTTAGGAGTTGTGAACATTGTCAGATAAGCAGTTATGTTGTAGTAAACATCAACACAACTCAGTCACAGAGTAGTAGAGCTGTTACTCTCATATTCTGCAGAGAACTTTAGACTGAGGCTCACCTCTCCCATATAATGTGATCAAAAGTCTGAGCTGTAATAATTTTGGAATTAAGCATTTCCCAGTGGTGGAAGTACCTTTGTTTTATAATAACAGTAAAATAATAACATATATAGCTATAATTAAGGTTTCAAACTGGTAACCTGTAGAACTGACCAAGGGGTTTTGCCTGGATTCATAATTATTAAAAATGAACTGGCTATTCTAGTGAAGAAGTTAAAATTCCCATTTAGTAAGATGGGTCATTTAACTCCTTGAATGGCAGAGAGTTATTGGGCACACCCTTAGCATTCAAGAGGTTAACTACATATCTTTTAAGATTCTAAAAGTTGTGTGGTGACTGGTCCTGGTACCAACTAGCATTTGATTGTATCTTATAGTGTTACTTTGTTAACCCCTTAGATGCTAGAGGTGTGTTAGCGGTTTTATTTAAAGTCCAAATGGCTAATTGGTTTAATTTTTATAGTTTCATATGGATTTCCTTTGAAACCAAAGGGTTCCACAAATGCAACGAGTTTGAGATCCAGTGGTTTATGATGAAATTAGAAGATTAACCCTTTGAGCATCAAAGAGGTATCCAGCACATTGCAGCGCAATGCATGGATACCTTCCTGACACTCAAAGGGTTAAAAAAGTGATAAGCTTTTCACAAATAATAGAATCCATCTCGTAATGCAAAGCTTTTATTATCAATGTGTGGTAGTCTTTGAAATGAATGTGGATCAATATATGTTTTCTTAACTGTGCGAAGGAAGAAGCAGTTCTGACAGAAGAAGAAGAAGCTGTCAAATCATATTTACAGGATGCAGTGACACTGCCATCAGAAGTGCTTGATCAGATTGTAACAGAGTGGTGGACAAAAGAGCCTTTTCGGTAATTTCTCATTTTTCAGATTGTATATTCTGTGGTGCATCATACTTTTGAAAAATTGTTTATTGAACTGTCTGATTAACTAATACATCTTTCTGTGCTCCCATAGGAGTATATTCCATTGCAGGTAATAAATGTTATTATTTTTCTATTTCATAAATTCTTATTCAAGCCTAATAGAAAATGTTTAGCTAAAAGTAGCAGAAAGAAAAAAAAAGAGGGAATCTCTAAGTGTAGTAATTTTAATTTAATAAAATAATGAAAAGCAAACACTTTGCACTCATATGGTCCATCTGATGGGCTTTATGCATCTTAGAGTCCTTGTCACCTTTTGCCACAATGATATGTCCCTTTTCAGTCCTTTCTGACCCTTCAATGTCCTAGTGCTAGTTGTTGTTTCTTCTCAGATTTTTGAATCACCTCTGCAACTGAACTCAGCCCACCACTTTCTGCATTCACAGCTGGCTACAACCGCAGTATGGTGCAGGAGTTCAACACCTGTTAGGTCTCCACACATCAGTCACACATCATGTTCAGCTTTGAAAAACATGGCCTGTTCTCCATTGGTTTATTTTTAATAATAAATTAATCTTAGTGCTTCAAGTAGCCTTTCCCACAATGAACAGAAAAAGTACTGGAGAAGAAGATTCCAAATGATGCCTATTCTTCTCATTTCACATATAAACTGTACAAAAGAATAACAGTATGTTCATATATATCATGTCTTCTCTCCTCTGTTAGCTCCACAGGGTTCATATTAGATGGATTCCCCAGTACAGTGGAAGAGTCCCAGTACATAGGAGACAAGGGCCTCTTCCCAGACATTGCTGTCTTTCTAGAAGTAGAGGAAAGTGACGTTTGTGACAGACTCCTCCCTCCACGTTTAGCAAAGTGGAAAGAGATCCATCAGAAAAAAGAGGCACGCAAACAGAAGCTGAAGGAAATGAAGATGAAACTAAGGGTACAACTAATAATTCATGAATTACAAATGGAACATATATATATGTGTTTGTATACTTGGTGTCCAGAACTACAGGTTGTTCAATATTAAATATATGAACCACTCAATTTCCCTTTCTCTTTCGTCCATTATAGAACACAGGAAACATGGGGTAAAGTATCTTCTAGCCAGGTGGGCATGGAACTTACCTTAAAAGGCTCTCTGGAGGTGGAGACTCCCTTTCTGCTCCACTTTACCCCTACCGGGTTAGCTCAGTTTTAAAAGTGACCTCAAAGGACATCCACCAGGACAAAGATTTTCTCTTAGTTAGTCCTCTTTTTTTTCTTTCTGTAGAATGGGGCTGTGTAATCCCTTAGGTGGGCTCCTATCTCTGGCCTCTGTGTTGGTGTGAATCAGAGAGCATGCTGTTAAAGGACCTAAGTCTGTTAGAGGTTAGCTTGCATTATCAGCCTTTTCCACTCATTTCTGCTTAGCTTGTCGGAGCAGGATATTCATATATATAGGAGCATGAAGACTGAAGAGGACACATACTCCTGTAATCAGAGTGCACAGATCATGTGAGTATGTCCCTGTCTATCTTTCTAGCAGCCATTTTCAGATTGTCGGTGGTACAGTTGCTAGATCTGCTTCTGCTCTTCCTTTCTGTTTGTTCCATTTCTTTCCCCCTTTCCAGCAGAGATCTTCTTTTAAAGTTTTTAAATGTTACCTTTTTTTATGAAATCTTTGTTGTGGGTCCATGGTGCTTTTAAGAAATGGGCAATCATGGCGGCCTTATTGGATAGGGTATGGACAGTAATGTTGTGATTTCTGCTGCTGTTGACTCTGGTGGGCAAAACATGGCTTATTTGTCTACCCTTACTACAATGAGGGGATGCTCCTTGGTGACCCCCCCCCATTTTGTAGGGTGGGAAAATTAAACTATATTTCCCTTAAGGCCTATTTTCCGTGGCTTTAGGGACCAGTATAGGTTTTTCTATTCATACGCTGCTACCTCTCTTCCTGATACTTTTCCCTATGAGTTTTGTTTCTCCCTCCTGGCATGCTGCTTTTACCCCTTCAGGCAGATAAGTGGTTTGTAGTTCATTTCTGTCCTGTATTATTTCTGTGGGAGTCTCCTGGCTATATCTGTGTGCTAGAGAGATATAGACAAGTCATAGACTGCCAGTATGTCCGTGGGTCCCCTACTAACACCTTGTTTCTCATGTTACACCTAAGTTACTTTGCTGCTGCTTTATGTCCCTCTTATTCTGTGGCCCCTACACAGTCACTCCTGGGGCCCTCATCTCGTGAACAGTAGCCTATATGATTTACGGCCATTATTTCTTCTATGGATAAATTCACTTTCCTTATTAAGGGGGTCCCTGAGTTCTAACAGGACCACCTCCCTCCCACAATCTGGATGCATTTTATCCATCTGATGAGGAGGGGAAAACAGATGAGGGTTATTTTTGATTCCTCCTTTGCTCCCTGTCAGAGTATTTCTCCTATGTGTTTAACACTGTATTCAAAATGGAAGCTATAGAAGACATTGTGACTCTGTTTATAATTTCTTGGATGTTCCTTTATTTATTCAAAAGTGCAGACTAAAAATCTTTGCGCTAATGAATAGGCTTTCTCATGCCAGTCTGGATCAGACTCACTTTAGTAGTCTATCTTAATTAGTTCTCCAGACCTCCTTCCTCTGCCTTGAGTTTTCTGACTCATCTGACAAGACCACCTCTCAGAGTCCTGGCAATCAGTGATCGGGCATTTCCTATCTATAATTAATTAGGGGTTTGACTAAGTTTTAAGTATTTTGATTGGTTAAAAAAGTTTTATGTTTTAACTCTTTATTAGAAAAACCTTTCTAAAAACAAAATTGGCACCAATATATGGCACTAAGGTAAGGTAAGAGTGCACTGTCTTCTCAGGTTACTCTCAAGCCATCCTTTTTTTCCACAGCAGGCACATAATTTTCTTTACTGTCACCAGTAGAGTTATGCACTTAGGCTACTCCTACATCGGTTCAGGTGCACCCTCCCCCAAAACCCAAACAGGATTTTGCAGGCAATAAGCCTACCCAAAAGTCCCCAATTGACAAGCCTACCTCTGCATGACTCGCTGGGGTCTGGTCCACGTCAGTATAGAGTTGGCTTATGTGATTCTGATCTCCCCTGGGCCTGATATTAAGTTGTGAATCTTGGCCTTTTTCAGTTTCTGCCTCTTCCAGCTCCTTTTAGTCAGTGTGCTCTGTGTCTCCCAGAAATGGAGATGTTGCTTTAATGGCTTGCCTCTTGATGACAGCATCATGAGGGTGAAAGGTTTATTTGATTCTAATTCTGACACATTGATGATGGCTCACAAGCCATGTTATCCAAGGTGTACCATAGAGTATGTTTCTTGTTCTTCCAGTGGTGCGAAGACCAGGGGTCTCAGCTACATCTATTTCTTATTCTTGTGCTCTTAGCCATTCTTCAGGAATGTCTTCAGTGATGGCTTAGTCTTAGCTCTATTGAGGTCCAGATTTCTAATCTCTGTGTCTTTTCAGAAGCATATTGCATTATTCCTGGATGTGCATCCTTTGTGAAGAGGTGGCTCATGGCTATCCAGTCTTTATGGATCCTAATCCTCTCTGGGGCTGGACCTTGGTTTTGGTAGTGCTTCTGATGGCTTCTTTTTGAGCCTCTGTCTTTTCCTTTTTGCCTTTGTGTCTGTTCAGCGCGTGGCTGAACTACAGGCATTGACCTGTAAAATTCCCTTTCTGTTAGGGTAGTTTTGAGAAGTCCTGGAGGGTTTCCCTCTTCAGTTGTTTCTGAGTTTATCATTATCCAGGATTTTCTTCCTAGTTCTAGCCTGGCTCCTTCTAACAGACAGGAGTAGGAGCTTAATTGCTTGGACATTGTTAGGTGATTGTAATGCTTCTTTCCTCACACAAGGCCTTGATTCTTATCTTTCCTGAGGGTCTTGTGTGGGTCTAGTTGTTTCTTGGGTGACAGTAATTTCTTGGGTTAAGGCAACCATTCACCAAGCCTATATCATTAGGTAACAAGTCTGTCCCCTTTAACCCCTTAACACCTGATGACGTGCTAAGGACCGGTGACGGTCCTGGCATGTCATGGAATTCTGGGATCTCAACGCGGCTGCATGCAGCTCTTTGATCCCATAATGGATTGGTAAAAAAAAGGGAAAAAAGTGCCAGAGTTCCTATAGAGCACTCCACCAGTGGACCGTGTGGTCATTAAGGGGTTAAGCTTATAGCTCTTTTCTCCTGAGTGGGTGCTTCCTGGGTCTACAAATCCCAGGCCACTTGCAGACACTTGTACAAGGTGGTGACGTATCCTTCCTTTGATTCGTTTAACACATGTCCCTGTTCTGGCTTTGGCTGTAGCCAGTTTTGAACATAAAGTTAGGTATCCTTCTTGTGGTCTTTTTCCAGAAATCTGTTTGCTTCCTTTTCCTTTGGACAGAAGGTCCTACAGGCTGTTGGACCGGTGCAGGTTTCTATCCCTTCTCTTCCTCCAGTAACTTTTTTCCTGTGTGTAGGTGTGCGTTGACACCTGAGATTGTATCTGATTCAGTTCCTCTCCTATTGAGCTTGTCTGTATTTTGAGGGTTTTTCTTTCTACCTCCCCAAAATCTTGGTGTATAGCTTTGTTATATCCCCATGGTTCTTGTGTTCCATATTGGATGAAAGAGTAAAGGGGATTTATGTGTACATACTGATAAATCATTTTCTCTTAGTCCATGTGGAATACAAAACTTCCCTCCTAGAGAAAAAAAGTGTTTCAGTTCCAGGCAGGGGGTCCTTTAGGTTCTCTGATTCAGCTAACCCCCTTTCCCATCTCACTTATGGTTTTGATCTTTGCTGTTCATTAAATCTAGACTGGTGTAGGTAAAGTGGAGGAGGGAGGGAGTCTCCACCTCCTGGCCTGATGATACTTTATCCCATGGTTCCTATGTTCCACATGACGTACTACTAACTGTGGCACATGATAAAAATTTAATATGTCCTGAATACTACAATGTGTTCCTCAATCCATATTTAATAACATAAGGGGAACTACATCCTTTGATAAAATTCATGTCATATAGACTTTGAATAATTAATTATAATAGAATATGTATTTCAAATAGTTCAAAGTTGATCAAAGCATGAATCAGTAGGGACCAACTGTAAATTTTAAGTGACAAGATACAGCTCAGTGTGCCTCTTATTATGGGGCTTTTTGGATAGTTTATATATGTTACTTATCATTTCGACTATTGGAACTATATTTTCTAATTACTTATTCAGTTTATATGACTTCAGTTATATAGAGGGTTATAATATGAGTTGCATACCCATCTGGCACTCAAACAACAGTTTGATCTTTAATAACAGTGAAACAAAGCACCTTCCAGCAATGGCAGTAACCTTGTTTTATGTAGCAGCAAAAGGTCATATAATATATGTGGATGTTTACAACTCCTTTAACACAGCCTTGTCATGTTGATTAACCGCAGGGTTGTTGAAGGTGACTTAAATACAGGGCAAAGCCATGCTTTGGAGATACCTTTAGCATTCATAGGATTAAAGGAGAAGTAACAACTCTAATACTACCACCCACACATATACACACACATCTACCTTACTATGTCTAGAACATCTTAATGGCCCCTATGAATTTTGACAACATCTTCAATTAGTCCTGGATGTTATGACCTTGCAGGTTTCACAAGGTGATGTGCACCCCTCTGGTCCTTAAACGGTTGAGTATTCAGATTAAAAAAAAAAACAAGCAACTGTCATATTCACCTCAATAGACACTAACTGAAGATGCTATCTCTTGAAAAGGTACAAGAGCAAAATACACAGGGGCCTTTAGGGATTTTGGTCATAGTAAGGTAAATGGTAGGTTGTTATTAGGAGGTATTATGTTGCCTTTTTGAACATGGTTTATGATGGTACATCAATGAATAAAGTGATCATTCTTATCTTTTACAGAATGAACAGATTGCCATAAGACGAGCTGAACTTTTAGAAGAACAGAATAAGATGAAAGAAGAAAATAGGGTGAATATTCTTCTTTGTTCATAGTACCAGTCCAGCATTACTTGCGTAGTTTATCTCTTACTTCATTATTTGAAAACAAAATGTAGCCTTAGCTCAGTAAGGATGTATTGCAATGTGTGTAATAATCACCTTTCCAGCAGGAGAAAGAAGACCCTGATGAGGAGGAGGAAGAGGAAGATGAGGAGGAAGAACACGTTGATGAGATTGAGCTTATCCTTTCTGAAGAGTTCCCAGAGGAGGAAGATGAGGACCAAGAAGAAGAGGAACTGGAGGATGATGCAGTTGAGAGAATGAAAAGTGAAATTGGCGATAGTTATGAAGCTGATACAGAATCTTTACAAGCAGTGAAGGTAGATACTGTTTATCTAGCAGTTTGTATGTGAGATTATATGTCAGAATATAACAATGCACTTGGAATTAGTTTTATTGAGCCTTATATAGAAAGAAAAAGATCCACAATCCTAGAGTAAACCAATGGTATCATAGGAGAGAAATAAAAATTGCCATTGATTCAAAATGAGGCGTTTAATCATTTGAATACTAAGGAGATGTGAATAAATGTGCTAGAGACCTTTTTGGTACCCGAGGCATTTAAACTCAATTTAAATCAATGGCAATTTTGGAATTTATCTCCCCCCATGGATCAGTTGTTTGCTCCATATTTGTGTGTCTTCTTCATAAGGCCTTATGTGTAGCATTTAAAAATAGTTACTCTGCTGGTGTTAGGGACCTTTTGTTTTAGGTGTCCCCTTTTTTGAGAGTGGTTGAAATGTGGATGCAGTGGCTGAAATTCACTAAAGGTTTAAGAGGGCTCAGAATGTCGATGTTCTGTCAGAGCAGTGTCGAAGGCACATTGACAGTATTCACTAAAGTGTCTTTGACATCACATCCCCATCAGTCCAACAAAAATCTGCCCACGACATCCATCTGACGTGCCTTCACCATGTTTTCGAATTTTCACTCATCACATTGACAATGGCCTATTTCCATATGGAAATGGAGCATAATAACTAATTTCCTTATGGAAATGCAGAATAATGAGCCATTATCTTATTCAAGGGTGTGTGTTTATATTTTAATTTGGAACTTCAGCTCATTCACTAAACTCTGATAGCAACCTCTGCTGTCGAAGTTCACAGTCTTACCTGTATTTTCCACGCAACAACAGCCCTCAAGCAATCAGAAGCAGGGAGGGTTGTCAAACAGCTGTCAATGTGGAAGGGATGCTATCTCTCACACATCACCAGCAGTAGACAACCCTGAAGTCTGACAGCATTCTCTCTGCTGTCCCACTTGGCCAGTAGGGGAGTGGAGAGATCACTTTCAGCACCCTGGACAGCATCACTCCCTTTTCCCTTTGAGTTCCATGTGCATTGCTCACTTCTGTGACACTCAAAGGGTTAAAAAGTACACCAAGCGCTACAGCGTTATCCCCTTAGCTCTGTATCACATACACTGTGGGCACAATTATTAGGCACGTTGTATTTTTGAGGATTCATTTTATTATTGAACAACTACAGTGCTCTCCGTCAATCCAAAATGTTAAGAAACCTTAAACCTGAATCTTTACAAAGTAAAAGTGATGTTTTGGCTTTCTTAGGAGAATATCTATGTGTGCACAATTATTGGGCAACTATTAGTGTGCAAAGTTATTATGCAACTAAATGAAAAACGATAATTTTCCCATCTTACATGTTTATTTTCATCTATTAAAGTGAGAATACTAAACAAACAACTCAAAATTTACAAATAAACATTTGTAACATTTCAAAACAAAAAACATTGACCAATATAGCCACCCTTCTTTTCAATTACAATCATAAGCCTTCCATTCATGGAGTCTGTCAGTTTCTTGATCTGTTGACGATCAACTTTTTGTGCAGCAACAACCACAGCCTCCCAGACACTGTTCAGAGAGGTGTATTGTTTTCCTTCAGCGTAAATCTGCCATTTAAGAAGGGCCCACAATTTCTCAATAGGGTTTAGGTCAGGTGAGGAAGGGGACCATGTCATTATTTTATCATCTTTAAAGCCTTTACTGGCTAACCACGCAGTAGAGTACTTCGATGCATGTGATGGAGCATTGTCCTGCATAAAAATCATGGTCTTCTTGAAAAATGCAGAGTTTTTCTTGTACCACTGCTTGAAGAAAGTGTCTGGCAGTAGGTTTGGGAGTTGAGTTTGAGTCCATCTTCAACCTGAAAAGGTCCAACTAGCTCACCTTTGGTAATACCAGCCCATACCAGTACCCCTCCTGCACCTTGCTGGCATCTGAGTCGAAGTGGAGCTCTGTTCCCATTACTGATACAGCCACAGGCCCATCCATCTGGACCATCAAGAGCCACTCTCATCTCATCAGTCCATAAAACCTTTGAATAATCTGTCTTCAGGTATTTTTTGGCCCAGTCTTGACGTTTCAACTTATGTGTCTTGTTCAGTGGTGGTCGGGTTTCAGCCTTCCTTACCGTGGCCATGTCTCTGAGCACTGAACACCTAGTACTTCTGGACACTCCAAGTAGGTTGCAGTTCTGGAATATGACAGCACTGGAGGATAATGGGTTCCTGGTAGCTTCTGTATCCACGATAACCTCAAAAACAGCACACAACAAAAAAGGAGATATCTAAGTGTAGTTCGTTTTATTAAAATGAGAAAGAATTAAAATAAAATATATGCACTTACAATAGCCCTTCTTGGGCTGTATGTGTATAACAGGTCTCTTGACCCTATAGCCAGTGAGCTGTGTTCACCTGTCCTTCTGCTTTCCAAATATTCTGTCCTTATTTGTGATGCATCCAAGATAGTAACATAGTAAATTAGGTTGAATAAGGACACAAGTCCATCAAGTTCAACCTTCTCCTCATGCCCCAGTAACTGAGAATTTTATAGCTTTCCTGGTACCAATTAAATTAGTCTTTATCAGACCTTCCTGATCTGCCTGCTGATAAACAGTATAACTCTGTATGTTCCCTTTTGAAAGAAATGTATCTAATCTTCTCTTAAATGTATCCATCGTATCTGCCATAACCACCTCCCTGGGCAATGAATTCCACAATTTAACAGACCTTACCGTAAAAAAACACTTCCTCTGCTGAAGTTTAAACCTCCTTTCCTATAATCTCAAGAGGTGTCCCCTGGTCACCTGATCAGGCCTTGGAATAAATAGCTCACCGCAGAGATCCTTTTATTGACCTCTCATATACTTGTACAATGTGATAAGGTCTCCTCTTAGTCGTCTTTTCTCTAGAGTAAATAAACCAAGTTTGTTTAGTCGTTCCTCATATGTCAAGTCCTCCATTCCCTTAATTAATTTGGTTGCTCTCCGCTGTACCCTCTCTAGTTTTAGTATATCCTTTTTCAAAACCGGTGCCCAAAATTGCACTGCATACTCAAGGTGAGGTCTTACCAATGATTTGTATAATGGCAAAATAATGTTATGCACTCTTGCTTCGATACCTCTTTTTATGCAAGACAGGATTTTGTTTGCCTTTGCTACTGCTGTTTGACACTGGTCACTGTTTCCAAGTTTGTAGTTGACAAGGATACCCAGGTCTTTCTGTAGCAATGAGTCCCCTAAAATGATTACATTAAGTTCATAAGTAGCCTTGGGATTTTCTTCCCAAATGCATGACTTTACACTTCTCCACATTAAACTTCATATTCCATATGTTTGCCCAATCTGACATTGTATGTAAGTCCCTCTGTAGAGAGAAAATATCCTGTTCTGAATTAATGACCTTGCATAATTTAGTATCATCTGCAAATATTGATATTTTGCTTTCTATATCTAGTTCCAGGTCATTTATAAACATGTTAAAAAGCAGTGGACCTAGTACTGAACCCTGAGATATTCCGTTCTCCAGAAATCGCTTAGTTGGTTAAGTTCAAGGTTTTGTCTGAGACGACTTAGGGATGGAATAATGTTGTCTATGGAAGTCAGAATAAAACTATATAGTTCTTAAACTGTAATAGCCAGGAGGAAGATGAGGATGTTTGGCTCTTAATAATACAACCTCATGGTGAGGCTGATCCGGAACACCGGGAGACGGCTGCAAAGGTGAATATGGGGCATGGCGGAGGAAACTCACAGGGGGCGTGGAAGGGACCTGTACTGAAAGGTGTTCCGGATCAGCCTCACCACGAGGCTGTATTATTTTTTATTATTTTTTTTTATATATATATATATATATAATTCAAAGTTTATCGGTTTTCCAACAAGTGTGGGGGTACAGAAGAGAAGAAAAGGAAAAAGAGAAACAAGGGAGTCAAGTATCGCCAGCATAATATACATCCATTACTACAAACAGAATGAGATCAGGAATCAGAGCCCCCGAACACATTTAGCGTCAACTGGTCACGTTCAGAGAAGTAGGAAAAGATTGGAGAAAGGGTGGGAAGGAGAAAAAAAAAGGGGGGGAGGAGAAATTGTTCTCACTCAGTTCCATCATAACACACTCCGCAAGGATCTCCCATCCGCACTCTTCAGTGGAGAAGTAGATCTCGATGGAAGTGAGGTGGAGCTAATGCTTCCATCAAGGGGGACCAGATCCGCAGGTAGTTAGCTGAAGAGTTGCGGATGTACCCTGTCAACTTCTCCATCTTAATCAGCCGCCATATGCGGTCATCCAAGGGTGCCTGAGTCGGCGGCAGGGGCTTCCAGTGCTGAGCGATGTGGCATCGAGTCATAGCACAAACCCTGAATACCAACTTGTTAGCAAGTCGGGACAAAATAGGGGTACGGGACGACCTGTTAAGCAGGGTAGTCCACGGATCAGGAATCACCGAAGTCCCTATAGCTGAACTCAAGAGGCGGAACACATAGTTCCATAAGTTTCATACCGAGGGGCAGGTCCACCACATATGCAGAAAGGTGCCCTCAAAGCCACAACCATGGAAACATAATTGGGTCGTGGAAGGAAAAATGCGATGTAAACGTACAGGACTATAATACCATCTAGCAAACACCTTATGAGCATTTTCCTTCACTAAGGTACAAGGAGTCAAGCTACCAACGTTAGTCGTTATGTCCAGCCATTCCTCCGGATCCAAGGTCTTCCCCAGATCTGACTCCCAGAGTGCTCGGTAAGAAGGGGGACTTGTTAATATAGCAGATACAGTATGGGCATAAATCTTAGAAATAGCTCCCCTAGCGCATTGCGGTGAGGAACACAGATGTTCAAAAAGGGTCCTTGCCGGGGGGGCACCCCTATCAAGATAGGAAAGAGCAAAGTGTCGAACTTGGTCAAAACGGAAAAGCTCACAAAGAGGCACATCATGCGTCTCCTGAAATTGATCACAAGAAAGAGGGGTGTTCACAAAATATAGATCTGATATACTCATAATGCCCCTGTCTCACCACCATGTAAACTGAGTAGGTATATGAATTTTTTTTTTATATATAATTTTTTATTATAAATTTTTTCCAAAAAATCAAAAATACGTTACATATAGCTTTTTAAATCCTTAATATCTTATATTACTTAGCTTTACCTTCTGCTTTACTATACTTCCAGTTCATACAAACCTACAACATTCAATCTCCCATTCATACACCTCCGAAAATTAAACCAGTACATACTTCCCTTAGAAGAGAGACACACCGGACTAAGTGAATGCAGGGGCTGTTTTCCTGATTTATGTGCAGAATTCCCCTTTGGGTAGCATCTAATGACTCTCCTGCCCCCATTCCCGGTACCAATTATCCCCTCTATACCTCGAGGCCTGCAGGTTTCTCCTGTAATCTTCTCCATTCTGCCCACATCTCAAAATATTTTATAAATCTCCCCTCTGTAAGAATTTTTTTTTTCTCCATCTGGCATTGGAAGTCAGTTTGGTTTATTACCTCCCACCATTTTATCCTCCCTTGTTTCTTCCAATTTTTTAGCAATGCAAATCTTTGCGGAAGAAAAAATATGAATCAGCAACATTTTTTGGCAATTACTCAAAGGAGGAAGATCTACAAAAAAAAGGAACAATTGGGGAGTTATCTCTATTTTCTTTGCAAGTATTTGCATAATCAATTTAAATAAATTCAGTTTCACTTGATCTAAATATTCGCAACCCCACCAGGTATGATACATTGTTCCTATTTCCTTCAGACACCTCCAGCATGTAGGTGGATAAATACTGTTTATCTTATGTAGTTTTAATGGTACCAAGTACCAACGGTAGATCACTTTGTAATGTAATTCTACAAGATTTATACAACGGATTCTTCTTTTCACCCATCTAATCCCCTGAAACCAGTCCTGGATATCAAATACTTTATCTACAAGGCTGTATTATTAACAGCTGAGCATCCTCATCTTTCTCCTGGCTATTACATCTTATTTAGACTGCGGGCAACATGATAAACAAATGGGTGGTTTTTAAATTCTGATATAAATAGAAAGTTTTTAGCATCCCTTTTTTAGAGTGAATGTTCAAAAGCATAACTACACTTTTGAAAAGGTGATGGTATTATCCACATTTTGTGAAAAAGCAGAAGAAAGAAACATTCTCTGAAAAGATTGAGGGTCCTTCCATAAACCTTTCTTTAATGTCTCTTCTGTCTTTCTCTCTTGGCAGGAAGAACTTGAGAAATTAATGATACCATGTGTTACAATTAATGGAGGACGTAAGCTAAACATCGTGCGTTACCAGTTATATGAAAAACTAAAGCATATTGTGGAGAATCGTGAAAGCCTGTTCGAAAAAGGTTACCCAGTTAGCTATGCTCTTGCTAAGAAGTTGCTTCAAATGTCGTACAAACACCCAAGTGTCTTTGGGCGGTGGGACCCAGTCAAGGTATAGCACTAAAAATCTTACTAAACTAGAAATTTGTGGGCCATATGTATAAAAACAAATGGGAGCAATTCTGAGGCAATCCAACTGAAGCATAGGTCACAAATCCAGATACTGCCAGTTCACACAATGATATTAAAAGTCAGAGATACTCAACTAGGAACGAACCTGCAATACTAATTTGCATGCTCTGTAGGAATGGTATCCTACCCAGCGTGCAATCTCTTTTAGCCCACTAGTGCTTTTCATATAGAGGAAATATCCTAAATCATATATTGGTCATGCCATTACAGCAGTTCAACCACGAAATGCCAGGCAATTCCTCTCTGAGCAAGAGAAGAAGCCAACACCAGACGTACGTTTCGGCCTTGTTGGGCCTTGTCAGTGAGGTGTAGCTGATCTCTCTAAGCACTGTGAGCAAGGGGTCCAATGCTGGATTCCCCCTACTACCCTTGGGGTGACTAATCCCAAGGGTAATTTGGCTGCTTCTCTTGCTCAGAGAGGAATTGCCTGGCATTTAGTGGTTGGACTGCTGTTATGGCAGGACCAACATGATATGCTTTAGGGTATTTCCTCTCTGTGAAAGACACTAGTGGGCTAAAAGAGACTGCACCCTGAGTAGGACACCATTCCTATAGAGCCTGCAAATTTGTATTGCAGGCTCGTTCCTAGTTGAGCTTCTCTGACTTCCAGTTCACACAATGAGTTGTATTTTGTAGGCATTAAAAAAAACATGAAGAATTATATAAGTCTTATCTCTCAAACCTTTATGGTTTGAGAGATATTCACAAGCAAAGTTTCCCCTCCCGCCCCTTTTACCTAGTGTAAGCCATCTCTTCTCAGACTTGGAATTTGGTTGTAAGACCAGACAGATAACAGAAGGGGAACAATGAGAGCCCTGCCCTCTTTGACACATTTTTCAGGTTTTTCCCTTATCTTAATTGAGGATTGTCCCTCTCTGCATACATGGATAAAATGATATCGCCACAGCATTAACCTTTTGTGAATCTCCTCCATGAGGTTTTAAGAGGATTTATTGAAGAGAAATTACACACAATAGGTGATGTCATTCTTTGTTTAAACCCTTTGGTATTCTTGTGATTAATGTAAAAAACCCCAAAACCCCAATTCCTGAGATTAAGATGGAACTGCACCACTGACATACTCTTTGATGTATCACAATTGCAGTTGTAACCTGTTTTTTAAATTTGTGACATTTTGGTACATTTGCCCCTTAGTTCTATAATTCTTTATCTCTGGTTTTAAAAGTGTGTATGTGTGCTCACACAGGTGTGTGCGCGTGGGGATTGCTTATAGGTTGCTGGACTATCAGGGGAGTGAAGCCAGTGGCCTTCTTTATTATGGGGCAAGTTACTTGTAGGACATGAAGTGGCATGGCTTTCACAGTAATTGCAACCCCTCATGAAGTAGGAATCTCATCCAGTGTTTTACATATAGATGGGAAATATTAATGTTGTCTTTAGAATAACAATTGTTTTTCAATAACTGTTTCAGCTTAGCCACGGAGAAGTAATAAAACCATTTCAGAACCAAGAAAATCCTGGCTTTCCTTTAATCTACCGGCAGTACATTTACTTCTTCTCAACAAAAGAAAATAGGGAAATATTTATGAAGAATCCAATTAAATTTATCCGCCTGCCAAAACCCAAACTATCAGTGCCAATAAGAATAGCAATTGTTGGGCCCCCTAAGTCTGGAAAAACTACAGGTAAGGCAAAACCTTTTACAGATTGGTTATTATGCCTTATATTATGATTTTGAACCAGGAGATTCAACGTAAATAAGTAATAATTCTTTATACACTGAAATGTGAGTTTATTACACTCCTTCAGACAAAAATAATGTATTTAGGAATAAAATGATCAAAGTAGCACATGAATTATAAGTGCATTATTTTACATTTGGAAACATTGAACTGAAGTTTCCATTGTTTTGACCACTTATCTAATAGTGCCAAATCATTCTCCATATTACAGACACCTCCTGGAACATCAACCCTATTACACACTTTTGTGTCATCAGCAAACAAGCAAACCTTCCCTGCCAAGCCTTCCCTCATGTTTGTAAGTGACATAAGGGAAGGCTTGGCAGGGAAGGTTTGCTTGTTTGCTGATGACACAAAAGTGTGTAATAGGGTTGATGTTCCAGGAGGTGTCTGTAATATGGAGAATGATTTGGCACTATTAGATAAGTGGTCAAAACAATGGAAACTTCAGTTCAATGTTTCCAAATGTAAAATAATGCACTTGGGGACAAGAAACCCTCAATCTGACTATCGTATTGGCAGTTCTGTGGTAGCAAAGACTTCAGAAGAGAAGGATTTGGGGGTGGTCATCTCTGACAGCCTCAAGATGAGTAACCAATGCAACCAGGCGGTGGGGAAAGCAAATCGTATGCTTGGCTGCATAGCTAGAGGTATAACAAGCAGGAAGAGGGAGATTGTGATCCCTCTGTATAGAGCTCTAGTGAGACCACATCTGGAATACTGTGTACAGTTCTGGAGGCCTCATCTGCAAAAGGATATAACTAAAATTGAGCGGGTTCAAAGAAGAGCTACAAAAATGGTGGAAGGTCTAAAGCATAGAACTTATCAAGAACGACTCAGAGATCTAAATATGTATAGTCTGGAGGAAAGAAGAGAAAGGGGGGACATGATTGAAACCTTTAAGTATGTTAAAGGACTGAACAAGGTTCAGGAGGGAAGTGTGATTAATAAGAATCTGAATACAAGAACAAGGGGGCACAATCTGAGGCTAGTTGGAGGAAAAATCAAGAAAAACATTAGAAAATATTATTTCACTGAAAGAGTAGTAGAAACTTGGAACAAACTTCCAGCAGAGGTGGTTGATAAATCCACAGTAACACAGTTTAAACATGCCTGGGATAAACATGTATCTATCCTAAGATAACAATAAAGGAATACTAAAGGGCAGACTAGATGGACCAGGTGGTCTTTTTCTGCCGTCAATCTTCTATTTTTCTATGTTTCTATGTAGCAGTAAGCAGTAAAATTACATAGATATGGTTTAGTGTTAAAACCAGGATCAGGGACTGAAAATTGTTATTTGATTACTTTTGTCCACTATAACTGGGAAACCTAATACTAATTTCACTCTTTATAATCTGAACACATTTTTGTACAGCTCCACAAGTGTATGCACCATTTTAGGGCTCAGACAAGTGCTTTACAATGGAAGTTCCTGTTCTAGAGCTTACAGTCAAAAATTTCCATTTTGCTTTTCAAAAGTAACATGGGTTAATTTATGTTTTAGAGCTTAAAATGAAACTATATCTATGGGAGTAAGTTGGTCTTTGTTTAATAGTGGGACTTACGTAGGTAGGAGACCATCATTCATGATTTTCCTATTTGCATCATATCTGCAGTAGAACATATTTGCATATCTACATTTAACCCTCTGAGCACCAGATATATCCAGATAAGACTTTGAAGTGAAATCTACAGACTTCAACAGCATTATAATTAAACATAAAACAGTATAAAAGTAGAGCTAACTGCTGTATAAAGGACACCAAGCTAGGCACTTCCTTCTGTTAAACAAATGAAGAGCTCCATATTCCATTAGATATTGTTTCCCACAGGGGTGCTTTGGATAGCTATTGCATGCCTGAGTATATTTATCTGTATAGTTTTCTTACTGACTAGATGCATTTTTTCGCAATTTACCAGAGATGAGTAAAAAAATATATATTTTGAAAGAAAGTAAAATGAAATCATCACAGAATAAAGGGGAAACTTACAGAGATGCACATCTGACACAATCACGTCTACTCAAACTCTTTTCTTTGTTTTTGTTTTTATTTTTAAGGCTATGTTCACGTGGTTGATTTTAGTTCAGTTTTATTAATGCTGGGTAAACGCACCCTTGTGAAATAAATTAACCAAAATGTTTTATTTTTTAAAAACGGCATTTTGCCTCACTTACCACAACCCAAAGCAGCATGCTACAACTTAAATATACTCATGTGTGGGGTACATCCTTATTTCAGCTTGCTTGATCTACACGGCGGCCTCTGCATAGATTGTTCACATAGGTAACATTAGAGGTTGCAATATGGCTTGCAACTTCCAATGATTGGCTGACCCAAGTATCAACCAACAATATATGGGCTATGCTCACATGGTAAGCCCCTTCTGACACGCGTCCATGACACTGAAGAACTTCTCTGAGGGAACAATGGACAGAGGAAGAGAGTTGGCATGCTGTAAAATGGAGAGTGGCATGGTCACCTGTGTGGGCAAGGCCTAAATTGCATTCATCCACAGAAGTTGAGATATAATGCACTTCCTGGACTATTTAACACCTCACATCCCTACACAATCACACCTGAGCAATAACTGCATGCATGGATGGGAACCCAAGCATGCAAATGTTACAGTGCACCTTATGGGCTGTATACTGAAAGCTAAAGCGAAGCAATTGTGGGGCAAACTTCTGCACCATAGGGGCAAATAAAACTTCTCATAACTCCCATTGTTTGCAACTGTGATTGTAGGGCCTTGAATGTTAGAGAGGTCTCCAGTCTCACATTCATGGGGTTTAAAGGCCAGTCCAAATCAACGGGACATTGAATCTATCCGTGATTTTGCAGTTGGTTCGCCCCACAATTGCTCTATGTTTTTTTGTTCATATAGCCCAAATCTCTTTTGATAATTGAATATATACTATTGCCTGGCTTATAATTAACCCTTTGAGTGCCAGTGGTGCCTAGTGCATGGCTTTGCCATGCATTTGAGCAGCCCTCCGACTCTCAAAGGGGTAAAGCATTTATGTTAAAAATGTAACTGTGTATTATTACATTTGTTTAAATTTATGCATCGGTCTATCCATGTTTTTCAGTTGCTAAGATGTTTGAAAAAATATATGGTTTACAGCGCTTATCCATGGGAGATGCTATTCGTTCAGTGTTAGAAAATCAGCCGGACACTGAACTGGCATTAGAAATTAAAAGCTGTCTTGTGAAAGGCCTGGTTGTGCCTGATGAACTTGCAATTAAATGTCTCGAAGTAGCTATGATGGATCAAATATGTAATACCACTGGGTAAGTACTGAGTTATGCTTCAAATAACTGACAACATTTATTTATTTGGGAGCATTGATGCAATAGTTAACTGTTTAGCTTTGTTGGAAATTAGTGAATTATACTTACATATTTCGGGCAATTCATTCAAAATCCTGTTAAGCTTATTTGGATCATGAGTAATACTGTTAATATACAGATTTCCATTGTTAAAGGGATAGTAATACTTCGTTTTAACTTTTATTTTATTTTGTAGGCATTAAAAAATATGAAGAATGATAAAAGTCTTATCTCTCAAACCTTTATGGTTTAAGATATATTCACAAGCAAAGTTTCCCCTCCCCGCCCCTTTTACCTAGTGTAAGTCATCTCTTCTCAGATGGGGAATCTGGTTGTAAGACCAGACAGATAACAGCAGGGGACAGTCTTCTTACAATGAAAGCCCTTCCCCCCTTGACAAGCTTTTCAGGTTTTTCCCTTATCTTAATTGAAGATTGTGCCTCTCTGCAGTCTACCTGGGCACCTCCCTTCTGCCCTGGCTGAGAAGTGTTACATCAGTAAAATGGACGGGAGGGGACACTTTGTCATTGAATTACTCTTGAACTACAACTCTGCCAGAATTGAAATAACACTCTCCAAAGTCCAAATACTATGATGATTAATCAGAGCTGCTTTTATTATGAAACATTACTATCCCTTTAAAGTAAACCTGCTATTGATAATCTAGGTATTTAAGTAATTCAGTGAGGCATGGCATCAAAGTGGAACTGTTACAGTATAACAAACAGGTGATTTAATAATTTGAGATTTTGTTTTTTTATTTATTTGTCAATTTGTGCAGATGTCAGTATTATCTGACATGCCAGGCAGATACTTGCAATGCCACTCTCTGCCAGCTAGTACTAGCTGATTAGTGTAAACCAGAAAATAAATACCATACCCTTTTTTCAAAGTCAACTATTTGTTACAAAGAGGCAGTTTACACAATTCCCTCTTCTGAGTTTCTAGATGCATCTCCTGGTCTTCCATGCCAGCTATTCAGCAGTATCCAATGCCATGTTGAACAGGAAAAGGAACTCAAACTGAAAGCCTAAATACTGTGAGACATTTTTCCTGTGTTGAACTGGAAGGTCAGATTTTACATGGTTGTAATTTGGGGATTAACTGACCACATAGTCTAAGCTGTATATTTTTTTCCAGGCATTGTTTCTGTGTTATTGCGTTCTGACAGGGATTGCTCACCATGAAGGCCAATTTAGCAAGAGGGGCCCTTCAGCTTACAATATTTTGTGCAACATTGTGGTCTATAATTCTTCTTTTACTGTCTGTAGGACGAGATGGTGAGAATCAAACCTACGGGATATATTTCTGTACTGGACGTTTACACATTCTGATCTAAAAACTTCCATTCTGGAGTCCTAACTGACAATGAATAAGGGCAGCTATTTGAGAAAGAGCACAGATATTTCCCTTCCTCCAGAGTATAGGTACAATTGTATAAGAGTAGGTTTACCTATTAAGGACAGAGCTTTGTGCAGTACAAGAACTTTTCAACATCCTCTGTTCCCAGCTTCCAGCCCCAGCCATAAGGATCCTGAAACATCACCTGAGCCCGTGGAGCTGGGGTGCCTAAGTGGCCTCTCTGAGATGGACTCTTTAAGGAGTCTCTTGTGTTCATTACCACAGTAGATGGGTTCTCCCTGGAAGGTGGACTGGTTACCCAGTCTACCACCTCTCTTCTCTTCCAAGTGTGTGCCCTTCATCAGGAATAGACTTTCTTTGAGGTAATCTCTTCGCCTCAGACTCAACTAATTCTGGACTTCCCCTGGTTCCATATTCACTGTCCCAGTATTAACTGAGTTTGGACAAATTGAATCTTGGAGTTCTGTCAATCACACTGTTTGCCTACCATTGCCCTCCCTGTTGTCATCAAACACAGCTCCAAGTACTTGAGGCTTACAGAGACTTCTCTGATGTGTTTTGTAGGAAGAAAGCTTAGACATTACCCCCCCACACACACACACACACACACACAGATCACATGACAGTTTTATAGACCATCATCCTGGAACCACGTCATTCCTGAAACTAAAGCAGTGAAAGAATGTCTTCAGTCTGGCTCCAGGCTTTATTGGACTCTCTTCATCTCTGGCATGTGACGTATAAAAGGATGGTTCACTTAGGCCCTGTATAGCCTATTGTGGTTTGAACAAATTAAGTAAAACAGCTACTCCCTGCCTCTCATCTCAGAACTTATAATCCACTCACCACTGCCATCTTCACTTGGTGTATAACAGTACCTTATATTCGCCAACAACAACCGATCCCCTCACCTCTCCCTGTTCTGTATGGAATGTATAGCAGTATAAAACTGTATGAGATCTCCATTGCGTTTCGAAGATAGCATCTTCCTTCCTCAAGGAAAATGACTGTCATTTCCTTGAGGAAGGAAGAAGCTATCTTCCGAAACGCGTTGGATATGTCATACAGTTTTGTATTTTTTGAGCATAATATCTGATCCTCCTTTGTCCAGTTGAGTATTGCGGAGAGTGTGGCAGATACATCTATACATTCCATATGGAACAGAGAGAGGTGAGAAGATTGTTTTTTGTTGACGAATATAAGGTACTCTTATATACCAATTGAAGACGGCAGTGGTGAGTGGATTATAAGTGGAACTGCTCCATATTGTGTATATGATATTACACTTTTCAACTCACATTCTATTGTGAAGAAATTATGTACAAGCAAACATATGCCATGGTTCTCCCACTTTCCTATGAGTCTTAGGTTTTAAACATCGAGCCAACTTTCAGAATTCCACTTGTTCAATTTTTCTGCTTGCCTAGTCTCCAAGAAATATTTGACACAAAAAGTGATGCTAATTCAATCACAGAGTTTCTTGTTGATGGATAATGTTTCTTCTGGAGTGATCCCTTTCAATTAATATTTTTTGTATTGCACAATTATGTTGGACATTATATTTTTGTGGCCACAGTTAGATAATAAGTTTTTTTTATTTCCTTACTTTTTTTGCAGATCTGCATTATATCATTTTATTTATTTTTATTTTTTTGTTTTTTAAAGAACAAGCCCTGAGAAAAAAAAATGTCATACTGGTTTAGTGCCAGCAGGGCATGTTGTGGTGGCCAGTGGCCATTGTCAAATGCAGTGGTGTCATTGTGGAATTTGAGACTGCTGTTCTTGCTGCTACTGCTGCTGAGTTGTTTAAGCAGCAGGATGATTAGGCAGCTCAAAGGGAATGGGCTCAACAACAGCAGTAACGTGGGTGATGGATGAGCATGGTTCCAATTGCCACTGCTAGCTCCAGTGATGCGCCTGAGGCGGTAGTAGCACCACAACTAGCCCCCACCACTTCAGGTATATGTGGTGAAAAGAAAAAGTTGGCCTATAATGCTTCTTCACCTGCCTCTCCTCCAAAATCATGGGTGTGTTGTTACTATAATATACATTTGTTCGCTTGCGTGCAGGAACTGAGCCTCATCAGCAACTGCAATGTGCACAGTGTGTGGTAAATAAGGGAAGGACTTGGAACAATGGGCACATCTGCACTAACATCAAATATCTGGCAAAACTCTATCCAAACACCATGATGCTTAGGGTTCCCAATGTGAAATCATCCCACCAGAAACCAAGTACTGCTGCTGTCACTATGCTCCTTGTTCACTCCCTGCTCAGGACAGGTGACAATTTGCAGACAGTTTATTAATAATGATGAACCCTCACTGCCACCAGATTAGCGTATTCTGCAGGATGGAATCTCACTCACCATTCTATAGCTCAGAATAGAATAGTGAACTACTAGTAGCCCATCTGGTGGACTGCTAGCCTTCTTGCATCTCCTGTTTCTCCAGCTATCTTTTACTAGGGACTTTTCCTTCTATTCCATACCTTCATCCCAGGTTTCAGCTAACATCTGTGGGACTCTGTTCCCTCCAATCTGCAGTTTGGATCCTCCTACTTCTGCCTACTTAGTAAAACATCACCCTATTATACATCCTCGTCTGCTTCCTGGCTCAACCGGGGGAGTTTTTGGTGGCACAAGCTCAAATCTGATGAGCCCAAACTAAGACTCTTTGGACTAGTGCAGTGGGTTTAGACCAGCCTTGGTATCATCTTGCCAAATACTTTTTTGTGGAACTACCCCTTCACAAGGCATGACTATAATCTGGGCCATGTTGGACTGCTTCTCAAAGCAAGGTCACTTTGTGACACTACCTAAATTGCCATCCTTTGAAGAACTGACAGGTCTCTTTTTCAAACAAATCAACAGTTTGCATAGCATACTGAAACAAATTGTTTCAGATAGAGGATGCCAGTTTGATTTGCAGAAGGCCTTCCAGAATCTAGTACAACCTCCTTTTCTCCTTTGCTTATCACCCACAATAAAAAGGACAGACAGTGCTGCTTAACTAGAACATTTAACATTTCTTTAGCTGTTACAAGTCTTTCTTTGGTGCTCCTTAATTTTCACTGTAGCTCTGCCTTGGGCTACAATTCAAGTACATTTATCTGAGTGGAGTACTTGCAGATAATGCTTGAGCTGCTTCCCTCGTTGCCTCTGGCAAACTATTCATGCCAGTTTGTTGGTTGCTCGAGCTCTCCAATAAACACAGCAACCCTGCACCTCAATATTCTTCCGGGGACATGGTCTTTTCTCTCTACCACTAGTCATTGGATACACTCATACCTTGCCATGTTGAGCCTTACACGTTTTATTCAGCATTTAAACCATGTCTCCTATAATTTGGAGATTCCTAAAATACATATAATTTTTCTTGCCTTCCATGTGTCCTTGCTCAAGCCCTATACTTTCAATGTCTTTGTTCACACTGCTTCTCCTCCTCATGAATAATTTGTCATAGACAGAATTCTATATTTACATCTCTTCAAGGCAACCCTTCAGTATCTGGTGAACTGGAAGGGCTACAGGCATGAAGAAAGTATCACCTTTGGATGTTCATGCCACCACCCTTAAGATCATTTTCTTATGACTTCCTTCTAAGCCACGTTTTGGAGACCAAGAGAGTATCAGTAGAGGAGAGGTAACATGAGAACCCACTACTAAAGATCCTGTTCTGCTATTACCTGCATTTCTGTCTGCTTCTCTGAACACAAATTCACACTCACTCCTGCTCAGGAATTTCCTCTGCTTCTGATTTCCTTGCTGGACACATTCCTATGGCTTATATCAAGCAGCCTCACTACCACTGCAGTGGGCATGCAAATTGTTTACACTAGAGCTTTGTTTCCAGTGGTTGGCCTTGGTTTGTTTTAAACCTTGTTGTTTGACACCTGCCAAAACATTAGCTACATTCCCAACATACATTCTCTCTGAAGATTTGAATCATAAACTTCTGGTTCTTTGTGAGTCTACTTTGAAGTTGCTGGTATTGTAGTTCCAGTACATATTCTGCTGCTTACATACCTGATTTGTGCCTCTGGGACCCCTGCTAACTGTATCTAGAAGCAAGCTCGACCATCTGGTCCAGATCCGTGTCAACTGGTTCTGGCTATTTGACCTTGCCATTGACATTGCTAGCCATGGCTAGCAGCCAGGGCAAGGTCTAACTTGCAGTCAACATCTCTCTCAAGCCACACAATCCAGCTTTGATCTCTTCTAGCTCTTCTGCAGTAGATTTGGGTTCTGCCACTCCGTGGTACCTCAGCAGTCCTGAACCATTACTGGCAAGCAAGTAAGTGCTTATATTCACTATATTCCATTCCTGTGCTGGTTCATTTCCTGAGTCCTTTCTGTCTATGCCACTACTTGCCAGTTCAGGCTCCAGGATATCAAGGTGGTACCTAGAATTCTCACTTTGTCCTGTGGGTCCACCTCCTCTCTGGTCCATCAACATGACATATTTATGCATTTCAGAGCCTTGAATCAAAACATAAAGAGTGTCTATCACTTTTCAGAATTCTCATCTATCTCAGAGGTATAATCCATCTTGACAGGCTTTACATGATTATTCTCCTAGTTAATTTATTCCACTCCTTATGGGGGAAGATTATATGATCTTCAGGCTTAGAAGGAGGCATAAGGAAAGTGATTAATTAATTATGCACGTTGTGCAACACAGGCCTGATAACTCCACTGAGATTAAAGAGTGCCTAACTACTAAACAAAATATTTCTAAAACATTACGCTGATTGGAAATCAAAAAGCCCAATGTATAATCACTTTAGACACCCCTTTTAGACTCAAAGCTGTGTAGAGACAGGTCCACTTTAGTAGTACATTTTTTCTTCTTTTTTTTTTGCACAGAGTTATTCTTGATGGGTATCCTGCAACTAAGCACCAAGTAGATCTCCTGGAAGCATACAGCATAATCCCAATAAAAATATTTGATTTGCAGTTGCCTATAAATGAAGTTCTAAAAAGAGGACTGGAGGACAAGAAAAATTCAAACAGGTACCAATGCAGAGTATAGTGTATGGACTAGGAATAGCTTCATTAGAGTACTGCAACAGATGCACATTAGAACATATAATAACTGGCTTCTCTTTACTCCATACCATCCTTACGGAAAAGAAACACAGAAACATTGGACCATATTCAGGAAGCTAAAGAGGCAAAATTCTGGAGAAAACCAACTGCATTTAAGGGAATAAAACCCTAATTTAAATCAATAGAAATTTTTATTTCTTCCATACAATTTAGTTGGTTTGACCCAGAATTTTTCCACTTCCTGTATATTGTCTATAGAGTTTTATGCACTAAGATTAATTGGAGCGATTATGAAGTAAACCAGCTGCACCATACGGAACAAATCAAAATCCGCATTCATTTAAATGGGTATTGTAACCCACTGAATGCCAGACAGGCCTTTGTAAAGTGTTAGAGACCTCTCTTGTATTCAAGAGGTTAAAAGCCCCATTTAAATCAGTGGGTATTTTTATTTGGATCTGTGATGCATTTGGGTTCCCCAAGAATGCTCCAGTTGCCTTAACAAAGGGTTAAATGACTCAGCACAAACAGAAGGTTCCTGTGATGTGATGCACTTGATGCAAGTTATGAACGTATGAGTTGCCTTGTGGCTGAAAACATTGTATTTATTTTATTTCATCTTACAATACTGACCTACATTCTTTTTTGTTCTGCTTGCTTTATCATCTGGAATGATGATATTAAGTATTTATTTTATGCTTTTGATTCTTTCACGAAATTGATGTTGCTGGGGCATACATACTAGTTCTATATTTACTCATCAGTGCACTTTTGGTTATAATGAGCATCTAAGCAATTCATGAGTATAAACATAATAATTATTAATAAATGTGTCCATTAGTGAGAAAATTATAGTTATACCTGAATTTGTGGCATCCGAACTGTTTTATCTTTTTGCTCCCTTTTTTCCCATAGGCCCTACCCTGAGCATAACAGTTCCCAGATTCTAGCTGTGCGCAACTCCTGTTATAAGCAGGAAGTTCAGCCAATCAAACAATACTATACAATGCAGCATCAGAACTGGTGTGAAGTAGATGCCATGCGTAGCAAATGGTGGGTGTCAGATAAAATTATTGAAGAGGTTCAGAGAAGCGTCAGTCAAATACAGTCTTACTTGGAAAGGATAGAAGAAGGTAAGAAAATGGCCATTGGTTCATCCATAACATACAAGTATATTATTTTCTTATGTCGCTATAATTTAGTGTAATTAATACCAAATTAACTCCTTGGATGCTAAGGAGCTCTCTAACGCCCTGTTCCTCAGTATGTTGGGGACATCTCTATCATAGTGGTTGTTAAATCTACATACAACTGTGAAACTTTATTAACCTTTAAGGACCAGTGGGGTGTGCAGTGTTGCTTCCCAATGTGTTACTCATTCTCCCAGTCCATAAAGGGTTAAAAGTGCAGATGTGCTTCTCTTTTATGTAATCCCTTAACCCTTAGTGACATGCCACGCGATCATGATTTATTGGACTTTGATGGCATTGCTCTCAATCAGTGTGAAAGGCTATCAGTTTTCAGCAAAAACACGATGCTTCCACACAGGTGATCACTGTTACAACGAGTCACATGCAAACGTAATGCTTAGCTGACAAAGCCAATGATTGTAACTTTCTCTAACCATAGTGTACCCTTACAAACAAGCTTTCTCTAACCATAGTGTACCCTTACAAACAAGCTTTCTCTAACCATAGTGTACCCTTACAAACAAGCTTTCTCTAACCATAGTGTACCCTTACAACCAAACTTTCTCTAACCATAGTGTACCCTTACAACCAAACTTTCTCTAACCATAGTGTACCCTTACAACCAAACTTTCTCTAACCATAGTGTACCCTTACAACCAAACTTTCTCTAACTGGATTGTAAATATTTTTCCAAGAAGCTAAGGGGTCTTGATTACAACCATTCAGCAGTCTTATCTTAGTGAATACCTATTGTGTGTGATTAGAAATTGTTTTATTAATTTTCTGAAATTAATTGAACAGTTCCTTTATATTTAAAACATATTATAATTTTAATTGTTCCAATAAAATAATCTATGTATGCTGATGTTTGAACAGGTAAAGCAGCTGGTATTGCTGACTTTTGCATCACTCCTCAAGAGCTGCTGTCTCGGCTGGGAGAGTTTGGACAATATTGTCCTGTGAGCTTAGCACAGAGAGGAGAGTTAATTGATTGCTCTGTAACCTCATCCCTCCGCTTTGCTGCAGAATTCAGAGGGCATTATTACAAGATGGCTTCACAGGAGGAGCTGGATGTAAGTTGCTTTCCTTGTAATGTGTTTGTTGTTAAATGTCATGTAATATATAATGGCTATATGTACTTTATGTACTAACTATGACTTTAAAATGCAAGTTTGTATTATTTAAAGCTACAAATAATTAAGTAAATCACCCATGTTGTTTTCTGCTGACTTTGTGAAGTGTGTTTTTCCTGCTCTTGTCACATTCTTCTCCTCTTCCCTGTGTAACTGGAGACAAGTGCATTGCAGAACATCAACCAGTCAAATTACAGGAGGCTGTGTACAGCTGGATTACAGGCAAAACAGTAAGAGAAGAGCGGTGCATTCAAGTTTGAGTCTGTTGGAAAACAGCACAGGCAATGTTATTTATATTAAATGATTCCCACATCCTATCCAAAAACAATATTTGCAATACCATATATCTTAAATAGGGCCTATCACTTTGACATAACTGCAGTAACTTTAAATATAATTAAAAACTGCTAATATGAAATACTAGCCATTTATTTGTAATATAAATCAGTTTTTGAGAAATTAACCATTATGTGTTGCAACCCCTGGTCCTTAAGGAGTGAGTTACAAACAGGGTGAAGGGACCACTGCTTGAGGCAAATCTCGTACACCCAAGGACACATACCCACACACTTGCGCGCACACACACATACACAATAGTACACACATTTGCTGTCATACACACTTGTTCACACACTAACAGACTCTTGCACACTCATGTGCACTCATACTTGTGTACTCACACACACTCCCACACAAAACTTGCAGGTTTAATTTCAAAAAAAGAAAAGTGATGCATATCCTAGTAACAGGGACTATAGATGAACACCCTGCTTCCAATACATTTGGTGATTCATTTTGCTATGGAGGAAAAAAAAATCCAGTTGGGCTCAGAAGAAAAAATGACCTAAGTCATCTGAACCCAAGTCTTTCACAGCATGAAGGTGGGACTTCACAGCCCCCCAAGGAACCTCCACTGGAAAAAGACTCCAACACTGCATTCAAGAATGGAGGATATCAATTACAGACAAATGAGCACTTCAGTTGATACAAGAAGGGTACAGAATGCCATTCACCACACTACCCATCTCCTTTCTTCATGCTCAGAATACACAAAAAAACAATCATTCAAGAGTCATTTTATCAAGCAATTCAACAATTCCTAATGAACAGGGTGGTAATCTCAGTTCTAAAAGGCTTTTATGCCAATCTATTTATAGTTCCCAAAAAAGGTGGATCACTTTGTCCTACATTTGGATCTAAAGGAATTAAACCAATTTCTAAGTGTATACAAATTCAAGATGGGGATCCATTAGGTCAGTGATGGCAGCAATGGAACTAACATAGTACATGACATCACTGGACATCAAAGATACATACCTGCACGTGCTTATATGGCCCAAACACTACTGATACCTTCAAAACCATCATTATGAATTTGTGACCCTTCCATTTGGTTTAGCCACAGCACCAAGAGTGTTCAGCAAAGTGATAGCTCCCCTTATGGTTCACCTTTGATAAGTTGGAGTAAATGTAACCCCATACCTATATGATCTATTACTAAAAGCTTCTTCCCAGGAACTAATTCAAGAACATCTTCATCTCACCATGAAAATAATGAAGGAACATGGTTGGACAATCAACCTAAACAAATTTCAAATAGTTCCATAACAGAAAATACAATTCCTGGGTCTGATATTCGAGACAACCAGAACTCTCGGTCAGAAATTGCATGAGACCAGTGGGGAAAGGTTCACTATCATGTTGCACGCTATTGTGCGACCAACTAAAGGGCGGCATTAAAGAGTGATCCATTTAGCCACTGAGAATGTACAATATTGTATTGTATGAGGGTGCTCAAATGCTGATTAACCCCTTAGCTGCTGGAATGACCAGCACTGTGTTGAAATAAATTAGAAGTAAAGTAGTGTGCATTCAGCTGTCAGCTTCTCCTGTCTTTCAGACGGTGGTGCCTAGTGTTGGTGTAGAGTTGCTCCCCAATGAGACAGGAGAAGCTATCTGCTACCCTCCAGTGTGTCTAAAGTGGAAAAATACAGGAGATAGCCTCAAAAAGAGAAACTGTATCCCCAGCACAGCCCCGTGCTCTTACCACTGGTTTATCCTGCATTAAACAATGATCCATTTAGCCACTGATAATATACTGTAGTGTATTGTATGCGGGTCAAATGAGCGACACTTAAGCCCACGACATGAGACTCTCTCCCCTTTTAATGTGGGCGAGATTCTCATGTTGCCCTTTTTCATCATGGCGACATGAATAATGCTCCCTTTCGTTGGTTGCACAATAGTGTGAGACATTTTAAAAGGATAACGTGGGGAAAATGGTATCCACATTAGAAACAGTTCCTTTTGCACCGTTTCACATGCGACCCTTCCAACTAGAACTACTTCACCATTAATCCAGAACATTTACATCAAATTATAATGCTATCAAAGACCACCAAACAATCACTATTGAAATGGCATACAAGCCCAAAACTGTTAGCAGGAAGACAATTCTTGATAACAGAGTAGAAAATAATAATGACAGATGCCAGTCTGTTGGGATGGGGAGAAGTGTGCGACCTTCACTCCATTTAGGGCTGCTGGTCTCCAGCTGAGACAGCGTCTACTCAAAAATATTCTGGAGCTATGTGCCATATACAACACACTATTGACACAGACAAGCCTCCAACAGAATCTTCCCATTCGGATTCAATCCAACAATGTCACAGCAGTGGCTTACATCAGTCACACAGGATGGACAAAGAGGAAAGCAGTTTGACCAGCTGTTAGTAACATAGTAACATAGTTGATGAGGCTGAAAAAAAGACATGCGTCCATCAAGTTCAGCCGATGCCTTATCACCCCTGTTGATCCAGTGGAAAGCAAAAAAAAAAAAAAAACATATTGAAGCCATGTCAAGCTAAGCCCCAAGTGAGTAAAAAAAATTCCTTCCTGACTCGAAATTGCAGTCAGATATTTCTCTGGATCAGCATCATATCAGATTTGATATCAAGTGTCATATTTATGTAATATGTTATTTATGTGAATTGTCTGTAGGCTGTCTTATGGGTAACCTTGCTTTGTAAGATGGGCTGCAGTACTGAGAGGAGTAGCCTTTTACATTTGCGTTAGCACACATACAGATGTCATTACACTTCTGGTCATGGAGTTCAAGAGAACAGCAGAGGAGAGATGCACCATTTATAAAAAGCATACTGAGCTAATTTTATAGTAGTGCAAAGAAAAAACATAAAAGAGAGCTTTTTCTTGATCCATTTTAAGGGTGTATATAGTTTCTGATCCTCCTGGAAAGCTTGAACTCCTGTAAACGGATCAAATCTGTATCAGAACACAAGTCTCTTTAACCCTTTGACCAAATATGCAAAGCTGCAACATGGCCATCTGTTCACATGTCAAAAAAGTTTTATAAAGTTAATATTTTTGCATCTCAAGATGCCAGTTTTGGCCACAAATGTTTGCTGGCCGTTGTTCATTAGTGTTTCTTTCCTCCCTCTATTTTTGGGACTGCTTTGGAACATCCCCATGGTCCCTGAATCCCTCAATGATGCTAGAGAAAAGGAGATTTGTTGTACTTACCAATAAATCATTTTCTCTTAGTCCATTGAGGTATGCAGGGCATCCAGCCCACAGAAAACTATTTTCGACAGGGATGCCCTTCCATTCTTGGGATCTCTGTTTTAATGTCTACCTTCTTGACTTTGCTAAACGAAAACTGATGACAATTGGATTGGTGGAAGGGTACACCGAAGTGGGAGGAGTTTCAATTAGAGTGCCCTTCCTCCTATAGATATGCTCCTATACCCCATGGTTCCTGCATCCCTCATTGGACTAAGAGGAAGGGATTTATTGGTAAGTACAAAAATCCTCTAATTTCTACCAAATGGAACTGCATGAAATTTACAGTATTTTGGGGTTCTGACGAGTTGTAAACTTTCAGATTTCAGTTTCATTTGTCGAAACATTCAAAATTTATAAGCCTTTAAAAATTGGCATTTAACATAGAATAGATGTTCACACTATAACCATGGCATCACAGACATGTTACCTTAATACTGTAGTGCTTTTTTTACTGTATAAAACAAGGATACTATCACTGCTGGGAGATGCCTCTTCCAAAAGTTAGTATATGTCTAATGAAAAAAGGTGCAGTCTGCACACAGAATTTTCGATTTAAAAACAAAATGCAGTTCAAGCTTAAAATCTTTTGAAACAAGCGTCTGCCAGTGGTGGGGTACTTATGTAAAGTCTTCAATATTTATAATATTCATAATAATAATAAAGCTTTACTGCTCCTAAAGCTGCAGATGAAGTCAGGGATGCATTGTGGGGCTTGGGTAACAATGGGGAAGCAGAATGGGTATGAAAAGAGGCCCTTAATGCTCCCCTGGGAAGACACTGACTTGTGCAATACAGGTCCCCAAGACTCTCTGTTTGGGGCTTAAAGACCAACACAGTGAGCCTACGGGAACTGTGCAAGCAACTCAGAGACACAGACCTCCACATTGTGTTCCAGCTGAGGTGGTCAGTTTTCTGACCCCTCAACCAATGGCTGTCAGGAGCTGTTTTGGGTCTGCAAAGCGCAGCCCAAGGGTTTTTGGTAAGTCTGCTCCCATAGTAATATACTTACTAAAACATGATAATTGCCCTTTAGGCTTGACTTATTTGGTGTCTGTACATTTTCCACAACATGTAAACTGAAACGTTCTACAAAAATGTTTCATTTTACAACAACAAATTGTTGATATTTCTAAATTTTGAACATTCTCTTGAATCTGGACAATGAGTAACCACTGTTTTTTTTATAGGCTTTCTTAGAAGCTCCTGAATTATATGTGCCCCCTCTTGCACCACGTCCACTGCCAGCTGCTGAGATGTTACCAAAGAAACTAAGTGTGGCTGATGTAAAGTCTAAGTTCCCCAAAAATGCAGAAATGAGGGGATACTGTCCAGTTACCTATCTGGATGGAAAAAAAAGGTTTGCATAGTTATAATATATTGTGTAAAAATTAAACAAGTCATAGAGAACTGCTGAAATTAATTTTGTTAAATATTCTCATTTCATCTGATCCTACAGTGTTCATTGGGCCAGTAATACTGAACAACAAGTTGCTTTTGTATTATCAGCTTCACAGAACTCTATATTTTCTAATTTGCTAATTGCCTTTGCAAACACAGGCATTCTGATATTGTTGTGCAACACAATGTGTTGAAGACCTCTCTAGAATCAAGTGGGTTAAAAAAAATCCCATTTGGGATTTGCTTTGTCGTTCCCCTTATTACTGCTGCCTTGGTTTGCTGAATCCCTTGTACTATCTCTTGGCGGCGACTGTTGCCAGGCTCTTCCCAGGTGATTTTAAAGGACTGGATCTTAGTCTCTCTCCCCCCAAATTATCGCTTTCTTCCCTCCCAACTATTATGGGTCCACAGTTCTTCCCTTCCTAGCTCTGTTCGATCGCACTGTATACTTTACATCTCTTCCAATCATGGTTATTGGTCTGCGAGACCTGTCATCTCGCTCTCTACCACTTTACTCTGTTTTTTGTGGTGGGGAATCTAGAATTCCCTCCAGGTTTACATTCCAGCTTCTGCTTTTGGTCGGTGACTGGGGCTCACATCTTCTTTAAGCTTAGATTTTGGATATATGCTACAGAATTTTGAGCTTGCTCATACTCAGCTGTGGTTGTTTCATCAAGTTCGCCACCTACTAACCTCGTTGAATTTGAAGGGCTATTCCCCCCGAGCCCCCACGGTTTTGTAGCATCTCATCTCTCATTCCCCTTCTCCTTAGAGGATTCTCTCCTGTTTATACCAGTTATTTCTTGAATCTGACACGTCTGTCCCTGTATGGTTCACTGGGAATCTCAGTTAGAATGCCACTTAGACCTGCAACAGTGGTAAAAACTCTTTGCTCATAACTTTCGCCACTATTGTGATTCTGTCTTGAGAGAAACAAACTATAAACTCCTTACTAGGTGGTATAAAACACCTCATTTGTTAGTAAATATTTTTCCTGGTTGCTACTTCTCATGCTGGAGTATGATTCAAGATTTCGTCGGAAGACCAATCTGCCAAGATATCCTTAGCTTCTTTTCCCTCTGTGGGCAAGTCACTTTGGGCCTGACCTAAACAAGGTCATTAGTGGTGCTACTGGTGGCAAGAGCACTCTTCTGTCTCAGATTTCATCCACATGTCCCTTTTTTAACAGGAAGATGGACGATTTCATTCCTCTGGCAAATACGGGCCACAGAGGGGTGAACTCCCTCAGGCCTTCCAGGCCCATCCCACCCCAAAACCCAAACAGGCTTGACAGAGCATGGCTCTTAAAGCCAACATCTTGAGGAAAAAGTTTTTCTTGGAGGATGTCATATCCACCATGATCCAAGCTAGAAACCATGTTTCCAAAGTGTATCATAGGATCTAGTCCATCTTTTACCAGTGGTGCTTTGATAGGGATATATCTTCTCAGACCTCTAACCTCCCTATGGTCTTGGAATTCTTACAGGATGGCATGAACAAAGGTCTGAGCCTGCGCTCTATCACGGTATGGATCTCAGCCTTTTCTGTCGTCTTCCAGAAGTGTATTGCTTACTTACAGGAAGTTAAATCCTTTGTTCATGGGGTCACTCAAGCCTTCCCCTCTTTTAGGGATCTCATGCCCCAGTGGGACCTAAACTTAGTCTTGAGCATTCTTCAGAGAACTCCCTTTGAGCCTCTTTTACTGGTTCCCTTGTGTTTTTATGGCACGCACAATGGCTTTTATTTTAGCCATGTTTCTGAATGAAGGGTTGCTGAATTACAGTCCTTGTCTTTCCGGATATTTCTCCAGGACAAGAGTTTCTTACCTAATGTTGTTTCTACTTTTCACAGATACTAGGAAATTACCATTCCTTCCTTTTGTCCTTACCCTTCTACAAATAGGAAAAGGATCTTCACCTTTTAGATGTATTTCTATGCCCTAGGTATTATGTGAATGGTATGCAGCCTTTTAGAAAGGCAGACTCCCTCCTTGTCGTCCCTGAGTGTGCAAGAGCAGGTCAGGCTGCATCCAAAGTCACTATTTCTTCTTGGATCAAGACTACCAAATTCCAGGTGTATGTAATAAGAAAGATACCCATTCCTTTCAGAGTCATGGCACACTCCACCAGATCTGGAGGTGCCTCCTGGCCCTACAAGAATCAGGTCTCCACAGAACAGCTGTGCAAGTCAGCAACATGGTTCTCCTTGTGCACGTTTAATTAAACACTTCCATGCCAGTGTTCTGGCATCGGCTGAGGACAGCTTTGGACAGAAAGTTCTTCCAGTGATTGTGCCTGTTATAGGACTCTTTTTTACTTTTAGCTACACCCTGTCCAGTAGTTTGAGCCCTGTTGGTTCTTGTTTGGTGGTTTGCTGTGTCAGTTCGATGTCCGTTGACACCTGAGTTTACATGATGCCAGTTTAGTCCTGTGGAACACTGGTATTCTGTGGGGAGAGCTTTTTCTTTTTTCCCCTCCCTGGAATCTTTATGAATGCTTTGGTATATCCTCATGGTTTCAGTGTTCTATATTAGACATAAAATAGGATTTTAGTGAACTCACAACTAAATCCTTTTCTCTTAGACCATATGGGACACAGGGCTCCCACCCTGAGGAATAAAAAACGTGTTTCCTCCCCCGGACAGGGGAATCCTTGTATATTCTTTGTTCAGAGGTTTCCCTTCTTTTCTTCACACTTTAGGTACTTTCTCAGTTCCACTTTGCTATATGTGAATCTGGAGGAAGAGGAGGGAGTCTCCACATCAAAGATCTTGTGTTTTTTAGAGGGATAGTAATACTTAAAATGTAAAAAAAATATATGTTGTAGGGTTTATCCCCCTGAGTAAAACAAGGGAACTCCCACTGCTGAAAGGTGTTTTATTCAAAAGTTATTACAGCTCAAAGTTGAACTTTTTTAGGTGCAATATCACAGTGGCCTGAAATTGTATGGAGATTTATGGTCCTGGGACCAGAGCTGTCCATAGATGGTATAGCAACAGTGCCACTGTACAGTTTCAGGCCACTGTGATATTGCATCTACAAAATTCAACTTTGAGCTGTAATAACTTTTGAATAAAACACCTTTCAGCAGCGAGAGTACCCTTATTTTACTCAGGGGGATAAACCCTACAAAATATTTTTTTTTACATTTTAAGTATTACTATCCCTTTAAGTGCCCTGCCCTGACCAAGCGGTCCCAGGAAGGTGCGCAGAGAGGACTCCGGTCTGAATTCGGAGCACCCTGCTCCGTATCAGCCATAGTGCGCTCGGGCAGTCAGTACTGCACATGACTGCAGCACCTCCAGTGAGAAGAGAGGCTCCAGACACCAGCCAAGGTTGCTGGGTGGCACTGTGGCCCGTGTACACAGGGTTTAAAACTAGTATGAAATAAGAGTAAAGGATTGAACTAAAACCATATTTTCAGCCTTCTTGTTTCATTTTAATATTGCTATGACTTCACCAACAAGGGCAGTCCAGCTCAAAAATGCAAGGCAAATCTCCTATATATAAAAGCACCAGAAAACCCCCATCATGCTCTTTAGCCTGCTTGGGCCTTGCCAGTGAGGTGTAGCTTGATTCTCCAGGAACTGAGAGCAAGGGATCACTCTCTGGTATACTCGGTACCCTTACAGGAATAGTAATGTTTCACAAAAACAGCAGCTCCAATTAATCTTCATAGTATTTGGGCCATGGAGAGTGTTATATCAATACTGTCAAAGCTGTAGTTCAAGAGTAATTGAATGATAAAGTATCCCCCTCCCACCCTTTTACCTAGTGTAAGCCACCTCCCCTCAGATGTGGAATCTGGTCACTTGACCAGACAGCTCTCAGCATGGGACAATCTTCTTACTGTGAGCATAAGGAAAACCCTGCCCCCTTGACAGGTTTTTCTTTATGCTCACTGAAGATTGCCACACTCTGCGATCCATCCCAACAGTCTTGCTGCTCTGAGGTGAGCAGTGTTACATCAGTAAAAGGGGTGGGAGTGGGATACTTTGTCATTCAATTACTCTAGTGAGCAAAAGGAAAAACCTGTCAAGGGGGGCAGGGTTTTGCTTATGCTCACAGTAAGAAGATTGTCCCTTGTTGTGAGCTGTCCAGTCAAGTGACCAGATTCCACATCTGAGGCAAAGAGGCTTACACTAGGTAAAAGGGGCGGGAGGGGCATACTTTATCATTCAATTACTCTTGAACTACAACTCTGACAGTATTGAAATAACAATCTCCATGGCCCAAATACTATGAAGATTAATTGCAGCTGCTTTTATTTTGAAACATTACTATCCCTTTAAGCCCTTAAGGACTGGCCGCACATGCACGCGGCCAGCACTTAAGGACCACGGACCTTTTTTTTTTTATTTTTGATCCTGGTTCAGGGCTTCCCGAACGGCGTGCAGCCGCACGGGGAGCCCTGAAATCCATGATGGTCCTGGCACATCATGGGTCCTTATGGCCATTGGCTCGCCAACCAATGACGTACCAGGACTGGCAAGGGTCCTTAAGGGGTTAAGGAGACCAAAATAAACAGAAATGAACTCACTGACAAAATTCATATTATTTGCTTCTTTGATGGCTAGCCTCATTTGCATTTTAGACCTATGTATAAATGCAATCCATCTCAGAAGTTTAAGAAAAATCTCCTCTGCATGATAATAGCTGTCAGCCCTCTTGGGCTTTGCAAGTGACATGTAGCATATCTGGAGTACCCAATATCTTTAGGGACACAAAGACGAAGAAATAAATTCACAGAGGTGAAAACTAAAGAAGGCTGAAACTTACATCTTTGACTGACTAAAGCTCATATGCAGAAAATAGTTTCCTATTTCAGAGATGGATTGCCTTTGTGGATAAAGTAAGTCTGATAAGAATGGGAGGGCACCAGAGAGCTAAAATGTGAAGTTCCTTTTCTGGGTATAAGAATAAAACAAACAAATCATATGTGTCTGTTTGTACTCAGTGAGTATTCATCTCTGTGATTTATTATTTTTAAAGCCTAGTGTATAGCCCTAGGGGGTACTACTTACTCAGGACATGGATACCTTCCTCCTAGTGCATAAAGAAATCAGCTGCACTTCACCAACAAGGCAAAAACGTGCATCTGTATATAGATTTTGCCAGGAATTTCGGAGCTGTGGAAAGGGCCTGACCAAAATGCAAATGGAGATTTTTTTTTCAGTTTCTAATGTTACTAGAAAGCCTACATTATAAGCTACTGTGAGGTACAGAACAAGCAAATTATATGTTTTTGTTTTTACTCTCCACAGCTGAAAGAACTGAAGCAATCTGGAGCAAACTAACTTCACCATAGGGGATGTATAAACATTCCCAAAATTACTATTTATTAAAATGGGGATTTTAACACCTTGAATGCTAACGAGGTTTCCAGTGTGTTCTAGCATAGAGTGGGTTATAATCTTAATTTAAATAATTAGGAATGCTTATTTGCCCCTATGGTGCAGTTGTTTGCTGCAGAATTGCCCCAGTTAGTATATTAGCTTACTGAGTTTTTATCTCTGTGATTTGAGTTTTTGAAACACTAGAGGGGGAGATGCACTAAGCTGTGATGGGAAAGTGATGAAATAGAGATGACTTCTACTATGTTTATCGATGGAGATAAACCACTTACATTTCTCCAACTTTGGATAGACTCCATAGAATAACAAAGGAACTGGAGAAGTGATATCACTAGAGAAGTCATCTCCACTTTATCACCTCTTAGTGCATAATCTCCCTAGGGATGTCTCTTTAAATGTAATGGAAACTAATGAGACCCAAGATGGCTGAAATGCATGTCTGGGATTGTTGTTCTTATTAAGAGGAGAGTTGTCCTTGTGTGTAGGGTCATACCTATTCAAAGAGATAATTATCCTTTCTAATGGCATGAGAGAGCTAAAATGTGAATCTTCTGAGTGGTGATTAGTAGTAGAACAAGCAAATGATTTGTTTTTAATGCTACAAGTTTTTAGCTCTGTGATTTTTTTTTTCCAAAGATTTTTCAATCTCATTCCCAAATTTCCAAACTCAGGCACCGAAGAGACAGCAAACTGTTTGACTGTAGTTATCTTGGAAACATATCAACCTGTCTGTCTTCCTGATTTTGATCTACTGCTATGCTTTTTTCTTCTTAAGATATGAAGCCCTTGTTCCTGGACACATAGAAAAAGCTGTGGAATATAGAGATAAAATATATATATTTGAGAATGAAGAAAAGCTGCAGAAATTTATGAGGTAAGTATTTTTTGTGTTCAGTTTTCTGTCTCTAGAAGAGCTAGAAGTAATAGGAAAACACTATTGTAGCCTCTTATATTAAATTAATATTGCATGATACAAAGTCTATTGAGAATTAATAAAGATAAGAATAACCAAAGGGAAATTTAATTTCCTTGTAAATAGTATATGTAATTCATTTAAGGCACAGTAACTTTCAATGTTGTCTTATATTAAAAAGATAACAGTAATAACAGACATTTATGAGAATGTCTGCTCATCTCCATTATACTCTTGATTTCTAAATGTACAGTCTCCTTTTCCAAGCTAGCGAACACAAGCTACAAGGAATGGAGCTTTTCCCTTGAGTTCCAGACAGAGATATTATTGTTTGCAGTATATATGAGAGGCAAATATAGTCAAGTTGATACCTTTATTGGCTAACTAAGCAGATTTAGGATGCAAGCTTTCAAGACCTCTTAGGTCTCTTCCTCATGCATGTTATACCACATGCCTGAGGAAGTTTGTTTGGTGTAGTAGAACTCTGGGAAAGGTAAAAGGCATTAATCAGAGTACAGAAGCATCTCAGACTTTTAGTTAAGCTCTCTGCACAATGAAGAAGAATAAGAATTGAAAGGGGCATATGCTAAAAAGGAAAGATGTGAATAAGATGCACCTTTTGACTTAAGCTTAAGCCTAAGTAAGAAAAAACTTCATTGTATTTATCTGTGTATGTATTATAAAGGGTTTTACCAGGAAGAAAACATTGAGATTTCTCTTATTTTCAAGTATGTTCCAGAGAGCATTTACAATACAAACTTACACATGTATATACAAATAAAAAAGGAAAATAAAAAGAATTTATACTTAAATGTTTTAAATACAAAGAAACATTTATTTCTGTTTTCAACTTGGAAGATTTTTTTTATTGTGAAGAGCTGGAATGATCATACTTCTCAGGCAGTGTGGTAGCTTTCCAGAGAAGTGGTTATAAACTAGGCAAGAAGGGTATATCTAAATTGGATTATTAGCCAGTTTAGTTCTTTAACACTTTGAGTGCCAAAGGGCTTTCCAACACATTGAAAACAATCTGTTGGATACCTTTCTGGAACTTAAAGGGTTAAACATATCACAATGATGGACCACATAATTTCACTGAAAACCAAAGTGTATAGTGAATTCTACGTAGTGGAGATTTTACAAAGATGGATTTGTGGTGCAGAAGCATATATTACATCCCACAGTTGATGACTGGCATTAACACATTATACATTTGCTGGCTAGGGGACTGAGACAGGAATTGCTTCTAAACAGAGTGCCAACTTCAACCCTCTGAGTGCCAGAGGGGTATGCAACACATTGTGTTGCAATGTTTTGCGTACCCCTCTGGCACTCAAAGGGTTAAGATAAAGTGTCCAGTTAATTTCTCAATATAAAGACCAAATGTGAGGCTGAGGTCTAGCCCCACACCAAGATATCTGTAGGAGTTAAGTGGTGCCAGTTATGATTAGGCTTTGTTACCACGGTTAAATATGTATTGTGGAGTTTAAGTGATTTGTCCTTTGTGGCAATTTGGTCATTGATTAAGAACAGTTTGTTTTTAGTGGTCCAGCTTTCAAACTCAGAGAAGTATTTCGGTAATACATCCCTGAGTTGTGATATGTATGGATTTTAAATGTAGATTATGGTGTTGTCTGCTCAGAAAATGATTTGCAAACCATGGGCTGATCAATTATAAATAGTGAAAGTAGAAAGGGGCTGATCGTATACCAAGCTGTCTTGGATCTACAGTATGAGGGAGGGACAGTGAGTAATTAAGGGAGAGGGGGACAAAGATAGAAAAAAGGGAGGGAAATAGAGATCAAGAGAGGTAGAAATCAAGGAGGTGAGTGAGAGATCAAGGGAGGGAGAGCAAGGAAGAGAGAGAGGGGCAGAGGGACATAAATATATATTTACACACACATACCCAGGGCAAATAAGGGGTGTCTTATATTCAGGACTTTTTCGAAGAAATCAAAAACTGTAGATTGGGGTTTCTTTTACATCTGGGGTTGCCCTATAATCAAGAAAGTCCTCTACTTTTGAAGTCTGTTATCAGGGAGGTGGTACCAGACTGGCACATCTGACTGTATCTCCCTTGTTTCCAGTAATTTAGGATAATATAATATTTTTATGCTGTACAATTTAGTCAATAGTGTGTATCTTGATCCAATTGTTTTTTAAGAATTTCAATAAACTGGATTTAACAATCTACTTCTTCATTTTTTGTTTGCTTTTATATGCTTACTAGTTGAACAGCCCGTGTACACGGGCCACAGTGCCAGGCAGCAACAGCTGAGGTGCAGTCATGTACAGTAAAGACTGCCCGTGCCATGGCTGATAACGGACGGGGGTGCTCCGAATTCAGACTGTAGTCCTCCATGTGGTGCGCAGAGAGGACTACAGTCTAAATTCAGAGTGCCCCGCTCCGTTATCAGCTGCAGCACGGGCAATCTGTACTGTGAATTACTGCAGCGCGCGCAGCCGTCTGTACTGCACATGACAGCTTCTGACAAACATACATTAGCAAATTATTATATAGGATTCCTAAGCGCTAAGTCCTTTTTGTTATTTTGTGTATGTTTTGTGTGAAGAAGTGAGTGGAAGATCTTGGTCTAAGCTACTGAGAACAGGTATTATATAATATATATCTAATATAGTAAGTGTTACCATCCCTTTAAATCGATACTCTGTACTTGTTTTAAGCATTAGTGTGCCTCTAACCCTTTGAGCACCAGAGGGGAGTGCAATGCCTTCTGGCACTAAAAAGCAGTGCATTTATCTGTAACTAGAGTCTGGTTGAATGTAACTTACACCACCTTCCCTATTGGCTTTAGGAACTCATCACCCCGCCCACCCCCCCCCCCAAAAAAAAAAAAAGCTCCAGTGTACTTTGCAGTTAATGTGTTTGTGTGTTTCTAGACTCCCAGAAAAATATTGGAACCTGAAACTTCCATCTAAACTTCCACCAAAAATGGAACCTATTATGTTGACTTCACTTCCATTAACAGGATACCTTGAACAGGTTGGTTTTATTTTATCTTAAAGCTCTCTTTAATGTACGGATCTGCAACAAATAGCTCATGAGTAGCTATTCTCCACTCCAATCAGTTATCAATCTCTCTGGCCAGCCAGAGTCAGGCCCAGAAGCAGCCAATCTGGGCAGCTTTCATCTGTGGTGCCTAGCAGGAGCCAATCAAAGAGCTGATAGTAATGCAGGTAGAGAGCTCACACCATATCCATGTTTTTTCTGTCCCACACTGCTGTAATAGCTCTTGATAGTCTCTTGTTTACATATTAACCCTTTGCATGCCAGAGGGGGTACACAACGCATTGCAGAGCAATGCGTTGCGTACCCCTCTGGCACTCAAGGGGTTAAACTGCATACTTTGTCAAGACTACTTATATACAGAGAGTGCAGTTCTGCTAGGGTCCAGCATCCAAGGGTGCCCTATCCGCTCCAGGGTCCAATAGGTTCTATAAATGCCTATGAAAATCACTAGTTACAGCACTGGATATATATTAATTGTTGTGGGCAGTCGCCACAGAGCGACTCGATATTCACTCACCCATTGTAACAAAAGTGGCATACTTTGTTATATTTGTGAATGTTTCAACCCCTTAAGGACCAGCAAGCGCGGCCAGCACTTAACCCCTTAAGAACTGTCCGCAAGCGCACGTGGCCGGTACTTAAGGACCTTTTTTTCGCGATCCATTCATGGCTTCCCGAATGGCATGCAGCAGCGCAGGGAGCCCTGGATTCCATGACGTACATGTACGTTTTTATTCCTTTAAGGACATACATGCCTTGACTTATATGTATGTCATGGGTCCTTAAGGGGTTAAGTACCATGGAACATGTTTTTTTTTTTTTTTTTTTTTGGTTAATGGAATCAGAGGTCCCAGAATGGTGTGCAGCTGCTCAGACACCCCTGAACTCCTTACAATCCTTAAGAACATATACGGCATATATGTCATAGGTCCTTAACACATGTTTTCCCCATAACATATATGTACTTTCTTGGTCCTTAAGGGGTTAATAAACCACACTAATAACGTTAAACATGCAAAGTAATAAGGGATATTGTTCTTAAAGACTGTAAGGCATTATCAATAAGAAAATCTGGGGCTCACTGGAGAGCCACAGGTTTTGTCATCTGAAAGTGGATTTCATTTGCTAAGAATGATACTGTATATTGTAACAGAATTGTATCACCTTGCACTATCATGGAGGCCACTTGCTTTGGAGGTGGTTTAATATATGCAGTTAAGAATTTATACATATTCTCCACTCTACATTTTCAACACATATTTTGGAGTATCTCAGTACATCTTTAACTGATTAAAAGTATATCCCATTAAATAAAAGGTTGGTGACACCTGCTTTAAAGTTTTGCTCCTGCCCACCCTTCTAAAGCTATTCAGCCCCATCCCCGTTGAAGTCCTTGTGATTTTTTGCAGGAAAAACAAGGGGTTATTTCTGGGCAACTTACTGTTATGATCTCTTATTTAGAAACTGTGATTTAAAGTGTAAGTTTTAGTATCACATTTTAAGCCAGAAATGTTAAAAATCATAATGTAATTTGACAGTATTTTCATCATTTTGTTGCAAAATGACAGAAATATTAATTTAAAATATTGAAGATTGATATAGGTAACTATGGTGTGTAATATAACATCAGAATTTGAAGATAATTTGTTAAAACTTAAATTAATAATTTCATTTTAAAATATATTATTTGATTTGATGTTAATTTAACTATGCACAGTGTTTAGATTTTTAAATACACTTTCAATGTTTTAATTAGTATACAAACACAATTAGTTTGTTTTAATTAGTATACAAATTGTTTACCAACACAGTGTTTTGTTTTGAACATAGGGCCCTTAATAGAACTTGCTCTATGTTGGACACAGGTTTTCACAAGACCTTATGTGCCTCTCAATTTAAATAACCTAACGATATTGCGAGCTATAATTTATTGACCTTTTCTTGTGTTATCGAGGAGGGTGAGGCACCGGTGAACAGATTGGTATGGGACAGGAGGGTTTAAAGAGGAGTGAGCCTACGGTTTCCACCTTTTCTTAAAAAAAATACCGGCTATGGCATTCCCTCCATAGACTTAACATTGGACAGAAGCCAATTTTTTACTGGCCTGCCGGTAAAATACCGGCTGGGTGGCAACCCTAAGTGAGCCCTGGCACTATTTTTAGGATGCTGCACAAGGGAACTTAACAGAAAGAAGCAAGCAATGCAATGTCCATTATTGTAAAGGTATACTGCCCTGCTGGTGGCATGTAATTGTGTGCTACCTTGCTGGTCTTGTGCTATACCAACTAACATCCAAGGAATTAATAATGCAACCTACTGCAAAACATAATAATCCTTACATGTTCTTTAACTTTAGAGGCTATTATGTAGAATGTACATTCTTGTGGCAAAATGTAAGGAGCTTATAATAGTCTTGCTATGTATTGCATGTGATATCTTTATAAACTCTCATTTTATGTATGCTTTTCTGTGACCTAAAAACATTTTGGCAGTTTTAAAAAGAGCTTTCAAAATCACTTATACTTTGTACTAGCCAATGTTTATTTAGGCATGTAACCCTTTTAGTGACTGACAGTTAAAGGGATAGTAATACTTAAGATGTATAAAAAAGATGTGTAAAATATATGTTGTAGGGTTTATGTCCACGAATAAAACAAGGGTACTCCCACTGCTGAGAGATATTTCATTAAAAAATTCTAACACCCCAAACTTGAATTTTTTTAGGTGCAATATCACAGTGGCCTGAAAATTTACAGTGGCGCTGTTGCTACTCCATCCTATGGAGATTTATGGTCTACGGACCAGAGCAGCCCATAGGATGGCGTAGCAACAGCGCCACTGTAAATTTTCAGGCCACTGTGATATTGCACCTAAAAATGCAAGCTGTTATAATTTTTTAATAAACTATCTCTCAGCAGTGGGAGTACCCTTGTTTTAGTCAGGGGGATAAACCCTACAACATATATCTTTTTATATTTTAAGTATTACTATCCCTTTAAATGTCAGTGAGAGGGGAATGTAATGTTGGGCTAATACAGGAAGTGTCTGCACAGCGTGCCTTAACTGGAATAATGTATACATTAAAAGAACTCAGAATCTATTTTTGTTTTAAAAAGCACTAATATAGAATATAGATGATGTATGCTAAAGTTGTTTTTAGTTTACAGGGCCCCTTTAAAGAGGAACTTTCACCACCCACAAGACCCCTCCGAATGAATTATTTATATAATAAATGGCAAAATGTGGGCAGTTTCACCTACTAAACCATTCCACTGTAGTTCAAACTGTAGCCCCGCATGTTCAGCAGAGATGAGGGAGAGCTCAGCCATCTTTCCCATGTTACAGCGCTCTCCCCATCTTCTGCCTTCCCCTTCCAGCAGCACGTCTAAACCGCTGCCTGCAAGCAGCAAGGACATGAAGGAGCAAACTGGGCAATTAATACACTGTAAAAACCAACGTCCTGCACTGATAAGTATTCATTGCACATCTTGCCCCTTCATGCCTCTGCTTAGATGTGCTGCTGGAGGAAAATGGGAAGGTGCTGGCTGGCCAGCAAGTTATTCCAAGGTGATAGTTCCTCTTTAATGTAATTTCATTGTTTAGTAGTTGTCTGGCCCTTGATTAATTGTTTTTTTTTTTTTTTTTCTTCTTGCCATTGAGGAAAAAAGTCTGGACACCCAGGCTATATATATGGATTTCACTATTGTATTATAACCTAATAAAGTATTCTAATGTTTTTGTCACTGTTTAGGGAGCAGCAATGGCTTTAATAAAAGCGCTAAATGAAGTAGGCTGCTTAAAACCTAAGTATCCATTTTTAAGTGTAAAGAGATCGGCTCTCCTGTATATTGCTTTTCACTTGAAAGGTAAGGAATTATGGGCTTTATTCATCATGATAAAGAAGTGCAATTTTGGAGCAAACCAACTATACAAATAGAGCTGAAATAATTCTGCAAATTTCCATTGATTTAAAAGGGACTTTTAACCTCTGCAATGCTAGAGAACTCTCTAGTGCATTTAAAGCCAATTTAAATCAAAGGTCCCTTATTTGTTTGTAGTGGATTACTGGTACTGAGCGCCCCTAACACTAAATTTTGTGTATCTTTAATGTTCATTCTCCCCTATGGTGCAGTTGGATTGCTCTAGGATTGTAACTCTTTAGATTGATGGATAAGACTCTGTGTACTGTTTCTGCATTACCAATGAGGAAAGATATAAAAGATATAAAATATGTTTGAGACAGTGTATGTGTTCAGAGGGAATATTAAAGTCACCTAAAATCACAGATATTGAAATTTAACCCTTGGATGCTACAGATGCTTTCAACCCATTGCTTTGCAATAAACTGGAGATACCTCTAATCCCTTGGGTTAGCATTTTAGGGGTTAAATAGGACGATTTATGATCTTAGCCCAAATAAATAATGATGACTTTGCATCACTAACAAATAACAAAAATAGAATAATGTTTATTTAATATATTGCTGCTGAGCAGGGGCTCGATACTGTTAGCCCTGCTAAAAAAAAAAAAGACAGTTGTGAAAACAAAACCAGCAGTAATTGTACGCACCAACAGTCAAAAACAAAGTCCATAAGAAACAACTGAAAACAAAGCGCAAGTAGCATACTACTAATTATGTTCAGTATTACCATGTGTTTTGTGGTTACATTTTCTGCCGGGAATCCTGTGCCTCAGAGTTGAAGCGTAGAAGCCACAACGACGGTTTTAATACTTTGAGTGCCAGAGTGGTACGGAACACATCTTTTCAACAAAAGCAAAACAGAATACATTCACACATGCTCTCTAATGACAAAACAAATGAAGAAGTGTGAAGTTAAGCATTAGACGGCCTAGCTTCACTAAAGGTTGATGCAGCGGCAATATGATTTTGTCGATGTATTCGAAACACTTCTACATTTCATATACAAGGAGGTCAATGTATGTCGGATAAAGTTGGAGAAAGAAGAATGTCAAATGGGAGCACTATATGTCGAAATACAAATGGAGAAAGTTAGTATGTCGAATGGGATCAATATATGTTGAATTACTAATGGGGGTTAATATGTCAAAGGGGGGCACTGAAAGTCAGATTCCTAACATGTTGTGCAGCATGGGGAACAACACCATTGTGCACTATATACACTGCCTGACACCCCCAGCCTTCTTCCCTTGGCCACTGGTAACCACAGATACCAATGTACACTGTCTGACCCTCTCCAGCCTTTTCCACTTGCCCAGTGCTAGCCACAAATCTCCATGACCACTGCCAGGACAAGGGAAAAAGTAGCCACTTCTTTGTCCTCATCCTGGCCCTCCATGGGGGCAGCAGGCAGCTTGGTACCGTTCGCTTCCGCATTCCTGTTGTCTCTCATGTGCAGGCGCGCATATGCTGGGTAGCAGCCAGTGACGTTGCACTTGCTTTTGTAGCCTCCCGTGCGATTGGCTTAATCATTTTCCTGCCTCCTCCAGACTATTTAACGGCCTGGAGTCTGGGCATAGTTGCCCTTTCGTGGTGTTCCAGTGCTGTAGCTTCTTGTGTTTGCTCTGTCTCATTGTGACCTTTGCTTGGCTTCTGATCCTCCTCTGTGTCTGTTCCTTGGCCTTGTCTAACTATCCGCATTGGTTCTGACCTGTGGCTCTGGCTGACTACCTGCTCAGTGTATGACCTTTGGTATTGTCTGACTACCCATATTGGTCTGACCTAGGCTCTGGCTGACTACCCCTTCCGTATTTGCCTCCGGGCTAGGATATTACCTCCTAGGTATTGCCCATGGTGCTGCTTACTACCGCTTTGTATGTGCCTTAAACCCTAGCATTCTAGGGTCCTGTGTGCAATCCTCTCTCCCTCTCGGGTAGGCTGTGGCCTTCCTGTAGGTTGAACCGTAGGCTAGGTTCTATCTCCTTCGCTGCCTCTGTTTGGAGTTTTGTGTAGTGCAGGCCTCGGCTCAGTGTACAGCTCCTGGGAAGTGTACTGTAGCGCTGTCCTCATGCCTGCCTCTGGGGGGATTTGGGGAAGTGCTTATTACCTGTATCATTCCTTAATAAAGGTGGTGTTAATCTAACTGTACCTGTGTCTTGTCCTCATTTACATTGGTCACCATGACAAGAAGGCTGGAGAGGGTCAGATAGTGTACATTCCTTAAAAAAGGTGGTGTTAATCTTACTGTATCTGTGTCTTGTCCTCATTTACATTTGTCACTGTGATAGTACGAAAGGGCCATGAGTACTGAAGGTACAGTCAACCCACCAGTTCCGAGCATTCTGGCCAGAATGGACATATAGGATCAACATATTGATCAGTTATCATTGGCTATGCAAACGCTCATAAACCTTATGGCACACTTAGACCGTTCTGCCCGTCAACCGGTGGCCTCCTCAGAGTCGGCATCGGCTGTGCTTACGAATCCTGAGGCTAGTGTTGCCCCGAGGGTTGTCTGGATCCGCTCTACTCCCTCAATGCTATGAAGGGGAACCTACTCTTTGCCGTGGGTTCCTCAATCAATTGGGCATTTTCCTAGAGCTGGTACCGCATGTGTTCCCGAATTAACAAAGCAAGGTTGGGCTCATGATTTCCCTTTTGTCAGGCAAGGCATTGGCGTGGGCCAACCCTCTTTGGGAGACGGATATCCAAGATCTCTAATTTTATGGAGTTTGTGGCTGCTTTTCGAAGGGTCTTTGATGTTTCGGCCCAAGCTGCTTCCACAGCCAAGCAACTCATGACTATCTGCCAGGGCACGCGTACGGTAGCCGAGTATGCGATCGAATTCCCTACTCTGGCGGCAGAGGTAGGCTGGAATAACAATGCACTAGTAGCTGTGTTTTCACAAGGGTTGAGTGACTCGATTAAGGACGAGAATGCAGCCCGTGAGCTGCTGGTGGATTTGGACAAACTCATTACATTTTCAATCCTGATGGATACCAGGATCAGAGAGAGACCTTCTTTTAACGAGAATATGCATAGGCCTTCGTCTCGTTTCCCACCTAGTTTTACGCTCCCACCCATTCCTCCCTCGCTTCCCAGTTCTGAGTCCTTCGGAGGTGAGCCTATGCAGCTAGGTTTCACGCGCGTCTCGGTGGAGGAGGCTTGCTGTCGGAGAGGGGGCCTCTGTCTATACTGTGGAAAGCTGGGTAACTTGTTGCGGTGATGTCCCCTCCGGCCAGAAAACGCCCGCACCTAGGGTTATGTTGGGGACAGACCCTGGGTGGAGTTTCGCAGTACCCAGAGATCCTGCAAGGGAAACCGATCCTTGAGGTGATTCTGTCTTGGTCTGTGTCATCTGTGATTGCCCCAGCCTTAATAGACTCTGGGGCTGCTGTGTATTTCATTGATGCGAAATTTGCGTCCAAGCATTCTATTCCTCTGCTGCCTTGTTCCTCCGTATTGGCTATTGAGGCCATTGAAGGAAGGCCCTACAACCATCACATGTTATGCATGAGACTTGTCCCTTGTCTCTGAAGGTAGGGGCACTTCACGTGGAGACACTTCAGTTTCAGGTCATAAACTCTCCTCATTATGCTATCATTTTGGGGTTTCTCTGGCTGCAGACGCGTAACCCCAGAATAGACTGTCAGACATGCGACATGCGACATTGTGTCATGGTCTCCCCGTTGTACTAAGTCCTGCCTAGAGCAGCCTATGAGAATACTGTATGCCTCTTCCTCTTTACCTGCAGAGTACCAGTCCTATAGTGAGGTATTTAACAAGGTAGAGGCTACTACGTTACCGGCACACAGGCTTTACGACTGTACTATTTATTTGATTCTGGGTGCCAAACCTCCCATGGAGGAGTATATAACTGATGCCCTATCGAGAGGGGTTATTCGCAAATCCGCAAATGGGGAGCTAAAACTATGTATCGACTTCAGAGGTCTGAATAAGCATATGGTCAAAAACGCATACCCCATTCTGTTAATCACCAAGCTATTTGATCAGATTAAGGACTCAACGGTGTTTACAAGCTTGATCTGAGGGCCGCTTACAACCTAGCAAGAATTAAAGAGGGCCACGAGTGGAAGACAGTGTTTAACATCTGGAGCGGGCATTATGAATATTTGCTGATGCCTTTCAGTTTGTGCAAAGCTCCCGCTGTCTTCCAAGAATTCATCAATGATGTATTGAGAGATCTACTGCCACGTTGTGTACCGACCTTATCAGCTCATCAGTTAGATGTCTCTATGGTCTTGCAAATATTGAAGGAGAATAAGTTGTTTTGCATATTGGAAAAAATATGAATTCCATAAATCCCAAGTGACATTCTTGGGCTATGTGATCTCCTCGTCTGGTTTGGCTATGGACCTGCAAAAGCTTTCTGCAGTCCTGCAATGGCCACTCCCGGTTGGATTGAAGCTCATACAGAGATTTTTGGGCTTCACAAACTACTATAGGAAGTTTATACGAAACTTCTCCACTGTAGTTAAACCAGTCACTGACATGACTCATAAGGGGGCAAATCCGACTGACTGGTCTCCCAGTGCCCTTCGGGCCTTTGAGAATCTGAAGTCTAGTACTCCGATCTTGGCACATCCGAATCCTGCCCTGCCCTTTACCCTGGAGGTTGGTGTGTCTGAGTCAGGAGTAGGTGCCCTCCTGTCCCAGCGCTCAGCTCCCCGTAAAACCTTGCTTCCTTGTGAGGTTTTTTCTAAAAAATTGTCTAAGGCGGAGAGTCTGTATGACATTGGCAATCGTGAACTACTCGCCATTATTCTTGCTCTTCAAGAATGGCAATACTAACTGGAGGGGACCAGCACCCCGATTCTTATTCTCACACTGTCACGGTTCTTTTAAAGACTCTCAGACCAGTATGTAAAATAAAACACAGTTTTATTTAGCAATAATAACACATAAGGTCGCCCTCTAGTGGCGGTTGGGTGTACATAAATGATAGTGACTGGAAAATACAAAGTTAAATGCACAAACGGAAAGCAAGTACACATTTACCACCAAGGAAGGGGTATAACCCCGGAGGGTTAAGTCCTTTATAAATATTAGTTTCAAAGGAACTGTTTGGCACGCCCTGGGTATGAGTAGGTTACGCTTAAGGTAACCACAAAGGGTTAAGTCCTTGATTATGAACAGTCTCTTAAGTGTATGCTTGGCACGCCCAAGGTGTAGATAAGCTGTGCTGAAGAAATGTTCACCAACAAGTGGATAGGGACTGTCTCGCCACGGTGTGTAGTATAGCAGAGCCCAATAGCCCCCCACGGGCGTACCTACAGGAATGGCTACTGCTGGTGCAAGTGATCTTAGCCCCACGGATGTGTATCGAACCGGCCTGCAGTGCAAGAGCTCCCAAGCCTCTTCAGACTCTACCGGACTGAGTATAATGAGACAGGGCCCAAAGCCCAACAGAAGTAGTACCGAAATGCTAGTGCTAAAGCCTGTGCCCGTCACCACTCGGTATAACGGAATCGCCCAGTGTATACAACGAGAGAGATAGAGAGCCAAAGCGCCCAACCGGCCTAATAGGAAGTGAACACTCTACTGGGATGGTATCGAGTTGCCGACGGAGAGCGGCCAACTCAGCAAGAGTTTCACTATGAACGAGGCTCACACTGGAGTAGGGAGAGTGGGACCGAGACAGCACTGGTAGGGTTAAAAGGCACGTTTACACAAGGCTTTTCTGCGGTAGCACAGCACTGCGGTCTGAGGGAGGCGCACACAGCTCTGCACGATAGTAACACTGCACTGCACGAAGTAACACCAGGCAAGACAGCCACACAAGTACTGGAACAGTGGATGATAATGTCGCGACGGCGACAAACCGGAACGTGGGTCTTCTGGAACACGCTGGAGGTGATCTTGCGGGAGGAAGTCAGCAAGGCCGGATCGGAGCACGTAGGAGGTAGTCGTACCAGCCGGGTCATACACAAGCAGGAACGTCAGCCAAGCAGAGTCGAGATCCGGAGGAGATAGTCAGACGAGCCGGGTCATACACAAGCAGGAACGTCAGCCAAGCAGAGTCGAGATCCGGAGGAGATAGTCAGACGAGCCGGGTCATACACAAGCAGGAACACTGGAGAATGGTCAGGGCTAGCCAAATCGGTACACAGGAATCAGAAACGTAGCAACAGAACAACTGGCTCAGAAACACCACGAAAGGGCGCCTGACAGATGGAATTGCCAGGTATAAAAAGGAAACCAAGGGGCGGGCCAAACTAAGTGAACAAATCACCCTTGTACATAGCAGAGAGTGACAGCTAGATCACAGGCACTGTGATACACAGATCACAAGAATCTTACATATCTGTCAGAGGCCAAAAGGCTATCTCCATGGCAAGATGGGCCCTGTGCCTTTCAAGATTCAATTTTATGGTCTCTTATCTTCCTGGCTCCAAGAATATTAGAGCGGATGCATTTCCCGGCAGTTTGGGGCTGAGCCTGAGGCAGAGAGTGCCCCTGTTCCTATCATTCCCTCCGACCGTATTTTGGCTACCATACGTACGAGTATTACCTCGCCATTGTGAGAGGAGATATTGACCTCTCAAGCTTCCGCACCAGTGGACAAACCCAGGGGGAGATGTTTTGTGCCCGAGCCCCTTCAGACCAGATTGCTGGAGTCATATCATTCTTCGAAGGCTGGAGGGCATATTGGTAGAGACCAACTGATAAGGTCCATTTCTCTGCTCTTCTGGTGGCCTAGCTTGAGAGCAGACAGCTCCGCATTTGTAGCAGTTGGTTCCACGTGTGCTCGAACTAAGAATCCTAGACATCTCCCAGTGGGCCTCCTGCAACCGATTCCAAATGGTGAGGGTCAGACAGTGTACATGGGGATCTGTGGTTACCAGTGGGCAAGGAAAGAAGGCTGGGGGTGTCAGGCAGTGTATATGGGGCTAACACACAATGATGTTGTTCCCCATGCTGTACAACATGTTAGAAATCTGACATACAGTGCCCCCCTTTGGCATATTAGGCCCCGCCTTAGTAATGCGACATATATTGCTCCTATTTGACATATTGACTTTCTCCATTAGTATTTCGATGTATAGTGCTCCGATTCGACATTCTTCTTTTTCCAGTTTTATTTGACATACACAGACCTCCTTGTATATAAAATGTAGAAGTGTTTTGAATACACTGACAAAATCATATTGCCACAGCATAGATCTTTAGTGAATCTAGAACATCTAACACCTAATTTGACCTTTCTGTTGTCAATTGTACGCCTATTTCTTTGGACTTTGACTTTTAGCGTGTTTTTTTAGGCAGTAGTTTAAGTCGTAGTTGGATAAAAGCAGACAGCCCCACTTTGTTAGTATGACGATATGTGTGGCCTACACCGGTTTTGTTTTACCGTGGTTCTATAATAGAAAATCCATAAAACACGTTTGCAAAATACACGTTGCTTGTTTTTACTCTAATGCCAGTTTTGGTGCGGCTAATAGTATCAAGCCCTATATCCACCTCTTCCCTCATAAAACATGTAGCCCATCCCCATCAGACACTCTCATATATAATAAAAGTATAAGGAGGAATAGTAGATTTATGTATTCCCCATAAATACCCTAGATCTCATGCTTAATCCCAGGATCCAGATCCTGAAAAGTTTGCAAATAATTAGAGGTATCCAAAAGCTGCCTCAAGATTTCACCCCTGCATCATGTTTTATCCATTATAACCAGGGCCCCCCTTTTATCTGCAGGTTTAAAAATGACTTCCTCCCATTTACTAATTTATCTCAACAATTTATAGATCTCCTTAAATTCGCCATTCTTTTCTTAACCCTTTGACTACCCATTGCGTACCCCTCTGGCAATCAAAGGGTTAAATTCCACAAATCCTGATTTTACCAGTGTTATATATTCTTCAACTATATTGTTAGTCTGTGGCAGTTGGAAATTACTCTTTCCACATAAAGATATATTCAAAAGGTTAAAAGTGGAATATTCATCTCCTTATTAGAATTCCATATATTAGGATTACTTACAAAAAATGCCTTCAGTCTGATGACCTTAAAGAACCTCTATAACATTATCTCTAATTGAAAATAATCTGGTTGAGATACCTCAACTAACAACATCTCTTTATAAAATTGTCCATATGCTTTCCTGTCAAATCCAACTAAAAGTATTCATCAACGGAAGGGGGTGGGAATTCTCGGATGGAGTGTATTTTAAATTATTTAAATTGGTTTGTGCCTTTCCATTTTGTTCACTGTTGTTTAATATAGCATGAAGCTCCAAAACTGCTGCACTTTGTGTTTAAAAATGCTCTTAGTTTATGAGAATTCAAGTTGTCCTCCAAATATATTGTGTTACTAACAGTATTTAATGCCTTTTAGCACATAATCATTGGAATTCAGACTACATACGAAACAAATACAAGAAAAAGATGGAGCAATTTGTGGAGTGTTGTGAACTCATTACTTACCTGGGAAATAAGATGACTCGCAAGTACAAAGAGCCGGAAAGAAGACCCCTTGATTTTGATTTCAAATTGCAGTCTTTTTTGTCACTTAAAAACGTGGACCCAATGTGCATTTAAATGTGTACAAATTAGTAAACTTGTGATTTTTTTTTTTACATAAAAGAAAACTGAAATGTTTATCTCCTTAACTGCGGCCGGCAGTTAAGGGCCACGGAACTTTTTTGTTTTGCGTTTTCGATTCAAGGGTCCCCAAGTGGCCTGCAGCCAAGGACGTTTTCCCATGACGGTCCTGGCACTTCATGGGTCCTTAACCCTTTGAGTGCCAGAGGGGTCTACAATGCTTTGTGGGCCCCTCTGGCACTCAAACGGTTAAGGATTTAACCCCTTGAGGACTGTCCGCGCATGCACTCGGCCGCCACTTAACCCCTTAACGGTCATAGCACGTCATGGGTAGATCTGACTTAACGACCCATGACGTGCTATGACCTTCATGGAATTCCGGGCTCCCCCCGTAGCTGCACGCCGTTCAGGGAGTCCGGAACGGGAAACAAAGGAAAAAAAAAAAAGGTCTGTGGTCCTTAAGTGCCGGCCGCTTGTGCTCAAGGCCTGTCCTTAAGGGGTTAAGGACCAGGGACCATTTTTTTTCCTTTGAAATCCGATTCCGGACTCCCCAAACAGCGTGCAGCCACGCGGGGACCCTGGAATTCCATTACGATCCAAGGGGTTAAAGTTTCAGATTTGTGCAGATATTTTGTTTACATTGTAAGTTCAGTAAATGTTTATTTTACAGTTTTTGCTTTACTGTCACTTTATTGGATGTACTCCAATGTATTACCTCTCTAGCATCCAAAGGATTAAAATGTGAAATCCTTTATTAAAAGAATGCTTGAATAAAATTGAAGTTAAAATTCATAATAACATTATTCTGTGTAAGAAGAAAAAAATTATCTATCAGTTTTCTCTTAAAAGTGGAACTGCGTGAAACTAACACCTAATTAATTAGGTGATCTTGAAAGAGCTTTTTGTTAGCCGTTTCTTACCTGAAACAATATTTTATGAGATATTTAGCTTTATTTATTTGTCAGTTTATACAAATCTGCCATGCCTTCCAGATACTAACATTACACACTGCTAATGTCTACTCTACTGGTAGTTAACTTTCAGTGAAAGAAAGAATTATTATTATTATTATTATTATTATGTAATGCCATGTTGAAATGTACCTGTAGAGTGCCACTGCGATATGGCATATGAGCTTAGCCAGCTGTTCCTGCTGTGCCAAGCCTGTATGTCATACTGCTGAATTTCAGTTGCTGCATAAGCCAGTATTACCGGCATGAAGCGGCCAATAGTGCTGGGAGTTCAATTGATGTGACGCATGGGAGCAACATGGCTCCCCTTCTTCCACTCCTACCTGAACTGCCTTGATGTGGGCAGTGGCATCAGTAGACTGTAGGTAGAAACCTCACAGGGGAAGTGGGATGAGACTTGCACCACTGAATGTGAATGAACATTATGTGTGTTTGTGGGACCACTTCCTTGGGGGTTTAGATGAATGCCCTTCCAATTAGTTTCACATTTTCTCTTAGTCATCTGATATAATTTATGATACAAATCACAACACAAAAGTTATACAGAACTTTAAATTAAAAGAAACAAAGCTCAATACATTGAATATAGTGCAGATGCCACCCCACCTGTGAGATTCCTCCACACAGTACACTGACATCACTACTTCCTTAAGGCTTTGTACTGAAGTGCACACATCAGACAAGTTTGTGTCCACACTTTGTGTCTTACACATGTGATGAACAAAAATGACATCTGTTTCTGGATCCAGGACATTGTGTCACATTCCAAGGCACCTTACGTCATGAGAATGTGCAACTGAGATTTTGTTTTTTCCTGTTTTGAATTAAGACATATTACACATAGTGTATCTATCTATCTCTTCTGTTTTCTCCATTGTTCAATTTTTATTATTGCCTTAAGACTCCAAAGCCTTACTCTTCTGGCTTTATCGGTGACTTGTAATATGGAGTCTGAACAGGTAAAAACCTATTATTACTACTGCAGATATGCAAAGCTGAATTCCATACTTTGACAAGTAATACTGAGTTTGAGTAGCAAAGCAGTATATCCTTTATCAGTCTCCATATTACCAGTCAGTGATCAAACTGGAAGAAGAGGAAGGCCTCACCAAACAGTACAGTTATCACTGTCAATTGGATGAGTGACTCAAGCTAGTATTAACCTTGAAGTACCAGAATAGAACAGAGGTAAAGTACACATGTCCATTCCATCAAACTACTTTAGCGATTACTATTCCTTTAAACAGTATTCCTATTCCTTCCTGAGGCAGCTCAAGCATGAGTGGAGGAGGAAGCAGTAGGGAGAAGGTAAAAGAAGGGGGAGAGAGTTTGCACCTCACTCACGTTTCACTCCTGAATGTCAAACACTTTTTTTCTTGTAATCACTTTCACAATGCTGTTAATCCAAAAGCTGCCATCTTCCCAAGGCTGGAACAAGGGTTTGCTGGGCCAGCTGTGAGACAAATTGTGGTACCACTTTTCAATTTTTTTAAGCACAAAATAAAATTAAAAAACAAGCCCCCCCCCCCAAAAAAAAAATAAATAAAATTATTTAAGAACTCCAATTGTGGAGTGTATCATCTGTACCAAGGGAGGGTGTGGGGGTGACAATTCTCTAATTCCCTATGGGGTTTTTAACTCCTTGAATGCTAGAAGTCTCCAACACCTTTCAAAGCAATGCACTGGTGACCTCACAAGCATTCAAAAGTTTAAAATCTTTCACTCTATTTAAAGGGGATTTATCACCCCAGAAAAACTGTTTGTTAAAAGTTAGATTACCTAGCCATTAGGTGGAATTCTTTAATATGTATAATTTTTAAGTTATCTTTTGCCAAAAATTAACATTTAAAGACTGCACTTCCGTATAGATTGCAGGTATACCCTCAGTCTATAACTCCGCCTCTGCTCCCCTCCCTCTATCCAGCATCCTCTGACGGTGGAGGCTTTCTGTCTGTAAGCCAGAGCGGTCTCATTGGCAAGATATCGATATCTAGCCAATGAGATCACTGCAGCCTACAGACAGAAGCCTCCGTCAACGGAGGAGGCTGGCTAGAGGGAGGGGAGCAGAGGCAGAGTGACGGACTGCGGTTACAGAGCAGGTAACTACAGTCTATATGGAAGTGCAGTCTTTAAATATTAATTTTCGGCATCAGACAATTCAAAAAAATATTAAAGAATTCCACCTAATGGATAGTTAATCTAATGTTTAACAAACATTTGTACTGGGGTGATAGATCCCCACCACCCTCATGGTGCATTTGGATAGCTTCACAATAGCTCCTCTTTACCATGATGAATAAGCTTTGTATGTATGTATGTATGTATATCTTTATTTATATGGCGCCACACAATGTACGCAGCGCCTTACAATAGAAGTAAGTTACATTAAATAAGAGGGGCTAAAATAAATGCCACATTCATAGAAACATTAGGAGAGAGGTCCCTGCCCCAAGGAGCTTACAGTCTAAATGGGTAATAGGAGACAGACAACAGGGTAAAAGGTTGTCAAGTGCTGAGGATACAAGTGCTGGCTTTGGCAAAAGGTAGTGCATGGCCCTAGTGCTTCAGAAGATAAGATTTCTGGGTAGACTTAAAGACAGAGGGGGATTGTTCTAGACATAGGGAAAGGGTATGGATTTCCAGAGGTAGGGAGCAGAAAGCGAGAAAGGTTTGAGACGGGATAGGGCAGAGGGTGAGGAAAGATGATAATCCATCAAATACAGTTCACTCTTTGAATTCCGAAGAGGTATGTATGACATCCAATACATTGAATTGCAATGCATTAGATACCTTCCTGGCACTCAAAAAGTTAACCTCTGACCTCTGTACTACCACTACAGGGGTATGTAATGTATTCTTCAATAAGTTATACCTTGACGAGCATTCGGGGGCGAAAGTAATTATACTAGTGATGCCACAAAGCTTACATTTTAAATGGAACCACAAATCTAAATTATGGAGCCACAAGTGAGATAACAAAACGTGCACAATTAAAATAATGGAAACACAAATTATAACACAGAGATGATAATTAGAATAGAGCTTCATTACTGATACCACTTACCACAGTAGCCATAGAATCACCACACATATTGCCCCATTTAAAGCCTTGAGGGCCAAAGGTGTTGGGATTTTTTAAATGTTATTTTATTCCCTAGTGTAAAATTGTTTAATTCCTTTGCTGAATAGTAGTGGGCAATTTCAAGTAAATTGAGGTAGCAGCGCTTTTAGGAATCCATTCTGGGGAACTTTTTGAGTAAGTTAGAACCTAATAGTTCCTCCCACTCCCTAGTGTCCTTCCTGACATGATTTACCTTTGAATCTGCAAGAGGCTGAGAGGTATCCAACACAGTGTCAGTGCCAGTGGCATGGCACTCAATTTCTGGTTTAGGGTAACAATAATGCTTAATTGCATGCTATATATTGGGTAGGGAATTATGTACCAAATCTAAACAATTTAACATAGCACAGTCAGGTAAAGGCTGTGCTAAGCAGTTCCAGAGTAACTTACGTCGGTGGAAGCAACGTCACATAGGCTAGGACCTCCTCCTCCTGACTCCTTCTCTTCTACATGGAATTTCCATGAGAACCTCAGGAAGAAGAAGGAGGCAAAGCAAAGCGAAAACAGTCGACTGGGGGGGGGAGGCAGAACTTGGAAATGTCTCACTTCCAAATTCTGTCCCCACCACTGCAGTCAATGTTTTTTTTTTATTGAATAACTTTATCTTATATATCTCCTAGTTCTATAAACAGTTAGTCCAGAAATATTTGGACACGGACACAATTTTCATAATTTTGGCTATGTTTGCCACCAAAATGGATTTGAAATGAAACAACTGAGATGCAATTGAAGTGCAGACTTTCAGCTTTAATTCAAGGGGTTGAACAAAAATATTGTATGAAACGTTTAGGAATTGCAACCATTTTCATACACAGTCCCCTTATTTCAGGGGCTCAAATGTTATTGGACATATTAACACAATCATAAATAAAATGTTCATTCTTAATACTTTGTCGAGAATCCTTTGCAGACAATGACTGCTTGGAATCTAGAATGCATGAACATCACCAAATGCTTGGTTTCCTCTTTTATTATGCTTTGCCAGGCCTTTACTGCAGCTGTCCTCAGTTGTTTATTCGTGGGTCTTTCAGCCGTAAGTTTTGTCTTCAGCAAGTCAAATGCATGCTCGATCGGGTTGAGATCAGGTGATGGACTCAGCCATTGCAAAATATTCCACTTCTTTGTCTTAAAAAACTCCTGGGTTGCTTTCGCAGTATGTTTTGGGTCATTGTCCATCTGTAAAGTGAAGTGGCGTTCAATCATCTTCGCTGAATTTGGCTGAATCTGAGCAGACAATACATCCCTATACACTTCTGAATTCATCCAGCTGCTTCTGTCTTTTGTCAGATCATCAATATAGACTAGTGACCCAGTGCCATTGGAAGCCATGCATGCCCATGCCATCACACTGCCTCCACCGTGTTTTACAGATGATGTGGTATGCTTTGGATCATGAGCCGTTCCAATCCTTCTCCATACTTTTTTCTCCCCCATCATTCTGGTACAGGTTGATCTTAGTTTCTTCTGTCCAAAGAATGCTGTTCCAGAACTGGGCTGGCTTTTTTAGATGTTTTTGGCAAAGTCTAATCTGTCATTTCTATTGTTGAGGCTTATGAATGGATTGCACCTTGTGGTGAACCCTCTGTATTTGCTCTCTTGCATCTTAATTGTAGACTTGGATATTGATATGCCTACCTCCTTGAGAGTGTTCTTCACTTGGCTGGATACTGTGAAAGGGTTTTTCTTTACCATGGAAAGGATCCTACGATCATCCACCACTGTTGTCTTCTGTGGACTTCCAGGCCTTTTTGTGTTGCAGAGCTCACCAGCGTGTTTTTTTTTTCTCAGAATGTACCAAACTATTGATTTGGCCACGCCTAATGTTCCTGCTATCTCTCAGGTGGATTTTTTTTTTTGCAGCCTAAGGATGGCTGGTTTCACTTGCATTGAGAGCTCCTTGGACCACATGTTGTGGGTTCACAACAAGAGCTTCCAAATGCAAATGCCACACCTGGAATCAACTCAATACCTTTTACCTGCTTAATTGATAAAGGCATAACGAAGGAATCGCCCACACCTGTCCATGAAACAGCTTTTGAGCCAATTGTCCAATTACCTTTGGTCCCTTGAAAAAGAGGGGGTACATATTAACCATTTGACTGCCAGAGGGGAATGCATGTTACTGCCTGCCTACCTACCTACTTGTTGCCGCTTAATGCCTTCTGCTTGAGGGGGGCCGATGGTGATGGTATGGCAAGTGGCATGGCAGAGACTAGCCCTCCTCTCTCCCTCCCTAACAGACAGCATGTAAACAGCTGGAGCTGGACACATACCTCCCAACATTTCAAATGACCAAAGAGGGACACACACTTTTGTATTAGGGTGTGTTGCTGTGGATGTGGCGCTTCTAAGAACTTATAGGTTACTTCATGACCTATAGATGGTTTTTTTATGTAATTGAATTATGTAACTGGGTGTTTGGTATGAGTACCCTGTCCATGGTTCTGAGACAGAAATTCTATGTCTCTGTTCAGGCCATTATTTAAAGCATTAAACTGGAGCATTAACTTAACCTCCCATATTTTTATGTCCCTCTGCCATGGACAAGGTACCCATACCAAACACCCAGTTACACCATAAGATCAATGGTACCTTCACCTGCAAATCATCCAGTGTAATATACCTCATAATGGGCTACATTCTATTGCAGGTACTAAATGTTAACACCCGTTTTATCAAACATTTTCCTATTGAAGTCTATGGAGAAAACAGGAGATACAAGCAGAGATAAAATTAGCACCTGTAATAGAATTTAGCCCCATATGTGCAAAATGTGTAACAGCTCTTTATGTGGGTGAAACTGGATAGCCTTTACATAAAAGGTTTAATTCCCACAGATCCAGTGTTAATAATAAAAAGACAGAGAAACCATTTTGCCAAAATGGACACAGTGTCAGGGACATTAAACTGACTGTACCGATGGGACTGTTCGCACTCACAGTGGCAGGAAAATATGGAAGGTTAAATTAATGCTCCAGTTTAATGCTTTAAATAATGGCCTGAAAAGAGACAGAGAATTTATGTCCCATTATCACATTGTGGATTAACCTTTACAACAGTCACAATGGGATTGTAAATATCTTTGACTCCTCAGAGGAAGACTGCAAGTTACATCACACTCCTGCCGCTTTAAAATCTCTCCCACCTTCCACGTTGTGTTCCCTCTAACCTTTTGCTCCCTCCCACCTTCCCAGTTGTTTTTGGTCGATCCCACATTCCTCCTACCTTCCACCCTCTCCATGCTGCAGTAAGAGTGATAAATAAATACAGAGAGAGAGAGTGCGTGTGTATGTGTGTGTGTGGTTTCAACTTACTTGTCAAAAGGTTTAGGTTGGCTGGTTGACTGTGTTTGTGTTTGCAAACATGTCAGTGCCACAGAGATATCCAATGCATTATATAGGTCAGTGTCACTGAAAGGGGTTATCCCCTTATGACTGTCCTTTCACCTCCACAGACCTATCCAATGCACTGGATACCTCTTTACCAGTGAAATAATTCACCCTTCACCCAAACAGGTACTGAATGCATTGGTTACCTCAGTTCCAATGCCCCTTTCACTGGTACAAAAACATATCTAATGCATTCTACACCTCTTTGCCACTGACAGGGGGTCAGAGGGTTAATCTTTAGCTCCCTGAGCTATACTCCGTGTGTGTGTGTGTGATTTCCCTGTCACAAAGCTATCCAATGCATTCAATAACTCTTTGGTGGTGAAAGGGTTAATCAATCCCGTGGCAAAGTGCTATTCAATGAATTGGATAGCAGAGTGCCACAGAAAGGGTTAACCATTCCATTGCCATTTCACTGCCACAGACCAATGCATTGGGTATGTCTTTAGCATTTAAAGGAATAGTAATGTTTCATAATAAAAGCAGATCTAATTAATCTTCATAGTATTTGGGCCTTGGAGAGTGTTATTTCAATTCTGTCAGAGTTGTAGTTCAAGAGTAATTAAATGATAAAGTACCCCCTCCCACCCCTTCTACTGATGTAACACTGTTCAGCTTAGAGCAGCAGGGAATGTCCAGGTAAATTGCAGAGAGGGACAATCTTCAATTAAGATAAGGGAAAAAGCTGAAAAACCTGTCAAGGGGGGCAGGGTTTACATTGTTCTGACTGTAAGAATATTGACCCTTGATGTGAGCTGTCTGGTCTATGGACTGGATTCCACATCTGAGGAGTGGGGGCTTACACTAGGTAAAAGGGGCGGGAGGGGGAAACTTTATCATTCAATTACTCTTGAACTACAACGCTCACAGTAATTAAATAATGCTCTCTATGGCTTAAATACCAAGAAGATTAATTGGAGCTTATGTTTTTGTGAAACATTATTATCACTTTAAAGCCCGCTCAAAGGGTTAGCCTATTCAGATTCACAGACCTATACAATATATTACATAAGTCTGCCACAAAAGATTTAACCCTATCCTTGGCAGAGGGGTCTCCAACCTATAGGCCATTTCTTTAACCCTTCCAGTCCTACAGACATATCAAAAGCTTTGCTATGCATTACATACTTCTTTGCCTGATTGATTGCGTCAGGCTTCCCTGACTGACGGCCGCAGACTCCCCTTTGCCTCATTGCCTAACCCTGCACTTTGCCTCCCCTCCTATACAACACATTGCGTTACAATGTATTGCATTGGATACTGTTCTTACACTCAAACTATACACTGCCACTATGTAGAAAAAAACAAATCAGACCTGCTCACATGTATACTACCAACGAATGAATGTACAGTAAAAAAAAATTAGATAATATGTCCAGCACTTTACTGACTTGCAGCTCTAATGAGAATGACCCTCCTCCCCACCCCCAATGATGTCGGCATACGCCATGCTTGCTTTGCTGCTATGTCTCCCTTGCATGACAACTTCCAATCAACATACATCCCTGCTGTATGAGGAGCTTGACATCTTCACAGGGCACTACCATGCTTTAAATGCACATAGGTATGAACATTTAAAGTATTGTAGCACCCTGTGAGGACGTCAAATGGCTGGAATGCATGTTAATACCAACACGTCCTGCAAGGGACACACACACAGCAGTGAAGTTAGCGGCTGCCAATTCAAGCATCCCGCACTGTGCCTTGGGGGGGGGGGGGGTTGTGCTCATTACAGCTCCAGGTAAATGAAGTGCTCCACGTCTGAAGAGGTATGATCTAATTTTTAAACGTACATTAATTCTTATGTGGAATGCGTGTGACCAGCTCTGATTTTTTATTTTGTACATTCTGTGAGCTGTAGGATTACCAAATTTTACCCTTTGAGTGTTACAAAGGTATCCAACAGATTCCAAACAATGTGTTGCATACTCCAGTGGCACTCAAACTATTATCACACGGGCAACGCAGTGCCAAGACTGCTAGTATCTACTATGAAATAAGGGAGTCATCTGTCTTCTCACACAATTCTAATAACGTTCCTAATACCCCATTTTTGGGGGACCATCTAGTTACAATCATCTAGGAACTAAAACTGAACCCTAATATTCTTGTAAGTAGATAAGACGAAGGGAGTGGAGGATTTTAGTATTTTTATTCATCACACAAATACTGCTACTCTTAGATGTGCTTAGCGCTGGTTTTTCTTTCTTCTCTCAGACTTAGGGCTCGATCCAAATGTTTACGCCAAAAAGCCGGTAGGGCAAAATGGATACCGACTGACAAAAGAAAATGTCTAAGTCGGTATTCAAATGTCCAACCAGCAAAAAGCACAAAGGATGATAGGCCATAAAAATGGTCTTGTGGCCAAACATCCATTTTGTGTGTTAAGTTCCCCAAACAGTGCTAGATAGCAGCAGTATTGGGAACTTTACAGTAAAAAAGCTAACAATCGGTGCCTGACATATTACCGGTCATCTGCTGTCTGTCTCCTTCTGTCTTCATTCTGCTTTCTCTTCATTCTTCTGTCTTGTATCTTCTTTCTTCTCTTCGGTCTTCTTGTATCTGTAAAACAAAAAAAATTATGAATACAATGCAGAATAATATAATACATAGTTTAACCCCTTAAGTGCCAGAAGGGCAATGCGTTGCGGACCTCTCTGGGGCTCAAAGAGTTAAGCAATGTATTAGTGCCCAGGTTTACTTGAAATATGCTGCATCATTATTTGAAGAAATAAGCCATTATAGTAAAGTTGCGCCAAAATTATATGTCCAAAAAACATAATATACTTAGCTTAATAATAATGTCTCCTGTGCTGTGCGTGGCCGCAGAGGAGGCGGCCACCTAGACATTGCTGTGTGTCACAGATCCCCCCTTCTGCCTCACAGGCTGATGCCCGTTCTGCAATGAGGAGATTTAAGCAGAGACTGCCTTTATATATGTGCAGTCTCTGATACAATTCCCTCACAGCCATTGGCTGAGATGTGCTTACGCACATTCCAGCCAATCAGATTCATGCAACTCTGCTTTAAACTGATTGGCTGGGATGTGCGTAAGCACATCTCAGCCAATGGCTGTAAGTGAATTGGATCAGAGACTGCCCATATATAATGGCAGTCTCTGCTCAAATTACCTCATTGTGGAACAGGCATTGGCCCGTGAGGCAGAAGAAGGGGGTATCTGTGGCACACAGCAATGTCTCTGCGGCCGCACACTAAGTATTTTATCATTATGTTTTCTGGACATATGATATTGGTGCAACATTATTATAATGGCTTATTTCTTCAAATAATGATGGCGGCATATTTCAATAAGTCTGGGCACTAATACATTGCTTAACTTTTTGAGCCCCAGGAAGGTCTGCAGCGCATTGCAGGGGTTAAACCATGTATTATATTATACTGCATTGTATTCATACTTTTTTTTTGTTTTACAAATATACAAAGACTAAAGAGAAGAAAGAAGACTGAAGAGAAGGACTGAAGATGACCAGCACGCTGAGGACTCTGCTAGACCACCAGGATTAATGGTACGGGTTACTTTTAATAAGATGTTGTTTTTTAACTTAGGTTAACCCTATGAATGTCAGCAGGATAATTATACCCCACTGGCACTCACAGGGTTAATTCTACTACCCTTTGACACATTTTTCATACTTTGGATGTATTGATGTGGGGGCTTAGGGCCCCATGCCAATACATCCACTGTGGACTTAGTTTTTTTTTTTATTCAGGTTCTGCGTCGGCTATTTGAAGGTCAGATAAGGGACTCAAGTCACAAAAAAAATGGGTCTTAGGGCTCGATCCAAATGTTGGCGTCGCCAGAAAAAACTGGCGACGCTGGTTTTAACGTCAACTGAGCAATGCAAATGTTCCACTAGTAACAAGCGACGCCAGTTCTGAAACACACTTCGCCGGTCGCCAGAACAGCAAGATCTCACCCATAGAGGATAATGTACAAGCGATGCCAAAAGCTATTCAAATGTTGGAGTTAGGGCTAACGCGAGTTAAATTGCAACATTTCTCTCCAGAAATCTAACGCCTATTTTTTTTGGAGAACAGCACACCACACAGAGTAAAAAAACCAACATCTCCAGTTCTGAACAGCATTCTCTGTGCTTTTCCCTACCCAGCCACTAGGGGAACACAGAGAAGGCTTTCAACACCATGGACAGCTTTGAATGCCATAGGGATGTGCACTGCTCACCCCTGTGGCATTCAAAGGGTTACAATCAATAAAACTAGTACACGAAGCACTACACAATGCCCCCTTCCACATACCCCCCCCTTAGTATGTCACATATATTGCATATATGTGACATACTAACCCCATCCACATCCACCTCATGGACTTCCATGTAGTGAACAAATCTGTCTTTTATTCCACAATTAACCCTTTGAGTACCATAGAGGTAGGAAAGCATTGCTTAGCATGTTTCCTACCCCTCTGGTACCCAAAGGGTTAATAGGCAAGGTATGGACTACATACCTTGCCTGTATATATGTGTGTGTGTGTGTGTGTGTGTGTTTTAAACTTTTTTTTTATTAAATACTATTATTACACATTAGTTTAACTTAGATCTCATTCATTTTTAATGCCCTACCTCCTGTGTCCCATTGCTATTAGTACTTCTGCTCCACTCTCCTTCAAACCGAGAGTGGAGCAAAAGTACTAATAGCAATGGGACAAAGGAGCTAGAACATTATAAATGGATGAGATCTAAGTTAAAATACAACTGAGGGAGCAGGCTGCACTGTGACTGCAGTGCTTCCCTCATCTCCATTCATAAAAACTTCCATTGCTGCAGGTGGCTGTGAAGCCCGCAGCATAATACAGTATAAGCCTGGGGACTAGAGAGCTATTGGAGGAAGCGGGAGGAGGGGACAAAGACATAGGAGGAAGCGGGTGGTAGGCTTGTATTTGCTGCCCGCTTCCTCCGATACCTCTCCTCAAGCGTTGGCTTTGTGCCCGGCTGCCTGACTCACACTTTGTACATTCGTCCCTTCTCACAATGCGTTGTACAATGCAATGAGGTGGATGTGGATGGGGTTAGTATGTCACATATATGCAATATATGTGACATACTAAGGGGGGGGATGTGGAAGGGGGCATTGTGTAGTGCTTGGTGTACTAGTTTTATTGATTGTAACCCTTTGAATGCCACAGGGGTGAGCAGTGCACATCCCTATGGCATTCAAAGCTGTCCATGGTGCTGAAAGCCTTCTCTGTGTTCCCCTAGTGGCTGGGTAGGGAAGCACAGAGAAAGCTGTTCAGAACTGTCGAAGTGTATTTTGGATTTTCTGACTGAACTTTCTACTATGGTGTGCTGTGATTGGCTGTGGTGCTAGGTAACATTTTTATCGTGTGTTTTTAGGTAAGATTTTCTATGGGACGCAGGTTTAAGGTTAACGTGTATTTTGTTGGTTATCGCTCGTTAGCCTTTCTGGGTAAGGAAGATTTGAATCTCACGTTACCTGGTCTTGCTTAAAGGGATAGTAACACTTCATTTTAACTTTATTTTATTTTGTAGGCATTAAAAAAACATGAAGAATGATATAAGTCTTATCTCTCAAACCTTTATGGTTTATGAGATATTCACAAAGTTTCCCCCTCCCGCCCCTTTTACCTAGTGTAAGCCATCTCTTCTCAGATGTGAATCTGGTTGTATGACCAGACAGATAACAGAAGGGGACACTCTTCTTTGTATGAAAACAATGAAAGCCCTTCCCCCCCTTGACAAGCTTTTCAGCTTTTTCCCTTATCTTAATTGAAGATTGTCCCTCTCTGCAGTCTACCTGGGCACCTCCCTTCTGATCTAGCTGAACGGGGGGGGGGGGATACTTTGCTTGTGACTATCTCTTAAACCATAAAGGTTTGAGAGATAAGACTTATATCATTATTCATGTTTTTTTAATGCCTACAAAATAAAATAAAGATAAAACGAAGTATTACTATCCCTTTAACGTGCGAAGGCAGTTTTTTTCTTCACGTTGGTTTTAACGCCAACATTTGGATCGAGCCCTTAATTTTCCTGGGATAACTTGAGTACCTTATCGGATCTTCATGGCTAACGCAGACACTTGAATTTCAAATGATGGTGTTTTCATAATTTGCTATGGGTGAAAACACCTCTTAACTTTATCACACATTTTTTTTTTGTTGGTATTTTTTCACAGCACAGGCATTTGAATAGCTTACTATGCTTGAAAAAATGCTTTTCGTGCCCTTAATGTCCAAACAAATTACACGTTCAGAAAATGGCATTATTAACACCAATTCTAACTTAAAAAAAAAAAGTACCTACAAAAGAAAAGTGGGGCAAACCAACAGCATTATAGAGGAGAAAAACAATTCTCCAAATTCCCATTGTTTTAAAGGGAGTGTTTAATACCTTGAATGTTAACGAGCTCTCTAGCATTCAAGGTGTTATAAGTTCCATTTAAATAGAAGGGGATTACTTTATTTGGCAACTTAGGAGCTGTTGCTTTGACACAGAATTACTACATTTTTTTGTACATAAGCATACCTGGGAACTCTCCGGATTTGCCCCGGAGACTCCGGTTCTGACAGAACTTTACCGGGTCTCCGGGGCAGAGGCTGATTCCTCCGGATGTGGAGAGTTTCTATTGAAACTCTGCCACATCCGCTTTTTCTCCTGCTGATACTCAGTCCCTAGCCCTCTGAGTGCCAGAGTAGTAAGGAATGCATTGCTTTGCAATGCATTCCCTACCACTCTGGCACTCAAAGGGTTAAGCCCCCCCCCACTCGCAGCAAGCCCCGCCCCTTTTTGACGCGATTAGCGTCATTTTTGTCACCCCCTGGTGAACAGAGGACTACCCTCCGGGTAGCCCTCGACTGGAAGTTCCCAGGTATGTACATAAGGCCCAAAATGTCTGTATAAAAAAAGTTTCTTTCCTCCATTTTCTGACAAAGTGGTTCTAAGTATATTATTAATAGTGGAGATATACTAGAAAAAAAGTAACATTTACAGAGCAATTTCTTAATATAAATAAAACAGTGCCCTGTAAGTAGAATTAGAACGCCAGTGCCAGTTCCACAAGTCTACGCCAGAGGGAAGACTACAGAATATACAGATATTGTATGTCCCTTCCCTTTTCAGGCCACCGTCTGACAGCCAACTGACGTCACTTATACAAACCCGGAAGCACTTGCCTCTTACTATAATAAACAAATAACGTCGGATGTTTTTCATTCATTTGTACTTTCAATCATCTGTTATTTAAAAAGTTAACAAAACAAAGAGTATCCGTGAAAGAGCGTGCGCGCGCTTAGTTGTATGTTGTTCTTTGCCCAGTGTTATGGGCTGACTTGAAGTACGCGCAAATCCTCCAGGTGGGTGAGTGACAGCGTTACACAGGTGTTAATGACGCATGAGTGGGCGGGCTTGTGAGCTATGCTCTAGTATAAGGGGATGGATGTGCTGTTTTAATTATGTTGCGACACGTTTTTGACAGTGACCAGGTCTGGTTAGTCCTATACCTACGTATGTAGGTTTTTGGTAGAATTGTTTTGGATGACTGCTGAAGAGGGTCCATACACAAATCGCTTGCTATTGATTTTTAGACTAAGCCTATCCTATTTATATATTAAAATGAAAGCCACGTGATCCATATGTATTTGTGCCCTGGCTTCTACAATGCACTATTGCCAAAGGGGAATTTTCATTAAAATGTTGCCTATAGCAGGGAATGTTCTGTAAAATATTACCCTTTATTATCACATGCTTTGACTTCCTGCAGCACGGAATGCATGCCCGAAGAATGCGGGAGTGGGACTTGCATGTTTAATGCAAAACATTCTCTGGAAAGAGTTTCACCCTTTTGCTACCAAACCATGTAACACGTTCACTGCTCTCTTTCTTGCTGCCATCATCATCTTCTCCTGTGTCCTCTTCCCTGTCACCATCATTATTCTCTGCTGTCCCCCTTCCCTGCCACCATAATTGCCCTCTCTGCGTCCCCTTCCATGCCTCCATAATCACCCTCCCTGTGTCCCCTTCCCTGCTGCTGTCATCACCCTTATCTATGTCCCTTTACCTGCTTGGTAAAATCACACCTGCATCCCCTTTGCTGCCATCATCTCTCTTTCGATCATCTCCCTCCCCTGCTCTGGTGTCTGTACATTTCTCTACTCCCGTTCCAGTTGTTTACACCCATGTAATCTTTCTCCTTGTCCATAGTGAAATTAAAGCACTTCCAGTCTCTGCTGGAAGTAGTTTATTTTTGCTGTGATCGCAGAGCAACTCCGGAGAGAGCAGAACCATGTACGGGAAACAATTGGAATGGAAGGGGGAATGCATGAAGTAGGGGAGGGCTGGACTGGGGGCAGAGTTGCAATTGCCCCCTGGGCCAGTCATATGTCTGGGCTTTTGGGCCACTTCCACTTGCAAATATAGCAACACTAGTGATACCACAGAGTTTACAATTGAAATGGAGCTACAATCTAAGTGGAGCTACACTAGTGGCATAACCCATTTCTCTTGGAAGTTATATGGTATCACTAGTGTAGCATTACTCAGATTGTAAGCTCTGCAGCTGCACCAGTGTAACTCCATTTCAATTGTAAGCTCTGTGGTATTGCTTGCCTTACTTCACAACACTAACCCTTTTGAGTGCCAGCGGGTTATGCCCGCATACCCTTCTGGCACTGAAAGGGTTAATAGCAACTTTCAAATTAACAAAAGGTGGTGGGCTGGGACAGAGAGCTCTAACAATAGTAGAATTGGGCCACTTGATTGTAGTTGCCCTCCAAGCCACAAGTTGTCAGCCCCTCCCCTTGCATGAAGTGTGCTGTAGCTACAAGTGTTGGGTTTTAGACATTGTAGTGAGGTTCTGTGGCTACCAGTGAAAAAAGGCTGGGATGTCAGGCAGTTTAGTGTGTTGTCCTACTGTGGCTACCAGAGGAACAAGGCTGGGGAGAAAATAAGTGTACAGTAGCACTCTCCATTCTCCCTGTCTCTTGTTGCATAGGTAACTCCACGTTTCTTATAATTATGGTAAAAACCTGAGCATTGACACCTCTCAGTTTTATATACACACAAAAAAAAAAATCAAAGAGGTGTACCAGTCAGAGAAAGTTTAGTAATCCACAAAATGTTAAACATAGAGAGTAGCATCATATACTTAGTCATCCACTTGATTTTTTTTTTGTTCAAGGCTTGTGGAGTGATGGAAATTCCCAGCCTTATATAATAATTAAAAATTATTGTATTTACCTAAAAAATGGTTGTGTTAACTGTAAAGTAAACAATAATAGTAATATTTTGCTTTAATTGCTCGTTTAAGTGCCAGCATATCCCACAGACATTTACAATTGGGTAGAATCTGTTCATTTAAAAGGACACATGGAAAACAAAATAACACTTTCAAGTGGACCTGTCGATTTTTAACAAAAAGGTAATTGGGAAAGACCTTTTAAAATTACATACATTTTTACATATATATATTTTGTATTTTAATCGATAGTTTTGATATTTAGCTTTATTTCATTTTATGAAAACAAGCTGTTTCTGGCTGGCAGGGCATGAAATACGTGAGGGAGAGCAGTGTGGAATGTTAGTATATGGCAAACTGCTAGGCAGTACTGTCTAATTTCCATAAAGTGAAAAGTTAAATAGGTCATAAACTGTTGTCTTAAATAAAAATTGCTAAGGGCTCTTATACTCCGGAGTCTTTGATAACACAACTGTTTTGTAGTAACTGAAAATCTTGATGCTTTTTTAGTGCTACAGTGTTGCAAGTTTTTTCAGCATCACATTCTCTAAATATAAACAAAAGCGATAAAATCACAGGGAAAAACTACCAACGATATGTTAGATTCCATTTAAATCCATACTACAAATGTATTATTGCACTGCCAGAAGAAAGTTGCAGCATGCTTCGTCTTTCTGTGACGGTTATAGTGTATGTTGCCAGTATGAAATGTACCACAGGACAGAATGATTCACAACAACATGTTTTTTTCATGCTTTGCCTTTGCTGTGAGAGTGCCATCCATGAGAAAGGGACCTAACCTACTATCAGGTGTGGTATCACAGCAGCCAAATGGAATCATCTGACCCTCTGGAGCTCATATCTCCAGCTCTGGAGAGGAGAAGCCGGGAAGGGGTGTATGAATATTGAACTACTTTAACTTCCATTGATGACAGTTGTAGAGATTAATTGGTGTTAGACTGATCTTCAAGGTTTTATGTATGTTTAGTTTTTCCTCATTAGTTGTCTTTTTAATGGGGATAGTACACATTTAATATGTAAAAATGATATATTGTAGGGTTTATCCTCTTGAGTTCAACAAAGGTATTCCCACTTCTGAGAGGTGTTTTATTCAAAAGTTATTGCATCTCAAACATGATTTTTTATTTTTTTTTAAGTTGAGTATCTCAATAACCTGGAATGTTACAATAGCACTGCTGCTACTCCATCCTATGGATATTTATGGTCAATTGACCACAGATGTCCATAGGATAGTGTAGCAACAGCACCACTGTCAAATTTCAGGCCATTGAGATGCTGCATTAAAAAAAAACGAATTTGAGCTGCAATAACTTTTGATTAAAGCACCTCAGCAGTGGGAGTTCCCTTGTTTTACTCAGGAGGATAAACCCTACAATATGTGTGTTTACATATTAAGTGTTACTATCCCTTTAATTCTGGGACCCCCTAGTTCTATATATACAAAGACTACCTATCACAATTGAGTTACTTACTATTCTTGGATATAAGTCGCGGAAAAACATTTCAGATTTGTTAAGTTTTTGAGGATAAGTTTTCAGTGCCAATAGGAGTGAACAAAGTTAATTAGAGGAGTATTTGGATGATTCTACACTTGTTTTCATTAAAGGAGCAGTAATGGAAAAAGCAGACTGACTTAAAGCATTGACCATGTGTTCCTGATTAACACTAGCACAGGAATTAATTCCCAGAAGCATGCTCAGTCTACTCTGTTGTATTTCACTTCTGGCTTGGGTCAGCAACTGGCTTTATGGGGTCTGAGAAGGACAAACTTCCTAACTTGTCAAACCCTGTATCACTGGTGCCATTCCACAAAGAAAGGCTTTTAGCTCTGTGCACTTTGCACTGGTGCTATAGGGTTTGAGAAGTTAGGAAGTGTGTCCTTCTTAGTGCCCATAATATTAATTGTTGATCAAAGCAGAAGTGAAGTAGTCTTTACTTTACTCTTGAACAGACAGTGTGAGATCAGGCAAACAACTGGTTAGTATCAACTTCTGAGCTAACAAAGCAATTTTGTAGTAGTCAGGGACACATGGCCGGTGTTTTAAGTTAACGTAAGCTTTGTGTTTACTGTTCCTTTCACTAGAAATATTTTTATAAGGCATGAGTGCATTTAAGCTTAAAGAGATAGCAATACATAATATGAAAAAAATATATTGCAGGGTTTATCTTCTTGAGTAAAACAAGGGCACTTACGGTGCTGAGAGATGTTTTATTTAAAATTAATTGCAGATCAGACATGAAGTTTTTGTAGGTGCAGTATCACAATGGCCTGAAACTGTACAGTGGCGCTTTTGCTATAGCTTCCTATGGACAGCTCTGGTCAGTTGACCATAAACCTCCATAGGGTGGTGTAGCAACACAACCAAAGAAAAATTTCAGGCCATTGATATACTGCACCTAAATTACTGAGTTTGAGCTACAATTCTTTTTTAATAAAATACCTCTTAGCAGTTGGAGTACCCTTACTCAGGAGGAGAAACCCTACAATGTAAATTTTTGCATATTAAGTGTTACTGTTGCTTTAAATATCTTCTTCCTTGAAAAAGTAACAATGGTGAAATACCATAGTCCTTATACAGAAAGAAAAGAGGAGCAATTCTGTAGCATGCCAACTGTACTGTAGAGTAAGATGATCACATAGCCCTTTAAATCAGGGACACTTATAAAAACACACACTATAGTTGCAGCCCTGTACAATGACGTTTTCGAAAGCATCCCTAATTTAAAGAAATATGTGTCCACTTTACTCTGTGGGGGGGGGTGGGTTGAGGCTTTTAACCCTTTGAGTGCCAGAGGGCTATCCAATATATTGTGAAGCAATGTGCTGGACAGTCCTCTGAAACTCAAAGGGTTAACACAATGTGCATTGTATTGACATTTTATATGTAGAGGATAACAATATACAGCGAATTGGCTGCCAGTAGGATAGTCCTGTTCAGTAGAATGTGTTGCTTATTATTATGCCTGCAAATAGAAATGCTAGTACCATGTGATCAGGATCACATGCATTAAACACGTGCAAGCTGCTGGCTATGTCAGATGTTTCTCCAGCATTGACAAAGGAGCAAGCTGTGTTGGATATGTACTGTGCTATTTTTTCTTCTTCTAAAGATTGTAATATCACTTGGCAATATATTCTACACAACGACTTTATTTCTTGACATTTACTCCTGTTAATTAGAAGTCAAGGCTTTATATAAGGCAAAAGCTTTCCATACTGAATATCTGCCAGTGGGTAAAACTGATGTACGAATAGGAAAGTGGAGCAATTTTGGGGCAAACCAACTGCACTGTAGGAGACAGTTACGTATTCTCATTGATTTATATTGGGTTTTTAACCCCTTGAATATTTTAAAAGTACGCAATGATTTGGAGGTTAGTAGCCTCATAAAATGAACAGTTTTTTTGGATGTTTTATTTTATTTCTATGGAGCCGCTGTTTTGTCCCAGAATGGTGCCACTTTTATCTTAGTACATCAGCATCACTGTGAACATTGCAAAGTGTTGCACATGTCGTTAATGTTAACCCATTAAGGATCGCGTGGTCTGGGGGGTGAGGTGCGCTGGAGGACCAGCACACTTTTTTCCCCCCATCATGCTCGGTGATCACAGCACGCCATGTAGGCACACTGAGATCACAGAATTACATGATGTGCCAGGACCGTCACTAGTCCTTAACACCTTGATGGTCCTGGCATGTCATTGGTCATTAATCCTTTGAGTGCCAGAGTGGTATGGAATGCATTGCTTTGCAACCAGAGCCGGCCCTTACATGGGTCCCAGTGGGTCCATGGACTCAGGCGGCACTTTTACAGGGACGGCAATTGGCCGCCCCAAAGCAGAGCCAAAACACTGAGTGGCGGCTTAGGCAGCCGCCTTAGGATGCTGCAGTGGAGGGACGCCAAAACAGGGGGAGATGCAAACATTTTTTTGCCCTGATGCTGCAAGGGTGAGGCAGCTAGAGACAAGAACTCCTCTCCTGCCTTCTGTCTATGGCAATGAAGCCGCAGCATCAGGCAAAAAAATAAACGAGTGGTGCTTGAGCCACTGATAGGAGCCCATGTATCTGTGGGTAGAGAAGGTCTAGTTCCAGTAACGCAGCACTTCACAGATTTCTGTTGCAGCCGGATTGGCTGAGTAAGAGGAGACCCAGATAGAGCATCTGCCCAAACATTTTCTTCCACACTGCGCGGAGTGGATCACATTCGGTCTGTGCAGTGTGAAAGAGAGTGCTTGAGCAGCCATCCGGCCGTGGGCATATTCTTTTTCCACGCATGTGGAGGTGGACAAGTGGAACACTGTGGAGGTGAACAATTTGGATGTTGACAATGGGGGCCAATGTGGACAGGGTGTGGAGGTGGGCATTGTGTATCTGGGCAGTGTGGCAATGACAGTGTGGGCAGTGTGGAGGTGGACAGTGTGTGGAGATGGACAGTGTGGGCAATGTTGTGGTGGGCAATGTGGGCAGACGTTAGGCTTTCTCGTGGATTTAGGAGTGTTTTGGTGGGCGTGATTTCATCCTTGGACCCAGGGAGCACAATGTCTTGGGCCGGCCCTGTTTGCAATGCATTACGTACCACTTTGGCACTCAAAGGGTTAAGGGGTTACTAATAAGTATCTGTCTGTACAAATGCCCTACATCACCAGCTAATGTAGCTCACTGTTAGTGGAATAACTAGTCATTGGAGGGCCCCCTAACACAAAAAAAGAGGCAAAACTCAAACCTTTTGGGGTATGATTCAGACGGGGTCCCCTACAATCCTGGGCCTGGTACAACTGCACCCACTGTAGTCACTTCCCTGATCACTGTCTATTTTGTGCTAGTAGATTTTAGAGGTCCTACACTAAGGAGGGTACTTACAGATGCAGGTCAGGACAAGTACACTATAACATATTTAATTGCCTTTTTTATTTTAATAAATGTAGTTATAAGAACTCACTTGCGCCTGGAGATGTTTTACATGAAATCTATATGCATTTTCTTCTGAATAAAACAAGGGTAAACCTACTACTGAGAGATTTTCTATTCAAATGTTATTACAACTCAAAATCTGTGTTGTCCTGCAGAGGTCACTGTTCTTATCCCTTACCTAGGAAAACCATAGTCAGTGACTCCCTGCTCCATAACATGCATGGTAAAACAAATACATTTTTGGACATTTATTAGCAATGTAAAATAAATAAATAAAAATGTAACCCTTTGAGTGCCAGAAGGGTATGCCACACATTGAGCCATAATGCTTTGCGTAACCCTCTGGCATTCACAGGGTTAAGGGTATTAATGTTTGAATCACAAAATCCTCCTATCAGTAAGAAAACCGGCATTGTTTCAATCAGCAGGAAATCTCTATAAAACGTATATTTTTTCTTTAACTCATACTGGTAATAATTCTGTAGCTCTTGAGACATATCTTCTCAAATATCAATTTCCTATAGGTAGAAGTTCACTAAACAGCACTTGCCTTTTTTAGCTTTAACCCTTTAGATGCTAGAGATATCGCATGTTGGAGCTGTCTGTAGTGTCCAAAGCGTTAACCAACAATTATTACTTTATTTAAATGTAAAGCATAATGAATCCTTAATCACTGAGTTCTGCATGCATGTAACATATGGCCTTCCTCTCCATTTAACCAGATATGGATTAGAAGTGTCTGGATAGATCTGCTTACGTGCTGCTTTGCCACACTTGTAGTGTGTCAGGTTTACAGTGAGATAAGAAATGGCTTTAGGGTACTGTGTATGTTATCCACACAGTGACTACCAGTGCCTCCTACTTTATGAATGTCTGGTTTTATATGTTTAGTGCCATCATGTACACAATGATGCTGATGTGATCAGAAGGATGACAGCAATTCTGGAGAAAACCATAGAAGCAGAGTAAAAACAGATAAAAACCAACTGGCCCATCTTGTTTGGCCATTTTCTTTAGTTAGCTCAGAATTATTTTAGAATAGCCATATATTTATCCCAAAAGTCATTTAATTACTTTACCATTTTAAACAACCACTTTTGCAGAGAGCCATTGCATTTATCTTAGATGAGAGTTGTTATCGTGTTAGCCGTAGAAATACAAGAGGCAAAAATTTAGTAAAGTTGATACCTTTATTGTCTAACTAAACAGATTTAAAATGCAAGCTTTCAAGACTTCTTAGGTCTCTTCCTCAGGCATGTTATACAGATAAATATGAAAACTTCTCTCTTAAATACAAGTACACATTACATTGTTTATAATGGAAATCAGATAAGAACGTTAGTCCAGATACGGATTCTTTGATCAGTCAGTGGTAGAGGATGTGATTTAAGTTGCATTCTTCCTCTGAGGAGTCCAGGTATTTATGATACCAGAGGGACTGTCGTAAAGGTTAATTCACAGTGTGATAATATGACAGAAACTCTCTGTCTCTATTTAGCCCATAAGTCAAAGAATCAAATTGTAGCATTAATTTTACCTCCCATAATGTTCTGTCCCACTGAGTGCAAAATTGTCAGTACAGTCAAATATCCCTGACACTGTGTCTACTTTGGCAAAAATGTTCTCCCACTGGTGTCTCTGTCTTTTTGTTGTTAATGCTGGATCTGTGGGAAATAAATCTCTTATGTAATGGCTGTCCCGTTTCACCCACATAAAGAGCTGTTGGGCATTTTGCACACATGATGAGGTATATTACACTGGATGATTTGCAGGTGAAATTACCGTTGATCTTATGGTGTAACTGGGTGTTTGGTATGGGTGTCTTGTCTGTGGTATAAATGTGTGCACAGGTTTTACACCTACTTTATAGGCAGGGTAATGTGCCATTTTTTTGTATTTTTGTTCAGGGCACTCCTTACCATCAGTTGTTTTAAATTGGGAGGCTGTCTGAAGGAGAGTAAGGGAGGCTGTGTGGGAATATGTTCTTAAGTCTTTCATCTGTATGTAAGGTTGCTTGAAGTTCTCTTGATATTTTGCACAGAGCTTCAACTAGGGGGTGGTAAGTGACCACAAGTGGCACACAGTTTCCCTTATGCTGTTCTTTGTAGCTCAACAGATCTTTTCTTGGTATGTGAGTAACTTTCTGTATCTGACTGTAAATAATCCTTGCACTGTTTTATAAAGTCTCCTTTGAGTTTCTGGAGGTGCTTGTCATGGTCCACCATGTCAGAACAGATGCGATTGTATCTGATGGCCTGGCTGTATATGATGGAGTTCTTTGTGTGTTTTGGGTGAAAGCTATTGATTTTCAGGTAGGTTGGTCTGTCCGTTGGTTTACAGTACAGGGATGTGTGGATGGAGTTGTTTTGAATACTGATAGTCGTGTCTAGGAAGTTAATGTTTGTGCGTAAGTGACTGAGTTTTAGATTGATACTGGGATGGAATGCATTGCAATTTTTATGGAATTTGAGAAGTTCCTCTTCACTGGCGGTCCAGATGATAAGAACATCATCTATGTAGTGGAGATAGACCAGGGGTTTTGTCTGGCAGGTGGACAGGAAGTCCTCTTCTAAGTTTGCCATAAACTAGTTGGCATATTGTGGTGCCATTCGGTTACCAATTGCAGTCCCCATTTTCTGAAGGTAGAGGTCCTGTCCAAACTTGAAGTAGTTGTGGGTGAGTATAAACTGTATGAGTTTTGTTACTGGTTCCGTGGCTGTGTTATTTCTTTCCAGATATTCTTGGCATGCTGCTATGCCGTCTGTGTATATGGAATGTTGGTGTAAAGGGATTCTACATCCGTAGTGGCAAGGATGGTGCTCTCTGGAATGGGGCCCAAGTCTGCTAGTTTGTTCAAGAGATCCGTGGTGTCTTGAAGGAAGCTGGGTGTGTGTTTTACCAGTGCGTTGCAAACCAACTGCATCATAGGGAACAAATAGATACCACTTATTTAACCCTTTAAGAGTCAGAAGCAATGCATTGTACATCCATCTGATCCCTCAAGGGCTTAATAGGGCTGTTCACCCCTTCGTAATGCATTGGAAATCTCCATTTAAATCAATGAGAATTTAAGGAATTTTTATTTGTCCCACAAAATGCAGTTAGGGCCCCAAGAAAACTTTCACTTTGTCTTCATAGAAAAAGGTCCATTGTATCATTCTTTCTAGAACTGTGTTATACCCTTAGTAACCCACAGATGTCAGACTTGAGCTACCTTCTAGTTGGAATTGCACATTTTCTTGGAATGTTTCACAGTTCATTCTAAAGCTGTTGTGTGATTATCAGAAACATGTTCCCTTTCCTCTTTGTGGTGTGTGAGCAGCAGTTTCAAATAACACCATTTCCCCTCTGCCATCAGAATATCAGAAGCAGCTAATGGAATATGTTCATACTATGTAGTGTCATTAGCACAACATCATATGGTCTATGTGGCCCTTTCAACACTATCCTAGTGATTATATGAATTTATTTATATTTGCTCATTTAAAATGTGTGCTAGCTGTTAACCCTTTGGGTTTTAAAATGGTGTCCTTCACATTTAGTAGCAATGCATTGGACACTTCTCTGGGACTCCCAGGGTTAATGGGGCTTCATGCAGAGCCTGGGCAATTTTTACCATTATCTGTCTTGATCAGGTGTAATCCCATTAAATGAGTGGGGGTGTTTAATGCTTGATAATACTCCCTTTTACATGAGAGTGGTAGCCTTTCTTGCTTATAGAACCCATTCATGCTTGGTTTCCCATTCACTTTTCAGTGCATTGATCTAATCTTAATATTTCTTACTGTCATCTGAGTTAGAGCTGTAGACTCAGTGAGGCTGATGTACAGGGCCGGATTTAAATCTCAGGAGCCTGTAGGCACAGAAATCAGAAGCGCCCCCCCATTGGCCATCTCCACTGGACACCTCCACAATGCTCCTCATCTCCACATTGCCCCCATCATCTCCATATTGCCCTTACATTGCCCCGCATCAGCTCCAACTTGCCCCCCCATTAGCTCCATATTGCCCTCACATTGTCCCCATCATCTCCATATCACCCTCACATTGCTTTCCCTCACAGTGTCTGTTTCCTACCTCCTTCCTGGTGGTCCAGCGGCAGGAGAGGTCTGTGCCTCCTTCTGCACAGACCTGTTGCTGCTGGAGCTCCCGCGTGGTCTTCTCTTCAGTATTGCAGAACACTGGGAGATTATGTCATTTCCCAGCATTCTGTATTACTAAAGATCCGACTATGGAGCTCAGCAGCTACAGGTCTGTGCTAAGAAGGCACAAACCTGTCCTCACCATGATGTTGCGGCACCAGGTGGGGGAGGCAACAAAAGAGGATCCCAATAACAGGCGCCCCTCTGTGGGGTGCGCCTGTAGGCAGATGCCTACTCTGCCTAATTACAAATCCGGCCCTGCTGATGTACTGAACAAAAGTGGTTGCAATTCTTGAGTAGACCAACTGTACCATCCTATATTATAATTCGCTAAGGATGTTTGTCAGAAGCCGTCATGCTCAGTACCGATGGCTGCACGCACTGCAGTCATTCACAGTACAGACTGCCTGCGCTGCGGCTGATACGGAGCGGGGTGCTCCAAATTCAGACCGGAGTCCTCGCTGTGCACCTTGAAGGTGCGCAGAGAGGACTATGGTCTGAATTCGGAGCGCCCCACTCCGTATCAGCCGCGGCGAGTCAGTATTGCGCATGACTGCAGCTCCGCCAGTGTTGGCCCGTGTACACGGGCTTTAAAACTAGTAAGAAATAAACATTTATATTATAATGATTTAAATAGGCTTTTAAACCCTTTAGTGCTAGCGATCTCCAGCCCATTACAAAGCAATGCGCTAGGGACCATTCTAGCATTTACGTGTGTGTGGAGGAGATGCACTAAAGAGCGATAAAGAGGTAATGCGGAGATGACTTCTACAGTGATGTCACTTCTCCAAATCCTATGTTATTCTGTGGAGCCTGGAGAAGTTATCTCCCAATTTATCACCTCCATTACTCTTAGTGGATTTAAAGGGAATGCTTTGCGTACCCCTCTGGCATGCAAAGGTTTAACAGCTTGGATGATAAGGAGGTATCAAATGCTTTGCAACACAGTGATTTGAAGACTACTCTAGCATGTAAGAGGTTAATCTGCTTGTTTTCAGCACTGATGTAGAATGTATAGCCATAATGCATGGTTCAGATCTAAGTACCTTGAGGTGAATATGGTTTCCTGTCACTGGCCTACCGTTCCACAGTTCTAGGGGAGCTTCAGCTTTACTGGCCACACCCATATTGTTAGTTCTGGGGGTGGCCAGTGCACTCTCACCCACACTCATTAGTGTACTACTTTATTAGCAATTATTTAACCCTTTGAGTGCCAGAGAGGTATGCAATGCGTTGTTTTGCAATGCATTGTGTACCCCTCTGTCACCAAAAGGGTTAACCATTTGGATGCTACAGAGTTATACAATGCATTTTCTTTTGAATCTATGATATGAATATAAGATAATGCTGTTTTGTGAGCCTGTTTATTGTGGATAAATCTGTGGGTTGGGAATGTAAGGAGTGGGGTGTGGCCATGTAAGGAGTGGGGTGGCAACTTTTCTTGAAATGGAAAGCTGGCCTTGTTTAATCTGGTCCAATGGGGTGTTTCAATTATTATTTTGCAGCAATAGTATGATAATAAGGACTTATCTATGTCACCTAGAAATGTCTACTTTGTTGGACTCAAAAGGGTCTTATTCTGTATGAGGAGAAAATCATAACTAGCCATTTTTTCTTCCATCACACAGACAAGAAAAACATAGGTGTGATCTATAAGGCATTGGAGACCTTTCTAGCATTCTGTTCATCAAAAGCCCCATTTAAGCAGAACTGTCTTGCTTCAATAAGTTATCTCCAATTAATTGTTAGTAGCTTCTTATTCATGGAAATAGCATAATAATGTTGCTTAAGTGCCAGCATGAGCTGCAATAATAACACTGTATACAACTTGCATCATTGGGACAGTGCACCTGGGCTCTCCATCCCTGCCTATACCGTAAGGTACAATACAACTCCCCCTTTGGCAAATAACCTATCAGAGTACAGGCAGGAACAGACAGTACAGGTGCACAGATCACTCTTCAGCAAGATGTCTACCCTCTCCCACTGCTGTAAGTTGCATACAATGTTATGATTCCAATTCATTATGGCACTTAAAGGGACAGTAATGTCCCATAAAAAATGCTTAGAGTTATGTAGAGGTTAAAAAAATAAATGATATGACACAAATCCTATCTCTCAAACCGCTATGGTTTGAGAGATATCCTCCGCTAAAGTGTCCCTTTGCCTGATGTCAGTTTTTTATGGGACATTACTGTCCCTTTAAACAACGTTATTGCGCTATTTCCATGTAGAAGAAGCTACTAACAATTAATTGGCGATAACTTATTGAAGCATGATAGCTCTGAATGTTATTGTCCTCTGTGAAACACTTGGTTTGGTCCAGAATTTCAGCCCTTAAGCTTACTGAATACAGCTCTTTGGTTCTATATGAATAGAAAAGCACATATGGCATGTTTCTCCAGTCAGTGTAAGGAAGAAAATAATGTCCAGTTCTGCTTTTTCTCCCCGCAGAATAAGACCTTTTTGAGTCCAACAAGGAGAACATTTCTAGGTGAAACAATTATTGTGCTTTCTTCAGCTCTTGGAGTGTAAGCACTAAACCTTTTCATGTGATTGTTTTTATTGTGCAGAGCTGCTCTTTAAGATAAAGCACCTGGGTAACCCAGCAGCAGAACGATAACCTCATCATGCCGACTGCAGCTCCTATAATAAGTGGTATCCAGAAGCTGATACTGTATGAGACTAGAGCGGTAAGTACGTGTATACTGTGCTATGTTGATGTTTCAGTGCATAATGGATAGCTATCAACATATTTTCAGTTCACCTAGTGTGATAAGATAAGTCACTCAGTACATGCACAATTAGTGAAGCCAGGATCTTTAGGGCCTTATGCAGAAATCAAATGAGGAGCAAATCAGTCAGTTTGCACCATTACAATTCCTCATGAATGATCTAAATTGTGCTTTTAACCCCTAGAACGTTAAACAGATCTCCAACGCATTGCTTTGAAATTCATTGGAGTCCAGTATAGCATGCAAGAGGTTAAAGGGATAGTAATACTTAAATATTACTGTCCCCCCGTCTTGTAGCCCTTCAGAAACTCAGTAAAATGAGCCCAGTGGCATCTCTCAAACCTTTATGGTTTGAGAGATATCCACTTTCAAAGTTTCCTCTTTTTGCCTTTCCCCTGACGTCAGCATTCCAGCTGAGAGCAAGGGAATCCTCTCCTGGGATCAGCCTGCGGCTTTGCAACAGTGCAGAGATTGTGGGGAGAAGGAACTTTGAAAGCGGATATCTCTCAAACCATAAAGGTTTGAGAGATGCCGCTGGGCTCATTTTACTCAGTTTTTGAAGGGTTGCAAGATGGGGGATAGTAATTTTTAAGTATTATTATCCCTTTAAAGGGATAGTAATGTTTCACAAAAACAGCAGCTCCAATTAATCTTAGTATTTGGGCCATGGAAAGTGTTATTTCATTATTTTCCTAGCTGTAGTTCAAGAGTAATTGAATGATAAAGTATCCTGCCCCTTTTACCTGGTGTAAGCTGCCTCCCTTCAGATGTGGAATCTGGTCACTTGACCAGACAGATCACAGCAAGGGACAATCTTCTTACTGAGCATAAGGAAAACCCTGCCCCCCTTGATAAAGGAGGGCAAGTTTTTCCTTATGCTCACTGAAGATTGTTCCTCTCTGCGATCCATCTGGACAGTCTCACTGCTCTGAGGTGAGCAGTGTTACATCAGTAAAAGGGGCGGGAGGGGGATACTTTATCATTCAATTACTCTTGAACTACAACTATGACAGTATTGAAATAACACGCTCCATGACCCAAATACTATGAAGATTAATTAGAGCTGCTTTTTTTGTGAAACATTACTATCCCTTTAAATGCCTCATTTATATAAATCTGTGGGAATTTTAATGTACGCTATCGTGCAGTTGTTTTGCAACATAATTTAATTTATTTGCTTGCTGAAAAAGGCCCTTGGTTTCAAGTGGGGTAAGATGCTGAACCAGGATCATGTGTGATTGCCTTTTAGAATCAAGAAGGCATTTTTACCCACTTGAAGGAAAATTGGAAATGTTTTCAATTTTTTTTATTTATCTGCCTCTAGTCCATCAAAGGAAACCTGGCAAAGGCTGAATTTGGTAGCATTATCTATTTTTTTCCAGCCCATCAGCTATGTAACAATTGAATGAGGTATGAAGCCTTATATACTGTACCCCCTTTGCCATTTTTTGGGAACATTTTACTATTACAGTAGTTCTCAACCAGTGTGCCATGGCTCTTTGATTCACCAGTGATGCCCTATTAAGGTGGCAGGTTTTTTTCTTTGAAATCTGTGATAAAAGCATGAATATTGAGTTTCAGGTGTTTGTTTATTATCACTGTTTTGCACAATACTCTTCTTTTGTCATTATGATTACCAGACATAAGAATAATTATATATTTATGAATTAGTCTCCTTCTCTGCACCCCTGGCAAATGATCTTTGACCATTTGAGTGCCAGAGGGGTACGCAACATATTGCTTTGCAATGCGTTGCATATCCCTCTGGCACTCAAAGGGTTAAAATTTAGGAGTGTCCTGACATTTTCTGACTTGGAGTAAAGGGTTCCTTGAGGAAAAACAAGAATGATAGCTGGTGTCCTATTGCGTATATAATATACTGCACAGTGGTCCAGTATACATTAGTGCATTTCTAAATACAACTCTGCTGCTGTCACTCTTCAGTACCCTGTTGTCTCTGGTCCTCCTTTCAGTCAGAGAAGCTCAGTAGATCCAGGAAAGGGATCCTGTGGAATGCAAGGTACTGCTAGACTAGAACTTCCAGCATTTACAGTGAGCTATTGATTGCATGATGATGAATTGTAGTCCAACATTGGGAAGCAGCAGTTCCTCACCACTGCATTGGGGGAGTTGTGAAAATGTCACTGAAGTCAAGGCTGTAGCTGCTGTGGAATAACATTGTCACCTTTCTCAGCCTGTTCATATTATACACCCAGCAACCTCAACAGATTCATAATCCTTATTAATTATGGTTTGACCTGATTTTGTCACATTAAGCTTGTGAGTAACATGCATTTTGTTCCAACCCAAGAGCACATATTTATAGAAAAACCTCATCTGCTGTTTCTCTCCTGCCCACATTCTTGATTTTATGTAGTTCTCCTGCAGAGAAATCACATTCTGCTCTGATTTTAAACCCTTACTTGTCTGAGTCATTTGTATGGATCAGACTAGTGCAATCTGTTTGTTGTTAAAAAGGTTTCATGAAAGTGACCAAAATGCTGACTCTCTTGTACACTAGATACAAGACAGAAACGGTTGGTTCTCTCACAGTCAGTGCTGCGCAAATGTGAGGACCCACCCTCAGATTAACACCTTCAGTGCCAGAGGGGCTAGCAAACCAGTGACTGTAATGCACTCACAGAAACTACTAGATCAATTGTGGAGTAACCCAATTGCACTAAAGAGGACAGATATACAATTCCCAGATTCCCATGAATTAATTAATTAATTAATGTGCTAATACTGGACAGCAGGCTGTGGCAGTTGTGAGGGAGAGCACTGGTGAATGTTAGTATATGGCTGTATGTAAGTCAGTACTGTGTAGTTTCCATAAACGGTCCAAATCAATAAAGCTAAATGTTTTAAATAAAAGAATAACTAATATATATACTAGCAATGTGGGACGGCGTTGCCCGTCAGGCTATATAGGGAATTAATGCATACACAAACGGATGCAAGACACACACTCACAGAGACACACATGCATGCACTGAGATGCATAAAGATCGACAGTCATATCCCAGGGTGTGAGTGAGTATGTGTGAGCGAGTGGCATTCATTCATGTAGTTGAAATGCATGTGGTAATTGCACATACTATGGTGGAAGGTGGATCGTGCTGGATCCCGGGGTGTGAGTGTGAGTGAGACTGTGGTAGAAGGTGGATCGTGCTGGCTTCCAGGGTGTAAGTGAGTGTAAGTGAGTGTGAGTAATTGCATGTGAGTGAGAGTGTGTGTGATTGAGTGTGAGTGAGTGTGTGAGTGTGAGTGAGAGTGTGTGTGTGAGAGAGTGTGTTTGTGTCTGATGTGTTTGTGTCTGTGGTGTAGGAGCGAGTGGCAGCCATTTTTTTTTTCAGTCACTTGGATTGTGGTGGGCAGGCTGGATAGTGGGGGCAGGCCAACTCCCTGCATGATTTAAATAACTCCCCCATTGAATCACCCAATGGGAGCAGTAACTCCTCCTGAGGTAACATAGCAATATAATACATGGTGACTCTTCAGTTGAGGCAATGTAGCAATATGCTGAGGGAACAAATAGAAAGTGGTGTTTGAGGCTTGCCTTCTGTAATATACAGCAAAGCATCTCTCTCCCTTTAAGGAGAATGGGCTGAAATCAGGAAGCAGGAAGTGTAGGAGTGACAGTTGAAAACAGACAGTTAGTGAGGTTGACTGAAGAGATGAAAAGAGTTAAATAAAAGAGTTGCTATTAAGTGTTTGTATTTTATGGAAACATTACACCCTCGTACTGATACAACGTGTATGGAGGGTTACAATTATCTGTGGGAGGTTAAACAGTGTGTTTGTGGGGTCATGATCCTGAGTGAGAGTGTGAGTGGACCGGGAGAAGTTATTGATATCCCCTACTTCAGGAGCCAGTGGCAGCTATATATTTTTGTCAGTTGGATAGTGGTGGGTGGGCTGGAGGGGTGGGCCAACTCCCTGTATGATAATTATGCCCCCATTGAATCACCCAATGGGAGCAGTAACCTCCCCATTGAATCACCCAATGGGAGTTGTGTCTCCTAATGAGACATAAATTATGTAATGAGGCATTCTGTTCAATGTGTGTGTGTGTTTTCTGAGGAGACATAAATTATGTTCTGTGTGTGAGGTACCATAAATTATGCAATGAGGCTTATTCTTATATACATATATATATGTGTGTATTTGAAAGAGGTTTCAAAAATCACCTGTTTCTTAAAAAGGAACACTTCCACTTTATGGTCTTATTGCAGCATAGATGTTAACCCTTTGAGAATGCGTTGTGTACCCCTCTGGCACTAAAAAGAGTTAAAGGGTCTGGTGAAGGGGCTTTGAAAGTTAAGTATATTACCTAAAAGCTGTGGGAACTGATGCCATACCTCCCTGTCCCTCTGGCAAATCTGCATGATTTACACGGTAGGGTGACATCAGCACTTCGTTTAACTCTTAGAGATTAAGCAATATTGCTATCCTCTAAGCCCCATATTGGCTAATTAAGAATGATGACTTCTGTGAAGAGGATAGCAATCTTGCAGAAGTGCTCAATGAAGTGCAAATAACACTCAGCCCTACAGATCATGGAGGTATGCATGGAGGATGGGGAAAGTATTTCAGAGGTTAAAGCTTTGGGACATTGACCTTTTTTTTTGGTAAATACTTTTTGTTGTTACCATTGCATGATTCTGAGAAATTATAGGTTAACTTTCATGGTTCATGCTGTATTTCCTGATCTATAATATTAGTTGTATTACTTTAAAGCTACATAGCAAGACATTGTTTACCTGATGCACTGTTCATTATGTGATCAAATAGCACATACTGTAAATCAGGGCAAGGATGCAGATGTCAGAAATTTGTTTTAGTGAAAAATGATGCTCATACAAAATATGTAAATTATATCATTTTGCAGGGGTTTAACTAGAACCTACTGGGCCCTTGGGTGTACAGTGAGCCTGGGTCACCGAGTCTAAATCACACCCAGACACAGACCACCACCAGAGAAGTTCAGAAGTTCTTTGAGTAATGGGGAAAGTCAGAGAGAAAAGACAATTTGTTTGCAGTGTCACTTATTTTTTTTAGTGTCAGGAAGTATCCAGCGCATTGGTTTACAACACAATAGACACATCCCTTGCGTGCAGAAAATATATGAAGTAAAGGGAAGGGGTATTTTTATCTTACTGGCAGCCAACAGCTGTGTGACATCAGCGACCTCCATTCAAGATAGGAACTGGTCTTACTGTAAGGGGTCACTGGATAGTGCAGAGGTGATGGTCCCCCTTGGTTTGTGGGCCACATCACAACTGCACCATTTGCTTTCCCTGTTTAGTAACACCCTTTATAATCTGTATGATTATTATTTTTCACTAAAATTATTTTCGACATCCTTACTTTCATGTTGCCTGATCTCTGCACTTCCTGATCTAGCCAATAGATGTCACTGTGTATACAGTTTTGTTCTGTACCAATAGAGGAGCACATGAAAGAGCTGCATGTTTACAGTATTCCAGGTGTCATACAATAAATTATTATGGTTGCTTATCTCTTTGTACTTTGTGAAATAAAAAAAATAAATAAATCAGAGGTCTTAATTAGGAGAGAAAAAAAAATATCCATTGTAGAAGAGTGTCTAACTAACATGCCATTTTCCATCTTTCCCTTAAACCAGTCTTGCTAGGAGCAGGCAGGTTGGAAAGAGAGGCAGAGATGAAAGAAGCGACATACGGGCCTTCCACGTGCCTCTCTGTTCATGCACATCTCAATAGGCTGTTGGGAGGTTTAGACTCCTAGAGATGGTTGTCAGGTTGCAAAGAGCGTGGATTCTCTCTCTGCTTCTCCAGTATTTCAGTTCTGGTGTTTTAACCCTTTGGGTGACAAAGAAGCACACCGCTCTGGCACACCAAGAGTTTAATATATGGACAGATGCGATATGATGGCATATGTTTTTGGTGCCCTGTTTGTTTTCATATTCAGCAGCTATTTTTACAGATACATTTTAATGACTGATAATGTTAATTGCTGATTCGTTTATAAATGATTACTGCCTTGTTTGGTGCTGCATGTAAAGCAGAAAATGTTCTCTAGTTTGTAGAATTCTGAACCAATTTAGGTGCCTTATTTGTTGTTCATAATGATTATCTCATATTTGATAAAATGTTGCTATGCAAAGTAGGTTGATCAGCCTTATGAGATATTCTGCTGCTGTTGTGTCAACTTGGTACAGAGCACCTGGATGCTGCAGTATGAGCTGAGGTAACTGTCATTTTAACCCTTTGAGTGCCAGAGGGGTATGCAACGCATTGCAAAGTAATGCGTTGTGTACCCCTCTGGCACTCAAAGGGTTAAAGACTTCTGAGGATAAACTGAACTGATTGAGGTTCTTCATCTACCTCAGTACTAATATTGTGTGACTGGATTTAGAGCTGCACACAACACATCAGATTGTAACGAATGGATCAGACTCAGAATCTGCTGGATGCTTCTAAAATTTGGCGCATGAGTTTATTTTGACTATAGCTGGACAAGGGTGGAAAATAAGGTGCACCACCCTCATAATTTTGTAAAATAATCAAGTAATATTCCTCTTATACATTTCTATTACATGTCATGTATCTGCCAACTGTCCCTGTTTTCTAGGGATTGTTCCTTGCTTTGGCTTTCTGTTCCTGTATCCTGCTGTCCCTGGCTTTGAAATAAAAATGAGTCTCAACCTCATATTCTAAGTACTTGTCATTAAAAAGTTAAGAGGTTATGTCCCTTATCTATTAATATTACTTATTTATGATTTATTGTAGTATTAAAGTATGTTTTTTCTGCTCTAGAAGTGCATTTCGAAGGGCCATATTTTTAAAAAGTGGAGACATTCTGGGACAAACCAATGGGACCATAGGAGAAAAAAATAAAACAAACCTCATACTCCCCATTGATTTTAAATAAGGCTTTTAACACCTTGAATGCTAGAGAGATCTCCATCCCATTGCTTTACAATTTATTGGAGACCTCTTTGGGATTCAAGGTGATAAACTCCCCCATTTAAATCAATTTTTAGTCCTCCCATTTCACGTAGTTGGTTTACCCCATAATTCCTCCACTTTTAAACTTCTAGCCTTAAGTCTGTTTACATGGTTTCCTGTTAACATTGACTGTTTAATGTGACTGCCCAAAGGAAAGGTATCTCTGGTGCCCTGTTATTCGTCATATTGTTTTTTTTTTTATGGCAGTTATGTGTGTGTGTGTGTGTGTGTGTGTGTGTGTGTGTGTGTGTGTGTGTGTGTGTGTGTGTGTGTGTGTGTGTGTGTGTGTGTGTGTGTGTGTGTGTGTGTGTGTGTGTGTGTGTGTGTACGTACGTACATACATGTGTGTTCATTCTCAAAAAAAGTTCTTGCCCAAGTGGGTCTTTTCCAGAAATAGCTTTATTGGCACAAATAGTGTTGACTATTTGTGCCAATAAAGCTATCTCTGGAAAAGACCCATGGGTGCTGCCCTCCTTTTATTTCTATGCGCTCTCTCTCTCTCTATACATATATATGTATATATATAAACTTACTGAGGGTGATGTACTAAGGAAAGATGTTGTCGTTTTGGACCAAACCAACTGCATCATATATAATAAAGTTTTCTATCAATGATTTCAATGGTACTTTTAACTCTCTGAATGCAGTGTATTCCAGTGTATTTCTTTGTAATGCGTCTGAGACCTCTCTATCATTCAAGAGGTTAAAAAGCCCCATTTAAAATAACTTGAGTTTGGGAAATGTTTTGGTCCCCCCATGATGTAATTGTTTTTCTCCAGAACTGTACCACTTTTATTAGTCCATCAGCCTCCCTGTGTGTATGTATCACATGTTCATTAGCACTTTTCAGGTAGGGAAAGTGACACAAAAACAGGCCATGCAAATGTTTTTTGTTGACTATTTGTGCCAATAAAGCTATCTCTGGAAAAGACCCATGGGTGCTGCCCTCCTTTTATTTCTATGCGCTCTCTCTCTCTCTATACATATATATGTATATATATAAACTTACTGAGGGTGATGTACTAAGGAAAGATGTTGTCGTTTTGGACCAAACCAACTGCATCATATATAATAAAGTTTTCTATCAATGATTTCAATGGTACTTTTAACTCTCTGAATGCAGTGTATTCCAGTGTATTTCTTTGTAATGCGTCTGAGACCTCTCTATCATTCAAGAGGTTAAAAAGCCCCATTTAAAATAACTTGAGTTTGGGAAATGTTTTGGTCTCCCCATGATGTAATTGTTTTTCTCCAGAACTGTACCACTTTTATTAGTCCATCAGCCTCCCTGTGTGTATGTATCACATGTTCATTAGCACTTTTCAGGTAGGGAAAGTGACACAAAAACAGGCCATGCAAATACCTTCATTCAAACCCTCCACTCCCACACACTTTATTCATTCAGCCTCTCCCAAATGCCTCTTCTCCAGTGTTCCAAATTCCTTTGTTACGCTACACCGCACCTCTTCCAAATACACCTGTATCCATTAACCCTCGCAACTATGCCTCCGTTGTTCCTCACACACACTCACACCTTTGTTCTCGAACACACACACACACACTCTTCAATTCTCCCACATACATATGTAAACAGACACAAGCCTGTTTTCTACCTTACATGATCTTCCTTTCTGTCTGACACATAATCTACCACCCCTATTCAAATGGTTGCCCCTGTGTGGCTGCTATCTTGTGTTGTCTTCTCTAGAATTTACTAGGACTCCTTGCTGGCAACTAGCCCACTAGCACAGCAGGTCCAGCCTGTAGATTCTTGACAGAATCAGGCTAGACCATGGATCCTGTGGATCTGGCTAGTCTCCAGTCCTGTCGAGATTCCCAGGAGCAAGTAATAGCTACACATGTCTTGCATCTATAGAGCCTGGAGAGAACACTTGCTTCAGTTCTGTAGACGTTGTTGATTCTCATCTCCTTGGCTAGCTTTCCTTTCAGAGTTGTCCTCATTTTCAGCTGTTCTTGTGGTTGTGGGAAGCTCATAGTTTTGCAATCTTCCAGAAAGCTCTTCAGGCAAGCCTTCAGAATATAGGGATTTTCCTGAGTGCCTGTCTGCTTTACTTCTTTAACCAATACCAAGCTTTCAGCTCTCACTCTGCCAGTTTGGCTTTTATTATCTACATATTGATGGGATAGTAGAAGGGATAGTAATACTTCGTTTTATCTTTATTTTATTTTGTAGGCATTAAAAAAACATGAAGAACGATATAAGTCTTATCTCTCAAACCTTTGTGGTGTGAGAGATATTCACAAGCAAAGTTTCCCCTCCTGCCCCTTTTACCTAGTGTAAGCAATCTCTTCTCAGATGTGGAATGCAGTCCATAGACCAGACAGCTAACAGAAGGGGACAATCTTCTTCCTATGAGAACAATGAAAGCCCTGCCCCCCTTGACAAGTTTTTCAGGTTTTTCCCTTATCTTAATTGAAGATTGTCCCTCTCTGCAATCTACCTGGGCACCTCCATTCTGCTCTGGCTGAGCAGTGTTACATCAGATACAAAAGAGATCCGGGTAGCACTACACCTATGAATAATATATGATGTAAGTTAACTGGCTAATCGGTGCAAGGCAATGTTATGATACAACTAAAACACTAAAAAAAGATTCCTGAAGAGAGAAGGAAAAAAGACATTGCTCTATGGCTGCACTCTAATATGCCAGATTTGTACAGCAGTCTCGTGCATACATTCTATAGGACCAACTCTCAATTATATAAACCCCTAGGGTTTAATATACATTCACCATAATAGCGTATTGAAATCCTCTCCGTACCCGGGTACCCTCTCTCGATTCGCTATTATGGTGAATGTATATTAAACCCTAGGGGGTCACCCTTACCTTTTCCACCTTAATGATTTTATAAAAAGATAGACACCGCTCCCATCAATCAGAGTGATTCTTTTAGAACAATTCGCAGCTTCTTTCATATATTTACTTCTATTAATAGACTATACTAGCTATTTTTAAATTTTATTATTAAAAGTTATATTTTATTTAGGGGGTGTTGTTGATTTATTCAGTCCACACCTTAGTCTTGAGTCTTATGTCAGTGTTATTTATACTCCATTCAGTTAAAGGGATAGTAACACTTCGTTTTAACTTTATTTTATTTTGTAGGCATTAAAAAAACATGAAGAATGATATAAGTCTTATCTCTCAAACCTTTATGGTTTATGAGATATTCACAAGCAAAGTTCCCCTCCCCGCCCCTTTTACCTAGTATAAGCCATCTCTTCTCAGATGTGAGTCTGGTTGTATGACAGTACAGATAACAGAAGGGGACAATTTTCTTTGTATGAAAACAATGAAATCCCTTCCCCCCCTTGACAAGTTTTTCAGCTTTTTCCATTATCTTAATTGAAGATTGTCCCTCTCTGCAGTTTACCTGGGCATCTCCCTTCTAATCTGGTTGAACAGGGGGGATACTTTGTTTGTGAATATCTCTTAAACCATAAAGGTTTCAGAGATAAGACTTATATCATTCTTCATGTTTTTTTAATGCCTACAAAATAAAATACAGTTAAAATGAAGTATTACTATCCCTTTAAAACCTATGTAATGACTGGCATTATTGCATTTGTGTAATTGAGAGTTGGTCCTATAGAATATATGCAAGAGACTGCTGTACAAATCTGGCATATTAGAGTGCAGCCATAGAGCAATGTCTTTTTTCCTTCTCTCTTCAGGAATCTTTTTTTAGTGTTTCAGTGTTACATCAGTAAAAGGGGCGGGAGGGGGACACTTTGTCATTGAATTACTCTGGAACTACAACTCTGACAGTATTGATATAACACTCTTCAAAGTCCAAATACTATGATGATTAATTAGAGCTCCTTTTATTATGAAACATTACTATCCCTTTCAGTCTACAGACACTGTCCTACAAGACTGACTGGAATGTTGGGAAAATCAAGGCTCCATTTAGGAGGGGTCTGTAGAAAGGTACCAACGCATCTTGAATCCTTTATTGCCCCCTCTTTCAACTGGAATTTCAGAATGCATAAGAGGTCATTGGAATTAGATAGATCCTACAGACACTGGCAGTCTTAAGCTTCCCAAATTCCAAACAGCTCATACAACTAACTGGCAATCCAAAAGTTTACCTAGCTTTTAGAACCAGACAAGATAAGGAGAACTCTGGGATTTGTATTGTGGGCACAGTATTCTCCTTGGCTGTCCAATTCTCCTATCTTCTAAGCATACATTCTTCACCCTCTTCCCAATTCTCTTGTATTTTGATTCCAAATAGATTGTTTTGGAGGACAAATCCGTAACCACATTGGCCTTTTTGGATTCTGGGGCAGCTGAAATATTTATTGATCACTCCTAGGCTGCTCAAATAGAAATTCCGCTACAACCAGTGTTACCCACTTGCTGTTTCCACCATTGTTGGTGAACCATTAGTCAATAGTCTTGAGACACTGGGGACTCATAGAAACATAGTATTTATTGTCAGATAAGAACTAATTGGCACATCTAATCTTCTATATATGTATATCTTTATTTATATGGCGCAACACAACGTATGCAGCACCTTGCAACAATAGTATGCTACCATAAACAAATTGGGATAAAATAAATGTCACAGTCATAGAAACAATAGTAGAGAAGTTCCTGCCCCAAGGAGCTTATCTAAATCTTCCTTTTTCACTATCTAGTTAGCTCAGATTTACCTTATTCTTATAAAATCTATATGTGTATCCTAAGAGTTCATAAATTAATTTACTGTTTTATCTTTAACCTCTTCTGCTGAGAGGCTATTCCATTTGATATTGATTCCAGTTTTAGGGCATACCCTCTTGGTCTAGTATTCATATAATTGTGAAATATTGATCCCTGATGAACTTTAATAGATCCTTTGATATATGATTCATCAGAGCCTCTATCTGGCTTCTTCATGAGGAAAATGTTTTTTGTTATATCATCCACTCTCTTCAAACTCCTGTTATCCTGGAGTCCTGACGCATTGATTTGAACTCTGAACCAATAATGGCATGGGGATCTCCGTGTCACCAACAATCTATACTTGACCACTCTTTGTTATAATCACTGTTAGCATTTTCCTTCAACATTGTTTATGCCTCAACAGTATGCGCCCACCTGTGGAATTTTCAGACTGCAAATTTTTCATTTACACAGTGGAGTTGGCTAGTTAGTATATTGGCACATAAATTATGGATCCACCTATGCATTCTGTCCAGTCTCCATGGGGTCTTTGCCTGAAAGAGTTTTCCTCTGAAGTTGACTGCAGTTGATGTTTTGAACTCAATCTTGTCTACTGGTTTATGAACCTGATCTGCATGCCTTAACCTTTAGTTCGTTATCTGCTTGTCTACCGGTTGCCTTCCCTGACCTGCGGCATACGCTTGACTGCTTTTTCTGATTTGGCTTTGCTTCCTGAACTCAAAAACCTGGTAGTTTTTCTCTAAGCAATTTATGCCTGCAGATAGAAACTATTATATGGGAAACAGAGAACTTTTGGCCAAAAAATGCAGACATCTGATAGAGGGTTCTTCTGTCCCTATTACCATATTGATAAACAATAATAACTTCTCTAACTTGGAAACAACCTGGCACCTAAACCCAAGGCAAGAGAGATGGGAATTGTCTTTTTTCTTTAACAAATTTTAAGTATATTATTTTATATCGCATGGGGTGAAGGAGTATTAAAGCAGACTATCTTTTTTGACTGTTTTCATCTCCATCCATTGCTGAACCTGAAGCCACCATTCCTCCTGAGCACATTATCATGGCTCTTTCCTTGTTTTTCTTTTACAGTATTAAAGGATACCCAGAGAGAATTGAGGATCTTCAGCCTCCTCCTGGCAACTGTTTTGTCCCCTTGCTTTTTCAGTTTGATATGTTTAAGTGGGGACATCTCTCCCCTACTGTGGGTCATCCTGGATTCGTTAAATCTACAGAGCTAATTGTTCACAATTTCTGGTGGCCTAGACTCCTGTAATACCTAAATCACCAGGGGCTGGCAGGATTAGCCCAACACCTCCCTGTTCCTCACCACCCTTGGATGCATTTGGCCATGGATTTTGTCATGGATCTCCCTTCCTCCCTATCTTGGATGCAGCACTGTTCTGGTCATTGTGGACCATTTTCACAGGCATGCACACTTTATTCCTCTTTTCAAACTGACTTCTTTTCCAGAGCTGGCTGATCTCTTTGTTAGGAGATCTACAGGGTTTATGGGCTTTCCTTACAAATCCATGTCAGATATGTGGGATTTAAATTTCTTCTCTCTTTTGAAAGGCCTTTTATAAGCTCTGGGCCATTGACCTGATTTTATATTGGCCTAACATCCCCAGTCAAATGGACAGACAGAGCATACCAACATTCCCTGCAAAAGCATCTCTTTCTGTTCATCAACACACAACTGGGATGATCTTAATTTGGCAAAGTTTGTCTTTAATAACCTCCAGCATAAGTACCATTTTTTGATGGTACCATACTCGTGTTTTCCCTCTTCAATATACTCCTAGTACCCTACTGGAGAATTTCTGTGTAGACTAATTTCCCACTCTTTGGGCTACAGTCCGTAATGTCCTTTGAAAACTACTGATGAAATGAAGGAGGCGGATAAACAGTCGACTCCTTTGTTTCATCATGCTGAGGTGGTGTGGCTCTTCACTTAGCATATGAAGCTCCATCAACCCTCTGTCAAGTTTTATTGGAACTTTCAATGTCTTGCCTGCAGTCATTCATGTCACTATTCGACTGGATCTGCCTCCTGCTCTTAGGATTCCAAATTCCTTATATGATTCACTTTTGAGAGCAGTTATAAAGAATCAGTTTTATCATTCTTATTGTCCTCCTGGAACTTTGGAGGTCTATGGACAGAAGACATCATCCATCACTTTGTAGTAACTTATTAACTGGGAAGGAAGGAGGAACATTGGTAGATACACTATCCTTTTGAAATGGCGCACACTGAATTGCGCATGTCAATATGTTGGCATTTCTTTTGTCGCCAGTCTCAAAATGATGCATTAACGATGTCGCTTGCATAACAATGGCACATTCCTTATATCGCCTTGCATACAATGTCACCTTTGATATGGTGCCTGTGTCAAAATGTCGCTCACATATTCAATATGTCTCACACATAGTAAGGGTGCACATCTTTATGTTGCGCACATATTTGACTTCTGTTCAGGTCTCCATATAAATGTTGACCCAGGATACCAGATTCTGATTACCAAGCCCTCATCCATAGCCTCAAATTTGTGTTGTTCTTTTTGACCTCTCACTTCATATTCACAGTAAAAATAAATATATGTGTGTGGAATATATATATATATATATATATATATATATATATATATATATATATATATGTGTGTGTGTGTGTATATATAATATATGTGTGTGTATATATACCAGTGTCGTAAGACAGCAGACACAGAGAAAAGTAGCAAAGTAGTTAATATATTGCATCCATATCTGCCAAACGTTTTCGGTCCACAAGTGACCTTTCTCAGGCACATGGGCTACAACATGGGGGATATATATACACAAAACAAAAATACCCATCTCAACAAGTCATCCTCGTGTCCGGAGAGCTCCAAGATTCGGCGTTCCTGGCCGGCACACAGAGTGGTGATGTCATGAGGTACCAGCGGGTTGCTAAGCAACCCTCATCAGTGCAACAATGTATGATTGTTGTTGCCAACCGAATGCAATAGACAATAAAATAAAGTACATCACAGCATGTTCATGAAATTATATAGTGTCTACCTTCGCCCCCACTGATAATGATGGAGTGCCAAGAATATGAATTGTCCGGACAAGGCAATGTTATAGTGGGAAATTCATGATACTGATGATGCAAGCCATAGTTGTTACGTAATCCATTGCAATCAATGCACATGATAGTGTATGTGAAAATCTATGGTCACCAGTGGGTAGTGGAACCAAGCTTGGGGCAGTGGGGTCAGAAAGTATATGTAGGGATCAGTGACTACCAGAGGGCAGTGAAACAGTGAATGGTGTAAAACTGTGTAAGTGGGGATCTGCAACTTCTAGTAGCCAACGGAAGCATACGGGTGGAGGTCAGATGGTGTATGTGGGATCTGTGACACCCAGGGTCAGTGGAATTAGGTTTGGGGACCAGGCAGTGTATGTAGGGATCTTTGAATACCAGTGGGCAGTGGAAACAATTGACAGTCAGTGTACTGCAGATCTGGGACTGCCAGTGGAACAGGATGTGGAGAGATCAATGTATATGGGTATCTCAGACTACCAGTGGACAGGGGAACAAGGCTGGGGTGTACAACTGTGCATATGGGGGATCTCTGAGTATCAGTGCGCACTGGAATCAGCCTGGGAATCAGACCGTGTATGTGCGGCTGGAGGTCTGTTACCAGACCTGCGCAACCAGGCTGGAGGTGGCTGGGTATGTCAGCACTTTTGAGATCCAGGGTGCATTGGAAGCATGCCACAGGGGTGTGCAATGCATTGCAAAGCAATTTGTTAGGCACTCCTGTGGTACACATCGAGTTATTTGTTTTTGATTGTTAGAATTTTTATTTCTTTTTATCCAGACTTCGTTGGGGATGGGCAACCCCCCCTCACCAGATCAATACAGTCTTCGTAGGAGAGCAGCATGGGTTTCCTGCTCCCACTCTACTCAAACTTCTGGTTAGCAGTGAGTGGGGTTGTGGAAAACCTCCCGTTCCCCTGATCCCACCCACTCCTACCCAGAATATCAGGTAGGCGTGGAAGTAGGGGAACATGCTACTCACCTGGCTCACCAGTATTGATCAGCCACTGTTATTACCTGGAAGATCAATAGCTGGGGACATCAGTAGGTGTCCTGATGCCCCCCCAAAGAGGTCTGGCAAAAAACTAAGCACAATTAACAGGGTAGGTGAGAGGGAAGAGAGTGTCCAGCCATGTTTTGTACACAGGCTTGGCCGTGCAGGTACACATGGCCAAGTCTGTGTCCCACATGTGGCTGGCACCCTAAGGGTTAACCCTTTGAGTTCCAGAGGGGTACACAACACATTGAAAAGCAATGTGTTGCATACCCCTCTGGAACTCAAAGGGTTACTGAAAAAATGGGGAAGAAGAGACTAACTGAATTTAGGGGCCACAGAGAAATTCAGAAAATATCAAATACTTTTGCTAGGCTTTTTAGATTTAGATTTAATAAGCTCTCCAATGCTGTTTTCATTAACTTTTTAAGGGTCAGAAAGGTGCACACCTCCACGACCTTAAAGGGTTAAGAAATGTTTGTTTGTTTTGTTTTCTCCATCTTGGAGTTACTGTCCCTTTAAGTGTCAGATATATTAGAAATGCATTGCTGAGCCACTTATTGCTTAGCCTCTGGCACTCAAAAGGTTATTTGGAAAAAATAAACACTTTAGCAAACACAGGTTTGAAAGCTGACCTCACCATGGGTTCCGCTGCAACTGATCTAGAATCAAGCATTTCTATCAATCTCGGTGATGATCCCTTGGAATATTATAGCAGTGTGATGTATCCAGGCTGTGCTCTATTATTAAAATGTCAAAGCAATTTCTCAGTGCATTAGTGTGCAACAGTAGTTCTGTGATTTGTCTTTGCTGCTGCATGTCCACAGGTTCTGCTATTCTGCCTCAATTAATGCTGCTGAGCATGTTTCTATATCTCTTCTGATCATTTTATGAGCAAAAGGCTAATGCTAAAAGGGTCAAAATGACCCTAGCAGTCTCAATCTACTCTCATAAAGCACATCATAGTCGTCTTTAACAGGTAAGTCAGATGTCCATCTCTTTGGTAGACAGCCCCTCCCACTTTTTTCATGAAATTAAGGATGGAATTTCTGTTCTGAAGATGATGTCAGGGAATTATACCCTGGTAATAAGTGGCTCTTAATATGTTAATCACATCACGGGCAGATCTTTTTTGAAAATTGGCCAAGGGAGACCACCTTTATTTTAACTCCTTAATCATTGCCCACCTCTTTTCTCCCTTTAACTATTTCCCACCCCTTTGATTTGTCTCACTCATATTATTTACCCTCTATTCCCCCCTTAACCTTTGTCCACTTCTCTCCCTATTTAACCCTTGGCATGGACGTGCGCTCCATTTAAAGGGGCATTGACACATTTGCTGACTTCTCCTCTTCCTGGCTCCTAAGCTGAAATACTGCCTGCACACTATGCTCAGTCGCCTTTCCGTGGTGTCCAGTGCAGTTGGTTTGAGTTTATGCATTACCTGGTTTGTCTGACTACCCGTTCTGGTGCCGACCTTTGGTTTGTCTGACTACCCCCTTTGTGTATGACCCGGGCTTAGTCTGACATTCCTTCTGGTGTGGACCTGCGGCTCTGGTAGACTACCTCCTCTGTGTATGACCTTTGGCCTGGCTGACTATCCGTTCTGGTGCTGACCTGTGGCTCTGTCCGACTACCCATTCTGTGTATGACCCTGGCTAGTCCGATAACCAATCTGGTGCACGGCTCTTAAATCCACCACCATGGCACGAAGCTCTGCCGTGGTCAATAAATGCACTATGTCCTCCTTAACTAGGGGAACTCCAGTGGCCATTTTCTGCTTCTCAGCCACAACTCTCAGACCTACACCCTTTGTAGTAAGAATATTGCGTTAGCCCTCTCCCCGTCTCCGTTATCAGGATCGGACCCTTTCAAAAAGCCATCCAGGTTATGAGAGGAGGTTCATCCATAAAATTAGCACAACTAAATCGTGGAAAAAGAATCTACGCCATAAAATAAAATAGCCACGGCCTGGAGCTAGACAAAACACGTCCTTCCCCATGTACAGTTTGCCCCGCCCCTACCACTTTCCCTTTTAACACTTGTGCACCTCATCCCCCCTCATCCCATGTCTACCCCTCTCCCCCTTGTCTACCTTTCACCCTCTAAACCATCTCTACTTCTCTCGCTCTCTGTCGGTCTCTCCTTAAATGGATAGTAATGTTTCACAAAAAAACAGCTGCTCCAATTAATTTTCATAGTATATGAGCCATAGAGAGTGTTATTTCAATACTGTCAGAGTTGTAGTTCAAGAGTCATTGAATGATAAAGTTTCCCCCTCCCACTTATTTTACCTAGTGTGAGCCGCCTCCCCTCAGATGTGGAATCTGGTCCACAGACCAGACAGCTCACAACAATGGATGATCTTCTTACTGTGAGAACAATGAAAAGCCGGCCCCCATTGACAGGATTTTCAGGTTTTTCCCTTATGTTAATTGAAGATTGTCCCTCTCTGCAATCCACATGGACACCACACTGCTGCTCCGAGGTGAGCATTGTTACATCAGTAAAAGGGGAAGGAGGGGGATACGTTATCATTCAATTACTCTTGAACTACAACTCTGACAGTACTGAAATAACGCTCTCCATGGCCCAAATACTATGAAGATTAATTGGAGCTGCTTTTAGTATCAAACATTACTATCCCTTTAACCCTTGTTTACATCTCTTTCCCCTTAACCCATCTCCCTACTTTTTCACCCCCTCTTAATCCTTTAACTCCCTTTTACTCCCTTAAACTTTCCCCCTATTTTTTGAATATCTATCTCTCCCAATCCTATTGCTCCCTCTTTCCCCAAAACTTTTAGTTGACTTTTTTAATTAAAAAAGCATTTGTTAGTCCCCCTCCTGCTGGCTTACCTTCTCTGGTGGTCTAGTGCAAAGTGTGGGAACATAGGTCTATGCCTTTTCCGGCACAGATCTGTATAGTATGCTTCCTTGCATTGCTCTAGTTACTGATGCTGTGTGCCAGTATATTAAGTCATACGGTAGCGCTCAACATTAATATAGTGTGCTTAGCATACTATACAGATCTGTGCCAGAAGAGAGAGACATCCATGATCCCGCACAACAAATCACAGGATAAAGGATGTGGTGGAACAACTGTTACCCCATATATTCTGATGTCCCAATGCACAGGGGATAGTGGACCAGAAGCCCACAAGAGCATATCTGAATGCCCAGTAGGACAATCCCCCCAAATTACATTGATTTACCTAAGTAGATGTCCTTCATACAACTAGTATATCTTTTTTTGTATTATATCTACAGTGTCCGGTATACAGGAATCTCTTTTGACGTCTGTCTCTGTCTAAATCGCACCTCCATACAACAAACAGTGCGCTTCGGTAGTCCTGAATCACACATAAGTGTAACTTATCTTTTTATCAGATTGTAAACAGAAACAATTAGCAGTAGACTAAAGCAGATTTTAAATAACATTGCATAGTGTGATACAAAATATGATGTGCATAAATGTGAATGTGTACAAAGTTACATATATAGGCAATGCAATGATAATGATAAAAATCCCCGTAAATGACATTAGTCAAAGTATAAACGGGACTGATATGTGCATATCAGTGTCAATCCACTGCCCTCTTCAAGTCATGTAAAGTCATATAGTAACTTACATGTAGTAGCAAAATCTAACAATGATCAAAGAAGGATGCAACAAATGTACACATACAAATCATGTGGTTTCATGGTTTGCTGAGCTCCGTGCACTCAGCTGTATAAGTCCCACCTGTGTAAGGAGATCAACAGAGATAAAGTATAAAATGGTCTTCCGCACAACGCAGAGCATAAGGCAATCATACTAATGTAGAGGCTGAGACATAGCTAATATTCCATGACAGTATTAATACAATGAGCATGAATGACATGTTCTATCTATCTCACATCTTAGTCAGTAGACCAAGTATATAGGCTTTATGAACTATACAGTGTGCCATTTATCTAGAAGCCCTACATGTATGGAGCAAAGATCTATCATGTCATGTACGACTGCACAGGTCATGTATGATTGTCCACTGGTATGATGTATACTATACCATACATAGGCTTATATCGGACTTCTATATCAATATATTTTCCATAAGAAAAATGTACTGCTCCTTTAAAACTGTTAAAAATGTGTTAAAAGCCTCTCCTCCTATATATATGTATATATAATATATAATTCGCTAAAACGTGTGTAACGCCACAGTAGAGACGACTATTGACGAGGCTGATACAGAGCAGGGCGCTCCGAAGGAGCTTCCTGCTCTGTATCAGCCACAACGCGGGCAGTCTCTACTGAGCATGACTGCACTGCGACCGGCTGGCTCTGTATCAGCCGCGGCGTGGGCAGTCTCTACTGTGCATGACTGCCCTGCGACCGGCTGACAGTGGCACTGTGGCCCGTGTCACAGGCTCTTCAACTAGTATTTTTATATTTAAGGCTAACAAATAGCTAAAAAATGGTAGTGCACCTCAAGACTCCAGAAAATTAAGGTGGGATACCCTGTGTTTCTCACTGGATTAAGAAAAAAGAACTTATAGGTAAGTATTGAAACCACATTTTCTCTTGTGTCCAGGGGAGGACACAGAGACCATGGGGCAATCCTGAAGTGGTTCCAAAAACATGCAGAGGGAACTTTTGCTTGCAGAACCTTGCTCCTCAAGCTGGCAAGTGTGTTCATTGAAGACCACGTGGCTGCTTTGCAGATTTGGCCTGTTGAAACCTGATGTTGAGGGCCTATGAAGAAAGACACTGTTATGGATTTAAGGGTGTAGGCTTCTCTTATAATCATTTTAATCCATTAAAGATACATTGGCTTTTGATGCAGGTTCCCCTTTCTAGGACTTTCTGGGATGACAGAGAGGGGCTTTGTCAGAAGGCTCCATAGCTTTCCTTCATTTTGCTAGAAGAGTTAGGATACAAGTTTGGTAGTGTTAGTTCCTTGTTCAAGTGAAAAGCAGAGGCTGCGTTCTGCTAAAAGTCAAGTATATTTCATAAAGCTACCTTATCTAATCTTTCATTGGGATAAGATGGCTTGCATGAGAAATCACTGAGTTCTGATACTCTTCTAGCTGAGGATATAGCACTTAGAAAACAGGTTTTCAAGTACTGTGACTGAGGGATATCTAATTAATGGTTCAAATGGATTTTGTAATGCAGAACCAAGCTCGATCACAAGCAAGAGTTGGATCCTTATGGGGAGGAGCCATGTGGATCACAACTTGTAGATATGTCTGCTAGTCTGCTTTGAAAGAACACTGACAATGTTTGAAAGTTTAATGGATATATGGTCTTTTTTAAATCCTGCTTGAAGAAATTCCTGTTGGGGATGTAGAATAAAAATCAGTGAACTCCATTGCTTCTGTTCACATACATTAATATGTCTTCCAGACTCTATGATAGATCTTTGAGAAAACTTTTTTTTTTTTTTTTTTTTACTTTCATCATAGTAACCTGAGTTAGTCAACCGAGATCCAAGCTACCTATAAAATATAGTATGAAGTAGACATTAAAGGGGAACATTCATATCAGAAAAAGTTTTGCCCATGGGCTTAAATTAGCCCAACTACATTAGCCCTGTGTTTTGTTTTTTTTTAATTTTACCAATCTAGTATTTAAGCTACGGAGACCCGAAATGTACCACTTCTGCTTTGTGCTTTGTACATTAAAAAGTTTCCAATCGGAAATTGAACAGACGTAGCTCAGTGGATGGTCTCAAGAGGATGAAATATGACACATATCTAAATAGCAAAAAACATTCCATATTAAAGCACATGAATGTATCATATAACCACAAAAAAAATATAATTCATTCATCCACATTGACCTCCACTAAGAGAGAGACACAAGATATATATAATCAGAATGAAGTGTGCACTTCGAATATTTGTCAGTAGATACAGCATTGATTACATTGTCTCTAGTCTCTCTTCCCCTGGCATGATTTGATTTGGATGTATGAAAAAAAGCGATCAAGCATGGTTTTAAATGGTTCACCAACAGTTTGGCAAAATTGTGCATCTTTATTCAAAAGGGAAACAGGAAAATGATTTATGCATTGTGAAGCATCATCATTTTGCTTAGGGATTAAAGTGATATGAAGTTTCAAGGAATACGGGGGCGGAGGGATTCCTGGACAATGTCATTAAAGGAAGAAACAAGGCAGGGGGGCAGAATGTGGACAAAGTTCTTCTAACAGAACATGGATAAACTATATTGTCCCGGACTCCTCCCCTGTGGGGATTTTCTTAATTGCGTTTGAGATTTCTTTTAGTGTGAAAGGGTGCTCCAAAAGATTGAACGTATCCTGGGGAATGGAGTGACTCAGATAAGTATCTGACTCCGAGAATCCAGAGAGAAATCCGGAAGGTTATAAAGCGATTTATAGAAATCCCTAAAGATGTTTGCTATTTTGGGATATGAAAAGTGAACCATGTCAGATTTGTCTTTAATGTGGGTAATATAATGGTTTTGTTGTTTGATATTAACTATTTATGCTAGCAACTTCCCAAACTTATTCCAATTGAGATAGTGCTCATATTTATGTCAGAGCAAGGAATTTTTTAATTAATTTGTGCAATTTTAGCCCTGATTTCTGTCAGAACAGTATAGTCATTAGTCAATAGGGTTTATTTATGTTTAGCTTATAGGGGGTTTTAGTTTGATAATAAGGACATTGAGGGTTACTGTTTGTTGTTTTTTTCCACATCACATGTGCATCCCATATAATTGAGTCTGGTTATGTGCCATCCACAAGCTACAATTCTTCGGCACCAAGGAGGCTCACATGGCTGCAGCCAGGAGGGATGCACCTACCTGGAATGGGATCAAGCCTGCTGATCGGGCCCCCCAGCACCTTTTCAAAGCGCAGGGAATTGAAGCGGATCACAGAGGCCCTCAGGCTTGAAGGTATGCATTATAAGTGGGGCTTTCTCTTTTGCCATTGCTTCATCACGAACAATTGCATATACACAATTAAAGATGTGCAATTCAGAGAAGAGCTCCTGCTGTGCCTGTGGATCCCCTTTATCGTTCAGGTTCCTGCCTTTCCTCCTCCCTTCCTACTGATGGTGAGTCCTGACCGGGTGTTGAACATCCACTTTGATTCCCTCCTTAGCTGGTTCTCCTGGTCAGTATGATACAGACTCTCTTAAGCTGTTACAGTTTTGTTTCTAATGTTTGGCAAGTTGCGTGTGGTGTATTGTGTTTGGCGAATTGTGCATAGCGTTTGGCGTACAGTGTTTGGTGTTTATAGTTTGGCAAATTGCATATAGCATTTGGTGAATTGCGTTTAAGTATTACGTTTGGCAAATGGAGTATAGCATATTTTTGGAATGGAGTATATAGCATTTGGCGAACTGTGTGTAACATACTGCATTTGGAAAATTGCGTATAGCATTTGGAGTATAGGGTTTGGTGTATTGCATTTGGCTGATATCGTTTGGCAAAAACCGTTTGTTGAATTGAGTATAGCATTTGGAGTATAACATTTTGCATTTGGCTTATGGAGTATAGCGTTTAACTGTAGATCTTTGCTTATAGCATTTGTCGTTTAGTGTATAGCATTTGGAGTACAGCGCTTGTTTCATGGTGTACTATCACTGTGCCCGTGATTGCCCGCCGAGAGCGCTGCTGTGAGGTTTGGGTGACATTATCTTTTACTTCCTGAGTGTCATGCTTATGCGCATTCGCTATTCTTATAGGCCTATGGATAATTGCCAGAGTGAGTCTCCGCCTACTTGCTAGGCCTTTATAGGCCTCAGTCATCCAGTACTCCTTTGCCCTTTCGTGGTGTACCTGAGCATTTGCTCTTGTGATATTCCTATGCTCTGTTCTGTGTATGACCTCTGGCTATGTCTGACTCCGGTTACGTTTATTCCCTGACTTGTTGCCTTCCACTCCGGACTGACCCTTGGCTCCGTCTGACTACTCTCTCCGGTCTGGCCCTTTGCTCCATCTGACTATCCGCTCAGGTTTGACCCTTTGGCTCCGGCTGACTCCCTGCTCTGTGCTGACCGCGGCTAGGCCGACTATCTGATACGGCAGGGGTGTGGAAATTTAAAAAAAAAACTACTTGTCCAAGGGACTAAAATGGAAGCCCAATCTACTTGTCCCTCATGACAATCTACTTGTCCTGATACACAAAATAATGAGTGAGAAAAGTTAATAAAACTTTTTTTTTTTTAATTTCTGCCTGCAGTTGGGGGATGGTCACTTTAACAGCCACCAGGTAACTATAGCGTAAGGAATACGCATTTGTATTGCTAATGCTGTAGTGTTCCTTTGAGTTGTTATGGTACTAAGATTCCCTGTTTGTGTATGGTTTAGCAGTGATTCAGGGTTCCAGGGCACCCGCAGTAACACCCTCATGACTATGTGGCAATGACAAGAATTACACTCCACCTTATTCTACACCAGGGGTAGCGGGCAGTAATAAACTGAGAGCTACAACTGACTTACTCAGCCAATCAATGCCTGCTATTGCTTGTGTGGCATAAAGTGGAGAACTCTTGACCATCACCATTAGGTGTTACTGTGGGTGCCCTGGGATCCTGAATCACTGTGAAACCATACAAAAATGCTTGCAGAGCCGGATTAGGACTCCACAGGGCCCTAGACAGGATCCCAAATTAGGACCCCCGACAGCCCCCCCGCATATATTTACGTGGCCCATTCCCTGTAAAGAGAGCAATGTGTTTCACTCAGTTGTGGGACACTGTGTGAGTGGAAGTTCTCATGAACTTTAAAGCATCCTGGAGTAAAGCAACTGCACAACAGGGGGCAAAAATACATTTGCTAATAATTTAAATTAGACTTTTAACCCCTTGAATGCTAGATGTGTCCAACACATTGCAAATAAATGAATTGGATACCTAGCATTGAATGGGTTAAAAAGCTATATTTGAGTGTATGGGGTGTTAGTATTTTTTGTCCCCCTATGGTGCAGTTTGTTTAGTCCACAATAGCCACAGTTTGGTTTCATAAATATGGATATTTTTCCGGTGATGTGGTCTGCAGCAAAACTAACTGCGTTACTGTTAACTGCCATACAGTGTGCTGCCTGCTACAGACTGGTAATGTAATTAGTGGCTCTGTGTGTGTTAACTCTTTGAGTGCCAGAGAGCTATCCAAAGCATTGTAATGCGTAGGATACCTCTCTGGCACTGAGATGGTTAAGCAAGGTAGGTTATTATGATGTAGTGTGCTAAAACAAGAGGAGCAGCACCTGATTGCTGAGGGAAGGTAATAGTTAAATATTGTAGATTTTATATTTTCTTTACCTTAATGTTCCTAGCACTTCATGCCGATGACGATTGACTGGCCAAAAGGAGGCATGGGTGGGAGCTTTAACTTACAGTTTGTGAGCTCCATTCGCCACAGCGCGACCGAATCCCTCTCTCCCATACATGCGCATGTGCCAGGACAACAGGAAGAGTCCTGGCACTTTCGCTCAAAGTATTTCGATTTGTTTTGTCTGCAGGGATGCTGGGAGGTCTCCCTGTCCCTGATAGCTTGATTTGTATAGCGGCAGTCAATCCGATTCTGTCTGCTTGCCCGAAGCAGGGCTAAATAGTGAGAAATATTTACCTGCCCGGCGCCCAGAACTACATGTCTCGGGCGTCGGGCGATACAAATTCCACAACCCTGTACAGTACTGATCATAGCGTGGCTGACGTACTGCTCTGTGTTCTCGACCCTTGGCCTGACTAACTCCTCTTTCTTGCTAGACCGTGCTCTGGCTGTTCCCTCTGGTACAAGCTGTTATCCTCCTGCCGTTCCGGACCTTGTCTCTGGCTGTTCCATCCTGCTTGTTTCTACTGGTTAGTGCCTTTGGGTACTCCCTAGCATTCTAGGGATCTCTCTCACCATTGCCCATCACTACCCTAGCATTCTAGGGATTTCAGTCACCACTGCCTATCGTTACCCTAGCGTTCTAAGGTACCCGTGAGTTGCCATTGCCTGTAGGTTTACCCTAGCTTTCTAGGGAAGTATCTGTTGCTTTGCTTGGGCGTTTCCGCTTCACACGCACTAGTAGCTACTGCCATACTTGCTACCAGTAATGTCTGTAGTCAGATTTGGATCAGCCTCTCTTCTGTCAGTGGATCCTGTGCTGTCTACATACCTGGCTAGTGAGGGTTGGGGAAGTGTTTGTGCACTGTCTCCACACCTGGTCCCCTGATTGTATCTTTTCTGTTCTTATTGTCAATAAAGATATTGATTTTACTATATCTGTACTTGTCAGTGTCGTTTTTTCTTAGTCACTCCATGACACATAGCACTGTGTGTATTGCATGTAGCATTTAGTGCATAGTATTGTGTGTTTGTGTATAGCATTGTGCGTATTTCATTTAGCGTTTTGAGCATAGCATTTTGCGTATATCTTTGTGTGTATAGTGATGTAAGATTGAGTTGTGCATATAGTATTTTCCGTGTATTGTGTGTATGTGTATTGTGTATATGTGTGTCTTTGTGTAGCCCCTGCATTTCCATGCATCAAAATCACTCCCCCATGATTGCACCAATAGTACAGGCAGTATACTTCTCTTAGTTGTTCTAAGGCCTTTGTCCAGAAAGGACTCAAAGAGTCAACAGATTCTGATAACACTACGACAGCCTCTGTTGTTGAGGTCAGCTAATTTAGTTGTCAGGAAGGCTATAGTTTGATCCTGTTGCTCAAGGAGTTGTTCCAGGTTGTGGTGTTGCTAAAAAAATGTTTTCACTTTCCTGTTCAAGCTGGTTCATCTGCTGACCTAATAGAGGGATAACCTTGCAGAGCTCTGAAATATCATACCAGACACTAGACTTTATCTCCGAAATCAAGGCTCTCAGGTCCTCTTTGGTAAGTAGTTGATTCAAGTCCTTTTTCGTTGGAAAGCATGCTTGGTTTTTCAATACATATTGTGAGACAAATCGTTGAAAAACCTTCGTGGGCTCGTAGGAACTGGCCCAAAGGCATAGTCATAGCCTCAGCATGAGGATCATCAGCCAACCCAGAGCAACGTGAAGCTCTCCTCTCAGGCGAGAAAATCTCTTCTGCGGGCCTATGTCGTTCAGGTAGTAACTCCATGATCTTGGTACTCAGGTTGGCTTTTTTGTAAAGTTTTTTGCTGGAGGGCATGATGGTTATGTGATATACCAAAATCCCTACTTAGGCAGGGACATAAATTAGCAATTAGGTGGAAAATCGGATTTTTAGACACTCACCACATGGAGCATGTCTTTTAAGCGGGCATCTTTGTTCACCAACGCCCTGCTCTTCCTTTTTTACATTCAAAAGTTCTTAGAACTTAAACTTGTTTATTTACATTATATCACAATTTCACTGTCGTCCAATACATGTCACTGGTACAATGGGAGGCGATCCGCCCCTTTAATAGGCAGGAACATTCATTCAAATGTATGCAGGGGGTGGAGCCTCCCCTCCTTCTTAAGCTGCCTTCAGGCCAGAGCCAAGCTAGATTGATTTGTTCCTGTGTGCTGTGCACACCAGGTGGAGAACATCTCTCATTCAACTTTAGTTTTTTATTGTTTTTCTTCAAATATGGAATACCACCATCAGGCGGGTGACCATGGCTGTGAATTGCCCTCTCCAAAGTGGCTAGTGCAGCTTCCAGGGATTTTCTGGTGGACCTTATGCCCTGAAGAGGGAACAACTTGAGTCAAGTAGCTTCCCTGCTGGGGAATTTTCCTCTGGTTAATTCCCTTTTAACATGGTTACCTGAAGACAGAAGTCCTGCAGCAAGGTGAGCCGCCCTTTGAGTGCTGAAGGTCCACTTGTCCCACAGTGTCCCTTCTTTGGGCATGTATTTGGGAGTTCTCATTTTGCACTCCAGCACTCATAGGGTGTTTTTATTTCTATTGCTTGTATTTATGCAATGTCTGTGGTATTCCCTGGGTTTTGGAGCTTTGGGTTGTTATTTTCTCATGTTTTACATGTGCTAGAAGTATGTTTGGTGAACTTTTTCTCTCAGGAATAATTTATTAATATTTAATGTTCCGCGCCTTTAAGCGCGCTTTTACCCGCATAGATGCCATTGCTCCTTTACTCTCAATGGGTTTACACAGTGTGGGACGTATCTCTGGAACCGCTTGTCACAGCAACTTCAGAGAGGGCTCATTTTGTTGGTCTTCCCTTGCTCCATCATCCGGTAGCTAGATTCGGTGTGTTGGGAGTCTGGGGGGGCTTCGGGCACTGTTTTGGGGGTACTTCTGAGAAAAACTACGTTTCCCATAAGTGCCTGTTTCGCGCTTGTTTTCTGATTGGCTACCGTCGCGGCAGCCATTTTGTGGTGTTATTCTCAGCGAGTATACTACGCAGGGACCGAGCCTTCTCTCCTCTCAGCAGATTAACCCTTCGCTGGCCAGATAAGTTCGATTTTAGACATTTCTAGGGTGAAACTTTAATCTTTCACACTTTTACTGGGTGATATTTGTTAAGTGGTGTATATTGACGCTGTGAGCATGTCTACTCCACTGGAGCCAGGAGCTAGACCTAAGACTAAGGAGGCTGGGGTGTCTGTTCCCCCCATTGCTCTTTGCTCCTCTTGTCACTCTGGGCTGCCTAGAGAATTTTCAGGTCATTTATGCCCAAAATGTGCAGAAAGTCATGATAGCAACCCTGGGCTTTCCAGCCACGCTATTGAGCCAACTTGGGTAAAAGAGTTTAAAGCTGCCACTAGGGATCTCAGATCCACTCTCCAACTCTTTCCCTCTCAGGTTCAGGGGGCTCTGCAAGTTTGGCAGACCCCCTCCACAATCAGGACCTCCCTGCCTAAGCCACAGGGGGCTCCTGATGTGTCTGATTCTTCTGAGGAAGAACTTTTGCAGGATTCTGATGCTGAGAAAGTCACTGTTATAGAATCTAATAAGTCCATTGGTGACCATTATGAATGTGACCCTGAAGTTTCTGCTGAGGGTTTGATCAGAGCTGTGCTAACTACGCTCAACCTTCCAATGACTCAGGAATCTACTCATGATCCAACTGACATTTTCCAAAAACCATCTAAGGCTGTGGTTTGTTTTCCTAATAACCCTACTCTTGCTTGTTTAGTCTCTGATGCATGGAGGAATCCTGAAAAATCCTCTTCTGTGTCCAAAAAGTTTGCTAAACTTTATCCCTTTCCTGAGGCTGAACTGGCAAAATGGGTTCATCCTCCTAAAGTGGATGCTCCTATTTCTAGGTTATCCAAATCTACTGCCTTAGCTGTATCAGATGCCTCGGCCCTGCAGGATTGGATGGACAAAAAGTTAGAGATTTGTCTTAATTCCATTTTTGCCTCTATTGGCACTGCCATGCGTCCAACCTTTGCAGTGGCGTGGTTTAATAGGGCTATTGCGGCCTGGACTGAACAACTGACTGAGGCGGTTCGCCAGGATGCACCAGTGCCTGAGCAGTTGCAGCTTCTTGCTAATATATTAGAAGCTTAAAATTATGTTTCTGATGCTGCTTTTGATGCTGTGCGCATGATGGCAAGGGCCTCTACTTCCTCTGTGGTGGCTAGACGTGCTCTTTGGTTGAAAATTTGGTCTGCTGACACTGCCTCTAAGAAAGCTTTGCTTTCTTTACCTTTTCAGGGGTCCTTACTGTTTGGATCTGAACTTAAGGAGATGATTAGTGAGGCTACTGGTGGCAAAAGTACTCTTCTACCATCAGTCTTCAAGAAGAAGTTTCCGGCCAAACGCAATCGGTCCTTTCGTTCCTTCCAAACTGAGACACGCTCCACGTCCCAGACAGGTCCGTCCTCCACGCGCTCCTCCTCCAAGCCCAAACAGTCCTGGAAGCCCAAAGTTGCCCCTAAGGCCAAGACCTCCAAGACTGCTTTGGCATGACTCACCGAACCCGGGACCGCATCCGGCTGTAGGTGGACGTCTCCACATCTTTCGACGGGTTTGGGAGGAGTCAGTGGCGGACCCTTGGGTTATTCAGGTGGTATCAGAGGGATACAGGATCCCTTTCTCTTCCCTTCCTCCTTTTCGGTTCCATTTTACTCGTCCTTCTCAGGAGCCTACATAAAGACGTCTGTTCGACGACGCTATTCAGGATCTTTTGGACAAAGAGGTCCTGGAATTGGTTCCACCAGAGGACAAAGGTTCAGGATTCTATTCCAACCTGTTCGTTGTGGCCAAAAAGGACGGAGGTGCTCATCCTATTTTGGATCTCAAGGATCTCAATTCCTTTGTTGTGAGTTCCCACTTTCGTCAGGAATCTCTGCGTTCTGTGATAGCAGCAATGTCTCCAGGGGAGTTCCTTGCCTCCCTGGACCTTCAGGATGCATACCTTCACATCCCTGTTCATCCAGAGAGCAGACGGTATCTCAGATTTGCCTGTCACAAAGGCCACTTTCAGTTTTCAGTTCTTCCCTTTGGTCTGACTTCAGCTCCTCAGGTCTTTCAGAGGGTATTGGGAGCTTTGATAGCTGTGCTTCATCGAGATGGAGTCAGGGTGACTCCCTACATGGACGATCTGCTCCTGAAAGCCTCATCTGCGGAGATCCTTCACCAGCAGCTGCAGTTGTGTATACAGACACTCAATCGCCACGGCTGGATTGTGAATCTGGACAAGTCAGACTTGGTTCCATCTCAACAGTTCCTCTTCTTGGGTCTCCTATTCGACACTCAGCAGTGCATGGTGTTTTTACCGGAGGAAGTGGCTCATCAGATTGCTATCCGGGTGTCCAAGATCCTAGAACTGGACAGGGTTCCAGTACCGAAGTTGACCTCTCTAGTGGGGAAGTTTATTTCCACGATAGAGGCAGTGCCATTTGCCATGGCACACACCAGGGAACTTCAGAGGTTTGTGATCCAGACGTGCAAAACTCATCCAGATCATTAGCATCTATCTGTATCTCTGCCCCCTCATGTCGAGTTGAGCCTAGAATGGTGGTTGGACCTGTCTCATCTCCTGAAAGGGAGGTCCTTTCGGGTTCCCTGTTGGACCACAGTCACGATGGATGCCAGCCTCCGGGGATGGGGGGCAGTGCTGGGTCGTTTCAGTGCTCAGGGGAAATGGGGACTGGAAGAATCTCTCCTCTCCATCAGTGTTCTGGAACTTCGTGCCATCTTTCTTGCCCTGAGACACTGGGAATCTCAACTGGAGGGTTGTCCAGTCAGAGTGGAGTCCGACAACGCCACCGCAGTGGCCTACATCAACAGACAAGGCGGCACAAAAAGTCTCACCACTTGGTTAGAGGTCAAGGCCATTTTATCTTGGGCAGAAGCTCATGTGCCCGTCATCTCAGCAGTACACATTCCAGGCGTAGACCACGTCATGGCAGACTTTCTCAGTCTTCACACAGTCGACAGCGGAGAATGGGCGCTTCATCCAGAGGTGTTTCACCTTCTCACCCAGATGTGGGGGGTGCCTGTAGTGGATCTGATGGCTACCAGACACAACAGGAAGGTGCCAGTGTTTTGCTCTCGGTGGAGGGACCCTCTTGCTCTGGCAGTGGATGCTTTGTCAATCCCTTGGAAGTTCCCTCTGGCTTACATCTTCCCTCCTCTTCCTCTGTTGATCCGAGTCATCCAGAAGCTGAAGTTGGAGCGTTGTCCTGTCCTCCTAATCACTCCAAATTGGCCTCGTCAGTCCTGGTATCCGGAACTGCTAGCCATGTCTGTGACGGATCCTGTTCCGCTTCCTGCCCGTCCAGATCTACTTCTTCAGGGATATCTGTGGAAGGAGGATGTTCAGCATCTCCATTTGATGGCTTGGAGGTTGAATCCTCAATTCTAAAGAAGAAAGGGTTTTCCTCTTCAGTGGTGTCCACGATGCTTAGAGCTCGCAAGCCTGTGTCTTCCAAGATCTACCATCGCATATGGTCCACCTTTGTAGCATGGTGTACTGATAAGGATCTGTCTCTAGATTTCCATCTCCCCACGGTCCTGGCCTTTTTACAGGATGGGGTTGAGAAGGGACTCAGCCTGAGTTCTCTTAAGGTTCAGACTTCTGCTCTGTCTGTATTTTTCCAGGAACGGATTGCTGTTCTTCCTGATGTTAAGGTTTTCTTCCAAGGTGTGGCTCATGTTCGGCCTGCCTTCAAGAGTCCTACTCCCCAGTGGGACCTCAATTTGGTGCTGGGGGTTCTCCAGAGACCCCCGTTTGAATCCTTGGCTTCTATTCCTTTGCGTCTCTTGACCTGGAAAATGGCCTTTCTTTTGGCTATTGTCTCAGTTCGCCGGGTAGCAGAGTTACAAGCTCTGTCTTGTAAACCTCCTTACTTGGTGTTTCACAAGGATAAGGCAGTGCTTCGCACTTCCAAGGAGTTTTTACCCAAGGTTGTCTCCGAATTTCACATCAATCAGGAGATTGTGGTTCCCTCTTTCTGCCCTAACCCTTCCTCTGACAAGGAAAGAGATCTCCATTTGTTGGATGTTGTGCGTTGTCTTAAATTTTATGTTCATCGCACTGAGTCTATCAGGAAGTCTGATGCCCTGTTCGTCATTCCTGAGGGGCCTAGGGCAGGGAGACCGGCATCCAAGGTAACTATTGCCTCTTGGATAAAATCTACCATTCGTGAAGCCTACAAACTGCGGAATAAGCATGTTCCCTTTAGAGTTACTGCTCATTCCTCCAGATCAATTGGGGCCTCTTGGGCCTACAAGAATCAGGCGTCTGCTGATCAACTGTGCAGAGCGGCCACTTGGTCCTCTGTGCACACATTCTTGAAGCACTATCGTGTTGATGTTCTGGCCTCGGCTGATGCCAGCTTTGGGAGGAAGGTCCTGGAGGCAGTCTTGCCTGTTTAGGACTTCTACTCTGTGGTTCTTAGTGCTTCTTTGCTGTTGAGCCCTGTTGGCTCTAGTTCAGTGTGCTGTGTTAGTTCGGGGGTTTGTTTTTCCCCCTGGTTGGTGTCCATTGACACTTCTGTTGTTGGGCTCTATGATTAATTGGTTCATAGCAGTTCTAAGTGACTTGGGCCTTGCGCCTGGTACTTGCCTTACTTCCCGCCTCTGGGAAAGCTCAATGTTTGTACATCCCATTGTACCAGTGACCTGTATTGGACGACAGTGAAAATAGGATTTTAGTCTTACCTGTTAAATCCTTTTCACTTAGTCCATACAGGTCACTGGTCTCCCACCCTGTCAAGGGACCATGCTTGGCTCTCCTGTGGCATTCAGTGGGGGACCTTCGGGGCATGCTCACAGTAGTCTTCCTTTTCTTTCTTACCTCTGGTCAGTTTAGTGTCTCAAATCAATCTAGCTTGGCTCTGGCCTGAAGGCATCTTAAGAAGGAGGGGAGGCTCCACCCCCTGCATACGTTTGAATGAATGTTCCTGCCTACTAAAGGGGCGGATCGCCTCCCATTGTACCAGTGACCTGTATGGACTAAGTGAAAAGGATTTAACAGGTAAGACTAAAATCCTATTTTTCTATTGTTGTCACCACAATAGAATAGAGAGCCATAGTCAGTGACTCAAGTTCTCCACTGTATGCATTATCAAAATTTGTTTTGCCCACCACTTGGCACTGCTGTTGCTAACATTCTGTGTCAAACATGTACATGTTTACTGATCTATTAACCCCATAAGGACCGGCCACAAACTCATGCGGCGGTCACTTAAGGACCACAGAGCTTTTTTTTTTTTCCCTCTCGATTCGATTCCGGACTCCCTGAACGGCGTGCAGCTGCGCGGGGAGCCTGGAATTCCATGGCGGTCCAGGACCGTCATGGGTCCTTAAGGGGTTAAATCCCTCATTTAAATAAACAAGAATTCTAGGAATGTTTTTGTTCCCTATGGTGCACTTGGTTTACTCCAGAAATTGTTCTAATTCTTCTTAGTATATCATCTTTAATGATTTAAAAGGTTTGATTGATGGTAATTTTTAGATGATTTTCCTGGCCACTCCACTGTAGTCGCCAACACAATAGAAGTTTTGGTGGCTGTATTTGTACCTGCAACCTCTGCTAAAGAAGGACAGTGTATTTAAAGGAGAACTAACACTTCCTAACCATAACCCTCCATGTACCTTACTATGACCAGAAACTCCTAATGGCCCTTATGAATTTTGTCTTTGTTCATCTGTTCAAGTGATAATAATTTTTATTTTTTTATTTATTTATTTTTTTTTATAAAGAAGTAGGGAAAGTGCATGTGCCTACTTAACCCTATAAGGACCATATGATTTTGTAAAACATTGTGAAGCAATGCATTGTATACAACTATGGTCCTTAAAAGGTTTTGAGTACCATGCTGAGTTTGTGGTACTGTGACCTTGCTAACAAATCTATAGACATGAGAGCTAAAACTGATTGAAGTTATCTCTTGAACAAAAGGACAATTGCAGAATTCATAAGGGCAATTAGGATTTTCTGGCCATAGTAAGGTAAGTGGGAGGTGCTAGTTTTCCTTTAACCTGTGATTAGTGATACAGACAACACATTTTTCATCCAGATTTTCACATCAAAGTGTTATCTAATTCCTCATGGAAGCACTGCTGAATTGGTTTGGATGTGTGGGGCTCCTGTGCTTCATATACTGAGGTCCATTAGGTGCTTATTCCACAGTAGGTGATGTTCTATATTGAGTTCCCACTGTTAATAGAGCAACGACCTGCTTCATAAGTAATACACTTCCCTTTAGATTATAATTAGCTTATCAATTCTGTTCATGTTAATATTATTGTCTGGAGTATACATCTAACCTTTGCTTCAAACATCTGACATCTGACTAAAATCTAATGTGTTTGCTTGCAACCTGGAGTAATTGGTTTTTTTAGATTTGATAATTGCAAATATAAAAATGAACTTAATCAGTTGCACAGCAACCTAAGCAGGCTTGGCCACTTTCTTGTAGATGATTAACGCAAATCCCACTCCACCATTTAATTTCTGATTTTCCTGCACATTCTATGAAATGGCTTGCACCTGAAAGTGAAACATCACATTTGTAAACAAAAGAAAAGCATTTAAATTCACCTATATTTGTTAGGCATTTTTAATTTCAAACCATAGTTTGTATGTAGGTATATTTGTTTATTTGTCGGTTTATAAATCTGAGCTAGTGTTGACATAGGAAATGACAGCTGGTGATGTAGACAGAGCAATGTGAAATGTTAGTATTTGGCAGGCATGAATTGCCACATTTACAATACATGACAAATATTGCTTTAAATAAACAAATTGGTAACATAAATATAGATGTTTCTGAAATTTCTTTCAGAATCTCCTACTTGTTTACAAAGTTACAGTTTCATTTTAAATAGATTCTGCTTTTATTTATAGATTTAATATTTTCCATTCTATAATTTTTAATATTTTAAAGCGTAACTTTCACATGATTAAGATAGCCCCACAAAGCATAGTTACATTAGCGATATAGACAGATTTATGTTTCAAAATAAAATGATTTGCCGCAATAACGAAAAAAATCACCTTATAAATAGGCAGGCACTGAGCAACAGCGCAGACATCATGCAGAGCCGGTATCTGTGTCTGCGCTGTCTGTCCTCTTCAACTGCAGGATTGGTGGTTGACTGCCACTGTACCATATGGTACGGGAAGGGACTGACAGAGCAGGAGCAGAGAGCGCTTCCTGTAAGCTCCCTGCCTGTGCCTGCCTGGTTAAAAGGTGATTTTTTTTGTTAATGAAGGAATTATTTTTACTTTGAAGCATAAATCTGTCTATATCACTAATGTAACTATGCTTTGCAGAGCTATTTTAATCATGTGAAAGTTCCACTTAAATATAAGCATCGTGCAAAAAGGGGGCGCAAAAACAAAAAGAAAAATCTAAAAGTGGTGTATATTTATTCACATAAAAAACCCCGCATAAGAAACACTTACAAAATACACTGTTAACACAGGCAATTAGAATCCTCGAGCTGTTTTCAATATTGGTATCAAGTCCCACGTCACTCCAATAACATCAATTGGCTATCAGACCGCCCGATTCTCATTTCATCCCCACCTATGGTACCTCTATTGGTGGAGTTACTCTGGAATTCTCCGGGTTCTCTACTGCCTTGATTTATTCCAGTTCCGTGACGCTGACACACAAATGGCTCACCGCTCGCAATTCTTTGATACTCCTTTCCTCTAACCTGGCGGTATCATAAACAAAAGATTTCCCCACGCGTATCGCCGGTCTCTCTACCGGCTTTGTCAAGGGTTACTACAGCCCTCTAGTGGGCTAACCTTTTATCACCTCCTCTCAGTTCGAATGGCCGGAGTTAACTCGGCCAAAGAATTGCGAGCGGTGAGCCATTTGTGTGTCAGCGTCACGGACAATTCCAGAGTAACTCCACCAATAGAGGTACCATAGGTGGGGATGAAATGAGAATCGGGCGGTCTGATAGCCAATTGATGTTATTGGAGTGACGTGGGACTTGATACCAATATTGAAAACAGCCCTAGGATTCTAATTGCCTGTGTTAACAGTGTATTTTGTAAGTGTTTCTTATGCGGGGTTTTTTATGTGAATAAATATACACCACTTTTAGATTTTTCTTTTTGTTTTTGCACCCTCTTTTTGCACGATATAGAAATTCCAATGGTGTGACGGAGGATCATACAGGTGTGGCAGCAACAGAGAAGAGTTATCTAATAAGGTGTATGGACTACAAGAGACTGAGTTGAAAGACTGTGGTTTGATCCATTTCCATTTCATTTGTCATCTTTCATTCACATATGTATGAGAGAAAACTGAATTATTATAGATTTCCATTTTGTTAAGAGAAATCATTTGATATATGGTTATATAGAGTGTGGGAGATACTGTAACATTTGGGGCGCTGTAGTAGTGTGCTGGCAGACTGCTCTGATACGAGGTAGCGGGTAAAGTCAGCACGCACACCACTAGATATAAATATAAGCATATTCTGTGTAATTATTATATATATAATTAACCAATTGACCATAAAACAGGAAAACCTATACACATTTTTTGTTTGTTTTTTTATATTTGTTTTATTAGCAAATTAAATGGTGGGATATACATATAAATGTGGTAGAAAAATGGTATATAATTTGTGTAGATATACTAAATGAATCAGAGGAAAAATATGGTTGAACAAAGGCATAACTAAAAATGCCAAAAATGCTGTAGTGTCAACATAAACCTTCATCTTTAAGGGGTTAAGTACCTGCTGACCAGGAATCAGCTGACTAGCCAATCAAGAAGGTAGGAACTTCCAGAAGGCCATGTTCATACAGCTGAGCGAGGATCTAGGCTCCAGCAGATTCCTGTTGAGCCAAGTCCCTCCAGTGGTGCAGGCTGGAAACAGTAGGGTTCACAATCAGAAGGCCCCCTGGTACAATTCCTGGCAGAGGAAGATATGGCTGAGACCCGAAGAAGATGCAACAAGGGCGTGGAAGCCATAACGATAGATATATCTATGTTAAACTCACCAGAGCATAAAGGCTGACACGACTGGTAGCTGCTGGAACTGAGACCGGGAGCTGTGGGGTAAGATTTCACAGAATGCGTGGGAGGAACTGAACTCTCAGTGCAATAGCATACAATGAATGACCAATGGGTCCCCCAGCTCACGGTCTCAGTTCTAGTAGCAACCAGAAACATGTGGGAGCTATATTAAATATACTACTTAAAATTACTTTTCTCTGTCGTTCAATATAGCTTACAGGTACCATGGGGGAGGCGACAGCTCCTCCCAGTAGGCTGGAACAGTTCTTCAAAGAAGTGCAGGGGTGGAGCCTCCCTCTCCTCCATAGCAGGCTACCTAGCCATTCCCCTCTCCAGTTGAGATTTGTTCCTCGGTCTGGTAGGAAGGCCGTGAACAGTTCTGCTTAGTTTTTAGTTATTTTATTATTTTCTTTAGATATGGGGTATCCAAATTCCCCCATTAGGTGGATTACCATTACTGGCTTCCCCTTGGTGGATTGCCCAGTTTACAGGAGTTGGTTGTGGACCTTTTCCAGCCCTGGGAGAGATCCATGTAACCCATGTCTCTCTCTCCAGAGGGAGTCTCTCTGAGGCTTCTTCCTTGCAATGGTAATCTGAAGAAAGAAGACCTGCAAAAAAGGTGAGCAACCCTTTGAGTGCCATGGTCCACTTGTCCCACAGTTCCCTTCTGCATAAGGGCTTTCTTGGAGTTCCTTGTAACTCCTGCACTCAAGTTGGGTATTATTCATTCCTGTTTTGGGGAACATTGGAGCATTTTGTGTTGTTTTGTGGTACTTAACCCCCTTCCACGCCAGCCTTGGTTAGTTGGGGGGGACTTTTCACTCACTTTTTATTGTTTATTTTATGTTTGTTGGTGTTTTATGTGTGTTTCTACACTTGATAGACACTTTTTATTGTACAAGTTCATTTTGAATTCCGCGCCTTAAGGGCGCACTTTACTGCGTTACCGCAATGTTCCATTGATCTCTTAGGAACAGACGTTTTGGGACATATCTCTGCAACCACCCTATGTACCGAGTTGTGAGACGGCTCAATCATGTTGTCTCCCCTTGCCTAACTATCCGGTGGACATTCTCAGTGTCTGGGGGATTCAGGGGCATTTGGTTCTTCTTTTGGTACTCTCTACTGGTGAAAACTACATTTCCCATAAATTGATTGGTTCCCTATGCAGTCGTCATTTCGTTTCCTTGCTACATGAGTATCATACGCAGTGCTTGGTCTCCTCAGCTCTCCTCCTCAGGTTAACCCTTCACTTGCCAGATAAGTGTATTTTAGGCTTTCTGGGGTGAAATCTTTAATGTGGGTGACAGTATTTGGGTCTTCCTTTACTGTATTGGCACTTTTGCTCTTGTAGAATGTCGGATCCACTAGGACAAGGGGCTAGGCCTAAGGCTAAGGACTCAGGGGTGTCTGACCCCCCTCACATATTGCTCCTCATGCCAGTCGGGGCTACTCTGGTCACTTATGCCCCTCATGTGCTGTGACTCCTGCGTCTCTGCCTGGGGCTTCCAGCCATGATCACGAGCTACCTTGGGTCAAGGCACAGTTTCCTTTTTCTCTTTAGGGGGTTCTTCACTCATGGAGACCCCCCACTTCCTTCAGGTTTGTGTCCCCTAAGGCGCCTGGCATTCCTGATCTATCTGATTCCTCTTTGGTGGATTCAGATGAGGATTCTGAGGATGGTGTGTGTTGTGAAGGGGATTCTTCCCAGTTTCATGGTGATCCCTTTGAGGCTGACCCTGAACCATTTGCTGAGGGTGGTTTTAACCACTTTAAACATTCCCGTTACTCCAGTAGAGTCTCAGACTACTTCTGACATCTTTCAGAGGCATAAGAAGTCCTGTACTGTTTTTCCACCTAATCCCACTCTGGATCAGATTATTTTGGACGAGTGGAACACTCGTGACAAGCGTCTAGCTCTGTCTAATAGGATATCTAAGCTTTATCCCTTTTCTGTAGCTTCCTTGGCTCACTGGGCTACTCCTGCACAGGTTGATTCTCCCATTTCCAGGCTTTCTAAGTCCACTACCTTGGCAGTTGTGGACGCTTCAGCTCTTAAGGAGTTGACAGATAGAAAACTTGAAGCTGTTTTGAAGGCTAATTTCACTGCAACTGGTACGTCCATGAGACCCACCTTGTCTTCTGCATAGGTCAATAGGGCCATTGCTGTATGGACTGAAAAGCGAACTGCTGCTGTCCACAAAGGTGCACCTAATGCTGACCTTTTATACCTTTTGGCCAACATTTCTGAGGCTCAGCTCTATGGTACTGATGCTCTCTTTGACGCCCTTCGGCTTGAAGCTAAGGCCTTGTCCTTTTCTGTGACTGCTAGGCGTATAATGTGGCTAAAGAGCTGGTCTGTGGACTTGATCTCTAAGAAATCACTGATTTCTGTTCCCTTTCAGGATTCCTCTCTTTTTTGGCCCTGAATTAAAGAACTTTATCAGTGAGGCAACTGGGGGCAAGAGCCCATTGTTGCCTCAGGTCCTTAAACGTAACTCTCTGGTGAAGAGACAGTCCTGGAGACAGTCTTACCTGTGTAGGACTTTACTTTCCTGTGCCTTATAGTTCTTTATCTTTTTGAGCCATGTTGACTCTTGTTTTGTGTGCTGTGTTACAGTTATTCAGTATCCACTGACATATTGTTAGTTTGGGCTGTTCCATGTCCTGGATAGTCCATGGGACCTCTGGTATCAAGGGGACTGGTGTTTGGTCCTTGCCTTCTTGTTTTCTCACCCTGGAAGCTTAATGTTGGTACATCCCCATGGTACCTGTAAGCTATATTGGATGTCAGAGAAAATAGGATTTTAGTCTTTAATCCTTTTCTCTTAGTCCATATAGCTTACAGGTCTCCGACCCAGAGAAAGTGACCGTGCTTGGTTCCTGTGGCTGGACGTGGGAGTCCTATTGGATCTGGCCCACAGGAGTTTTCCTCTTCTTTTTCTCGCTATCTAGCTCAGTAGGTTTAGTGTCACAAATCTAACTGGAGAGGGGAGTGGCTAGGTAGCCTGCTACCTTTAGGGTCTGAGAGATATTCACAAGCAAAGTTTCCCCCTCCCACCCCTTTTACCTAATGTAAGCCATCTCTTCTCAGATGTGGAATCCAGTCCATAGACCAGACAGATAACAGCAGGGGACAATCTTCTTCCTATGAGAACAATGAAAGCCCTGCCCCCCCTTGACAAGTTTTTCATGTTTTTACCTTATCATAATTGAAGATTGTCTCTCTCTGCAGTCTACCTGGGCACCTCCCTTCTGATCTGGCTGAGCAGTGTTACATCAGTAAAAGGGGCAGGAGGGGGATACTTTGTCATTGAATTATTCTAGAACTACAACTCTGACAGAATTGAAATAACACTCTCCAAAGTCCAAATACTATGATGATTAATTAGAGCTGCTTCCTTCCTTCTACTGGATGTATTGTACCGCCCCAGTCCAACTTAAATGATGGAATAATGTGACAAGGCAATGTTATTTTCCATAGTATTGCCAGCAGAGTTGTTGAGAACCAACAGAACAAAAGAAAGGTACATTTTTAATAAATATTTGTGTTAATTTCTATTACAAATATAATTGTTTTTACATTGCGTAGTTAGCATTTGAAGTTCAAAAATAAATGTTTCTATTTATTTTTCATTTATTTATACCTCTCAGTAATAGTGTTTTTACAGTTATTATTGGTCTTAAGTATCGCATTAGATCAATGCTTTTTCTATAATATCTTAGCTCCATGTACAATCTGTAAGTTGAATCTCCCGTTAGCAGTTTAATGTTACCTTTCATAGAAGCATGACACATATTACATAACCCACAGAGAAGAAGAAAGGTAAATGTTTAATACAATTGTCCATAAAACATATATTTTTTTTCAACATAAACATGAAATATAAGATGTAGAAAATAATGCAGTGAATGTACAGGTCAGGGTCTGAGCAGTCCTCAACAGAGGAATAGACGTCAGAGTTAGCCAAGCACTCCTCAGGTTCAAGCAAGTCAAAGTGTAGATCCCAGTCTTTTGCCACAGAGACAGGACAGAGGTCATCCGGCAACAGGTGATTGGTCTGCTGGGCAACCATCTCTTGGGAGGGTGCAGTCAGAGAACCAGAAGAGGACTCGGTGACACAAGCTTGGGTGGGTGGCTGGGCTACTGATAGCAGAATAGTACTAGCACTGGAAACAGGAGTCACAGGCCTTTGCATAACAACTCTAGCAGAATGACTAGGTAAGGAGGTGACTGGGGCCTGGGAGGCTGCAAGAGGAGCACTGGAAATCAGTCACTGGGACCTGAGTGACAGTAGCAAGGCTAGAGGCAGAGGTCACTGGTATCTGGACAACCGTGACTTGGGTTAGAATGGCAATGGCTGGTGTCTGGATGCTGGAGACGGGTTCTTCTTTAGCAGAGCTAGCAGGATTTGGAAGAACTCTGAATAGTAGTGCAGCAGTATTGATGACAGCATGGTGAACAAACTAAAGTGTTACTGTTGGTAACCCCAAGAAACCCCTGTACTGCTATTGGAGGGTGGGTATGGAGAAACTGGATGTAATGTCCTGGAGCCCCACACTAAAGACACAAATCCTGGCTTCTCCTGCAGGTCTTCTCATCCGCAAATAAGGATATCTTTATAATAGCTATTTGCACGGTTTCAGGCTGGGACAGATGAGGCACAGACCTCACAGGCAAAGGTTGTGAATAGCTCTGAAACTCAGTGTCTTCACAAGTGACCTCCTGCCGGTGCTCATGCAAATGGCGATCCACTTTTATAGACAGAGCACACCAATCCGAGCAAGTTCGTCTTTTGATGCATCAGATAATACATGCCGAAATTGTCTTTCAGAGCTGGCTCACTCCAGCACATGTCTCCTGCCTACCTGTTAAATGCTGCCATGCACTCTTCTGCAGTACATTTGCACTGTTTAATGGTCTGGAGGGCAGATTCAGCAGTCGGTCTTATGTGGGTCTTCATGCAAAGCAGCAAGAGCTTCCAGGATGGCCTTCAGCCTGAGGAGCACTGGATCATTCAGTTCCAGAAGACTGTGAGCCCAGGACATTGGCTCATCTCTCAGTAGGGAGATCACAGTTCTTACTTGAACAATGTCTGAGTGGTATGTCGGGGGCTTGATTGAGAATGGGAGTTTACAGGAGTTAAGGAAACCTCATAAACAGGAATGATCCCCAGAGAAATATTCAGGTAGTGGGACCTGGGGTTCAGGTGACAAAGACTCTCTTCTTCAAAGCAGTGCCCAACTCCTGTAGTATTTTTACTCATCTGGGAGTAATCTCTCTGTTTTTGGCATGGGCTGTACTTGATGAACGCATGTCTTTTTTTCAGCCTCATCAACTATGTTACTCAGTTCTTGGACTGATTGGGAAAGCAGCGTCACCTTCTGGACTAGCGTGGTCAGGGCTTCAACCATCCCTGCGGGCTCCATGTTCTGGCTCAGTTGTTCTGTTAGGAACTACCACGCACCTGTAGGTAGTTCATTCTCAGGAGCTGGAACCTAATGGCAGGGAGGAGCACACCTGTGCAGAACCACACCAATGAGGGGCCTGAAAGTGAAACCCGAGCCCCCACATTGGGAATATGCACAGGGGCAAATACAAAAAGTGCAATACAGGAATCAGCAGACAGGCGTAGCCACAGGCAAGTCCAGATCAAGGCAGGTAGCAAAGGTTCATTGGTCAGAGATCAAGGCAGGGGTCTGGGCAGGCAGCACAGGAGCAAAGTAGCAAACAAGCCAATAGTCAGGAGACCAGTAGAGATCAAACAGGAGTTTCTGGTCAGTCCAAACAAATGAGCACTGGGAGCTCAGTCAGGCTGGTTTGAATAGTGTCCTCAACCAGGCTGGAGGCCATAAACCAATGGGAGCTTGGAGGCAGATCCAGGATACAGGAAAAATAGGAGAACAACAGGACAACTGCTAGAGAACAGCTACTTGGCAAGAGATTCTCTAGTATCAGCAGAGGTAGGTGCAGGATTCCCAGCCTGAAGGTTGCCGGTTCAATCCCAAGAAGAGACAAGTTCAGTGGTAAGTTTAAACTGAATGTGTACCAAAAGGATGGCTACTCCTGGCAATCTGACATCCAGAGTAGGGAACCTGACACTAGTAATGTTGCCAGAACATTGCAAAAGTCTCTAAAATCCAGCATGTTAAATAACAGAACTGACACAACCTAAATACATTTAATAAAGCCATCTTATTTCCCTTAGTGTGCTTATTACATTTGTGAAATCTACCCATAATTATGTGTGTACATATCATTTTACATCTTTATAATGTGATGTTTAAAGTTGTTTTTACACAGAAGTCTAGAATTCAACATCCCTTACTCTATTCAAACCCCTATTAGATCCCATTATTTCCTCCTTTCCTTTTCTTCTCTTTGTTAGCTCTGTTCTGATGCCATTTCACTCACAGTAGCTTAGACCTTTATTTTATATAAGTCTTTAGCTATTCATCCTCTGGATATAATACCTTTTTACTTGGCAGAACTTTTTTTTCCTAGGAAATGTAGTTCTATCATTTTCTGTCATTAACCTGTTCATGTATTTGAACATTTCTGGTGTATGTCTATGTAATTATCTCAAATTTTTCCTAAATCCATACTTTTCAAACTTTTTGCTATGATTTATTTTGGTGAACCAGGCAGTGCACAATTTAATCTTAGTGTCCATGCCACGCAGAATTTAACAGGCTATTCTGTTGCATTTTATGAAAAATAGTCCTCCATAAATTGTGTTTGTAGCTGCTGAGTCACTTCCTGGTAATTTGAGCTTTCGGTAAGTAAGCTCTAAATTCCACAGAAAATATGGCAGTTTTGAACCGTTATAACTTTTGGCAAAAACAACTACCACAAGTGGGAGTACCCTTGTTTTACTCAACAGGAAATGTACTTTAACATATAGATTTTCATAAAAATGCTTTGCTCCTTGAACCCTTTGGGTGTCCAACATACTGCAAAGCAATGCGTTGGACACTAGACTTGTGCATTAGTTTTGGAATTAATTGAAAAATTACCGAAAATCATGTTTAGTGAGTTTTAGATTAAAAAGACATACTAAGCTGTAGTTTGTCAGTGTCAGAATAACGAACGGCAATTACAATGTTTTCATTGACATCAATTTGTTCATTATTTACACCCCTTTCTGCGGGGATAGTGGGAAGGGACTCTGTAGGAGGGTAGAGAGAAGATGTGACTGATAAACAGAATAGCCAATACAAACCTGTCAGGAGCTGGAGGGACAGCCACCTTGGTTATGGCTGTGATTGTTGCAACAGCCTGTGAATCTTTCTTTCTTTATCTGTCTGTGTTTAATCCTCTGGCAAATCCTGATTTCCAGGGGGATGGCACCTCAAAATTATATAATGTGGGAGTGGCCTGTTTTCCTTTCTTGCAAAAGCAGCCAGAAAAGAAGCAGTGTCACAGCCAGTGTGATCATCTCTTCTCACCACACTTTTAGTAAGTCTAACTGTAGTCACTCAGAGTGACAATCAATTCATACTGGTATAAATAATACTGGTGGTGGTGCTATATTGCCAAATTATTACCTGTATTGCCTCCTGCCATATCATAGTTCTAACAAAATCAAATAAAAAAAGAAGGCCTTTATTATTTATATTTATTATTTGTTTATGAACCTTGATGGAAATCCCCAATAGAATGGATGGCTAAATTTTATATAGTTTGCTTGAATGAATCTCATTCAAATGTCTGTCCAAAGAAGACAACAGGGTCCTGCCCCACTGAAAATAGTGTTGAATCCATTTCATCCGGAAATTAAAACCTTCAGTGAAATTCTGACTAATGAATTATATGGTGAACAAAGTTTAGCTTTCCCTAACTTGCACTAATAATTCGGACAGAACTAATTTTCTCGATGTCTGTTGGACACCTCTCTGGCACTCAAAGGACCAGAGGGATGAGTTATGCATTGCTTTGCAATGTGTTGCCCAACTCTCTGGTCCTTAAATGGTTAAGGTAAGTGTGGATTTTTATTAGGAGGTGGTAGTATTTAATAACCCCTTTTGAGTGCCAGATTTTATGTTCATTATTTATTTATTTTTTTTTTATCACCAGGCTGCAAAGGTTAAGAAAGCAGCAGAGAACCAAGAAATGCATCCTATGCCAATCTAATATAAGTATGTTGTTTATAAAAATATTTTTTTTATCTTTTTGAGACAAAAAGAACGGCTACTTTTATTTTTATTTTCTTTTTACTTTTTTTGGTTTTATTTTGATTCTTTGGGTCTTCCCCTCGATCTATATTTTATTGTGGTGGATTATCGCTTTATTTGGGAGAGTGAAACAAACAGCCAGAGAGTAAGCTGGAGAGACATTGCCAGACCCAGGTCGGAGAGACATTGTTGGACCCTACAAGTTATAAAAGTTGGTAACAGGCGTATGCCTGATTGTCAACATATGATAAATGTGATTTGATCTGATGAGTTTTGATGTAAGATACATGGAACATTGGATAACACACCATTGGCTCTCCTTCTTCTTTCTCTTTTTAAATCATTTATGTATGTCCTGCTTCCAAATCCTGGATGAAATTGTTCTGAAGGAAGCTGCCTTGGAGACTGCTTTAAAGGGGGCTGTTATAATCAAATCCCTTGTGCCTTACAGCTGAGCAATATATATGTGTCTCAGCCATCTTTTTTGTGAGTACAATACCTGTTGGTGGTGGTTGTTGAAATTTGGATACTTTCTTGACGATATTGCACTAGGAATGCCTCCTGTATTTTCTTTTTCTTTTTTGCACAGTTTTGTTATTTAGACTACGGAGTAAGATAACCTCTTAAGAGGTATAGTTAATTGGGTTTGAGACATAAGAAGAGAAAACAAAGGACTGCTAACACTTTCTGACAATAAGATCCACATATACTGTAATTTGGGCAAAAAATCCTAATGGTCATTATGGATCCATTTTACATAGATTTTGGTTCTTTAAAGCAGAACTATCATGATAATCACATTGCCCCCCAATACATTACTAAACTAGCGATATGCAACGCCATACTGTCATTAGGCTGAGACCACGTTATTGCAGAAAAACAACTTCTTGGACAGGAACCAGCTGCACAGAGCTTACAGGAGAAGCTCTGTGCGCCTGCGCGGTCAGTCCATTCCGGTGCCTTAAGGCACCAACGAACGTCACTCACAAATGCTGGCAGTGAATGGGACAGACAGAGCAGACTCAGAGGTACATTTCCTCCAAGATGTCTGCACTGTTGTCTGCTAGTTCCTGCTGAAGAAGCTGTTTTTCTGCAATAACGCAGACTTATTCTGCTTAATGACAGTATGGCTTTGCATATCACTATGTTAGCAATGTATTGGGGGACACTGTTATTATCATGATAGTTCCACTTTAAGTATATCATATCAATAACTGTCCATCCAGTACTGCCTAATTTGCCTATTTGGACAACTAAATAAAGCTGACTATGTCCTAAAACATGGCTTTAAATAAATCATGACTAACATATAGTTGATTTTGAAAGCCCTTTCAAAATCACCCCTTAAAATGAACGTCTTAAAAGGTTGTGTGCTCACAACTACTTTCACACAATGCTAAGCACTTTCAAATATAGTAGCTTGTCAAACACTGAGTTTGCACATCACTCTTTACTCAATGCTGGGTATTTGTCACCTGATTTCAAAGTGTTTGGGTGTGGGAGTGCATAGGAGTGCATGGGTCCTTGCTCCAATTGATCAGGGAGAGGAAGATTCAGAGGGTTCCAAACTGTTGCTTCTCCTTGACTATGGTGAGGTCCCTTCTACCGCTGGGTCCTGTGCAGCTTCTCACTTTGCACTGTTATTAAAACGACCCAATTTCTGTGATCACTTCCATCTAACTGGTAATCCTTCAACATGAAAAACACATAGTAGTCAGATGTGCACACAGTATGTGATTTTGTCTCTTGGCTTCAAGTTAAGGTCATCAAAAGGAAAGGAAGCTGTCCTGTTTTTCTTAGATGTTATGAAACTGAGCACGATTAACTTTGTATTAGGTTGATTTATGATACACAGGCCCTCTCTTATGATGAGCCCATTTGCTTTTACACTGATGTAAATGATATAATCAATCACCCTATCTGGGCTGGTTATTGATTATCATTTTTTCTTCTTTCCCTAGTGTCGTACATTTAAGGAAAGGCATTAATGCTTGGACATTATGTAACAGAGACTCAAATAAAACACCTACTCTACTCATTAATCAACATTGTTGCATAATACTATCTCTATTGATTTTAAAACAAGTAGTTAATTCAACCACATCACGTTCTATGCCTTTCCTGAACAATGTGCTGAGTGTCTCTTAGGGACTTCCAAGTCCTATATTATGTAAAATCAGCCCTTGTTATCCAAGGCTGTTGTCCAATTGTTGTTGTCCAATTTGTTGCTGTCCAATTTGGATTTACTTAGGTAAGTAGTTGGCAGATTCTTTTACTATTTACTATTGGGATGTGTTAAGATTCTGCTTTAAAGAGTTAGTAACATTTAATAAGTAAATAAATATATATTGTTGGGTTTACCCTCATGAGTAACACAAACAGTTCCACCAACGAGAGGTGTTTTATTTAAAAGTTATTCCAGCTCAAACTTGAATTTTTAGGTGCAACATCTCAGTGGCCTGAAATATTAGTGTTGCTATACCTTCCAGCTGCTGTTTGCCTTCGTATATCATTAGTATTACCATTTGTATGCAAGTTGGAATTTTTTATAACTTAAATAATATGTGCAGAATACATTTTTGATCTAATAAGTGTTGCCCCACTAATTCATAAAATTTTTTTCAACTTGATCACAATACTTATGTATTAATTATTCTTTCACTAGGGATATGTCTCTTTTGTCCCTTAAATTACACGTATAAGCTTTTGTTAGGAGTGCTTATTTTTTAACCCCTTAAGGACCACTGATGTGCCAGGACCGTCAAGGCGGTCCGGCACTTAAGGACCAGTGACGGTCCTGGCACGGCATGGAGTTCAGAGCTCTCGGCACAGCTGCGTGCCGCTCCAGAAGCCCTGAAGCAGAACTTTAAAAAAAAGCCCCGTGGTCCTCAAGTGCTGGCCCCGCGTGCGCGCGCCGGTCCTTAAGGGGTTAAATACTGGGCACCAATACTTTCTGCAGAGCTGTCCTAAGAAGGAAAGAGAAGAACTGGCATTTTCTGACCATATCAATGGGATAGTAACATCTAATATGTAAAAAATATATATATTTACCTTCCCGAGTAAAACAAGTGTACTTCTACTGGTGAGAAATGTTTCATTCAAAAGTTATGGCAGCTCAAACTTGATTGTTTTAGGTGCAGTATCTCAATGGCCTGAAATCTTACAGTGGCACTGTTGCTACACCATCCTATGGAGGTTTACAGCCAACTGAACAGAGTTGTCCATAGGATGGTGTAACAACAGCTCCACTGTACAAATCCAGGCCATTGAGATATTGCATTAGAAACAATGAAGTCTGCATTGCAACAGCTTTTGAATAAAATACCTCTCAGCAGTGGGAGTGTTTTATGCAGGAGGTAATATATATATTACATGTTAAATTTTACTATCCCTTTAAGAATAGTGGAGGGGTGTTTATTAGAAAGTGCTAATGTTCCTATAAGACACATGTTGTTTATCACCGTTGCTGTTGCACCTGAGTAATGAGCCAGTTTATCAGTGTGAGTGGTGGACCTGTCTTTCTAATACTTGTAGTGTTTTAGCTGTTCTTTATATTGCTTGTTTCTGTAGGAGCACAAGTTGAAAATCACCTTTGAAATTGCTCTATTAATTAAAATGTATCATATTCACAGAGAACTCCAAAAAACTGCCCTTCCATGAGCTATGCAAAAAACAGGGCTATGCACCTCAAGGGCTTATCTTCTATTATATGAACGTTTTGTTGATTGTGGTTTGCTTTCAGGATAAATGACTGTTATCAAAATTCATCTTCTTGTCTGGGCTGATGTTTACTTACACATACATTAGATTTTTAACCATATGCTGCTCCTTGCTTGATTTCACTGTGTTATTATTATGAATGCAGGATGGGTAAATTATGGGAAAACAGATGGGTTTGTGATGGCTTTTCTGGGGTTTCTTTTCTCTTGAAACAGTGTGTAGGTTGAAGCTGTGGGCTGCTAAAGAACTATAGAAACCACATAAATTAATCAGCACAAGCAGAACCATTTGCATTCTTTACTGCTTGATAACATATTGTGAAAGCACGGGAGAGAATAAATGAACACTTGATTGGCTAGATGCAGATAAGTGGTTATTTCAGTTTGTTAGACTAATTGGGAACCTTAATGGGTTGCTTAAACTGTATTATAATATACTAAATATATTAAAGGCATAGTAATACCTGGATTTAAGAAGGTTTAATATTGTTGATATGAAAAAAATAAATGAAATTGAGTAAATCCCATTGCTTAAAGATGTATATTTTAAGATTTTTAAACTTTCAAAGTCCCCTGCTCCCCTCCCTTTTACTCACGTCAGTGATCTTTCTGACAGATCGAGATTCTGGTCAGACAGCGCTATGTCGGCTCTGGGGAGGAGCCGTCTGTCAAATGACCAGAATCTCGATCTATCCACTAAAGCACTGACGTGAATAACAGGGGAGGGAGTGGTGGACTTTGAAAGCATATAAATCTTGAAATATACAGAGCCGAAATATTGTTGTCTACAAAGTGTGCCTGCCTCCAAGTATTTCTTTGTAGACAACGCTATTTCGGCTCTGGGAGGGGAGCCATCCAGTCAAATGACCAGAATCGTGATCTGTCAGAGCACTGACTTGAGTAAAAGGGGAGGGGGGGACTTTAAAAGCTTATAAATCTTAAAATATACATGTTTAAGCAACGGGATTTACTGCATTTCATTTCTTTTTTTCATACAAATAATATTAACCTTCTTAAATCCAGGTATTACTATCCCTTTTAACTGATGCTAGCTGTATAAGTGTCTTGGTTGAACCATAATCATCATGTTACTGGAGAATCAACATCTCCTAATATTAATCCACACTCACCTTACTATGGCCAGAAAATCCTAATGGCCCCTATGAATTTATCCTTTGCTTATTGGAGGAAGAAGAGACTCCTTCCTGGATGTTATCATGTCTATGAAGGCAGACATGGCAAATGCACATGGGTAACATTCCAGGGAGCCATTGGGATTTGCTGGCCATAATTCGGTCAGTGGGCGTTATTTCTGGTTATTCACTTCAGGGCACATAGCACACACAGAAGTGCTGAGACAGTATGGAATACAGGTAACATGGGAGTGATCTTCCTTCCTTGGAAGGTGGAACATTTTCAGAAGACAAGGTCTTGAAGGTGTGGAGCCTTCCCTCGCTTTCATCAGGCTAGCCCCACCCCGCCCTTCCAGTTTTGATATGTTCCTGATAGAGTGAACAGGAATATTGCTGCTTAATTTTTAGTTTATTTTCTACATTAGGTGGGTTACCCATTAGGTGGGTTACCATTACTGGCTTACCCTGGAGGATTGCCCAGTGTACTGGTGCACTTATGGACCCTTGCAGCCCTGTGGAGAGAATCTTGCAGCCCAAGTTTTCACTCCCAGCAGGGTCTCTCCGAGGCTCTGTTCTTCACAATGGTAACCTGAAGACAGAAGTTGAAAATTGTTGACTAACCGTTTGAGTGCTATGGTCCACATGTCCCCACTTGTGCCCCTGCATGCAGGGGTAGTATATGAGCCCTTGGTCTTTTGCACTTATGTTGGGTAATTTATTTATGTTATTTCCCTGAGCTGGTGAGCATTGATGGCTGCTTTAGCCTGTTTAACCCCCTCCTTGTCGGTTTCCCCCCTTAGGTTTTTTGGGTGTTTTGGGCAATTTGTACATTTTTGCATTTTTGGGTACATGGCACCTTTAAGACGCACTTCTCGCCACAGCCGCACTTGCTTCATTGACTTCTACGGGGAATTACTTCTCTGGGACATATCTCTGCAACTGTTTGTCATACAGAGTTCAGTGGACTCATTTTTCTTGTCTCCTCATGCCACAGTATCCGATTCACATCCCTAGTGTCTTGGGGGCCCCTTGTGATCCTGCAAGTGCAATTATAAGCATTGCTAGGTAACCGTAATAGAGAAGACGCCATTTCCTAGAATGCCACTTTCGCGGGCTTCCTTCTGATTGGCTCCTGGTTTTACAGACGCCATTTTACTTCTCTCATGTTTATCCCACTCAGAGGTTGCCTCTCCTTGCTCTCCTCAGATTTACCCATTCACCTGCCAGATAAGTGCTTTTCTGGGCATTTCTAGAGTGAATTAGTATTCTGGGACACAGTAGTTTATATGTTATACTGTTTTAGACCCTACTCCTGTTAGGCTGATGATCCAAAGGGACATGGGGTTAGACCTAAGGCAAAGGACTCAGGTGCGTCTCTGACCCCCCTCCACTTACTGCTCCTTATGCGAAGTGGGGCTTCCTAGAGAGTATTCAGGATCTCTATGCCCCTCACACACTGTGGCCCCTACTACCCCTCCGGGGCCCTCCAGCCTTGAACAACAGCCACTCTGGGTGAAAGACTTGAAGTTCATTATGGCACAGTTTCCCTTCTCTCTACAAGAGGTTCTTCATTCTTGGAAGCCCCCTACCACCTTGTAGTTTGTGGCCTCTAAGGCCCCAACTTTGCCTGCACTCATGGACTCATCTGAAGAGGACTCCACTGAGGATGACAAGGAGGAAGGGGAATATGAAGAGGGGGAGTCCACATATTCTTATGGGGACCCCTATGAAGCTAACCCTGCTCCCTATGCGGAGGGACTCATTAAAGCTGTCATGCAAACCCCTACTGAGGGTCATTCTTCTACTGATGTATTTCAGAGATGTAAAAAGTCTTCTACTGTCTTTCCACCCAATGCCACTCTAGATCAAATCCTTTTGGATGAGTGGAAGACAACCGATAAGAGGTTGGCTATCTCTAAAAGTTTTTTCTAAGCTGTACCCCTAAGAGGCAGCTTTGGAGTAGTGGGCTTCTCCTCTTCTGTTGATCCCCTGTTTCCAGGCTTTCTAAATCCACTACTCTGCCGGTGGCAGATGCAGCAAGCCTTAAGGATATGATAGATAGGAGGCTTGAATCGAACCTCCGGTCCAACTTTGTGGCCATTGGGGCTGCTTTGAGGCCTATTTTTGCTTCAGCCTGTGTTACTATAACTATTGCTGTTTGGGGAGAACAACATATGTATGCTGTCCATGATGGTGCCCCTAAGGAGGACCTTTTGGCCATTATGGTCAACATGTCAGAAGCTCAGACCTATGTTATTGATGCTCTTTTTGAAGCTGTTAGGATGTTGGCAAAGGCTTCTGCCTTCTCCATTGCTGCGCAACGCACCCTGTGGCCTATGATCTGGTCCGTGGACCAATATACCAAGAAGTCAGTGATTTCCTTGCCCTTTCAGGGATAATTGCTGTTAAAATTGCTGCTATAATGCTACTGGGGGCAAGAGCCACCCTGTTACCTCAGATTTCCAAATGCCCTACCATGACGAGGCAACTGCGTCTTTTTTGTCCCAGCCAAATGGAGGCACAATGGCCACAAGCCTCTCAGACCTTTACCCAGAGCCCCCTGCCAAGCCCAAGCAGAGTGGCAGTCTAAGCAGGCCTCTGCCAAGAGCAAATCTGGCAAAGCTGCCTATGCATGATGCACGGAATCTTGGTCCACAGGCTTCTGTTGGCAGATGTCTTTGCCTTTTCCACAGCGGACTCTATTGCAGACCACTGGGTTTTGCGGGTAATTTCGGAAGGGTAAATTCCCTTCCTCCATTCAGGTTTATCCAGTCCAAGGTTCCCCAGGGGCAGGAAAAGCGGTGTCTCTTCTGGACAAGAGAATTTTTGTTCCAGTTCCACTTCATGAGAGGTTCAGGTTTTTATGGAGGCAGCCGTCCCATTCTGGATCTCAAGGACCTCAGTTCATATGTGGAGAATGCTCACTTCAAGATGGAGTGCCTTGACAGCTTTCATTTGTACCCAGGGGTTTCAGATGACTCCTTACGTGGATGACCTATTGAAGGCTCCATCTCGGGAGCTTCTGGCTCAGCATGTCCAGGAATGTGCCCAGATTCTGATCCACCATGTGTGGCTCCTGAACATGTCAAAGTCCTCCGCAATTCCTTCCTACGAGTTGATATTCCTGAGACTCAGGTTCGATACCCATCTGGGGAAGGTCTTCTTGACGGAGGACTAGATTCTGCAGATCATGAGGCTGGTGTCCCAAGCTCTAGAGAGGTCCTCAGCTCCGGTCCGGAATTACATGAAGCTTGCGAGCCGCATGGTGTCTACCCTGGATTATTCTGTGGCCCACATCAGGGAACTCCTCAACCAGTCGTGGCATGGGAATCCAGATCTCTTGAATCGGCAGCTCTCCCTAACTCCGGAAGTCAGACAGGATTTGCAGTGGTGGTTGCACAGGAGCAACCTGGAGCAAGGGAAGCTGTTCATGATCCTGGAATGGACCTAGGTCATGACAGATGCCAGCCTGAGGAGCTAGGGGTGCGGTTCTGGGTCACCTGGAAATCCAGCGAAGCTGGACTATGGAGGAGTCCCTTCAGTCCATCAATGTTTTGGAGCTCAGGGCGATCCAGCTAGCTCTGGTTTACTGGTCCCTTCAGATGAGGGTCATCCAGTAAGGGTACAATCAGACAACGCCATGGCCGTGGCTTACATCAACAAGCAAGGGGGCACTCGGAGTGCTCATGCTTGGCCTGAAGTCAAGTACATCCTGGGTTGGACAGAAGCCCACGTTCCGTCCATCTCTGGCGTTCACATTCCAGGGGTAGAAAACGTCCTGGTGGACTCAATAAGACACCAAGAAGTAGATCCAGGAGAGTGGTAACTCCATTCAGAAGTGTTCACTCTGATTTTTCTGGAGTGGGGTTTCCCTCAGATAGACCTGATGGCCACAAGGAGCAACAGGAAGCTTCCAGTGTTTTGCTCCCATTGTAGGGACCTACTGGCCTTTGCCACGGATGCAATGGGGATTCCATGGTGCTTTCACCTCGCTCATATCTTTCCTTCAATCCCTCTGATTCCCAGGGTGCTTAGGAAGATGCGGATGGACGGTCTGACAGTCATTATGGTTGCTCCATATTGGATCAAGAGGGCGTGGTTTGCAGAACTGGTGTATCTATCAATCCAGGATCCGTTTCCACTGCCACATCCTCCGGACATCCTCCTTCAGGAGTAGCTCTGGAAGGAGGATATGGAGAGGCTGGATTTGATGGCATAGCTGTTGAAGCCTCTGTCCTGAGGAGAAAGATTCTCCCCTGAAGTTGTCTCCACTATAATCCAGGCTAGGAAGCCTGTCTCATCTAAGGCCTACCACAGGGTTTGGTCCATTTTTCATTCTTGGTGTGTAGACAGGTATCTGTCTTCGAGTCCCTTGCGACCATTTCTTTGCGTCTCTTCACATGGAAGATGCCTTTTCTTCTGGCTGTGCTCTCTGTCCGCAGGGCTGATGAGTTGCAACCTTTGTCCCGCAAGCCATCTTTCCTGGTTTTTCACAAGGACAAGGCTGTTCTTCGAATCTCCCACAAATTCCTTCATAAGGGGGTTTCTGAGTTCCACATAAATCAAGAAATTGTTGTGCCTTCTTTTTGTCCAGACCTCAAGTCTGACAAGGAGAATGATCTCCACTTTTTGGATGAAGTGCTGTGTCTCTTCTTATATGTGCACCGTACAGAGTCTTTTCGTAAGACTGATGTCTTATTTGTCATTCCTGAGGGTCACAGGGCAGGTCAGGCTACTTTCAATACCACCATTGCCTCTTGGATCAAGTCTACCATTTGTAGGGCATACAAACTCAGGAAGAAACCTGTTCTTCTTCTTGGGCCTACAAGAATCAGGCCTCATCTGAACAGTTGTGCAAGGCTACAAAACACTGTTGTGTGGATGTTCTGGCTTCAGATGAAGCCAGCTTTGGCAGGAATGTCTTTCATGCAGTTCTGCCTGTCTAAGGACCTACTTGTTCCTGTGCATTATTGTTGTTCAGTTGGCTCTTGTTCTTGTGTGCTGTGCTTTTTCTTCAGTGTGCGTTGACACTTAGTTCGATCTGGTCTGTCTCTAGTTCTGGATAGTCCTAGGGAACTCCGGTATCATGGAGACAGGGGATAGGTCCTTTCTCCTATTTCCCACCTCTGAGAGCCTACTGTTGGTGTATCCCCATTGCACCTGTATTCCATATTGGACTAAAGAGAAAACAGGATTTTAGGCTTACGTTGTTCAATCCTTTTTGCTTAGTCCATATGGAATACAGGTCTTGGATCCAGAGAAAGGGACCTTTCTTGGTCTCACTTGCCTAGACGTGGGAGTCCCTCTGGGTCAACCTTGTCTTCGGATATGTTCCTGCCTTCCAAATGAAGATCATATCCCACGTTACCTGTATTCCATATGCTCTAAGAGAAAATGATTTAACAAGGTAAGACTTCAGAATTGATCTTTAAGCTTCTTCGGAGGCTGCTTTTGGCAAGAATGTGCAAAAGACTGCCGTTGTGCCATCAGTGGTGTTCTGGTTTGACCTTTTACAAACATTGGGGATGGCTGGGAGGAGGTGCTGTCTGGTGTGTTACCTATAAAGTAAAAGGAATTGACAGGTAACACAAGTCTGCGCTTCCATCTGGAAACCAAAAAGTTAGATACACTGGTCAAATTTTAGCAAGGGACAAAAGTTTCATTCAGTTGTAAACCCATTGAATAAATAGACCTTCTGAGGGCCAGAGAGTTCTATAACACATAACTCTGTAATACATTATACAACCTTCTGGCAATTGAAGGGCTTAGGACCCATCCAAATTTGTTCAGATCTTAGTAGGTGAATTTAAACATTGAGTGGGTTTTTGTTGCATCAGCACACCAACAGATGGCAGTTACATTTATCATAGACGTTTTGAAGCAGGCTCTGAATCAGGCCTCCTATCTTTTACTTGAGAGTTGATATAATTTAGCTATAATATTTGTTTTTTAAATTTAAAATTGAAAAGAGATAAAAATAAAATTAATTAGAGTTCAGAAAGAGCATGCATATGATACACCGTTCTTTGCATGTGATCATTAATAGATTCTTTCAGGTATTATCCACTATTGGCCATATTTCAGTTTTTTGCATACTCAAAGCAGAGAAAGAATGTAAAATGTGGTATACATAATGCCATACCTGCAACACATGCACATACTCTGTATGTGTACACCTGTCAGATAGGTTAACATGGGATATGTCATCCAGAAATTGGGAGATGGATTTACTTGTTTGCATAGTATTTGCTCACTGATAAATTGGACATTGATAACTTGTGGATACTCAAAGAAATATTTATTTCCCTTGTGTATTTAGGGCAATGTACACAAATTAAAATTGAAGAAATTATATAAGAAACCAGTGGCATTAACAGGGACAAATGAAAATTCTCATTGAGTTAAACGGGTTTTAAAACCTTTAAATGTTAGAGAGATCTCCAGCGCATTGTGAAGCAATTCATTGGAGATCTTTTTAACATTCATGGGGTTAAAAACCTTATTTAAATCAAGGATAATATGGGCTGTTTTTATTTTATGAGGCAGTTGGTTTGTCCCCAGTTTTTCTTAGTCATTCACCCTTGATAAATCTTTGAGAAAATGTGAATTGGGGTGTATACAATAAAGAAAATGGAGAAGTTTTTTCGCTCCTGCTCATCCCCCCCCCACATCTGCTTGATACAATGTGGTGGTGGTGGGGTGTTTACTAAAATTTGCTTCCCACACTACTGACGGCATATCAGCGAAGTGTCTGTATGACTATGTAAATGAGTTGCTGTTATAGCAAGATGAAGATTAATCCTTGCTGTGTCTTGATAAAAATGGAACTTTGGAGGCTTGTTCTATGTATCTGAATTTAAGCTGCTACAAATAATTGATAAATGGACCCCAACACCTATAAACAACATTATTAGTTTTGGAAGAGCTTTGAAAATCCCCTTTAAGTTGTTTTAGCCATTTGTATTTAAAAATATTTGTTTAGTTCTTTTGATATGTTGATTATACTAATTAACCCTTTAAATGGAAGAAAGATATCCAATGCACTGGCACTCAAAGGGTTAAGACATGCCATGCAGGAACTTCCTCCCTCTACATTACCACCCATTCACTGACACTGCTTAAAATACAATGCCCACCTCCCCTAGCACTGAGTATTATAGTCAGTGAGTAGGGGCAGTAAAGTTAGGACTATGACAGGAGGTGCTTGCATAATCTACACATCTCATTTAATAAAGTCAAAATTGGCTAGAAAAACATATTGAAATAGAAACAAACAGAGGTACCTCATAGGATAATAATGCGATACAAATGTTCAATGTAAATTAGACTGCAATAGTACTACTCAGAAATAGAAGTTGCTGCTCAGTACACATAGGGGATAATGCACATATGCAGGATACATGCACTCTGCCTTCAGTCAAAAATAATGATGGCAAACTGCCTCTGTCTTTAATCTAGACAACCTTAGAGATATAGAAGAACAACCAAATCTCCAGAAAAGGGTGCTAATGTAGTAAAGCAGTAGAATGATACAATAAGAGGGGCCCTGAGTACTTGAATACTGCCCAGCAAGTATAATACATACAAATGTATATACAGCAAAGCTACACTGACCATACGTACCGTTTTAAAAGGGACAGTACCGTTTTTTCTTTATATTTCCAGACTGTCCCGTCTTTTTTAATATAAATGTCAATTTTGTCCCGTTTTAATATAACTTATATATAGTTTTTAACTTTTCGTAAAAAATTGAACACAGCTTGTTTATTTCTCATAAGATAAAGTAAATCTGAACTTCCATTCATCACACTAGTGGTTTTATTGTGGTTTTACTGTACACATTGATTACCATAGAGTCTTATCACTTGAGTGACTCAGAACCGTGTTAAGACTCTTGAGTCTATGGTCTCTTAGACAGTGATATGATGATGAGTCATAAGACTCTATGGTAATGAACTCGTACAGTAAACACAGTAAAACCACTAGTGTGAGTGACGAAGAGAGGAAGTTCCGATTTACTTCAGGGGCAGGTTTTTTGGCCAGAGAGGGAACACCGCTAGTAAGAGACTGAGCAAGTGCATTCTTACTGTCCGTCTGTCCCACACCCCGTCCCATTTTTGTCTCAAGGAAATATGGTCAGCCTAAGTAAAACCAATTTCAAATGCTATAGTAACGTGATGAACTAAATACATATGTAAACATTATAACATTTCATGTGTATACACCTAAAATTTATAAAAATAATTTGCTATTATGCTATATAGTAATAATGAAAACAATGAAAAACTTGTATAACTGTAAATATATGTGCATTAATTATTAGAATATAACATATCCAGTAATGCATTCAGTGCATTACTTATTAGAACAAAACATATACAGTAGTAAATTCATTGCATCAATTAGGAGATCATAACCTATGCAGAATCTTCCGGACATGTATATATATGTGTATGTATATATGTGCATGTATATATAAATATATCTGTATAATATGAAGTGCTAGCCAGTGAAGCTCCCTGTGTGCGTAACAGCACATGCGCAGTAGAGACTGCCGGAACAATGCAGTAATGCACAGTAGAGACTGGCCAAACGCGCTGTTCTGGAGTGGTGCCCTCTGAACGGCTCACTGCCTGTCTCTGCTCCCAGCTCCGGAGCAACAGCTGGGGCCGCTGGGTGGCACTTCAGTCCTTTGTAAAGGTGAACAACGTGTGAGTTTATTCCATCAACTTTTCGGACCTACTTTGGACCTTTGTCAAGCATCTTGACAAAGGCCCAAAGTAGGGCCGAAACATTGATAGAATAAACTAGCACATTGTTGTTCACCTTTACAAAGTCCTGTGAGTGCTTTCTTCCTTTCTGCAATTGTACTACATTTTTGGTTACAAGAATGGACACCCAGTCATCTCTATGTATTTCAAGTGAGTGCACATCTTTTGGAAATATATATATATATATATATATATATATATATATATATATATATACAGAATAGAAAATAATGATGGACTAATGCTACTATTTAATGTACATTTTTCAGGAGTCTAGTTAAACTTATCTCTATTAAAACAGCTTGCACAGGACTGGCATAATGTAATAATTAACACTGGCACATATTTTCTCTCCCTCGTAGTGAAGGAAGATGTTCTCGGTTCAGGAGGTGTGTGTGTCTGTGTATCACTGGCACTAATGAAGTATAAGATGCTTTGGAAACCTTATTAGCATTTCCTCTAGTTTTCAATGTATTATAAATCTATATTTAAATTTAATGGTAACTTGATTTACCATAGAATTGCTCCAGTTTTCTTTTATATATAAGACCATATATTACATTTTGCATACTGACCCTTCTTTCAGTGTTTCACTTTGCTAAGCACTTGTCACCCTGCATTATCCAAACCCTTAAATTGAAAAGCACTGTGTACACTTGTGGTTCTATATTAACATATTCATTCATTGCATAACAACACACTTTGAGCTTATCTATACACACTTACCAATGAAAATATAGCAAATACTATATTCCAGAGCAGCTAGGTCCTCTCTGTCAAGTTTGACAAATGAGAAAACTACACTGTAAGATTGATTTCTTCTCCATCAGGGTTGAGCAACCTCTGGCTCTACAGTTGTTGAGGTTGCCTTTAGCTGGTTGGAGGGTGATGGGAGTTGTATTATCCAACAGCTGGAGAGCCAGAAGTTGCCTGTGCATGCTCTTTGATTGATAGTAGAATGCAGACCAGTCATTCCCTATGTTAACCACTTAACGACCACATGCCGTGCTATGACCGTGACGGTCATAGCACGTCACATACATTTTACTTACAGCACTCCTCCGGGAGCACTGTAAGTAAAAACGGGGAGTGAAATTGACCGCTCCAAGACTGGAGCGGTCTCTCTCCATCCCCAGCGCTGCGTGCCGGTACACATCACAGGTCACGTGTCCCAGTGCATAGGAATCTTCAAATCGATTCTTAAGGGAAGGTTACTTCCCAGGACCGCAGTAGTGAAGGGGTTAATACATAGAACGCACCAACAGGTCACGGTTCCAATACAACCCTGTTTGTTTACAGGTAGGTAATCCGTAGTTCGGTAATTTTGAATGCAGTACCTGTACTTAATTACAGACGTCCTGACCCGTTTGTGTGTCTGAAAGAGTGGAGCTGAGAATTACAGTATAAAAACTCTGGTACCACTGAAAAGTTATAGTATATTTTGCCAAGAAACTTTCTTTGGTACAGTTTTGTTTTGGAATGTCTTTTATACAGGGAAATGCAATTAAATTGAATTGGCAGCTTTTCCCTTTAACGTTCAGATGAAATTTAGCCCATTGTCTGGCAACAGCTGTCAAGTGTAAGATGTTTACTACCATATCTTTGAATTCTGATTTTTGATCATCTGAAGTTAAAATCATGAAATAATTGCTAGTTAGAGAAATAGTAGTGCTACATATGCCTGAAAAGGTTTTTGTAATATATCTTTTGTTTTTGACAGTTAAAGAAAGCTGTTACAGTTTAAGAACATGATCCTTAATTATAATAATAGTAGAGCAGTAATATAAGTTAAATCACAAGTTCATTAGAATGTGTTTTTATGGAAATCTGTCCAAAATTCTTGTTTGTTAATTTATTCTCTGCAGCTGCTTAACTTTAAAGGAGTAGTAATGTTTAATTTTATGTTTAAGGCATTAAAAAATAATTACATCAATGTAAGTCTTATCTCTCAAACCTTTATGGTTTGAGAGATGGAACTGGATAAGTTCCCCACTCCAGGCTGTTTCAGACAAGTCAGCTCTCTAGCTGACAGCAGCAGATTCCATTCATTTGACTGGATGGTGGCTCTTCAGCAGAGCTGAAATTCTGCTATTTTAGAAATAAATAATTAATTGGAATGGTCTACAAAGTGTGCTTGCAGACCAGGCACACTTTGTAGACCATTCCAATGAAGTATTTATTTCTAAATAGAGTGATTTCGGCTCTGCTGAAGAGCCACAGTCCGGTCCTGGGACCGGAATCTCCTGCTGTCAGCTAGAGCGCTGACTTGTCTGAAACAGCCAGTTATATCTCTCAAACCATAACAGACTACTCACCGTTGGACATACAGCATATGCATAAAGGCAAATGTGCAGCGATTTTTGGGGCAAACAACTAAATCATAGGGTACACATTTAAAATTTCCATTGATTTTAATGGAGTTTTTAATCCACTGGATGCCAATATCGGGATCTAAATAATGGCATCACAAAACTTTGGAAACGTTTCAAGGAATCATGAGGGTTAAAAGTGAGCTATACACTCATGGAAACTTTCTCCCCCAAACCTACTCAGTAGGTGTGGCTTTCTTGGCTGCTCTCAAATCCATTTCTTGAGTTCCAAAGTGCCTCCCCTAATTGGATCATTGAGATCTGCTAATGTTGTGAGTCTGTTTAATAAAAGGAAACAGGATAATAGTATGTACACATTAATCTTTTAAGCCCTTATAATCAGGCAACTTTGCCACAGCAATCACTTTTCTACAAAGTCATCCAAAATAGGCTGGTTTATCTTTTATGGAGTAAAACTTATGAGTACAGACCAAAAATGCTGCAATGGACTGTGACAGGCAATGGTCATGTGCATGTTTTGCCATGTAAGGTTATGGCACTGTCGGCTATGGGGCCTATTGTAGGCATCTACATTGGAGGTTTAGAGTGAAATCACAATGACCATTCATTACAGAGCAGCATTGGACACCAACCAAGCCTTATTTAGATTACATCATCAATGAACTGGCCCCATCTGTCTAGCTTGTCTTCCTATAGTGGTCAGCCAGCTGCTCACTGTGATGACTAATGGGCAGAAGCTGTCAGCAGAGTCACTTGTGTAGCTTAGCCCAAAAGTATTTAAAGTACATATTATTATTTTCATCATTTGTTACACACAAGATGCCTCTCTAGTTAAACATGTGTATTAACTACCTGAAAAAGGGAACCAGCTCAAGTACCGTATGTATCCATTTTGCACTAAACTTGCCACACACAGTAGCAGAATGTCTTGAATCATAATGGCTAACACAGAGGTGTCCAGACTGTGATTTAGGGATATTCTTCTTGAGCACATATGGCTTAGTTAGCATGCATGAACACCTGACAAACCTATATATTAAGGGTACTGTGCTGTCAGAGACAACAGAGGAAAGGGATTTGGGAGTAATTATTTCTAATGACTTAAAGGTAAGCAGGCAATGTAATAAAGCGATGGGGAATGCAAGCAGGGCACTGGGTTGTATAGCTAGGGGCATTAGTAGCAGAAAAAGGGAAGTAGTCATGCCACTGTACAGATCTCTAGTTAGACCTCACCTAGAATATTGTGTACAGTACTGGAGACCCCATCTCCAGAAGGATATAGATACTCTAGAGAAAATTCAAAGAAGGGCTACTAAAATTGTGACTGGTCTACAGGAAAAGAAATATCAGGATAGACTAAAGGATCTGAATATGTATAGCTTGGAGGAGAGAAGAGAGAGAGGGGATATGATAGAAACATTCAAATACATGAAGGGATTCAACAAAGTACAGGATGGAAGTATATTTCAAAAGAGTAAAAACATTAGGACAAGAGGCCATAGTCTAAAACTAGAGGGACACAGGTTTAGATGTAATGTAAGAAAGTTTTACTTCACTGAGAGGGTAGTAGACAAGTGGAATAGCCTACCAGCAGAAGTGGTAGATGTCAATACAGTGACAGAATTTAAGCATGCATGGGATAGGCATAAGGCGGTCCTTAACATAAGAAAAGACCAAGGACCAAAAAAGGTTTGAGGTTTTTTTTTTTTTTTTTTTTTTTTTTTTTAACACAGTAGGAAATTGGGCAGACTAGATGGGCCGATTGGTTCTTATCTGCCGTCAAATTCAAATTCTATATTATGAAGTATTCCTTTAAATCCTGGTCTGTATATGTTCTTTGAGGACAGGTTTGTATAACCTTGATCTAACAGAAGTAATTCAGAGCACAGATTTCTACACTATATTCCCATGTTTTGCTTACTGAATTGGCAACCTTAGATAACCACTACCAAACCCTTGCTTGAAAGAGCTGTATCCATCCAGCTCTCATGAACTCCAATCATCCCAAGCTATCCAGAAGCTGATTGGGGAGTTGTAGCCCAATTCTTATATTATTCTATGGAGCCAATGCACTAAGGTCTCTTCCACATGAAAAATCTTATTGTATTAGCTCCACAGAATAGCATAGGCATTAGAGAAGTGATATCACCGAAGACGATATCTGCAATTTATTACACCTTAATGCATCTCCCCCAAAAAGTTATCATGTGAGTCTCACTGTGCTGAATAGTTTGTAGACGGCAATACCTATTAATGGACCAATTTTAAAGGAACACTGACACATAAAAACGATCTAGGATTTTACATGCTTAAATACTTTGCATTCCATGCTACTCTGTGTGAAAAGTCTCTAGTCCTACATAGGCTCTGAGACCTGCTTTTCCAGAGCTCTTGTACTCCCATTACAACAGTAATCCTGACAGGTGTCACAGAAGTGATATGGATTATATATTGTCTGTTAATGGGCCTGGGATAAGATATTAGCCTTTTTGAGTATAAGAGCTGTGAGTACTAATAACAGTACATTTACATCATTAGTTATGCACAAACACTTATCTCTAGCTATGATAGGCTACACATGCATTAACCCTTTGAGTGCTAGAGGGGTGTACAACACATTGCAAATCAATGCTCTGCACACCCCAGTGGTGCTCAAAGGGTTAAAAATGTAGATATAGTATCAGATTTTAGGGTCCTGACATACAAAAACTAAATTTTACATACGTAAACTGAAAATACATGATATTTAAAATGTTATAACCTAGTTTCATTTATTTGGTGTTAGTGTTCCTTTAAAGTAATGTAAGATAGTTCATTTAAAAGCTTTCAAAGCTACACAGGTTTCTTTGTCAGATGATGAGTTTGGTGAAGATTATAGCAGTCCTGCCATAACAACAAGCATTATGTTGTTTTTAGCAGTGAAGTAAGAGAAACACTTTAGAAGTATTTTTAGCACTTGGTGGAGATAAAAATGTAAACACAATCAAGTATGAGCACTGCAGCAGAACACACACATATGAGCGACACTGCTGCATGATGTACTTCACACAGCTCCACTACAGGCTGTGTTCTCCCTCAGTTATCCCTCTGATTCCTGGCTGGGAAAGCAGCATGGAGGTGATGCTCAGATGTGACCACAGTGACTGGACTTTGTAATGTGCAGAGTAACAATCCACATGTTTGTAACATAGTAACATAGTAATTTAGGCTGAAAAAAGACTTGCGTCCATCTAGTTCAACCCTTTTCCTATTCCTGTTTACCATCGTTGATCCAAAAGAAGGCAAGAAAACACAAAAATACAGCAATTTCAAATTCTGCCCCGAAGGGGGGGGGGAATTCCCTCCTGATTCCAAATGGCAATCAGATTTCTCCCTGGATCAACAAGCCCTAAGTAAAATATTAATCCTAATACTAACGTACATAGCCCTCTATGTTATGCTCTTTTAAATAAGTATCCAGGCCCTTTTTAAAGGTGTCTAATGTATTCGATAGCACCACCTCCTCAGGCAGTGAATTCCATACCTTTATTGTCCTTACAGTAAAGAAACCCTTCCGCTGTTGTAGATTAAATCTCCTTTCCTCAAGTCTAAGCGGGTGGCCCCTTGTCCTATGTACTGTTCTGTTAATGAACAGGTCTTTGGAGAGCCCTTTGTATGGGCCCTGAACATATTTATATAGTGTTATCATATCCCCGTTTCTCTCTAGTATATACAAGTTTAACTTTTCTAGCCTTTCCTCATAACTAAAACTTTCCATTCCGCTTACTAGTTTTGTAGCCCTCCTCTGCACTTTCTCTAGTTCCATAATGTCCTTTTTCAGAAAGGGCGCCCAGAATTGAACAGCATATTCTAGTTGGGGTCTTACCATGGACCTGTAAAGAGGCATAATAATATATTCCTCCCTTGAGTCAATACCCCTTTTAATACATGCCAATATCTTATTGGCCTTTGCAGCTGCCAGCTGGCACTGCGTGCTACTGCTAAGTCTATTGTCTACCATTACTCCCAAATCCTTTTCATTTGTAGATTTCCCGAGAGAAACACCATTTAAACTATATGTTGCATTTTTATTATTATACCCAAAATGCATAACTTTACACTTGTCTATATTGAATCTCATTTGCCATTTGCCTGCCCAGTTACTCAGTTTGTCCAAATCCTCTTGTAATGAAGACACATCCAGTTCAGACTTTGTTACCTTACTTAATTTTGTGTCATTGGCAAACACTGATACATGGCTCCCTATGCCCTCTAGGAGGTCATTAATAAACAAAGTAAAAAGAAAAGGACCCAGGACAGATCCCTGAGGTACTCCACTTATCACGTTTATCCAACTGGAGAACTTGCCATTTACTACCACTCTTTGCATTCTATCTTTCAGCCAATTTCTAATCCACACACAAACATTTTCCCCTAGGCCTATTACATTCAGTTTGTACAGTAACCTCTTTTGTGGAACCGTATCAAATGCCTTGACAAAGTCTAAATAGATCACATCAACCGCCGCTCCCGCATCTATATTATTACTCATTTTTTCATAAAATGCGATCAAGTTAGTTTGACAAGACCTGTCTTTCTCAAAGCCATGTTGACTCCTGCTAATAATATTCCTGTTCCAGCAGAATTCTTGAATATATTCCCTTAGCAACCCTTCAAACAGCTTCCCTACCACAGATGTCAAGCTTACAGGTCTGTAATTTCCTGGCTGTGACTTTGATCCCTTTTTAAATATGGGCACCACATCTGCTTTACGCCAATTCATGGGCACCATACCTGAAATAAAAGAATCCCTGAAAATCAAATATAACGGTCTGGCTAGGGCCTGGCTTAGCTCTTTAAGTACCCGTGGGTGTATACCATCTGGCCCTGGAGCTTTGTCTACCTTAACACCATTCAATTGTTTTAACACTTTTTCTTGTGTTAGCCAGTCCCATGTTTGCTGTGACTGTTCTGTAAAAGTAGTTTGCAGATTCTTGTCCATTGGGTCTTCCTTGGTAAAAACAGAAGAAAAGAAATTATTTAACATATCTGCCTTCTCTCTGTCCCCCTTGACCATCTCACCCGTTTCAGTTAACAAGGACCCAACATTATCAGACTTTAATTTTTTGCCATTAATGTATTTAAAGAAGTTTTTTGGGTTGCTCTTGCTCTCCTTAGCAATATTTTTTTCATTCTCTAGTCTAGCTAATTTGATAGCCTTTTTACAGGTTTTGTTGGCATTTTTGTATTCTGAAAATGCCTCTACTGATCCCTCAGCTTTATAATGTTTAAATGCCGCTTTCTTGTTATTTATTTCATGAATTACTTTACTGGTTAGCCACATTGGTTTTAATTTGCTTCTTTTGTATTTGTTTCCAACAGGGATAAATTTAGATGTGTATTTTTGCAATGTTGCTTTGACGGCGTTCCACTTACCTTCTGTGTTTTTTCCTGAAAATATTTTATCCCAGTCAACAAGACCAAGGGATGAATTAAACCTGCTAAAGTTGGCCTTTTTAAAATTCAGTGTTTTGGTGGAACTCATACCAAATTGCTTTTTTGAATTAATCTCAAACGATACCATGTTATGGTCACTATTCCCCAAGTGCTCCCTAACTTGGATGTTAGAGATAAGTTCTTCATTGTCAGTTATTACCAGATCCAGACACGCATCCCCTCTGGTTGAGGTCTGCACTAGTTGAGACAAAAAATTGTCATTCAACAAGTTCAGAAACTTACTACTTTTAGCAGAATTCGCTGTTCCATTTTTCCAGTCTATTTCTGGATAATTAAAATCCCCCATAATTATAGTTCTCCCTATTTGAGAAGCCTTTTCTATTTGCATTAATAGCTGTGATTCTTCAAGGTCACCAGTGTTTGGTGGTTTATAAGAAATACCCACTAATATTTTCTGGGCAGTTTTACCCCCAGTGACTATTTCAACCCACAGGGATTCCACATGTTCACTACTGTCCTCACATATATCGTCCCGCAAATGAGGCAATAATATTGGTTTGACATACAGACAGACCCCACCACCTCTTTTGTTTGACCTATCTTTTCTAAATAACAAGTCTGTTCTAAATAACAGGTGTGTAAAGGTCTACATGGTAGCCTGTTGTAGCATGCTGAGTGCCCTGGTGACTGTTCACAACATAGAAACACATGTTAAATGACCCATATCCTAAGACAAACTAATTTGTGCAACTTGTCTCGGCTGATTCATTGCCATAAGACTATAGCCTTAAAATAGAAGTAACCTCTTCTAATGACACCTCCTCTCCCCACTTAACTTCTTTTGTCCTAATAGACTTTTGTTCAAGAGATAGTCCTGAATATCATGTCCATCGAGGCAGACATGGCAGTTACCAGCAGGAATGAAGGACACATACCATACTCCTGCCATTGCACATGGAAATCTTAAAAATTTAAGGACCACAATGATATGCAGCACATTTCTTGGAAATGGTGTGCACCCCTCTCTCATGGACTCTTCCTGAATGAATTTCAAAAAACTTCCAGCAATTGTCATGTCAGCCCCCATGGATATGAAACCTAGGTCTGATTGGAGATGTTATCTCTTTAATAAAGGCACAAGGGCAACATTTGTAGAAGCAATTAGGATTTTTTGACCATAAAAAAGGTAAGAGAGGGGTTATGATTAGGATGCATTATATCCAGAGGGCTACACATTAATTGTAACCCAATGTGTTGCATACAGCTCTGCCAATCAAAGGATTAAGTCTGAATTCTTTAACAACCTGGGCTCAAAATATGCCTTCAACATATGGCAACCAAACAGATGTCCCTTTCTATATGTATGGGTATTTTTTTGTTTTTGAGGAAGTTGTCCATGCAAACCATTATTATTATTGGGAACCCTGTTTTTTAATGTTGCAATTGGTTTTTCTACTGTTGTTGTTTTATTATATTGGTACTATTTTTTTGCATGTTCCTAATGCATATTAAAAGTGTCCCTGTATATTTTTATGTGTTATGTAGCCTGTGCTTTCCAGCAAGTTCAGGATATGTCCCTCCCCCCCACCTCCACAAGTGCACTTTCATGTGAGCCTCTCTAATAGTAAACAGAAGGTATCAAGTTAAGCTTCTCTATCTTTTTGCAGCTTTGTAAATAAATATAAGGAAAAAAAAGGAAAAGCACATGATCTCATGCAAACTGTTTTTTCTTCTTTTTTTTTAATCAGAGGTACTTTCTTGTGGGAAGTAATCACGCGGAAACAAAGTACCGTGTTTTGAAAATTGATCGCACTGAACCAAAAGACTTGGTTATTATTGATGATCAGGTGAGTGTAATGTAGTTCAGGGACACAGAGAACCCAAGACATTGCATAATAAAATGTGGTGTAATACTGAATACTGAATTTCTAATTTTCTGTCATGCATGACTTTATGTTCCACCTTTCCAGTTATCATGTAAACAAACAAAAAAATATATTATTCCTGTATACATACCTATCTGAGATGTTGGTTATTTATACATACTAGAGCATGTTGTAATATAGTATACTTACCAACATTTCAAATGGCCAAAGAGATACACTTGTGTTTTAGGGGGTGTTGCTGGGACATTAACGAGAATTTTTAGGTTATTTCATGACCTATTGGCGCCTCTTTATGTAACTGAATGAATGATTTCGAGCAAGACCAAAGTAGTTTATTTACACAGGCTAATATATAAACACATATACTGACATATATACAAACAATAATGTGAGTTCTATTGCTGTGGAGAAATGTGATGCACTTATATACACACCACAGAGTCCTATTTCCTAAAAAGAGGGACATCAGGGTAGGAAATAGAGACAGGGGAATTTGGGTCTGAAAGAGGGACTGTCCTTCCTAAAGAGGGACACTTGGAAGTATGATATAGTACTTGTTCAGCCAGCTGTAGTTTTTGAATCCTCAGTGTCTTTAACCCTTTGAGTGCCAAAGGGGTATCCAATGTATTGCAACCAACTGGTTATTTAGTTTGCTATCTCCTTAGTAAGCCAGAGGCAGAGAGTAGAAGTATCGATCTTCTGTATAAAACCAGCATTCAGTTCCCACTGTAGTGGCTGGTGCTGTAGTACTCTGGATTTTAAACAGTTACTCCTTTTTTATGAATTAGTGAAACAGAATGTAGTTTGTAGTGGAGTTGTTCTTCATGGGAACAAAACATATTAACCCTTAGAGTACCAGAGGTGTATGCAACGCATTGCAAAGCAATGTGTTGCGTACCCCTCTGGCACTCAAATGGTTAAATCTGTGAAATATTTTTACTTGTATAAATTAAAACATTTTGTAAGACTATATGAAGTGAAATTTAAGATTGTTTCCCCCTTTTTTGTCTGTTTTTCTCAATGACTCCCTTTCTGTCTTCTGTTTTTCAATAAAGAGGTTGGACAATCTCATATTGAGCCAGACTAGACATCTCAAATTGCATTTCTAAAGTACAAAAAGCAGGGCATGATTTAAAGGGGAATTATCACCCTTATACAGGTTTACCTAACTGCCATCCTCATATTGCGAGGAGTTTTAATTGATTTTTTTTTTTATTTAAATGCTTACTTTTGCGAAATTTACATTAATAAAAATGAGCCATGGCCTTACCTCCGGACAGACTGTGGTTACAACTCTGCACAGCAGTCTGTCAATCTTCTTCTCTTCCCTCCCCAACTATTGTCACGTTCCAACCTCCTCCGATGATGGAGGATTTCTCCATATTAGCTGGTTGGAACGCAACAATAGTTATGTTCCAACCAGCTTGTACGGAGCTAGTAACCAAAAAAAAAATCTGGCTGGAGGTAAGGCCATGACTTGTTTTTAATAATGTAAATTTCACAAAAGCATGTATTTAAAAAACAAAACAAACAAGCAATGATTAAAACTTATCGCTATATGAGGATGGCAGTTAGGTAAAGTTGTATAGGGGTGATAATTCCCCTTTAAGAATATCACTGTTTTTGCAAGCCTTGGCTCAGTCATTTTGATAGAAAAAACAGTAGAAAATCTATTGCATGTAGAGACTGAAAAGCGGGTCGTTAGCGATGGCCTCATTGATGCACATTTTCACATGCAGATGCTAACATATTTACTTATGCCATATGTGTGGAAACTGCCACGTGTAGAGTGCATGGACTTATGTACACCCAGGGACTGGTACATACAGTGGAAGATTAACTTGAGGATAGAGACTGATTTATGCATTTATTAAGCAACTGATGCCATGTGAGAAAAACTGATGTTTGTAACTGTTGAGTTGTCTTTCTCACAGTGACTGCTGTACACTATTGGACATACAGGTAGAGACTAACAGATGAATCAACGCAGTGACTGACTGCACAGGCTTAGAAACTGGTGTGTGTGCAGCACATTTATTAATGATAAAGGGCACCAAATTGCTAAGAAAGGGAGCAGAAAATTAACTCTGGTAGCCACCTATGACAGAAAGTCGGGATGGCTAAAAAAAGCAGATATTAAAGATTGGAGAAGACTTGGAAGGCAGCACCTCTTAAGAACAGGGGAGGATTGGAAGGCTGATGTTGCTAGAGAGTGTTTGTGTTTGTGTGTGTGTGTGTGTGTGTGTGTGTGTGTGTGTGTGTGTTTGTGTGTGTGTGTGTGTGTGGTTCTGGACACAGCAGAAACTGGAAGCAAAGTTGCTTCAGTGCAAGTGATGCTTGGTAGTGAAGCAGCCATTTAAAGAGCATGACTGAGCTAGAATACAGCAGAAGCAGTTTATTGCACTTCACAGAAGACGTGACAATTGGATTTTATTAGCTGGCTGTCCAGTGCAGGGATTTCCTTTTGAGTATAAAGACTTACTCACAGATATGACTGAAGAAGGTGGTAACTGATGTGTTTGTGAAACAGACAATGGTATGTGCACAGACTGACGTGCCTTAAGAGATGGACTCACAAACCTTTATTTTGCAGCATGTGTACTCCCAGCAAGAAGTAAGAGAACTTCTAGGTCGTCTTGATCTTGGAAACCGAACAAAGATGGGACAGAAAGGCTCATCAGGATTATCTCGAGCTGTGTCTGCTTTTGGCATTGTAGGTGAGTCATATGTTCAAGGTTTATAGGAATATGGAAGAATATACAATTTAAAGAAATAAAATGTGATTTAAAAATTGTAGAAGAACGTACAACAGCAAAGGATCTAAAATGTAATGACCCAATTGCAAAATAATGCATTTAGTGCATTTTTTTGACAAATATATATATATATATATATATATATATATATATATATATATATAGTTATAACTTGACACCCTTGCACCTGTCTATTCATCTCCAATTACCCAATTAGACTGTAAGGTATGTGGGGCAGGGACCTCTTTCCTATTGTTTCTATGACTGTGATATTGACACAAACGGAATAGGCAGGTTAGATCCCGATGGCAGGGTGATGGGCAGAAATGAGAAAGCTCATGGCTAATGGTGTCTGTGGTAAGAAGCTGGAGATTGACTCTGGTGAGCGAAGCTGGGGAGAGAGGCTGAATGTTTGGCCCCACCAGGGCCAGGGCCAGAACAGAATGAGTACACCTAAAAGCTAGTGGAAAGCAAAGATACTGGAGGAAGCTAAGCAGAAGCAAGCTCCAGAGGAGCAGGCGGAATACAAGCAGAATAAGAAAACAGGCAATCGTCAAACCGGAATAACAAACACAATAATTGGATCCAAGTCTTCACCACTAGAGCTAACAACTGAGTGCAGAAGTAAAACATGGATGCACTAAAGAAGGCTCAAGACCCTGTGCAAACTCTGTGCAAGACAGAAGTGCACATGTTGATGCACCAACAGGAGCATGGCCAGCAAGAACTGAGGAGTCATGATATGTAAAAAAGGAACAAAAGAAATAGAGGTGCTCCAACAATGCCTTATCTGGTATGTATATGGGAGAGGACAAAACATATATATAACATACACTCACATTTATACATTGTTGATAATCAACCATATGCCTGTAATCAACAAATATTGCATGCAGGGTACTTTCACTGTCGTCCAATACAGGTCACTGGTACCATGGGATGTGTAGTCCCCTTTAATAGGCAGGAACAATTATGCAAATAATCTGCAAGGGGCGGAGCCTCCCCTCTTACTTAAGCCACCTTCTGGCCAGAGCCACTCATATTGATTTGTTCCTGGTGTGCTTGCACACCAGGCAGAGAACAGCTATGCTTCTTAGAGTTTTATTATTTTTTCTTCAAATATGGAATACCACCATTAGGAGGGTGACCATGGCTGTGAATGCCCTCACCCGAAGTGGCTAGTGCAGCTTCCAGGGATTTCTGTGGACCTATACCTGAAGAGGGGACAGCTTGTGTTAAGCAGCTCCCCTGTTGGGGAATTTACCTCTGGTTCTTTCCCTACCTATCATGGTCACCTGAAGACAGAAGTCAGCGAGAAAGGTGAGTCACCCATTGAGTGCTGAAGGTCCACTTGTCCCCACAGTGTCCCTTTGCTGGGCTTGTATTTGGGAGTTTGTAATTCACTCCAGCACTCATAGGGTGTTTTTATTGCATTATCTCTAAAAAGTTTATGCAATTTCTGTGTTATTCTCTGAGTTTTGGAGCATTGGGTATTCATTTATTTATGATTCTCATGTGTTTCATGCTTGTTTGGGCACTTTTTAATGTTTTACTGAACTTTATTAAAAATTGTGTACTGCGCCTTTAAGCGCAGCGTTCCCGCTCAGACGCATGGCTCCTTTACTCTCTATGGGAAATCACAGTGTGGGACATATCTCTGAAACCGCTTGTCACAGCAACTTCAGAGAGGGCTCATTTTAATGCTAGGCTCCTGCTCTATCATCCGGTTGGTGTTTTATTAATATTGGGGGTTCAGGGGGGCTTCGGGCACTGTTTAGGTACTTGTATTGGGAAAGACTACATTTCCCATGAGCGCTTGCTTCGCGCCCGTTTTTGATTGGCAGCCATGACGGCAGCCATTTTATTGCACTTTTCCTATGCGAGTACACTACGCAGGGACCGAGCCTTCTCTCTCCTCAACAGATTAACCCTTCGCTGGCCAGATAAGTCCGTTTTTAGACATTTTTCTGGGGTGAAACTTTAATCTTTAACACTTTTCTGGGTGATAGTGTTCTTGGTGGGGTATATTGACGCTGTGAGCATGTCTACTTCACTGGAGCTGGGGGCTAGACCCAAGACTAAGGAGGATGGGGGGTCCGCTACCCCCATGGCGTTTTGCTCCTCTTGCCACATTGGGCTGGATAGCGATAATGTGGGGGATCTATGCCCTGTTTGTACTTGTCAAAATAGCAACCCTGGGCCTTCCAGCCATGCTATTGAGCCATCTTGGGTGAGGGAGTTCAAAGCTGCCACTAGGGATCTCAGATCCACGCTTCAACTCTTTCCCTCTCAGGTACAGGGGGCTCTCCAGGTTTGGCAGACCCCCTCTACTATCAGGACCTCCCTGCCTAAGCCACAGGGAGCTCCTGATATCACTGATTCTTCTGAAGAAGAACTTTTACAGGATTCTGATGCTGAGGAACGTACTGTTATTGATTCTAACAGGTCCATTGGGGACCCCTATGAGTGTGACCCTGAAGTTTCGGCTGAGGGTCTGATCAGAGCGGTTCTAAATACGCTCAACCTTCCTCTGACTCAGGAATCCACTTATGATCCTACTGATGTTTTTCAGAAAAAGCCATCTAAACCAGTTGTTTGTTTTCCAACTAACCCTACTCTTGCCCGTCTGGTCTCTGAGGCATGGAGGAATCCAGATAGATCTTCCTCTGTCTCCAAAAAGTTTGCCAAGCTTTACCCTTTTCCTGAGGCGGAGTTGGCAAAATGGGTTCATCCTCCCAAAGTGGATGCTCCCGTGTCTAGACTATCCAAATCTACTGCTTTGGCTGTCTCAGATGCCTCTGCCTTGCAGGACTGGACGGATAAGAAATTAGAGCTCTCTCTTAAGTCTATTTTTGCTTCTATTGGCACTGCCATGCGCCCCACCTTTGCTGTGGCATGGGTTAATAGAGCTATTGCAGCCTGGACTGAACGACTGACTGAAGCGGTTCGCCAGGATGCGCCTGTGTCTGAACAGTTGCAGCTTCTTGCTAATATCACTGAAGCTCAGAACTATATTGCTGACGCTGCCTTTGATGCTGTGCGCATGATGGCGAGGGCCTCCACTTCTTCTGTGGTGGCCAGACGCGCTCTTTGGCTGAAAATTTGGTTTGCTGATACAGCCTCTAAGAAAGCTTTGCTTTCTTTGCCCTTTCAGGGAAATTTGCTTTTTGGGTCTGAACTCAAAGAAATGATCAGTGAGGCTACTGGAGGTAAAAGTACTCTTCTACCCTCAGTCTTTAAGAAAAAGTTTCCAGCCAAACGCAATCGGTCCTTTCGTTCCTTTCAGACTGAGACACGTTCCTCGGCCCAAACGGGTCCTCCCACTACGCGCTCCTCCTCCAAGCCCAAACAGTCCTGGAAGCCCAAAGTTGCCCCCAAGGCCAAGACCTCCAAGACTGCTTCGGCATGACTCGCCGAACCCGGGTCCGCATCCGGCTGTAGGCGGTCGTCTCCGCATCTTTCGCCGGATTTGGGAGGAGTCAGTGGCGGACCCATGGGTTCTTCAGGTGGTGTCAGAGGGATTCAGGATCCCTTTCTCTTCCCTTCCTCCTTTTCGGTTCCATTTTACTCGTCCTTCTCAGGAACCCACAAAACGGCGTCTGTTAGACGACGCTATTCAGGATCTCTTGGACAAAGAGGTTCTGGAGGCGGTTCCTCAGGGGGACACAGGTTCAGGATTTTTCTCCAACCTGTTTGTGGTAGCCAAAAGGGATGGAGGAGCCCGTCCTATCTTGGATCTCAAAGATCTCAATGCTTATGTGGTGACTTCCCACTTCCGCCAGGAATCCCTGCGTTCTGTGTTTGCAGCAATGTCTCCAGGGGAGTTTCTTGCCTCCCTGGACCTTCAGGATGCTTATCTTCACATCCCTATTCCTCCAGAAAGCAGGCGGTATCTCAGGATTGCCTGTCACAGGGGACACTTTCAGTTTGCAGCGCTCCCCTTTGGGCTGACTTCAGCCCCTCAGGTCTTCCAGAGGGTGTTGGGCTCATTGATAGCGGTGCTCCATCAGGATGGGATCAGAGTGACCCCCTACATGGACGATCTCCTTCTGAAGGCCTCCTCAGCGGAGCTTCTCCTTCAGCAATTACAGATGTGCATGCACACCCTGAACCGTCATGGCTGGATCCTGAATCTGGACAAGTCGGACTCGTTTCCATCTCAGAGGCTTCTGTTCCTGGGTCTCCTGTTCGACACTCGCCAATGCATGGTGTTTCTTCCAGAGGACGCGGCTCACCAGATAGCTGTCTGAGTGGCTGGACTTCTGGACCTGGACGTGTTTCCAGTTCCGAAGTTGTCGTCCTTAGTGGGGAAGTTCATTTCCACAATCGAAGCAGTACCATTTGCCATGGCCCACTCCAGGGATCTTCAGAGATTCGCGATCCAGACGTGCGAGAATCATCCAGATCATCAACATCTGTCTGTTTCTCTTCCTCCTCATGTCGAGTCGAGTCTGCACTGGTGGTTAGATCTCTCTCATCTCCTGAAAGGGAAATCCTTTCTAGTTCCTCCTTGGACCACAGTCACTACGGATGCCAGCCTTCGGGGCTGGGGTGCAGTCTGGGGTCGCTTCAGTGCTCAGGGGAAATGGGGTCTGAAGGAATCCATGCTCTCCATCAAGGTTCTGGAACTTCGAGCTGTCCGGCTGGCCCTGAGGCACTGGGAGTCTCAATTGACCGGTCTTCCAGTCAGAGTGGAGTCAGACTACGCCACGGCAGTGGCTTACATCAACAGGCAAGGCGGCACAAGAAGCGGTTCCGCCTGGTGGGAGGTCAAGGATATTTTGTCTTGGGCAGAAGATCACGTGCCTGTCATCTCTGCGGTTCATTTTCCAGGCGTGGACAACGTCATGGCAGACTTCCTCAGTCGTCTTACCGTCGACAGCGGAGAATGGGCTCTGCACCCAGAGGTGTTTCACATGCTCACTCAACGGTGGGGAATGCCTGTGGTGGATCTGACGGCTGCCAGACACAACAGGAAGGTTCCGGTGTTTTGCTCCCGGCTGAGGGACTCCCTTGCTCTAGCAGTGGATGCCTTGTCGATCCCTTGGGACTTCTCCCTGGCTTACATCTTCCCTCCTCTTCCTCTATTGATCAGAGTCATTCAGAAGTTGAAGAGAGAACGTTGTCCTGTCTTCCTGATTGCTCCAAACTGGCCTCGCCAGTCCTGGTTTCCGGAATTGATGGCCATGTCTGTGAAGGATCCAATCCCACTTCCTGCCCGTCCGGACCTGCTTCTCCAGGAGTATCTGTGGAAAGAGGATGTTCACTCTCTCCGTTTGATGGCATGGCGGTTGAATCCTCGATTCTAGCTAAGAAAGGCTTTTCTCCTTCTGTGGTATCGACGATGCTCAGTGCTCGTAAGCCTGTGTCTTCCAAGATCTATCATCGCATATGGTCAACTTTCGTGACATGGTGCTCTGACAAGAAGTTGCCTCTTGACTTCCATCTTCCCACTGTCCTGGCATTCTTGCAGGACGGTGTGGATAAGGGGCTCAGTCTGAGTTCCCTCAAAGTTCAGACTTCTGCCTTGTCTGTGTTTTTCCAGGAAAGGATTGCTATCCTTCCTGATGTGAAAGTTTTCTTCCAAGGTGTGACTCATGTTCGACCTGCCTTCAAGAGTCCTGCTCCCCAGTGGGACCTCAACTTGGTGCTGGGAGTTCTCCAGCGACCACCGTTTGAATCCTTGGCTTCCATTCCATTACGTCTCTTGACTTGGAAGATGGCCTTCCTTTTGGCTATTGTTTCAGTTCGCCGGGTAGCAGAGTTACAAGCTCTGTCTTGTAAACCTCCTTACCTGGTGTTCCACAAGGATAAGGCTGTGCTTCGCACTACCAAGGAATTCTTACCAAAGGTTGTGTCCGAATTTCACATCAATCAGGAGATTGTGGTTCCCTCTTTCTGCCCTAATCCTTCATCTGACAAGGAACGGGATCTCCATTTGTTGGATGTGGTGCGTTGCCTCAAGTTTTATGTTCATCGCACCGAGTCTCTCAGGAAGTCTGACGCTCTATTCGTCATTCCTGAGGGGCCTAGGGCAGGGAGACCGGCCTCCAAAGTTACCATTGCTTCTTGGATTAAGGCTACCATCCGTGAAGCCTATAAGTTGAGGAATAAGCATGTTCCCTTCCGGGTAACTGCCCATTCCACCAGATCTATTGGGGCCTCTTGGGCCTACAAGAATCAAGCTTCTGCTGATCAACTGTGCAGAGCGGCCACTTGGTCCTCTGTGCACACATTTTCTAAGCACTATCGAGTTGATGTACTGGCTTCGGCTGATGCCAGTTTTGGAAGGAAGGTCCTGGAGGCAGTCTTGCCTGTGTAGGTCTTCCGCTCTGTGATCCTTAGTGCTTCTTTACTGTTGAGCCCTGTTGGCTCTAGTTCCGTGTGCTGTGCTAGTTCAAGGTTTGTTTCCTTGGTTGGTGTCTGTTGACACTTACAGTTTGGGCTGGGTTTCAACTGGTTATCAGTTCTGGTGACTTGGGCCTCGCGCCTGGTCCTTGCCTTACTTCCCGCCTCTGGATCAGCTCAATGTTTGTACATCCCATGGTACCAGTGACCTGTATTGGACGACAGTGAAAATAGGATTTTAGTCTTACCTGTTAAATCCTTTTCACTTAGTCCATACAGGTCACTGGTCTCCCACCCTGTCAAGGGACCAGTCTTGGCTCTCCTGTGGCATTCAGTGGGAGACCGTTCGGGCATGCTCACAGGAGTCTTTCTTTTTGCTTACCTGAGGTCAGTTCTTGGGGTCTCAAATCAATATGAGTGGCTCTGGCCAGAAGGTGGCTTAAGTAAGAGGGGAGGCTCCGCCCCTTGCAGATTATTTGCATAATTGTTCCTGCCTATTAAAGGGGACTACACATCCCATGGTACCAGTGACCTGTATGGACTAAGTGAAAAGGATTTAACAGGTAAGACTAAAATCCTATTTTACTCCCTGCTTGGGTGTTTGTCATCTGTTGTTGTACTTGTTCGATGAGATCTCCACTCCCAAACTTGCAAGGGCTGATGCATTGTAGATAATATTAATGATAATAAAAATAAAATAAAATGAATATAAATGAAAAATAAAAAAATAAAAACCACAACAGGCTCAGTGGTATTTGTTGTTGTGGTTTTATAGTTGTAATAATTTTTTATACTCCACAGAGGAACGACTACTTTCATTTTATTTCATCATAATTTTTTATTTTTATTAATTTTATTATTACTAATATCTATACAGCATCAGCCCTTGCATGTTTGGGAGTGGAGATCTCATCGAGCAGGAACAACAACAGGATGGCAAACACCCAAGCAGAGATGGATTAAGTACCCTGCTTGCAATATCTGTTGATTACAGGCATATGCTTGACTGTCAACAACGTATAAATGTGAGTGCATGTTATATATATGTAATGTCCTCTCCCATATACATGTTGCATAAGGCACTGTTGGCAACCCTCTATTTGTTTTGTTCCTTTTTACATATCGTGACTCCTCAGTTCTTGCTGGCCATGCTACTATGGTGTGCAATTGTTTGTCTGTAATTTCTTGTTTGTATGCTCATGGGAATGCACACAGTGGTTTTCTTTTTTCATTTTTATTCATTTTATTTTATTATTTTATTATTATTACTAATATGTACATCGCATCAGCACTTGCAAGTTTGGGAGTGGAGATCTCATTGAACAAGCAGAGACGAGTAAAGTAACCCTGCATATGGTAACAGTTGCTTACAGGCATGTGCTTGATTATCAACAACATATAAACGTAAGTGCACGTTATATATATGTATTGTCCTTTGCCATATACATACTGGAGAAGGCACTATTGGCTCCCCTCTACTTATTTTGTTCCTTTTTATGTATTCTACACTTTCACTTCATTGATGGTCATTTGGAGCTGGGCAGCCTTCTCTCTGTCCGGAGACATTCATGAGAGACACTGCTAAAGGGGAGCAGTTTTTATAGCCCCCAAGCTATTTATGCTGATCAGTACATAAGTGTTGTTTCAACCATCCTCCTTGAGTAAATCTCTTGTGGTGGTGGTGAGGTGATCAATTTTGTTGACGATATAACACCAAGAGCACCCCCCTCTTTTTTCTTCTCTTTCTATGAGGAGTCATGATATGCCCCCACCCCCACCTGAGCATAGAGGATGATCACAATGAATAGCCTGGAAAAGAGCAGAAGAATGAATAAAATAAGCTGGCTCCCATATGTAGCCTGTAATCCAGGATACAGTAAACTTCATACTCTTCTTGGCCATTGATCATCACCAGTGGAGGAGGAGCAGGAACATGACTTGGAGTGATGGTTGAGAAGAATCAGTTTAAGCAAGTATATGTGAAATGCCTGGTGTACATGGAAATGGAGGGCTGATGACGGGGAGAGTTGTATATGCAGCGATGAACAGAATGCCTTCCAGTCTGACATAAGCTCATCCTGAACATCATGTAAACTGATAACATCCTGAATGAACAGGGTAGCTGTCCCTTAAGCTGTTGGCAGCATTTTGGTAGGAAGAAATGAGTGACATTGGTCAACCTGGAGGGTCGTGCAGGATCAAGCTGGTGGTAGTTTCATGATGAAGTCTGTGTCGACTCAAGGGCAGGCCAGAATCGGAAGTGGCTACAATTTGCCCACAGGCCTAGTATGTGAACTTTTGGACAAAGTACACGCCATACAGGAATTTACTTAGTTGTCAATGTATGTCATCATTGAAGGCCACCAACACTGACTAGACACTAGTTCATTGATCTGTTAAATGCCAGGATGACCAGACAGGGGGTTCATTATAGAGAAACTTCAGGACCGCCACTCAAAGAGCATCAGGAACAAACACACAATCATCATAGAGCAATAGGTTATCCTTGGAGTGCAGTGGTTGTTTATGCAGGATTTGATCTTGTTGTAGAGGTCTGCTTAGGTTAGAATGAAATGGCTGGGGCCCAAGATAGTATTTTCAGATACTGGATAATCTGCAGGGAACTGACGTGAGAGTGCAACAGCCATTCCATTCCAAGAGTCCTTTTGGTAAGTGAGATGTAATTGAAAGCAGGAAAAGAATAAGGTAAACCTCTCTTGACATTGGTTCAACCTCTTGGTTGTTTAGAAGCACTCCAGGTTCTGGTGGTCAGTAAAGATGGTAAAGAGGTGTTTAGCTCCCTCCAGCAAATAGAGCCACTCTTCTGATAGCTAATTACTCTAGGTTGCTGATGTTGTAATTACTTTCAGAAGGAGAACATTTACAGGAGAAAAAGGCCACTGGGTATAACAGATGTTTTGGAACTACTTTGATGCGATAACATGGCTCTGACAGGCATCTCAGATGTATGTACTTCAAGAACATATCACAAGTTTGAATTGGAGGGCTTGAGAAGAGCACAGTGTTAAGTCACGCCCAAGAACCGTTGCAGAGCTTTACAATCCTTTGGAACTGGCCAATGAAGGCTAGCTGGAACCATCCAGGAATCCATTCTGATGATGATAGAGGAGAAAATGACGCTGAATAATTCTGTTGTAAGCACGTTAAAGTTCTCTAATTTGTCAAACAGTTGATGCAGATGGAGATGACAAAGGACAGAAAGGCATCACCTAATATTCAGAATGCCCATAACAAGTCCAAAAAGCTGTTTTGCACTCATCACCTGGTTATAGGCTACATATAAGTCCAACTTAGTGAATACGATGGCAAATCTTAGGCAATCAAAACTTTCTGGAATCAAGGAAAGATGGTACCAATTCTTAATGGTGATTTAATTTAGTTCCCAGTTTTTGACGCTTGCTACAAAGAGGATTCTTGCCCCCATGAGGGATATGAAGAGTCAAATGAACCACTTTTCGAGATTTTATTGCAAGTAGTCCTTGAGACCTTTTAACTCAGACAATGGAAATTTGAAACCAAAAAGGATCATAGCACCTGGAAGCAACTTGACTGGACAGTTGTAAATGCAATGTGGTGGATTTTTGTCTGCTTCCTTTTTATTATGTTTAAGACATCCTTATATGCATCCTGGTAACTTTCACACCAATCAGCGCTACATAGGATTCAGTGCTAGGGTTCTTAAGTAACCAGAAACAGGTCTGGCAACAGAATGAAAAGTGACCTGACCAGTAAGCCAGTTGATGCTAGGGTTATGTTTTCTCAGCCATGGCAAGCCCAGTACAATGGAAAAAAGGAATACATGACTCCATCATCCATTAACCATGATGGATAGCCTCAAATTTGAGGATCCCTGTGTGGTCAGGCCAGAATGTATGAGAATCCTATCAAACATCTGAATCTCTAGAGGATGTGCCATAGGCACTAACTGTATATGTAGAGAAGATGCCAGTTGTAAGTAGAACAAGTTTATAATAGCCTGGGAATCTATAAGTACTGTGAGTTGAATAGCCCTTGACCCCAACTGCAAAGACAGACAAATAAAACAATCAGAGGTCAAGATACTAGGAACATCTATTGTTCTAGGAGAGGTCTACTGGGAAACTCTGCTTATACTAAACAAGGCAGGAACAGAGCAGATAACCATCCTTGCCACAGTACAAGCAGAGGTTCAAGCTGTACCTCCGCTTCTTATCTTCAGAAGTGAAAGTGACAAAATATTTCAGCATATTCCTCTGCTGGCTTCCTGCCCTGCTTCAGGAATGAATGGTAGCTTCAGGCATTGAGGTACTGTGTGGATCATAGACGGTAGCCATGGACTCATTCAACAGAAGACTCTGTTCATGTTGTAGAAGATTTGCCCATGATGCCGTTCAAGGGACAGAAGGTAAATCACCGTACATAACTTTATCTATTCTAAAAAGTGCAAGACTTCTGAAGCCACAAAACTGTATCCTGTCTCCGGTAAATACAGCCTGGGCTAGGGTTACATATACGTATTGACTCAGTTCAGAAATGAACAGTTCTGGTCAACATTACTGGCACAATATCTTCAGAAATAAATGGAAATGTACCTACTTTGTATTATCAGAATATTTTAATAGGATGTCCAAAGGTATTCAACATACTAAGATGCCTTTTCAACTTATATGAAGTGATGTCACAGAAGAAATATAATATATGACATGGCCAGCATTAAAGGCACCCTTCCCTAATACTTGGATGTTTGCAGGATTCCTTTTCCCAATGGCAAATTTGAGCTCTTTCCAAAGGTTTTCATTCAGATTGAGATCAAAACTCATTGATGGCCAGTCTAAAACAGTTCATTTTTTGTGTCAGCCATTCTTTTGTGCTTTTGGATGTGAACGTTGGATCATTGTGCTTCTGGAGGACCAATGATCTTTGACCCATACCTAGTTTTCTGACATTTTGCTGTGAAATGCCTTGGTAATCCTCTGATTTCATGATTACCTTAATATGTTCAATGCCATAAGTACCAGGAGCAGCAAAGCAGCCCCACAACATCACACATCTTCCACTATATTTAAAGGGATAGTAATACTTTGTTTTAACTTTATTTTATTTTGTAGGCATTAAAAAAACATGAAAAACAAAATAAATCTTATCTCTCAAACCTTTATTGTTTAAGAGATATTCACAAGCAAAGTGTCCCCCTCCTGCCCCTTTTTCCTAGTGTAAGCCATCTCTTCTCAGATGTGAATCTGGTTGTATGACCAGACAGATAACAGAAGGGGACAATCTTCTTTGTATGAAAAGAATGAAAGCCCTTCCCCCCTTGACAAGATTTTCAGCTTTTTCCCTTATCTTAATTGAAGATTGTCCCTCTCTGCAGTCTACCTGGGCACCTCCCTTCTGATCTGCTGAACAGGGGATGGGATACTTTGCTTGTGAATATCTCTTAAACCATAAAGGTTTGAGAGATAAGACTTATATCGTTCTTCATGTTTTTTTAATGCCTACAAAATAAAATAAAGATAAAACGAAGTATTGCTATCCCTTTAACTGTAGGTAGGGTGTTCTTTGCCTTATAAGCTTCATTTCATCACCTATAAACATATAGCTGGTTTGCATTGCCAAAGGGCTCTATTTTGGTTTCATCTGTCCATAGAACATTTTCCCAGAATGATTGTGATTTCACTAGGTAGGTTTTGGCAAAGATCAGTCATGCCTTTTTATGTTTTACTTTCAGCAGTGGGGATCTCCTTGGCCTTTGCCCATAAAACCCTTGTTGGTTTAGTGTGAGGCATATGGTATGGGTTGAAACCATCACTTCAGGTCAGTCTTAAGCTGCGTGGTTGTCTTATGTGTTTTTCTTCCCACAGTTCGCACCAAACTTTGAAGACTTCTATGATCAATTTTCTTCTTGCCACCATGTCCTGGGAGGTTCTTGACAGTTCCATGAGCGGCAAACTGCTAATATTGCAAACTGTTTAAAGAGGGATGCCAAAGTCTTTGGAGATGTGCTTGTACCATTTAGAACTCTTATGTTTGGTAATAATAGCATTTCTGATGCTCTTAGCAGCTCTCTTGTCTTCACTATTATAAAAAAGGATCAGGGAATAAGGGGCCTTTTTAAGCATTAAAGTCATCATTGATTGGTTAATTCAAGCCATGTGACACTGACAATTTAACACAGCTGAGTATAATTTCAAAGTAATGACATTCTAGTTCTTCTATTCAAATTGATTTGAATTCTTCAAGAGGGTGCCAATCATTGTCAAGGCAATTTTGTTCTTTTAATTGTTATTGTTTTATCCAGTGCTGTTCTATATCAAATGTATGAGTGTATATACACCAAAGCTGTTTCACTACACACTTTTTTATGGAGATTTTTACATAATAAACAAAATATTCAAGGGGGCCAATAATGTTGACCAGAATTTCCCCTATCATTTAACAGGCTTCATATCAATGCATATATGGGTGTTTATATGTATATTATGTGTATATACAGTATATATATGTATATAATTATATTTAAATGGCACCACACAATCTACACATTACCTTACGGAAGGAGAATATGTGATAAGTAAAATAATTGGTTACAATCAATAAAATATGGGTTACATTAATTATTACAGTCCTAGAATCAATATGACAGTGGTCCCTGCTCAGAGGAGCTTCCAGTCTAATTGAGTAACAGTAGATGAACTGACAGGCTTAAAGGTGAAAATTACTGAACACCGTGTTTACAAAACATTCACATCCTCAGAAAAGCTATACAATGGGTAGCAAGTAAACCATGGGCTAACACTAATCTAAAATAAGCACAATTCCATAGAAGATTATCAGGGTCTTTCTCACAATATCTTACAATTTAGGAGAACAGTGGAAGGTGATGCACGTTGAGTGATCATGGCAAGTGGACATTTTTGCCCTGTACCTTATGGCAAATGGCTAAATTTCTACACTGTTTAGGGAGTATCATTGTTGTATCCATGATAGTTCTTCAGACACTTTTGTGTTTTATTGGTTTGCTAGGTCTGACTATCTCGAGTTAAAATGATATAGTCTTATTCAAGAATAATCTAGGTCTGGTACATGTAAAATATCTGAGGAATGAGAAAAATCTAAACACTACAATTATTTTCTGTGAAGAAACCAAATACTCATCTAGTAAAATGATTACAGCCTACGAAGAACTGATTATATAGAGAAAAATAATACTGAAAACACATGGAGGCATGGTTTTTTATTTAAAATCAGTAGCTATAGAAATCATAACATGTGTAAAGCTCTATTAGGATCTATAATGAAAAGAATAACTGACTTAGATAAAGCAAGTCGTTAGATAGTATGCACACTGGCAGCTCTTTCAGCAGGGAAACATTTCTCATTGCCTTTGTAGTGCTCTCCAGTTTTTGTATTTTATTATATTTCAGAAGTGGCATTATCTTTACCCTTTCCAGAGAGACACATGAGCTTTATAAAGCAGAGCTTTTTAAATGATGGAATGTGGGAGTCAGGAGCTTGGAGCAATACTGCTGAGTAACACACAAAGGCTGGTTTACTAAGAAGAATTGGAGCATGTGTAGGGCAAATCAGCTGCATCACATAGGAGAAAGAAACATCCTTGGAATTATCTTTGATATAATTGTGGCTTTTAACCCCTTGACTGCTAGAGAGGTCTCAATAACATTGAAAAGCAATGTATTGCAGACCTCTCTAGCATTAACCCTTTGAGTGCCAGATATATCTCCAACGCATTGCAACTCAATGAATTGGATACCTCTCTGTCACTCAAAGTGTTAAGCTGTTAAAATCCCCATTTAACCCCTTAAGGACCAGGGTCCTGGTAAGTAACCTCCCCTTAAGGACCACTTTGGTGTTTCTGACGCGCCAGTACATGTGACCTCTTGTGTGTATCAGTGCACTGCTTCGGGGACTGAGAGAGTCCGCTCCAGTTTTGAGCACTGTAAGTAAAATGTACGTGACGCGCTATGGCTGTCCCCGGTCCTTATGGCAAAAACCCCATGACGGTCATAGCACGGCACATGGTCCTTAAGGGGGTCAAATAGTTTGTATATTTTAATGTCTCAGTACTACATTTTAACCCTTTGAGTGCCAGAGATGTATCCTAGGGCCATAAAAGGGTTATTTTTTTTCTACAACTACTAACAGGAAGGTTAAAAGGAACCTGACACATTATGTTTAGTTTGTTTTTTGGAGAATTACAACCTCTCTGTATATGTTGTAAAACTATTCTGTAAAATATAGTTTGTCTAACATTAACTAACCCTAATATTGAAGGTATTAAAAAGATAATCTTTACTGTGCCAAGTTGGATCTCTCAAACCTTTATGGTTTGAGAGATATAAACACTTAAAGTTCCCCCTCCCTCCCCTTTTCCAGACGTCAGCATGTAGCTGACGTCATGAGAACCCGGTCCCAGCTCTTCAGCGGAGCTCAATGAGCGATATCGGAAAAACAAACACTTCAGTTGAATGGTCTGCAAAGTGTGCTTGCAAACCAGACACACTTTGTAGACCGTTCAAGTGAATTATCTGTTTTTCGATAGTCGCACGACTCAGATCCACTGCTGACAGCTTTACAGCTCATCAGCAGGAGGTGGGAACTTTAAGCGCTTATATCTCTCAAACCATCCAACTTGGCACAGTAAGATTATCTTTTGAATACCTTCAATATTAGGGTTAGTTAATGTTAGACATTACTAACCCTAGAATATTTTTGTGACACAGAGTGGCACTTTATGCAAATTCAATTAATTGTATGCTAATTAGTTATGATTGACGGCAACCCTGCCACTCACTGTGTTTTTACAAATACCCCCAATGTGTGCGCTTTTTGAACATTCATTTGTATCACAGTGTTATTATGCTTTATTTATAAAGTGGCAACTAAATCTGCAGTGCTGAAACAGGGAACAGGCATACAGAGCCACAGAACAGTATAGATATAACATAGAAAAACAAAGGCATCAGAGGGCTCTGCTTGTCAGAGCTTCAAGTCTAGAGCAGTGGTTCTCTTTTTTTAGTCAAGGCACCCCTAACGTGCAATCTGGAGTTTTCGAGGCACCCCTAACATATGTAATCTAATTTATCAAAAGCATAATGGAGGGTGCAATACATAAATATACGGTTATTATTAGATCTCACATTCATAATAACAAAAACATATTGTGCATAAACATTTCCATAAATATACTATTAAAATTAAATATTCACATTTTTGTAAACGTCTTCATTGAGAACATGGAAAACCCTAATTTCATGTCGGCGGCACACCAGAGTGCCACGGCATCCTGGTTGAGAATCACTGGTCTAGAGCAGTGGTTGGCAATCTACTTGCCTCCTGCCATGTGAACTTCAGGTCAGTGGATTGAAAATAGAATGCTTTGCTATTCAGTGGTCCAGGCATGAATCAATTCTGTTTAGAAGAAAACAGCTCTGTGAGCAACGAGGTCCTGATGATGTTGTGGGGGTAAATTGATGTAGAAAGAGAAAGCTGATGGGGCAGAGATTAGGCAGACTGCTTATCTGTCTTTGCTTAAAATATTTATGGGGCAGTTGATAGGCTTCCTTGAAGAGGTAAATTTTCAGGAAGAATCTGAAGATATGAAGGCTTATTGGATGAGGGACGGGATTTCAGAGTTCTGGTACAGCAATAGAGAACGCTTGTAGTTTGAACGGTGAGGATGTAATGAGAAATGCAGAAATGAGAAGTCCTGTGCAGAGTGAAGGTGGCGAGTAGAAGTGTATTTGGGAACAAGATTTGAGATGTAGTCGGGAGCATTGTTAGTAAGGGCTCTGTGAGAACCAGATTTTTGAATTTAATTCTAGAGGATAATGTAAGCCAGCACAAGGATTGGGAGAGGAGCAGTATTAGAGAAGGGATATGCGAGGAGATTATTAATCTGGTGGCAGAGTTCATTAAGGACCGTAGAGTGGTTAGTCGAATAACTGGGAGGCCAATTATGCTTTTTGATGATCATACAATTGTAGTGTTGTTAACAGTAAAGGAAATATCAGGGGCTGGTTGGAGAGGAATAGAATATTATTTGTTTTCTTAGTTCTGTTGTGTTATGTTGCGTTTTAGACCTACAGTATATGGCAAGATTGGTCCAGCACTGAAACTAATTACCATAAAGTGACACACTGTATATGTAGAATACAAACACACACATATATAAGAAATGGCTAGCATAACATATAATGTAGCAGAACAGTTGGACTCGGTGGAAAAACTTTAAATCAAATCTCAGCTTTATTAAACTTCATTTTGAACAGCATACAAACGAACAGTATGCGACTCAGAGATCTCAACTCCAAAACAGATACAATGTAGCAAGAGAGCCTCACTCGGTGGAAATCTTTAAGTAAAACCTCAGTTTTATTAAGCTTGAGTAAAATGTCAAATAGCATACAAACAATGATCAATGGTTGTCAGATAATCAAACACATTTCATGCTTTCATTGTCTAACTTGATCCCTCAGTCAGACTCCATATAGACCACTGGTTATAACATGTGTGTATCATATTAATTAAAAACAACCAATAAGGGAACTGAAACATAAAAAAATCATATTAAACAATCCCTTACAACCAATTAAATATAATTCTAAATCCAAACATCTCCTACACTTTCTCTTAGGCAAACATTTTTATGGTTACATAAAAAGGTTGTTTTAAATGTGATTCTTCAGTTTCTAAAATATGTCATTTTCTTGGTTACTAAGGGATTTAATTGTAGTATATTGATGACACTGTGTTTGGGATTAATCAGTACATTAATCTTATGTGGTACGTCTTTTTACATGTGGGGCATGTAGAGTTCACTATGTGGGTTTCATCACCCGTCCTTTACAATCCCATTTTAGAAAACATATGAGCAAATCAGCCAGAGATTCGGCAATAACAGAACATATTAATGAGGTCCATAACGGGAAGTTCAAAACTGGTGAATGGATTGGCAATGAATGAGTTAAATGTCCACTTCAAAGTTAGAGTGGGACATTACTCCATATATTTTAGTTTCCTTGTATGCCTTTGCTTTATATTGTCTAATGCTTGGTTTGTTTTCTTATTGTCTCTTTGTGTTATGTGGGATAAATGTGGTGTTTTGGTCTCCCTGGTTTAATTATTTTCTCATGGTCCTCTCTTCGTTTTTTGTCAACTGTTTTTATAATCATTTTTCTAATTAAGGGCTCGATTCAAATGTTGGCGTTAAAACCAACGTGAAGAAAAAAACTGCCTTCGCTCGTTAAGCAAGACCAGGTAACGTGAGATTCAAATCTTTGTTACCCAGAAGAGTTAACGAGCGACGGCCTACAAAACACACGAAGACTACAAAACTGGAGTCGCCAAATATTTGACCTCATCGTCGACGCCAAATACACGATAAACGCGAGAAACGTCTCCAAAAAAAACAAACACGCGAAACGTCCAACGTGACCCAGTCTCAGCCAATCACAGCACCCCAAAGTATCAAGTTGAGTCGAATAAACTATAAATAGACCCAAAATCACCTACGCACCTTTGTCTGTTATCGAGTTCCCAAGAGCTAGATATCAGGACCCAAGGAGCGGAGGTTAGTTTTTCAGAGAAAGGGAGTTTAGGCGGCGCACACACACAGACAGGTAGAAGGAGAGTTTGGCAGCACACAAAGCGACACAATACACTTTTGAACATACAAATACACGCATCCAAACACACATACACACATACACATAGCCCATTTTTTTTTTTGTAAAACACACACACACTTTTTTTATTTATTTTGACAGTGTGAGTCTGTGAGTGCAAGTGAGTGACAGAGAGTGAGTGAGTGAGTGTGTGAGGGCCTGAGTGAGTGCCTGGGTGTGAGTGGGTGAGAGAGATGGAGAGGAGAGGAGAGAAGAGAGGGGTGGGGAGTGTAGGAGGAGAGGAGGAGGAGATTCAGGGGGGCAACCCTGGTCAGGGTAGGGGAGGGAGAGGGAGATCTCTGGGGCGGAGGGGCAGCCACCCAAGACCAGGCACATCTAGTGCAGGGGCAGACACAGTGGGACGAGGGGTAGTCCCCCTGCACCACACACAGACAGGGCCAGTGCAGGCAGGGCTGGGGAGCCACAGCCAGGGCTCTCAACCAACCTCTGGGGGTGAGGAGGAGGAGAGGTTTAGAGAGCCCAAATACACAGAGGAGGAAAACCTGGTCCTCTGTGAGGCTGTGGTTGCCCACTATAGGTACCTCTTCCCCAAGGGGCCTAAAGCTGGCCTGTCAGCAAAGAGGAAGGCAGCCTGGAAGGAGGTTGTGGCTGCTGTGAATGCAGTGTCCTGCCGCAGCCGGACGTTGGATTCTGTGAAGAAAAGATGGGCAGACTGCAAGGCTAAGGTAAGACAGTAACATAGCAACACAGTAATCAATGTTGAGAAAAGACCTGTATACATCTAGTTCAACCCTTTTCCCATTTTTGTCTACCATTATGAAGGTGAAGAAGAAGATGGGCGAGCAGGCCTTGCACGCTGCTGGCACAGGGGGTGGTCCTCCCCTGCGGGTGGAATACAGCCAATGGGAGGAGGCTGTGCGTCAGACCATCTCCTCCATCATGGTGTGTGGGATCCCTGGATGGAGTGACACCGGGGATGAAAGTAGCCTCCAGACCACTGGTAAGTGCATCAAGACCCACACACACATCACACCAATCCTGACACCCACCAGGCAGAGGCCAACACAGTGACACATGGACAGCATTACACAACACAATTCAGTCACACAGCTTGGAGGGACGTCAAACAAGGACAGAATACATGACCAACCTAGCCTGAATGGTAATGGTCAAGTCCCTGTTGAACCCCCTTTATGCTGTCCAAAACGACATCATGCACAGCACAAAAACAATGCACAATGTCATGTGTCAGTCACAGATCCAACTGTTATGTGTATCACAATGTCATACACATAGTGACAAAGAGGTCAGCACACAACCCCTTGAATGCCACAGGGATAAGTAATTCGTTGGTTGACAATACATTGGCTAGTCCCTTGGCACCCAATGGGTTACCGGAGAATAGCAAGGAGGGGACTTGGTGTGTTTCCTATTGTATTGTTACTGCATGTCAGGGCTAGACGTTGTACATGTAGGTAGTTAGTCTAAGTGGAATAGTCAAGGTTCAGCTTTCTGCATCATATGTAGCCTGCAGAGTGGGGATGGCCAGGGGGCATTCCCCGCCATCCCCACTCTGCAGGACATATGTGATCCACAGGACTCAACCATGATGGGGGGGGGGCATTCACTAGGATGTCAGAAAGAGGTGACAATGTGTACATGACAACTGCAGTGTCATCACACCTGAAATCCCTGTGTTGTTCTGTGGAGCCAGTGCACTGAGATCTAAACAACACGTGACATACCAGTGCTTAGGCTCCATAGCATAACAAACATGTGAAAAGGTAGAAACAACCTCCAATAGTACATTCTAACAATGCACTTGTTTGCTGTGTGTTAGGATTTTAGCGGTCCTGGGGTGTGTTTGTGTGTCCTCCAGCTGTTTGGGTTCCTGGGTTCCACAGATCATGTTGGTTGGCGTGCTTGGTGTGGTTATTCCTGCTGCCGACATCATTTACTGATTGATTGGCCTCTGTAGTCATAGGTCCTCACTGGTGCATTGCTGTGTTTAGAGGTCCTGGTGTGTTTGCTGTTGAGGCCTAGGTGTAGAATGTGCAGTGGGTTTGTGTCACTCAAGGTGTGATAGTTCAGTGTTGCTCACCACATGGATCCTGATGAATGGGGATAGCAAGGAGGTATATGCCTTGCCATCCCCATTGCTCAGGATACACATGATGACCAAATCACATCACTGCAGGTTACTGTAATCAATGTATGTGATCACGTCAAACCTAGCAAAGTGTGTTAGGATGGTAACCAATGCATTGCAAAGAAATGCAATGGATACCATCCTGCCACTCAACGGTTTGCGTGTCAGTGTAATAGTCTTGCAGCACTCCTGTCATAGTTCACATCACTGATTACATCATGTCATTTCCCCACACAGCACACCAGACAGCAGGAGCAGAGGACACAGGAGGTTCCTCCACTGAGGAGGCCAGCACCTCCAGTGCACCACCACCACCACCACCACCACACCAGCAGCAGTGGCAGCAGCAGTGGCCCCAGCATGGCCCCCAAGGCCCACCGCACCACCAGCAGCAGTGGCCCCAGCATGGCCCCCAAGGCCCACCGCACCACCAGCAGCAGTGGCCATACCATGGCCCCCAGGCTTCACCTCACCAGCAGCAGCAGCAGCAGTGGCCATACCATGGCCCCCAGGCTTCACCCCACCAGCAGCAGCAGCAGCAGCAGCAGCAGTGGCCCCAGCATGGCCCCACCTCCCACAGTCCAGCACCGGTACACTCCCCTGCAGGATGTGCCGACAGCCATGGGGAGGCACCGGATGCCCGACATCGTGGGGATGCCACAGCATGGGCCACTGCAGGCAGCCACCAGGCCACAGCCGCGGGACAGTAGCCAGTGGCCAATGGACTATGAACACTTTGGCCTCATTGGCCAGCCACAACGGCCACAGGCCCTGGTGGTGGTCACCACACCATCCCCGCCCCAACACACAACACCCCCACAAACCATGCTAGCCACACATATGGCAGTTGTGACATCCCCAGGGGGTCACTCATCTGGGGATGCAGTGATGGGCTCCCCATGCTCCCTCCACATCCGGACCCATGGGTCCACCCCATCTCCCCCAACACCTGTGGTGGAGCCACAGGACAGCCAGAGGGCATCCCCACCACTGTCCCGTTCCCCCTCCACACCACACACTCCTGACAACACCATGGTGATGGATCAGGAGTGTCTGGTACTCCAAAGGAGGCAACTCAGGGTGGCCAGGAGGTGTGCCTGCTCACTCAACAGGCTTGAGCAACATATGGCACACCTCCTGGACAGCATGAGGGCACTGGAGGCCCATCACGGTACTCTCAGCAACCACCTGGTCACCCACACCAACAGGGTGACAGCTTCAATTGACCAGGTGGTTGCTGAGCTCCGTGAGAGTAACAGGCTGGAGACCATCCGCCAGGCCCAGGCCTCCAGTTCCAGTGCCTCAACCCCTGCCAGCACTCCACCAGTGGCACCCCCAGCCCCCAGAACCACTAGAGCCTCACGGCATCAAGTGCAGGAAGCCACCCCTGCAGCCCCGCCCAAAGCACCCCCCAAAAAAAGAAAATAAATGTGCAGTTGTTGCTTGAGAACATATCAATGTCTGTGTTTTATTCAGATGATACAGTTAGAGGGGCAGAGTTGTCTCCAATGCATTGCAAAGCTATGCATTGAACTCAACTCATGCACATCTAACATGGGGGTCAAGTAATGAGTTGTCTCCAATGCATTGCAAAGCTATGCATTGAACACAACTCATGCACAATGAATGGTGTCACAAGCTTTTACAGCAGGGTGAACACACACATCACAATCAGACATGTTTGTCCAAGTTCAACTCACAGACATCTGAAAGCCGAACAACATCAGGGTGTTGTTCCATGATGTGACTTGAACTTAAACAACATGAACACATTAGATATCTCAACAGATAAACCACATGATCACAATTAAGGGGATAGTAATGCTTAGGATGTGTCAAAACATATGTAGTTGGGTTCACCCCCCTGATTGAAAAAGGGAACAACCACTGCTGAAAGGTGTTTCATTCCAAGGTTATCCCAGCTCAACACTTGAAGTCATATAACAAATATCCCAGTGGCCTGAAGGTGTCAAATGGCACTGTGACTACATCATCCTATGGGGATCCATGGTGCAGGGACCGGAGCTGTCCATTGGATGGTGTAGTAACAGTGCCATTTGACACTTTCAGGCCACTGGGATATTCAATCTATGAATGTAAACTTGGAGTTGGAACAACTTTTGAATTCAACACCTGTCAGCAGTGGGAGATCACTTGTTTCACTCAGGGTGATAAACTCTACTGCATGGATTTTCAAACATTCAATGTATTACTATCATCTTTTCAAAGAACATGAAGAGGGAGAAGTAATCAATGACACAAGATAGATAGTTATATACGATCATATGTTTTATTGATATCAACACTAACAAACAGATGATCCTCATGGATGTGGAGTAAACATGTCACCGGAACAAACTTCTGGACCATATTAAATCATGGCCTGGATGCCTGCAGAGGGTGGAAACAAGATTGAAGGTGCACTATGAACACAACAGTCATGCTATTCCTTTGCCATCATATTTTCTTTCTCTCTCTCATATAAATATTTATATATATATATATATATATATATATATATATATATATATATATATATGGTGTGTTGTCCATGAACAGTCATGTGGGTTATGATGGACTAATGGTAAGGTGTGTGTTATCCAGGTAATTATTTTCTGGTGTGTGGTTAGTGGTGTGATGTGTTGTAAGTGGTATGTACCTGCCAGGTGTGTTTCGTCTCCATGGACTGCTGAGGTTACATAGGTGAGCTTGACATGTTGTTGGAGTGACAGATGTGCATGTGGTGTTGTGTGTTAACCCCTGTTGGTCGGAGGTGATTTTGGATGGCTTATGTTGTGCTGCTTTGTGTTCCCCTGGTCCCTGTTGGGTTGCTTGATTCTTATGGTTTGTCTGTGTAGGGCGGTGGTTCCCAACCAGGGTGCATTCCTCCCAACATTTCAAATGGCGAAAGAGGGACACTTCTGTTTTAGGTGGCGTTTCTGGGGGCACGTCTGGTAGGTGAGGCATTGCCAAGAATATTTAAGTTATTTCTTGACCCATCTGCACCTCTTTGTTTAACTGATGGATGATTTAGAAAAAGAACAAAGTATTTTAGTTGCCCATATTACTGGATAAACACATATACTGACAATTAACAACACATTTATGTATGTTTTATTGCTGTGGACCAATGTAATACACATCACTCATTCTGATGTCCGAAAAAGTGGGACAAAAGGGTAGAAAAGAGGGACAGAGGGATTTGGATCTCCAAGAGGGACTGTCCCTCCTAAGAAGGGACACTTGGGAGGTATGAGGGTGTCATGTGATGTTGGTGCCCCATGTGCACCAGCTCAGGATGCATCACTTTTCCCATGTTGCTATGTTCTGCACTGGTGATTGGTAATATTGACTTTACACATTTTTGGGGGGATGTGTGTATGGGACATTTGAAGCACTATTCCTCCTCATTGCCATTGACAAAGTGGTACCTGATGCTGGCCATATGTTTTTTTTTTATTTGGGTATTCCCTTGTGCCCGCTTCCTCCAATACCTCTCCTCTCCTCACGCGTTGGCATCGTGCCAACGCGTCTGCGAATTGTAGAATAGGCGACGCCAGGCAGGGGACAATGGCGACGTGTGAGGAGAGGAGAGGTATTGGAGGAAGCGGGCATCAAATACAAGCCTGCCACCCGCTTCCTCCGATGTCTCTCTTGTCCCCAGCCTTTTCTTATGCTGCGGGCTTCACAGCCACCCGTAGCAATGGCACTTTTATGAATGAAGGGAAGCGCTGCAGTCAGAGTGCAGCCTGCTTCCTTAATTGTATTTTAACCCTTTGATTGCCAGTGTGGAATGCAGCGCACGCCTTTGCAATGCGTTGCATACCACTCTGGCACTCAAGGGGTTAATAATGTCCTACTTACTGTGTCCCATTGTTATTTGTGTGTTTGCTTCACTCTGCATTGGAAGGAGAGTGGAGCAAAAATAATGATAGCAATGGGACACAGGTGGTGGGCATTACAAATGAATGTATCTAAGTCAATCTACGTTTCATGATAGTATTTAAATTATACAATGTATGTAACACACCCACTCACACACATACAGGCATACCTTGCCTAATAACCCTTTGGGAACCAGAGGGCTGGGAGACATGCTATGCAATGCTTTCCTACCTCTCTGGTAATCAAAGGGTTGATTGTGGAGTAAAAGACAGATTTGTCCACTACATGGAAGTCCATGAGGTGGATGTGGATGGGGTTAGTATGTCCCATATATGCAATATATGTGACATATTAAGGGGTGTGTGGAAGGGGGCATTGTGTAGTGCTTGGTGTACTAGTTTTCTTTATTGTAACCCTTTGAATGCCACAGGGGTGAGCAGTACACATCCATATGGCATTCAAAGCTGTCTATGGTGCTGAAAGCCATCTCTGTGTTCCCCTAGTAGCTGGGTAGGGAAAAGCACAGAGAATGCTGTTCAGAACTGGAGACGTGGATTTTTTAACACTGACTCCTGTGCTATTCGCCAAAAAAAGTAGGCGTTAGATTTCTGGCGTGAAATGTTGCAATTTAACTCGCGTTAGCCCTAACTCCAACATCTGAATCGCTTTTGGCGTCGCTTGTACATTATCCTCTATGGGTGAGATCTTGCTGTTCTGGCGACGGGCGACGTCTGTTTCAGAACTGGCGTCGCTTGTTTCTAGTGGAACATTTGCATTGCTCGGTTGACGTTAAAAGCAGCGTCGCCAGTTTTTTCTGGCGACGCCAACATTTGAATCGAGCCCTAAGGTATTTATTATTTGTTTTGTATACTTTTAATTTAGTATTATATATATGTGGTTGTCTTGGCCACTGTAAGGGACTGTTTAATGTGATTTTTTTTTTTATGTTGCAATTCCTTTATTGGTTGTTTATTAGTATGACATACACCTTTTTGACCAATAGTTTATATGGTGTTTGGTCCAGGGACTGTAAGTAAATGATTAAGCACTGTATGAGCATGAGAAGTGACTGATTATCTGACCATTATGGATCACTTATTGTATGTTGTTTGACATCATTTTAATCAAGTTCAATACAGTTGAGATTTTACTTAAAGATTTCCACTGAGCTTGACTCTTTTCCTACATTGTATTTGTTTTGGAGTTGAGATCTTCGAGTCACACACACTGTGGTCAAGATTGGGGGTGAGTTGCATAGTTATTGATTTAAGAAATGTAAGGAAGGAAAAAAAAAAAAAAAAATTAAATAAATATATATATATATATATATATATATATAAATACTGTGGTGGGGAAAGCACTGACGCTACAAGAATTTATTGCCCAGGTGCACAATCCCTAATGGTGTGTATGTAATCAAGGAAGGATTGGGGCAGCACCCGTGGGACTTTTAGATAATTTTATAGAAGAAAAGAAGTTACAAGTTTGGTCAATGTTTCGGTCCTCTATGGACCTTTATCAAGACAACAAACAAACAAATCGCCAAGTTTTAAATACTCTCTCTAACCTGAGCATCCAGTCCGTTGCTGATGACGTCACTGACCCGTCCATTGCGTCTTAATTGGAAGCGGGTCAGACGTACCTCATACCACACCAAAATGTTCACTAAAGAAAAAACTTGCAGTAATATCTTAAAGTGAAATAAAATAAAATATAATGCTTAAGCATTAATAGTAATAGTGAGCTGGAACATACCCTTCATAGGACAGATCCACACATAATATGATCCGGCGTGCATGTACCGAGTCCCCGCCCCCCGATCTGCAGAGGGCATCGGGTGCGGCGACTCGGGACTGGAGACACCTTCTGTCAGTCACGCCCACAGGGGGCGTTGCTTTCCTAATGAAGGGCTGTGTGATATAACTCAATTATAAACCTATTGGTCCCAACGAGAATACAGCCAACAGGGGAGTAATGACAAATAAGATCCAGACATGAGCATGCTGAGATCGGCATTTACATTCAAACACAAAACCCCACATTGCTCGTTGTTAACAGTCACTTCACACAGCCACCACTATGAAGTGACCATAGAACACACGTCTCTGTCCCAGTTGCAGATGCACCAATGAATCCACATAAATGTCCACCACAGACAACTTGATTTATACAAAGTCCATTCATGTGTCCAAACACCTAGATCAATCAGAAACAAAGTGCAACAAATAAAAATAAAAATGATCGTATTCATAGTCTTATGGATGAATGTAACCTATCACACTGTCACTATGAGTAATCAAGCCCCTGCAGCATGCCTGTTAAGCCAACCAGTAATTTATAGGTACAAGGGCAGTAGGCAAGATGGTGATTCAAAGGTAACTTTCCAAGGCTATTGAGGTCCAGATCATAAAGAATGGTGAATGGAGATGGTGTTGAGGGGTATGCATTGTTATGTAGAGCATAAAATGTTGATGGGGTAACTGCAGTCGGTACCGATCCACAAGAGTCCAATTATGGACAAAATGTACTTAGGGTCACTATATCTAGGGTGAAACTGCCCAACAGTGACCCTAGAAAGCTCAGATATTAAAGAGCGTGTCTGACATTTTTAAGGTCATCCACCTAGGATGTACTGCCTGTCAGACCTATATAACCGAGCTATACGGTACCACTACTGTCCTTCACAGGAAGCAGGAGAAATTAGTCCTTTCATTTAAACCTCTGGGTTGTAAAGTCTCCAAGAGGTAAATCCACCTTTCTTCTCTCTGCAAAAGTTTCAGACCCCTATCTCCACCTCTCCGTAACTCAGGCTGTTGATCAATAATCATAAACCTCAAATCCGCCAATGTGTGCTTATGTTCAAAGAAATGCCTAGCCACTGGTTTGTCACTTTTATTGCCCTTTAATGCATCTCTGATACTAGTCCGGTGATTGGCCAAACGTTCTCTGATACTGGTAATGGTTTTACCTACATATACCAGGCTGCAGGGACACTTAATAATTCAATAAAATTATCTAAAATTCCCACGGGTGCTGCCCCAATCCTTCCTTGATTATATATTGATATATATATATATATATATATATATATATATAATACACCTGTATATACCTGTTAAAGTTGTCCTGAGCCTCGTTTTTGGATGCACTGATTCGTGCGCAATACATAGGCAGTTTTTAATTCTCCTATAATGACTGGTCCACTTTAAAGGGATAATAATGTTTCACAGAAACAGCAGCTCCACTTAATCTTCTTAGTATTAGGGCCATGGAGAGTGTTATTTCAATACTGTCAGAGCTGTGGCTTAGGAGTAATTGAATGATAAAGTTTCCCCCTCCCACCCCTTTTACCTAGTGTAAGCCTCCTTGCCTAAGATTTGGAATCTGGTCTCTTGACGGGACAGATCACAGCAAAGAACAATTTTCTTACTGTAAGCATAAGGAAAATTTGAGAAGTTTTCAGGTTTTTCCTTATGCTCACTGAATATTGTCCCTCTCTGTGATCCATCCAGACAGTCTTGCTGCTCTGAGATGAGCAGTGTTACGCTAGGTAAAAGGGGCGGGAGGTGGATACTTTATCATTCAATTACTCCTGAACTACAATTCCGACAGTACTGAAATACCACTCTCCATGGTTCAAATACTATGAAGATGAATTGGAGCTGCTTTTATTGTGAAACATTACTGTCCCTTTAAGAACAATATATTTACTAATGTATTATTTATGTTTCACACTAAATAATTGCCTAGATTGCATTCCATTTGATAAGTGTAATCACTGGTTTGTAGATAAAACCGTTGATAAATTTATTAAATGCAGTAGAATCCAGGTAAATGTTTACTTTCAGCCTAAATACATAGTTAATTGAAAGTTGTTTTTTGGGGGCTTCAGTGGCACATAGGGAACAGTGTTAGCACATATCAGTATGAGAGAACATTTTATAGCGCCAGTCCAGATCATTATTATATTTTTTTTTCTGAACTGCAGACGATAGGTCATCAGACGATTTACTTCTTGATCCTTGAGACACTGATCTTCTGAAGTGATACAAAAATAAATTAATAGTGCCCTGAATGCCCAATGTATTTCCCATTCATCTACAACCAAATAGTTGTCAACTGTTTGGGTCAAGGATTGCTTGTGGTCTGGTATTAACATCATTCCCAGCCAGGTGCTATAGCCCACAACAGCTAGAGAGCCTCAAGTTTCCAACATGTAAAATCAATATATGTCGCTCTCTGTGTTCTCAAAGCTCTCTGTCAGTGCACACATCAATTTTTCTTCTCTTTTAGCTGTGAAGTTTTATAATGTCACAGTGAGAGTATTTGATTAGTAGTATCGGACATATTTTCTAATATTCCACAGTTGCAAAGAAACAATGACCCATGTTCCTTCAGCACCGGATGCATGACAAGCTTACCCTGGGTTTGCATTCTATTTGTGTTGGCCAAGGGGGTTAATGAGTCATTTCAGTGAACAACTGATATGGATTAAAGGTGGTGCATTTCTGATAAATGGAAATCTACTCACCCAATTCAGAATTCATTTTAAACACATTTGTCTGTGAACAAGAAACACGGTCAATGTTTTATTCCTTTCAAGCATAATTTGTCCAGCTGTGTATGTGAAAGAATCTAGATCAATCAGATCTTTGCTTCCTACGCATTGCAGATGTTAATTACAGTGTGATGTATACTATGCATGTTTTTAAAGCCTACACACATTCCTCATTCTTGTTTAAGTTTGCATCCCTTGAATAAAATCCTCTATATAATAATTTGCTAAAGTTTGTCAGAAGCCGTCATGCTCAGTAGAGACTGCCTGAAAGCACAGAATGCCGGGAGGTGCGTTCGGGCAGTCTCTACTGTGATGACTGCATCGGACAAACATACTGCGCACTACTGGCTGATGGTGTTGATAATTCTTTAACCACGAACCGAACGGTGTGCAGCAGCACGGGGAGCCCTGAATTCCTCCACAGTAACCCAGCCCTGCAGATCATTCCTCCACTCTCACCCAGCCCCACAGAGCATTCCTCCACAATCACACACGGCCCTGCAAAGCATTCCTCCATCCTCTCCCAGCCCTGCAGAGTATTGCTCCACCCTCACCCAGCCCTGCAGAGCATTCCTCCAGCCCTGCAGAGCATTTCTCCACCTTCACCCAGCCCTGCAGGGCATTCCTCCACTCACACCCAGCCCTGCAGGGCATTCCTCCACTCTCACCCAGTCTGCAGAGTATTCCTCCACTCTCACCCAGCCTGCAGATCATTCCTCCACCCTCATCTAGCCCTGCAGAGCATTCCTCCACTCTCACCCAGCCCTGCAGAGCATCCCTCCATCCTCGCCCAGCCCTGCAGAGTATTCCTCCACCCAGCCCTGCAGAGCATTCCACTATTCTCACCCAGCCCTGCAGATCATTCCTCCACAATGACCCAGCCCTGCAGAACATTCCTCCATCTTCTCCCAGCCCTGCAGAGTATTCCTCCACCCTCACCCAGCCCTGCAGAGAGGACCACAGGGCTTTTTTTTTTCTTTTCAGGAATCGATTCAGGGTTCCCCGAGCAGTGTGCAGCCGCAGCCCAGAATTCCAAAACGTGCCAGGAACGTCATAGATCCTTATGGCAAGTTCTCCCATGGCGGTCCTGGCATGTCATGGGTCCTTAAGGGGTGAAAATAAGTGCCAAGGTCTTAGCCTGTGAATGAAGGGAGGAGGTATAGGTGCAGGGAGGTAAGGAGAGAGGTAACAATTGAGAGGAGATATTGTGGTTTGGGGGGGAAGTAGATCAGGGAGGAAAAGTAAAGTTGTTGTAAAGTAAAGGTGTAGTTCTGCGGTAGTACACATGCAGGAGTGCGCAATATGTTTGTCCGATGCAGTCATGCTCAGTACAGACTGTCCGAACACACCTCCCAGCATTCCTACACCTCCCAGCATTCCTACACCTCCCAGCACTCCTACAGCTCCCAGTATTCCTACACCTCCCATCATTCTGTGCGTTCAGGCAGTCAATACTGCGCATGACTGCATCAGACAAACATACATCTGGCATTTTATATTATTTGATGAATCTCCATGTATGTTTTAAACGTTATTTTACTTTAATTTATATTATGATCTCATGTCTACTTTATTGTTTGTTTTTAATTCTTTATTTTGAGAAAAGAAAATTGTTTTTCTATTAACATAAATTACATTAAAATATACCACATAATATATTAACATTCTGAAAATGTATTACTTTACGCACTTTGGCCCGTGTACACGGGCTTTTACACTAGTATTCTTCTAAATATTCATACATACTACACCATAGGGGACACATTTATAAAAGGTTAAAGATTTTTGGAACACCAGTCCCATTTTGTGTTATATATTGCATCCAGACAGCATTACCACAAGTTCAACTTTTTCTCACAAACATTATATGCATATACTGTGTACTGTGTGTATAAAGAACTTGCTTTCTCTTTTAACTTAATTTTAACATTTCCTTACAGGATTTGTGCAGTTTTTAGAAGGTTACTACATTGTGCTGATCACAAAGAGAAGAAAGATGGCTGATATTGGAGGACATGCAATATATAAAATAGAAGACACAAGCATGATTTACATTCCAAATGATTCTGTACGAGTTACACATCCTGATGAAGCTAGGTAATTTGGGGGGCCGCCTCGAGGAACTTAAGATGAGCAATTCTAAAAGAAACCATGTGCTCCATAAGTGATAAATGAAAAATTCCAATGAGTTAATTGTGTGTGTGTGTGGGGGGGCAGGTTAAAGTGTTAGTAATGTCCAAAAAAAAAGTTTTTTTCATTTAGAAGAGCTTAAAAAGCTGAGCTAAATGCAAAAAAACGTATCTCTCAAACTGCTATGGTTTAAGAGATACAGGCGTTTACAGTTCGCTGTTTCCTACTGACAGCTGTAAAGCTGTCAGAAGGAGATTTGTGTTGGTCGACACGGAGGTGCTTGAGAAGTGCCGAGATCTCGTTACTTACAAGGAGTCCGTTCATTGGAATGGTCTAAAACGTGTGCCTGGTGTTCATCCAAGGTCTTTATAGGAGAACTGGGGAAGAGAAGAGAGTGGGCACCAGCTGGTATACTCTACTGGATGGAATCCAATCTGGATTTAAAAAATTTGGCAAAATATTTTGGTGAATGGAAACTCAGAGAGAGAGAGAGATAAGTTAACCCTTTGAGTGCCAGAGAGGTACGGAATGCATTGCTTTGCAATGCGTTCCCATCCCCTGTGGCATTTAAAGGGTTAAAGGAAATCAAAAGCTGGTGATTGGGTTGGATTTATACGTGTCATTCAGCTTTGAGAGAGAGAGAGACAGTGTGTGCCATGATGGTTTCTATGCATTAGCCATCCTAGGAATGTGGGTAGGTATACAGGAGCATATAGTATTGAGAAGTTGGTGCCCCCCTTGACAGGTTTTTCCCTTATGCTAATTGAAAATTGTCCCTCTCTGAGATCCATCTGTACAGTCTTGCTGCTCTGAGGTGAGCAGTGTTACACCAGTAAAAGGGGAGGGGGATACGTTATCATTCAATTACTCTTGAACTACAACTCTGACAGTATTGAAATAACACTCTCCATGGCCCAAGTACTATGAAGATTAGTTGGAGCTGCTGTTATTGCGAAACATTATTATACCTTTAAATATGATGCTTTAAAAGTACACAGATGCATCTCCCTTACAAATGTTTGTTTATAATTGGAGACCTTAGTTTTAAACCTGATGCTCTTGTTGATGGGTCTTTGTAATACTTTGTCCAATTCAGTTTTTTTAAAACCTATCCCCTCTTCTTGGGGAGAAGAAAAGAGAAGCATGAACCTCACCTTTTTGACCATTTTTAACCCTTTGAGTGCCAATGTGTAAAGGGGTACTGGGGTCTTCAGATGCCAGGTAATTACTTAATAATCCCCCCCCTTAGGCAAAATATATAGTTATGGGGCCTTGGAACTACAATAATATAATTATTGCCTCTCATCCAATAGTTAAGGGTTTGTTGAGCACAACCACTCCCATTTGCATACATATGCCCCAGCCACATTGAGCAGTGGGGGGCCACCTGGGGTCCTAGTGGGGGGAAGGGAGTGAGGTTTGGGGACTTTCAGGATCTAACAATCCTGTTTTTCAATTTAGTAAACAATGTTATTGAATACAGATGTGAGGAGTCTGTGGATCCCAGAGTATATATATATTTTTTTACTTTTTTTATTGCAGTGTTACTTAAAGAGTTGATACTTCTTTATGTCCTATGCAAGCCAATGGAAAGCACAGCATCAGTTACATCAGGAGACACCCACCTAGCGCTCTCAGCCAGATTCTCTTATGTAGTCAGAAAGAGTAAAATATTTTACAATATGACTGTCTGACTGATATAATCTAACAGTGACAGGGCCTTTTAGAGTCAGTCACAAGACAAAACAGCAGATAAAAATTCTGAACTTACCTGCAAATCAAACTATCCTAGAGAGAATATATGGATAGAGGCAGGATAGAGAGAGAAAGACAGAGAGGGGTATGAAGTGGCAGGGCCATAATACATAGGCCTTCACTTCTCATTAATGTTGTGTGTGCTCATAGATGTATGATATATACAGTACTCTGTTACCAGCTGGCCCAATAACTTCAAATTGATTTATATAATATGGAAAAAATATTGATTAGTTTTAATTTTTTTTCATTTTTTTAAATGTCTAGCCAGGAAAATATGATTTAATCATAGTTTTCTACATAAATATTCATTCTTTCTGCTTGTTATAACCCTAAAGATTACATTTTCCTTTTGAAAAAAAAAAACCCTTAATCTTTTTTACAGCAAGACGTCTCTTAGTATGTGTTTTATACAACACTTATAAATATACATTTACAATTGTTTGCCTGTCTACTAGCTTGAGAAAGATTACTTGATTCTCTGGAGCCAGTGGCAGGCTTTCTCTCCATGGCAAATCTCATTCAATGGTCAAGGGTCTATTGTTTATCATGGATAGCTCTAAACAAAATATAGACCAAAAATGGTAATTAACAAACATAGGCAACTGCAGATTATACTGTGCAAAATATATAATTAGATATATGTTTGCTGTCGGAAGGACTCAATATAAGTACTCAAATAAAGCAAAATGTTAAAAACATATACAAACACTTACTCAGCACCTATAGTTCCCCTTTAACCCTTTGAATGCCAGAGTGGTATGGAATGCATTGCAAAGCAATGCATTCCGTACCGCTCTGGCACTCGAAGAGGTAAAATATTTTCCAATATATATATGTGTGTGTGTATATATATATATATATACACACACGCTCACACAAACAGTACTGTGCAAAAGTCTTAGGCAGGTGTGAAAAAATGTTGTAAAGTAAGAATGCTTTCAAAAATAGACATGTTGATAGTTTATTTTTGTCAATTAGCGAAATTCTAGTGGGTGGACAGAAGAATCAATATTGCGACCACACCTGCCTACGACTTTTGCACGTGTGTGTATAATATATAATATGCAGAAAAAAAGGAAATATTTAATTATCAAAGTTTCGGTTACATAGTAATAACCTCGAGATGACAAACGTGACTAGTGCCCCCTCTATATATATTTGGCGTCCTTGTGGTGCGGTGATGTCACCAGACCACTAATGTTGTGCATTTACATAAATCAAACATCAGTGTTCTGGTGATCCCACCGCACTACAAGGATGCTGGTTTGTACTCTTTTTGCACAAAGGGTATATGGAGGGGGGACACTATTCACATTTGTCATCTTCAGAAAGTATTTTTACTATGTAACCAAGACATTGTTCTCACCTTTGGCTAGTACTGAAGTCCTGAGAGTGCTTTTTTTTTCTTCTATCATCCTATATAATAATTCGCTAAGTTGTGTGTAACGCCCGACATGCGCAGTAGACACTGCTGCGCGTGCGGCAGTCATGCGCAGTACAGACTGCCCGTGCCGTGGCTGATACAGAGCTGGGCGCTCCGAAGGAGTGTCCAGCTCTGTATCAGCAGTGGCGCGGGCAGTGTCTACTGCAGGACTGCCCCGCGACCGGCTGCCAGAGGCACTGTGGCCCGTGTAACGGGCTGTTCAACTAGTTTTAGAATAAAAGGGAGAAAAAATGGTAGTTTTTGTCCACATTGGGACCTTTCTCACGACAGGTCCCAATGAGGACTGAAACGTCGACCATTGTTTTGTCCTGTCATAAATAAAATTTTTGTTTTGTAAAACCAGAAGCGTAACTAGAAGCCTATGGTCCCTGGTGCAAGAAGTGCCATGGGCCCTCCACCACCACAATGACCCCCTCCACAATGCCCCTCAATCTTCACAATGCCCTCATCTCTTATTTCCCAGGAGCTCCCGCGCGGTCCTCTTATTAATGCAGAGAACTGGGAGATGATGTCATCTCCCAGTGCTCTGCATTACTAGAGCGCCGGAGGGAGATTGTGGGCACCAGGCGGAGGGTTCGCAGGGGGCTGCTGGGCCCCTGGTGTGATGGGCCCGGTCGCAGGTGTGTCCCCTGCAACCACTATAGTTACACCACTGTGTAAGACCCACGGGTGCTGCCCCTTTAGTCTACATTTGTATGTCTTGGGATTGTGTTCCTTAGGACCTGAAACAGGTAGCGCTCACAGACCTATTGCAATAAACAATGTATATAAATATATAAATGATTACCATTGCTGGCAGAAAATTCATGATTGATTATTACATTATTTTACCGATTATTGGCAAATGAAACTGACATTTTTGAAGTGATTAGGAGGTGAAATAATTGCATTAGGAGATATTCAACATCTATTTAAAGATTTGTATTCAAATGAAACATTTTTTTTATTCAGGTATTTTTTTTCATCTTTGGCAGAACAAAGCCACAATTTGAAAACTGTGAAACTAAACATGTCTGATGGTGTTCTTTCAACCCCATTGGATTGATGGATGGATTAGATAGATTAGATTTAAAACTCTTTAGATGTTTTTTTTTTTTTTCTCAAAAGCATTTTATAAAAATAAATCTGATTTAAATAGATCTTTTTATGCACTACGTATATGGTACATATGAGAATGAATACTGCTTATTCATTTTTATTCATCTTGCACGCTCCTGTCAGTAGTGGGCAGTGTGAGGCCCATCAGCTGCTGCCAGACTGCAGCTTCCATCATTTCCTGTTGATGGGAGTGTGGCACCAGCTGGAGGGCCTCACGCTGCTCACCCCTTCTCTAAGGTGCATGCCCACATAGCCGCTTCCCAGCCACCTACAGTAATTTACTCCTGAAGAATTTCCCCTACTCTGCTCCCAGACACACAATATTAAATTAATGAACACAAATATTCAATTTTGTTATATTAACATTGTACTTTGTGTTGTATTACCTAGGTATTTAAGAATATTTCAAAATGTGGACCTTTCCAGCAATTTCTACTTCAGGTAAAAATCTAATATGTTATTTTCTTTTTGTTCACTATTGACCTCATTCGTGTGTAATGTCTCCCAATTTGACAGGGATAAGAGCTGGTCCTTGGTGTCAAAAGACCTACTTAACCTATAAAATTTCTTTTTAGCCTGTCTTAGCGGGAATTTGGGAGGATTCTCTACCCCTACTCCTTGGACATCTTTAACCCCTTAAATTTGATTTAAGCAACCCCACCTTATTTGACAGGTGAATGGTAGAAGGGGGAGGAGTCATTTCCATTCTTTGGGCAAATGTTTAAATATAGGGAACACATAATGATTTTGTTTCCAACTAATCTCACAGCCAAGAACGTGAGGGATAGAAGGTAATAAAGAGTAGCAGTTAGGTGACCCTCTACCTCATATACTTAAATTAGCTTCCACCTCAATGGGGGTCATCCAATGAACCCCTCAAAAGTTATTTTGTTCACACTCCCCACCACACAACCATTGTGGTTGGGAGGTGTGGTGGGTGGGTCTGACAACCTTCCGCCAGGGGTTCATTTTTATCACAGTCTACCTTAGAGGCCTAGTTATCCTGTGTTTCCTTCCTCTGTGGTGTGTCGGCCAGCATAGTTGCAGCCACCTCCGCATTGCTGACATCATGAAACGGGTACTAGCTAGGATGCCTGTTTATGGGCCTATTCTGTGTGGCCTAATTGGGTCCCGCCTTCTCATGCTCCTTTATAAACCTCCCTGGGCCTGGGAGTCATTGCCCTTACATGGTGTTTCTGATATTGTCTCTTGCGCTCCTGAGAATCTGCTCTGTGTATGACCCCGGCTTATCTGACTACCCACATTGGTTCTGACCTCTGTCTCTGGCTGACGAACTCGCTCCGTGTATGACCCCAGCTTGTCTGACTACCCCCATCAGTTCTGACCTGTGGTTCTGGCTGACTTACTCACTTTGTGTAGTCCCTGGTTTATCTGACCTCTGGCTCTTGCTGCCTATCGCTCCATATAGTCCCCGGGTTGTCTGACCTGTGGCTCTGGCTCTGGCTGACTACTTGCTCTGTACTCTCCAAATTTGCCTGATCATCAGTCTCAGTGTTTCATGGTTCAGGCCTGCTCTCGCTCCCTGTTGCCTCTGGTCACGTGACCAAGGGTGGAGACTTGTGCCTCAGTTACCATTCCCTCTGGTGTACCACCCTCACCTCGGTCCTAGTCTCCGGTATCTCGCAGTAGTGCATTGCGATGCACAGTGTGCAGCTCCAGGTAGGAGCCTTGGTCCTATCATCCTGTGTTCTGGGGTTGTGTAAGCTATACTATTATTACTGTACGTATTAAACAAAGGTGGATTTATATTTTATATTTGTGTCTGTCCATTGCCTTAAAACTGTGACACCTTTCTTTTGCTCATCCAGTAATGGGATTACAGAGTCTAGTGACATTGTTTTATCAGCATCTTTTTCTTGAACCACGGAAGCACTGGTAATTGAAGGATAGTAGAGGGACCCGTGCTTGATTGGTAGGGGGAGTTGGGTTGCATAAGCTAAAGTTTTTGTACTGATCCAAGAACTTGCAATATGTTCCCCAAAATATATTTTGATGTTCTTACAAGGTAGAAATCAGTTCCACTAGAATGTCAAGCAAATACAAGGTTGCTTTAACCCTTTCGGGACCAGAGGGTAGCACATTGTTTTGCCTCTTAGTGCATTGCACACCCATCTGGTCCTTAAAGGATTAATACATATGGGGCTCGATTATATTGCCAGCGCTAAAGAAAAAAAACAGGCGCTATATTTTTGGTATCCTGTTACCCGACTTGTGAAAACAAAATCAGCGGTAATTACACATGCCGCCAGTCACAAAAAAGGCCATAGGAATCAATTAAAAACAACTTGCAAGTAGTATCCTATTACCCACTCTCAGTATTAGCGCCTGTTTTGTTTATACACGTTAAGTTGGAAATTCTGCGCCTCAGAGGTTGAGGTGTAGAAGTCATAACGACAGTTTCAAAACCATTGTTGTTCGAACAAACGCAGTGTATAATACAGTATACAGCATAGAAATCCGACACAGAGTGCCCCCCTTCGACATATTAACCCCCCTTTTAAAAGTCGACTACAGTGATTTTCTTTCATCACATTAATTCGACAAATATTGTACTCGACACTTTAACCCCCCCTCCCCCCTTTAAAATTTGACTTACAGTGCTCCCAAGACTTTCTTTCACCATTTAGATCTGACATTTTTCTTCTCTTTTTTTTTTTTCGACATGCCCTCATATTTTGTATTGCAAGATTAACCCTATGAGTACCAGAGAGATAGCAACACATTGCAATGTGTTTGCTACCCCTCTGGCACTCAAAGGGTTAAAAGAATTTATTAGCTCAACTCTTCTAATTTCCATTATCCATGTGAGCTACCCTTACACTGCTGGTCGCTTGTGAACCCTAGACCAGTGGTTCTCAAATGCGGCCACCAGCGTATTTTCGTGCGGCCACCACGATAAATGAGGAAACGGTGGCCGCATGCGGCCACAAACAAGATGTGTTAAAGTTTTGGTTTTTTTTTTTGTTTTTTTTAATTATGGGAGTCCGCAATGGTGACAGGCTCCAGCCGGGACCATGTCACACACGGAGATGCCGAGTGGAGCATGCTGGTGTTTTCCTTCCTCAGTCTGGGCGCCAGTTTTAAACTTGCACTGGCCTCAGTGCAAGTTTAAATCTGGCGCCCAGACTGAGGAAGAAAACCCCAACATGCACCGCACAGCATCTCCGAGTGTGAAGCGGTCCCAGCTGTCATCAGTGCGGGCAGTGTGGAGATGAGAAAGAGGCATAAGGAGGTACTAGGGGTGGGAGAGAAAGAAGTACATAGGGGGAAGAAAGAGAGGTACAGGGGGTGAAGAGGTACAGTGGAAAGAAAGAGGCAAACTGGGCTGGGGGAGAAAGAAGTACGTAGGGGGAAGAAAGAGAGGTACAAGGAGGGGGAAGAGGTACAGAGGGGAGAAGGAGAGGTGCAAGGGGGAGAGGTACATAGGGGAGAAAGAGGTGCAAGGGGGAGAGGTACAGAGGGGAGAAAGAGGTGCAAGGGGAAGAGGTACAGAGGGGAGAAGGAGGTGCAAGGGGTAGAGGTACAAGGGGGAGAAAGAGAGATGCAAAGGGGAGAAGGCACAAGGGGATGAAACAAGTACATGGGGCAAGAAAGAGGCACAAAGGGGAGAAAGAGGCACTAGGTGGGGTGAAAGAAGTATATGGGGGAGAAAGAGGTGCAGAGGGTGAAAGTACAAGGGGGGAGAAAGAGGCACAAAGGGGTGAAAGAACTACAAGGTGGGGTGAAAGAGGTACAAAGGGGTGAAAGAACTACAAGGTGGGGTGAAAAAGGTACAAAGGGGAGAAAGGTGCAGAGGGTGAAAGTACAAGGGGGGAGAAAGAGGCACAAAGGGGTAAAAGAAGTGCATGGGGGAGAAAGAGAGGTGCAAGGGGGAGAAGGTACAAGGAGGGCAGTGTGAGGTGGGCAATGTGAGTGGGACAATGAGTGGGCAATGTGAGTGGGTAATATAGTGGGACAGTGTGAGTGGGCAGTATGAGGTGTGCAATGTGAGTGGGACAGTGTGAGGTGGGCAATGTGAGTGGGTAATATAGTGAGACAGTGTGAGTGGGCAGTATGAGGTGGGCAATGTGAGTGGGACAAAATAAGTGTGACAGTGTGAGGTGGGCAATGTGAGTGGGACAGTGAGAGGTGGGCAGTGTGAGTTGGCAATATGAGTGGGACAGTGTGAGGTGGGCAATGTGAGTGGGCCAATGAGTGGGCCAATGTGAAGTGGGCAATAAGTGGTGGGCCAGTGTGAAGTGGGCCAGTGTGAGGTGGCCAGTGTGAGTCACTGTTGCAGTCGATCCCCTAAGCCTCAACCTCACATGGCCCTGGGATGATTGAGAGTGAGTGCTGAACCTGAGTGAGACACACACACACACACACACACACACACACACACACACACACACACACACACACACACACACACACACACACACACACACACACACACACACACACACACACACACACACACACACACACACACACACACACTGAACCCAGCATATGCTTTTTTATTAATCATGTCACATTGCAGGATAATGCATAGCAGAAAATATATGTGTATGTGTAAGGAGAAAAGTGAAGCAATTTTGGGGCTAAATAATTGCAGAATAATAATAATAATAAAAAAAAAAAAAAAAAAAAGAAATAACCACTTGGATGAAGGAGAGGTCCCCAATACATTAGAAAGCACCCAAGGGGTTAAAAATCACATTTGAATCAATTGCATTGTGTTTGTGTTCCATGTGGTATAGTAGTAATCCTTGCATCAGGATTGCTATTCTTTTGTCTTGTAATTAATATTGCCCGTTCAGTTCAAGGGAAAATTGCTTACTTGTGTTAACCCCTTGAGGATCAGAAGGGAGTGCAGTTCATTGCTTGGTCCTAAAGCAGTTAAAAGATTGAACAAGAATGGTAGCAATTTGATATCTCAAATGTATGTTAGGTTAAAAAAAATCAGAGTGCAGGGCTGTGTTGTTTTCACTCCTTGGCTGTCACAAAGGTACCCAATCTACTGTTAGGCCTCCAACATTCAAGGAGTTAATTTTATACTAGAGAAGCTTTGAGGGAATTCTATAAATCCCATTAGAATTAATGGTTGTACTTTAATGGTACATAACTTTAAAGTGTTAGTAATGTCCAAAAGAAAGCTTTTTGCATTTAGAAGAGCTTAAAAAGCTGAGCTAAATGCAAAAAAACGTATCTCTCAAACCGATATAGTTTAAATGAAACAGGCGTTTAAAGTTTGATCTCTCCTACTGACAGCTGTAAAGCTGTCAGCAGGAGATTCGTGTCGGTCGACACGGAGGCTCTTGAGAAGTGCCGAGATCTCATTACTTACAAGGAATCTCTTCATTGGAATGATCTAAAACGTGTGCCTGGTGTTCAGGTTTTAGACCATTCCAATGAAGGGACTCCTTGTAAGTAACGAGATCTCTTCACTTCTCCAGCGCCTCTGTGTCGACCAACACGAATCTCCTGCTGACAGCTTTACAGCTGTCAGTAGGAAACAGCGAACTTTAAACGCCTGGATCTCTTAAACCATAGCGGTTTGAGAGATACGTGTTTTTGCATTTAGCTCAGCTTTTTAAACTCTTGTAAATGCAAAAAAATTTATTTTGGACATTACTAACACTTTAAAGGTAAAATTTGTTGGTGTTAATGGTGAAATCTACAGTCACATCCGTCCCATTGAAATGATTGGTATAAATCTGGAGGATAACTGTCTGATTGCTCATTGGGTTTCCAGCTGAGTCTGTCAGGAATACCTGTGTGTCAGGGGCAAATTGTCAGTAACGTCACAAGTCCTGACAGAGAGTGGAAATGGATCAGAAGGGTCATTTCATTTGACTAGGTGTTTTCTGCCTGGTCAAACATTTGAAATGTGGTTTCCAGGGGTGCACCCAGGTGTAAACCCTCTGGCATTCAGAAGGTTAAAAAGGCATTTTGTAGTGCACTGCTTTGCAATGGAACTGTCACTTTGTAATAAGTAGGTGTTTTTAACTATTTGAGTGCCAGAAAGGTATCCAACATATTGCATTGGATAACTCTGGCACTAAAAGGGTTAAAAGCTTTCATATTCATATATGTTTGTTAGCCATGTTTTATTTAAAGCAGTAGTGTGAGAATGTTGCTTTAGGTGCTGGTCAGTGTTTGTAGTTCTCTTTATTACTATGTGATTTCTTTCTGGAATTTTAAATTGTAATATGATGTAAATTTATTGTTGTTGCACTTATTTATATGCACTTTTTGTATGTCTTAACATCCTCATAGCATTTGTGCATGTAATGTCATAGTGTGGCCACCAGGACATGGCTGTGGCCGCAGTGCGGCCACCAGGAAATTGTGGTGGCTGCATTGGCGGCCACCAGAAAAAATCCTTGAGAACCACTGCCCTAGACTGTAGAAGTCTCAGAGTTCTCACAGGTGTGTTTATATGGTTGCTGCCAAAATCCGACAATAAGTTCCAATCAGCTCTTGGAACAAAGTATTCCGTCAATGTGATCAAGAATACTTTATTGCAAGAGCTGATTGGAACTTATTGTCGGCTTTTGGCAGCAATCCATACATACACACGCTGGCTGTGAGTACTCTGAGGCTTCTACAGCTTAGGGCTCACAAGTGACCAGCAGTGTAAGGGTGGCTCATACGTATAATGGAAGTTAGAAGAGCTGATCTAATAAAATAGAGTGTTGTTGATAATGACTTGAAGTTTAAACATATCCTGTCTTATAGGAGATATGAATCTCCTCAGCATGACCAGTGTCTCCAATATAATTACGGTCAGCGCAATACATCATTTTATATGAGGACTTAAAGGTTCAAACAACACCTGTGCAGATATTGATTATATATGTCATATATATTTGCTTTATAACTATATCACTACATAACCGCTATTTAATGTTACAATAAACTTCTTAGAGGACTATAACAAAAAAAGAATCAAGGTTTATTTAATATTGAGGCGCACTGTTTCCACTAATTATTTTAACCCTTTGAGTGCCAGAGGGGTAGCAAACACATTGCAATGTGTTGTTACCTCTCTGGTACTCATAGGATTAATCTTGCAATACAAAATAAGAGGACATGTCGAAAAAAAAAAAGAGAAGAAAAATGTCAGATCTAAATGGTGAAAGAAAGTCTTGGGAGCACTGTAAGTCAAATTTTAAAGGGGGGAGGGGGGGTTAAAGTGTCATTGACATTTTGCGTGTTTTTGGTGGGCGGTAGGCGAATAAAAGCAGACAGCGCCAATTTTGTTAGTACTCTGAAATGTCTGTCTACTCCAGTTTTGTTTTACTGTGGTTCTGCAATAGAATACCTACGTAACACGTTTGCAAAATTCATGCTACTTATTTTTCTTGTAACTCTGGTTTTAGCACTGGTAATAGAATCGAGCCCATGATGTCTTAGGGCAGCAGAAACTAACTTTGGTTCATAAGCGCTGCATAAAAGGCAGCTTTCAAGTAGGGTTTAGCTGATCATTGCTTGCTGCACTTCTTATTTCATTCACTTATGTGTGTGTACACAGTACTGTGCAAAAGTCTTAGGCAGTTGTGAAAAAATGCCGTAAAGTAAGAATGGTTTAAAAAATAGACATGTTAATAATTTATATTTACCAAACATCTCTGAGATCGAACCACAGTTCTTCTGTGGATTTAGTCAACCTCAGTTGCTTCCCTCTCTTCACTTAATCCCAGACAGACCAGATGATGTTGAGATCAGGGCTCTGTGGGTGCCATACCATCACTTCCTGGACTCCTTGATCTTCTTTATGCTGAAAATAGTTCTTAATAACTTTGGCTGTATGTTTAGGGTTGTTGTCATGCTTCTGAATACATTTGGGGCCAATCAGATTCCTCCCTGATGGTATTGCATGATGGATAAGTATCTGCCTCTACTTGTCAGCATTCTAATCTGCTGTACTAAGTTTCCTTGTCCGACCACTGTGTCTATGGTCCTCAACTGCCTGTTTCTTTGAGCTATTTCAAAAGAGATTGGACAGCACATCTGGAAACCCCTGTCTGCCTTGAAATGTCTGCCTGGGAGAGACCTTGCTAGTGCAGTATAATTGTTTAATCATACACCTGTCTATATGCATCCAAAATCCCTGACTTTGTGCAAATGAACCTAGAAGAATTAAAGCTGTTTTGGAGGCTAAGGGTGGTCAAACCAAATATTGATTTGATTTAGATGTTTCTTCTTTTACTCACTATGCATTTTGTTATTTGATAGCATTCTTACTTTACAGCATTTTTCACCCCCGCCTTTCACCTGTGCCTTTTGCACAGTACTATATAAATAAACTAGTGTGAAAGCCCATGTACACGGGCCAAGGTTCGGGTGATGTTAACCCTTTGAGTGTCAGAGGGGTACGCACCACATTGCTTTGGTATGCGTTGCATACCCCTTTGGCGCTCAAAGGGTTAAGAGGCTGGTCTTGCTCTGCGTCCTGCCGCTGACGCAGTCATGCAATGCAGAGACTGCCCGAAAGCATAGAATGGTCCCAGCACAGAACTCCCAGCATTCTGTGCGTTCGGGCAGTCTGTACTGCCATGACGGCTTCTGACAAACATCCTAGCGAATTATTATATAGGATGTTTGTTATAGTGTTTGTTTCTTTTTTTCTACAAAATTGTGTTTTCTTATTCTGTGTTTTTCCCCATATTGCAGTAAATGTCACTGTTATAAATGACATTGATGGTATATACTGAAGTACATTCAGAAATGTTTATATATGCACAACTGCTGATTATAGAAGAGAGGTTTTTAAAGGTATATGGCATTATTTTAACAAGATTGCCTAGCCATAAGCCTATAATCACTCCAAGTAAATGATAATGAAGAACTCAGTACACTTGAAAATGGTGTATTATACAGGGTCCATGTAGTTTATATTAATGTGTGGGACAAACCTGTGTGTAAATGGACTGGTGGAAATGTTCCAGCTCTTAAGGTCTCCACTCACTTACTGCAAGTGATCCCTGTTTAAAGGCAGATCAGTTCAGCCATGAGGACATTAAGTAGATTATGGTTTACGAAGATGCTTTATATTAAAAGCTAAAAGATGGCAAAATGTAAAAGTTTGGACTTGCTTAAAATAGGGTACCTTAGTTAGTGAGGTAAGCCAGCTTAAACATATTTTCCCCAAACTATGTGATACACCCTGATTTTTTAAAAATAAGTTAATTAATACGTTGGGTATAATATATCCTCTACACAGGGTTCACATTTAAGTAATTTGTAAGAAGTTGTTCAGGATTGTTTCTGTCTTTAATTAATAGATCAGTCTGACTGACTGCTTATGCTCAACTAGGACTTTTTTTTTTTAATCAGTTGTGTCAGTCGGGTATCCTTTTGAAATGTTGCTCACTATTGTGCGAGCAACTAAACGGTGCATTAACCATATCGCCGGGGTGAAAAGGGCGACATGAGAATCTCGCCCACATCAAAAGGGTGAGATTCTCTTGTTGTGGGCTTAAGTGTTGCTCATTTGAGCGCCTATATGAACATAAACATACCTTGGTGATATGTGTGTTTGTATGCACAGGTGGACTATAGCCAGAACAGTGCTGTGTGTGCTCCCGCTCTCCTTTCCCTCAGTGTCTGTGGTTCATTATTATAATAATAAAAAAATCTAATTTAGATTCTGTGTTTTTGATTTTTTTTTAAATTATTATAATAATGATCCGGAGATGTTGAGGGGAAGGAGAGCGGGAGTACACATAGCACTGTTTGCCTATAGCCCACCTATGCATACACACATATCAGCAAATATGTTTATGTTCATGTAGGTGCTCAAATATCACCAAGGAATGTTTATGTTCATGTGGGCGCTCAAATCAGCGACTCTTAAGCCCGTTACCTAAGAGTCTTGCCCTTTTGATGGGGCGAGATTCTCATGTCTCCCTTTTGATCCTGGCGACATGATTAATGTGACATTTAGTTGCTAGCACAATAGTGTGCCGCATTTTGATAGTGAACCTGTCAGTAGTGCCTAAGGAACAGATTTGCCTATGGTCTTTAGAGGATATTATCTGCATAATTTCTTGTAACACAGCTTTATGGCTGGTATCAAATCATCACTATGTGAGACAAATATGTGATCCAGAAAACTTTGTCACTGAAATGAAACAAGTTTGGTGAATTGTAACTTTGCTGATATCTGAATGCCAAGCAGACTGGATTAACCACTTGTTGTTTGGCATAATGTCCTGTCTTTTTGATCTCAGTTACAGCTATGATTTGAGTCACTCGCTCCAGTACAATCTTACTATATTAAGGATGCCCACAGAAATGCTAAAATCTGAAACAACAACTCATACACGTCAGGAAAGCTTTGATATATTTGAAGAAGAGGAGTTAAGTAGCCATGGTGGGACTGGTAAGTGTATTTCTTATTTTGCAGCATCCTTTATTTTTGTTAAGTCATAAGTGAGAACTGACCTCATATTTTAGCAGAATAAACAATCTGATGTAATCATTATTGATATAATTTTGCTTGGTTTTCACATTGACCTTTGGGTAAAGTTGTTCTGTACCCCTTTATCTCTAGTGTCTCCAATGCACTGTGTTGCAATAATTTAACCCTTTGAGTGCCAGAGGGGTGCACAACTCATTGTTAAAACAATAGAAAAGTTTTCAATTAGCATTAAACAATTGGACAAGGTTGCAGATATTGACTGATGCCAGTCATTCTCTAAAATCGAATTATCAGCTTGTATTTTTACCCTCTTTGCACTTTACAATCTGAAAACAAGTGGATTGTGGCAATTGTGTTTGTGTCTAACTTGCATAAGAATGGCTAAGAGGATAAAACTACCCTTCGTCCCAGCAGTGTCTTTCACTGACTGTATCAGCTTCTTCAAAGAGAAGTGCTGATGTCTTGTAAAGGGAATTATTAATCTGAAAATGGCAAAGATTTAGAAAAAGTAACTAGTTATTGTGGGAGGACACTTTAGAAGGGGATTTTTCTATTCTCCCTGTGGTGCAGCTGGTTTGTCCCAGGTCTCCTCCTCTTAGTATAATACAGAAAGAGGCTAGTGCACTAAGTAGAAGTGGATCAGTTCTGGCGAAAATTAGCTGCATCATAGTTGACAAATGTTTCCAAAATTCCCATTGATTTCATTAGGTATTTTAACCCCTTAAATGCAGAGGTCCTTCAAGCGTTCAGGGGTTAAAGAGGAACTTTCACCTCTGTATCATCGTGGCTTCATGTCTTCCTTTGTGTCCCCTGTTCATATTGTTGTGTGTCTTTTCTCTTTTAAATGTGTATAAATTAAGCAACACAGACTTCATTTATTTACCCGATGACGTATGCTTTGGGTAGAGCTGTACCACCATGCACCGTATGGTGCAGAAGACACTCCCACAGGGCTTGTGTGTGAAGCATCCGCCCTGCCCCTGAATCCTACATCAGTCACTGCTAAACCATGTAACCTGGCCAGCTCCTTGAATCCTGCGCATCCAGGCCATGTCAATGAGCTGCCAATGTGTACGTGCTCAAAAAAAAAAAATAAATAAAAAGACTGCTGTGTGCAGGGACATCCTGCTTGAGTGACATGCACAATGGACATTTTTCGCCAAGATGGCAGTGGCCTGATCACGGTAGTTAAACAAATAACGGGTCAGATTACAAAATAACTAAATACTTTTAAGACAATTGCCCAACGTTTACCTGGTTATTTAACACATAAGCTTTAGTTGTAGGATCATGAAAGTTCCGTTTTAAAACCTCATTTAAATTATTGGATATTATATTTATCTCTATGGTGAAGTTTGTTCTAGAATTACTCCAGTTCCTTGTAGTACATAAGCTTCAGTGGGTGTTTGGGTCTGTTTATACAAGTGTATTCCTGCATGTGTAAACTATGCTTGTGTGTGTGTTCAGTTGCGTATTGTTTGCTGTGACTGTGTGTTGTCTTCTGCTTTTCAAAAATCCTCATTCATTAGAACATTTCTGACATGTTCCCATTGTACTATGTGTATCTCCTCAGTGTCTGCTTCCATTTCTGCTCTACTGTCACAGAAGATCAGTCTTCTAAAATGATTACATAAACAGCCAATTATAATTACTTCAAGTTCACATGCATTTTCTATAGATGATAACACATTGTTGTGAGTAGTAGAAGGGGATTAATGAGGTGTGCTGACATTTGTCAGTATCTGATTATGCCAAAGACCTGAGTATCATATGAAATTGCACATGGTGTGCATTGTCTTCATGTAAACAGCTGCCACTTTTGCAGACATGAGGCAAGACATGCGGAATTATGTAACAGTTTAAAATACAATTGTTTGCTTTATTAAGTACAGTAATAGAACTATCACAATTATTAAACGTCAAGACGGATGTGTTATTGAATACTGGTAGCATTTATTTTTATCTTGCAAGATTAAATAACTGGTTATGTATCTGGCAATTGCCTCTTAGAGACTTTTAGAGAAGTCTCTAGCATCCAAGGGGGTTAAACCATAAACCAGCTTGTACCAGTGGAAAAGGATGCCCTATGTTCAAAACAAAAATAGAGTAATTCTGGGGCAAACAAACTACACATTAGGGGACAAATACAATTTCTCTTATGTCCAATATGGAACACAGGTACCATGGGGTTGAGCCCCCCCCCTTAGGTCAGGGAACATCACAAAAAAGCAGGGTCTTTGGGATGGAGACACCCTTCTCTTCCTCCAGCTCAACCCCCACATTCTTCACAGAATTCATGTGCCCTGCAAACCAGATGTGGGTGTAGTGACCATCCTGTTAGTTTTTTTTTTTTCTTTACATATGGTGTTATATACTATAGCCACCCATCAGGTGGGCTTCCATCACTGGGCTTCCATGGAGTTGGATTGCCCAATACACAGGTGCTTTATGGAACTTTTTGCCCAGTGGAAGTTGACTTTATGACAAGAATGTTCTTCACGCCTGAGTATCTAAGAGTCTGCCCTTTCCTTAGAATGGAATCCTGAAGAGATAAGATTGATACGTGGCACTTTGCTTGCCTTTGGTCCATTGTATGTCCCATGCTGAGCTATTTTACACTCTCTGTGTGTTTACTATACATTTATGCACTCATTCCTAGCTCTTTTTTCTCTTAATTGGGTCTGGGGTACAGATGGCTGCTGTATTTGTCGGTAGGTTAACCCTTTCCTTGCTGTCTCTGCAATGTTGGTTCATGTATATGAGGTTAGGGCACTTTGGAGGGCTTATTTCTTCTCCCCCACTACTATGTTAATTGTTTTTCACTCCCCCTGGTGTTCACATGGGGTTTTGGGCTGCTTCCTTTAGTTTGAATTGTGGATCGATTTTTATGCAACATCTCCTTTAAAAACTGCCGCCCCCTGAGGCCATATTTGCTCCACTGACTTTTTGAGAGAAACTTCTTTGAGATATTTCTCAGCAACTGTTTGGGCTACAACTATCAGGGTTCTATCTTCTTGTCTCTTTCTGCTCTATCATCCAGTCCAGTTTCAAAGTGTCCAGAGAGCATGCCACTGTCAGTGGCTGAGTAATGGGCATTTCTAGGCAACAAGCAAAGGAGAAGACTACAGTTCCCATAATTCCCCGTTTCCTGGGCTTTCCTCCAATTGACAGGCACTGTTGCTGGTGCCACATTGCTTCTACCTTGCTTATTCTACACAGAGACTGACTATATCCTTTTACGGCTGAGGCTCTGGAGCAGTGGGTTTCTCCCCCTGCCACTGAACCACTATCTCACGCTTGGCTGAAAACACCACCCTTCCTCTGTTGAATGCTGTGGGGCTCAAGGATCAGGCAGAAAAGAGGCTGGACTCCTTAATTAAGGCCAACTTTGCAGCTACTGGGGCAGCGCTGAGGCCTATTTTTTAACCTCTGCCGGTGTCAATATGGCCATTGGTCTGTGAGAAGTGCATCCTCTGTAATAGACCAGTGGGTTTTGCAGGTGGTACCAGAAGAGTACAGCATAGATTTCACATCCAAACCTCTATTGCTTCTTTTTGTCAACGGTTCCACATGACCCCGAAAGGCCATGGCTCTTCCTCTTGCTGACCCAACCAAAGAGAGCTTTGCAGGTTTCTATTACAGTCTTTTTGTTGTACCCAAAAAGGAGAGTGACTGCTGTCCTATCTTAGACCTGAAACAGGTACTTGGTTGTTGCGTGGAATCTTTCCTGCGATGAAATCTTTTTGTTCATCACTGCAGCAATGTGCCTGAGGGAATTTGTAGCTTCCCTGAAACTTCTAGATGCATATTTGCATGACCCGGACTACCAACGCTACCTGTGTTTTGCTTTTGACTTCAGTCATTACCAGTTTGTGGCTCTGTCTTTTGGTCTGACTTCAGTGCCCAGAATCTTCACAAAGATCATGGCAACCCTGGCCGCATACATCCATACCCAAGGCATTTCCCTGACACCAAATTTGGAAGATCTTTTGATCAAGGCTTCTTCAGAAGACCTCTTGGATATCCAAGAGTGTGCTTGCATTCTGGTGCATCATGGCTGGATTCTTAGTCTCAAGAAATCTCTCCCATTCCAACCCAGGTTTTGGTGTTCCTTGGTATGAGATTCAACACCCTTCAGGGAAAGGTCTTCACGTGGACAATATTCATCTTTTGTTCCGGGATGAGTCACAGGCACTGGAGAGGTTGTTGGCCATAATCAGGGACTATATGAGAATCTTGGTTCAGTTGGTTTCTGCTCTGAAGGCAGTCCCCTACTCACAGTTCTACAAAAGGGAACTTCAGAAGGACGTTCTGCGGACATGGTCAGAATTCCGGACCATCTCACCTATCAGATGACCCTGTCTACGGAGGCCAGGTAAGACCTTCAGTTGTGACTTTATAGTCCACATCTGATGAGAGGGAAAACCTTTGTGATTACAGAGTAGAACCTAGTGATGACTAACTCCAGCCTGAGGGACTGGGTTGTTACCCTGAGTCACCTGGGAAACCAGGACAGATGGACAGTCTACTGTCCATCAAAATTCTAGAGCTGAGTCCAGTTTGTCTCTCTCTTTAATTGATCCTAGGTGTTCACGGGGACTCTGGGGAGAGCTCAGTCGGACAACTCCATAGTGGTGGCTTACCTCAACCACCAAGGGGGAACACACAGCAAGGTAGGGTGAAGAGAAGTGAAGGATATTCTCTATTATGTGGAAACTTATGTTCCACCCATCTCACCTGTGCACATTCCAGGAGTGGAAAATGTACTAGCAGATGTTCTCAGTCATCAAGAAGTAGGTCCAGGAAAACCAGGCTCTCCATTTGGTGGCATTCTACCCAATAGTCCAACACTGAACTATGCTGGGACCCAGTTTTAGACCTGAAAGCAACCAGGGAGAACAGGAAAGTACCAATGTTCTGTGCTTGGAGGAGGGAATTTCTGGCTTTCTCAATGGATGCCATGTCCATTCCATGGATTTTACATCTCTCCTCTGTGTTCCCCCAATTCTTCTCATCCCCAGGATGATTATGAAGATCATGATGGGGAGAGAAGGTGATGGGCATCTTAATGACTCTATTCTGATGCAGGAGGGTGTGGTTCACAGACCTCATCAATCTGTTCATTCCGGATACAATCCACCTGCCTCCCAGGCTGATCTGTTACTTCAGGGGACCTTATGGAGAGACTGGCCTTAACGGCATGGCTTTTGAGATCATCATTCTGAAGTATTGCTTAGATGATGTCATCTCCACCGTGATCCAGGGTCAGGAGCCGGTCTCCTTTAAGGCATACCATAGGGTCTTGTACATTTTTCACCAGAGGTGTGTGGACAAGAACATGTCCCCACAGGTTTTTTTACTTTTCCATGGTGCTATCCTTCCTTCAGGATGTAGCCAAAAAGGGTCTCAGACTGAATTCCCTTCAAGGTTCAGATTTCAGTCCTCTCTGTTCCTTTTCAGAGGTTGATTGGCATCATCTCACATGTGAAGACTTTTCTGCAGGGAGTAACTCATGCCTTCCCTTCCTCAGTTTGGTCTTAGGCATCCTCCAGAGGCCCCCCCCTTTGAACCTCTTGCCTCCATCTTCTTGGATCAGCTGACGGTGAAGATGACCTTTCTGCTGGTAGTTGTCTCTGTTTGAAGGGTGGCTGAATTGCTAGCTCTGTCTTGCAAACCTCCATTCCTGTCAGGCGTTTCTTCCTAAGGTTGTCTCTGAATTTCACATCAATCAGGAGATTGTTGTACCTTCTTTTTGTCCTGACCTTTCATCCATGCATGAAAAGTATCTCCATTTGCTGGATGTAATGCTTTGCCTCAAGTGTTATATACTCCACACTCAGCCTTTAAGTAAAGCTTATCCTCTTTTTGTCATCCCTGAACATCCTAGAATGGTCAGGGTGCATCCAAGGTAACAATTGCCTCTCGGATCAAGGCTACCATACACCAGGTGACGGATCAGGAAGAAGCGAGTTCCCTTCAAGATCACAGCACATTCAACTAAATCTATGGGTGCTTCATTTAATTTTCTCTGCTGCCAGCTGATGTTCAGTAGTTTTTTGGAACCCTGTTGGCTCTTTTTTGGTGTTCTTGTGCTAGTTTGGTTTCCATTGACACTTATGGTTATTCAGATCCATACTGGTCCTTGGGGACTCTGGTATAATGGGGATGTGTGAGCGGCCTTTTCTTCTTGCTGTCCTTGCAATCTTGGTACCTGTGTTACATATTGAATATAAAATTAAATAGGATTTTATTGGTCTTACCTGTTAAATCCTTTTTACTTTTAGTCCATATAGAACATTGGTCTCCCACCCTGAGAAAAACCGTACTTGCATTTCTTCTCTGAGCAGAGGAGTTCTCTTTGGGTCTTAGTCCTGGGAGATCTTATTTTCTTCTTACACAATTAATACTTTTGCTGTGGCAAAATGTGATAAATGTGTGTGGGGGGTACGTTTGAGCTGGAAGAGGAGGGAGTCTCCACCCCAAAGACCCTGTCTTTTGTGATGTGCCCAGCCCTCCAGGAGGATTTAATAGATAAGAACAATAAAAAACTATTTTCCCCAAATTCCCAATGATTTAAATTGAGGCTTTAAAAAAAACAAACCTATCATATACCAGCCTTATTATTTATTAAACATGTCCTCTACTGGCTTAAATGAATTATGTGCATCATAACAACTCCTTTGAAATAATCACTTCCCTTGGTAAACCAATTATTCTTGGTCTACCTAGGTTAATACATTACAATCCTTTGCTTGACTGGGAAACTGGCAAGTTCTTTCCTGTGGTACCTCCTTTAAAGGGATAGTAATACTTCGTTTTAACTTTATTTTATTTTGTAGGCATTAAAAAAACATGAAAAATGATATAAGTCTCATCTCTCAAACCTTTATGGTTTATGAGATATTCACAAGCAAAGTTTCCCCTCCCCGCCCCTTTTACCTAGTGTAAGCCATCTCTTCTCAGATGTGAGTCTGGTTGTATGACAGGACAGATAACAGAAGGGGACAATTTTCTTTGTATGAAAACAATGAAAGCCCTTCCCCCCTTGACAAGTTTTTCAGATTTTTCCCATATCTTAATTGAAGATTGTCCCTCTCTGCAGTCTACCTGGGCACCTCCCTTCTTATCTGGTTGAACAGGGGGGGTACTTTGTTTGTGAATATCTCTTAAACCATAAAGGTTTGAGAGATAAGACTTATATCATACTTAATGTTTTTTTAATGCCTATTAAATGAAATAAAGTTAGAAGGAAGTATTACTATCCCTTTAAGGGTCACTATCTAATGTAGTCTGCACTGCCACTCTTCAGCACACTTTGCAAACCTTTTCCTGAATTAATACTTGGAGTTTGCAGATGTCTTTTCATAAAAACGTCTTGCCTTCAGATTGCCCTTATGAGTGCCACACTGAGCTCCTCTCAGGGACCATGATTCCCAGTGACCAAATCTATCCTGAACAGGAATATGTCCAGGAAAACTTGGCCGAAGATTTTCTAATGATTTTCCTCTTTCCTTGCAGCAGCTAGTTTCTTTTTCATGCAAATAAAAGACAAATTTTTGACCTTGTGTTAATTATAGAGACCTAAAAATAAGTACTAAATGGAAAAGTTATCCCTTGCTTATAATTTCTGAGGAGTAAAGATCTTCCCCAAGTTGTATTTGTGGTTCTTACAATCTGATGCCTGTACGTCAGGGAGATGAATGGAAATTTACTTTTAACTTTCCTGCTAAGGTCAATGATGTTTGGGTTTGTAATGCTCCCACAGTTTTCCAAGCAATTTATAAATGACATATTCTTTCTTTATTGTGTGACCATCACTTGTACTCCAAGTTGTAGAAGGGTGTTTTCGAACAACTGCGTCTACCTTTCCTTGGCTACATTATCTCTACTGAGGTGTTCAAGATGGATCTTTTAGTCAGTGCTTCAATACATGTGAATAATCGTCTCAAGTACTGTATATATTAAACTAACTGAGCCCTCTCAGTGCCCCTACTTGTTGATTTTATCTGTTTGAGTGAACTGAGATTTCTTCTGTCAGTGGGCAGCAGACTGGAATGGTATAACTGAGTGGAGGCATTTCAAATCCTACATCGGAATTACTGTTCACTTTGAGGGGTCATTATATTGTGACCTCCAATGACAAAAAAAGAACAGAAAAGAGAAAACACCAGATAGTGTAACAACATTGATACTATGTTGTGCCAATAAAAGTAGAAATGTGCTCACATGAAGATGTGGTCAGAGAGTGTTGTTTGATTTGTAAAGCTTGTTAGCAGGCACAAAACACGTAAGCGTTTAAGCCTTGACCTAATTTTATCATTTTATGTTAAAGTATTTGCTATTCAAATTAGGAGTCTCCGCCTGATCCATTTGACTTTTATTCCTGGATGGTACCTGAATGGAGACAGGGTTAAGGTCTCTGAAAGCAAGCCTACTTGGTATCGACTTTCTGACCACATCTTCATGTGAGTGCATTTCTACTTTTATTGGCACAACATAGTTTCAGCGTTGTAGCACTAATGTTTATGCCACTTTGGGGAGAGATTGTTTTCCGAGAGAGCAGCCATCAAGTTTCAGTACTGTTTCTGGGGACACGTAATATCCTCAGCTGTTTGGCAGTTGGACCAGCCATACACCTTAACCATCTCATGTTCCTTGTGGATATACACCCAAAGGATGCTGGTGGTAGTCCATTATCTTTGAAGACAGGCACACACAGGGGGTGCCCCTTGGTTTTTCTTTCTCTTTTCTACATTTATATTGAGTACCACTGTGTTTTGTGGGAGCCTATACATTTTAATAACTGATTCCATCATGAAAGCCCTCTGCCTTTTTTATTGGAGGAGATAGACTTCCAGATGGTTGTGCTCAGGACATTGAAATGAATTGTGGGAGAGAATGAGACTGTGCTTATGTAGAAAGTATGTGAGCGAAATGGGGGATGTTAAGAACTGCAGTAACATCCCACTGTGATTTGGAACATTTTACCATTAAATCATGGATATAACATGATCCTGTGTATAATATGCAGATTTAAAGGGATAGTAATACTTCATTTTTAAAATTCTGCATCTTGTAGCCATTAAAAAAATAAACGAAATGACCCCAGTGCCATCTCTCAAACCTTTATGGTTTGAGAGATAATCTTATTTAAATTTACCCCATCCCTCCCCTTTCCCTGACGTCAGCACTCTAGCTGATTGCAGGGGAATCTGGTCCTGGGACCATCCGGCGGCTCTGCAGCAGAGCCGAGATCGCTTTATTGGAAAATAAATTCTTCACTGGAACGGTCTTCTAAGTGTGCTTGGTTTGCAAGCACACTTAGAAGACCATTCCAGTGAAGGATTTCTTTTCCAATAACACAGTCTCAGCTCTGCTGAAGAGCCTCCGTTGGTCCCTGGCTACAAGATGCAGATTTTTAAATATGAAGTATTACTATCCCTTTAACAGATGAGAGTTGGTACCGTGTTAGCCGTAGAAATACAGGAGGCAAATATAGTTTTTGATACCTTTTATTGGCTAACTAAGCAGATTTAAATGCAAGCTTTCAAGACCTTATGTCTCTTCCTTGGTATAACATGCCTGAGGAAGAGACCTAAGGTCTTGAATGCTTGCATTTAAATCTGCTTAGTTAGCCAATAAAAGGTATCAAAAACTATATTTGCCTCCTGTATCCCTTTAACATACATACACATTTCTAAATAAAAAATAAGTACTTTTATATGAAAAGTAACCATGATTTCAGCCTCCCACAATGGCCAACACAATGCGTCACAAAAAATGCAGGGCTTCCAGCTATGTCTTCTCATAATTTAGACATACTGAAGAATAATTTAATTTGCATGGATCATGTAGTAATTTGGCCTTTCACCCAGATCCTGAGATATGAGTCTACCCTCCTCTTTTTCCTTCTCTGTCCCTCCCTCACTTACTTTACCCGAAAGTAGTGGATCCATTCTGAGAAAGTTTGGTAGATCTATCTGTGGGGTGGCATTTTTAACTGTGCCCCCTGCTTCCTTCCCTGTATCTCCAGGACCTGTCTTTCAGTGAGCAAACTTGCAACAGGACATGAATGTGCACTTAAAGACAGGTTGTGACAGGAGCTGAAAGGATACAAACAAATTGAAATACGAAACAGACACTTGCTACCAGCAGAATCATTGATCTCTTTATTAATGACGATTCACAGCAATCCATAGGAGTTCATCTCTGTCTTATGTGCTGTCCTTTAATTGCCATTAAATGTCTCCAGCTCTCTCAGTCTTGCTTTAATAAAGTGATCCGTAATTCTGCCAGTGGTGTGTGCCATTGCATATTTCTTTGTTTGGATGCCATTCTATGCCATGTGGAGGAACTAGACCAGGGGCAATGTGGAATTAAAAGTTGAATATACTAGTGTTCATTAGCATTTGAGATGGTTGCCTGTTTTCTCTTGTGCAGGAGGACCTGAAGATGTAGAAAAGGAAATGTAAATTCAAACATGCCACCCATTGGACACATCTATTTTTTTGCTTTTTATAGTTTTTTTTTTTTTTTTCGCATCAAACAAACTTCAGCTGGGTTGAAAAAGTGGAAAATGTGTGTATTATACAAAAATTTTATGTCTAAACCATAACATTGAAATAAAGGACAATGTTACCGGAACGGGGGTAGAGTGTTCACAAAATGCTTAAACATTTCTTAATCTACCTAATGCAGGGAAACATGAACAGTACAAGGAAATGCAAATTGTAAGGCTCTTTCTGATGATATTAAGTTTAACCAGTGCATTACAAAAACTAGAAATTTGACATGTCGTTAAGGTAAAATACTCCAGTTCTTAAGGGGTTAAATTTGGTCCACAAGTGTCAGCAGTGGTGCAGGTTTTCTGGGAATCCTAACATGAGCATGATGGGTAGCGCTATCATTATCCTCTAAAAAAATTCTCTGACAAAGTGAGTGAGCTACTGAGTGTTCCATCTGTGCTTGTGTGCGGGAATCCTTATCCTGCACTTCTGCTGAGGCTTTGGGACCTTGTTCATTCAATCTAAACAGGTGCAATTCTCCGGCAAACTAACTGCACCATATTGTCAAAATGAAAATTCTGTAAATTCCTTTTGATTATATGGTTCTTTTAACTCCTTGAACTCATAAGAGCCATATTTAATAATCCAAGAAGAGTCATTTTGGAGTAAGCCAACTGTACCATAGAAGAAGAAAACTAAATCCTGATGTTATAAATTGGGCTTTTAACACTTTGAATGCGTCACAGTGTCTCGGAGACCTCTAGCAAATCAATGAGCATTTTTAGGAATTTTTATTTTTCTCACATGGTACAGTCGGTTTGTGCCGGAACTGAATATCTTTAGTTTACTAAACATAGCCTTAACCCCTCAGAACCACAGGGTTGTGCAGTGCATTTCTTTGAAATGCGTTGCACACCTAGTGCTTAAAGGTCTAAGAACCTAGGCTGTGGTATTTGCGATTCTTATGTCCTGTACATCCCTCTAATCTGCCCCATCAGTACCATTACTTCCTTTCCTCAGTACCTCCCATTTTATCTCCATATAAGAGTACAGCTTTCCCAGTTTAGTCTTTCACTTCCTGTAGCTGCTAATCTTTCTCATACTGATTTTGAAAACTCTTTCAATTGAAACTAAGTTGTCATACTGTGCTAGTTCTTCTTTAATGTCTTTGTTTGTTGGAGCTTTAAGCCTATGAGTGCCTGAGAGGTGTGGAAATGTGTGTTCAGCAACGCAATGCTACGCACACGCGAAGGGTGGCAATTAACGGGTTACTTTTATACAAGGGTACTGAATTTGTAGGGTCATGTGTATAAATACAGAAGTGGATCAATTCTGGGGCAAACCAGCTGCACTATTGTGGACAAATAAACATTCCCATTGAACCCACTTCACAATGTGTTGGAGACCTCTGTAGCATTCAGAGGGCAAAATCCTAAGTTAAATCTATGGCAATTTAAGGTTTTGGTATATGTTTTCAGTGGTGCATTTTATTTGCGTGAATAATGTCTCCACTATGTTTGCTCTTCTTCCTTATGACTCTTAAAGGGATAGTAATTCTAGCAATAAACTAGATCACTGAGGCTTCTTTATAATAAATGTAGCACAAAGCACTATTTTAACCAACTTACATTTCTGTAGTTCATGAGATATTAAATGTAGACAGATTCCCCTCCCACCCCTTCTGGCCACGTCATGCTGAATCTGCAGTCTGGTCCGGATGGAGAGCAGCGAGGGACAAACTTCAGTAAGCAAAGGAAAATCCTGCCCTCCTTCGTCATGGGAGCCGGGTTTTCCTTATACTTACTGAAGTTTGTCCCTCGCTGCATCCATCCAGTCCCAGGACCAGACTGCAGATTCAGCGGGAGGTGGCCAAAAGGGGGATACTTCTACATTTAATATGTTATGAACTACAGAAAAGTACATTGGTTAAAATAGCACATTGTGTTACATTTGTTATAAAGAAGACTCAGCGATCTAGTTTATTTCAAATATTACAATCCATTTAAATCAACTTTCTTGGCCTACTACTGACTGTACCAGTCAGGGATATTTTAATGCTAAGGTGTACCTTGAGTTCACAAAGGTCCCATATTTTTAGCAGAGAACCAATTCACTCTTATGATCAGAGGGCAGAGAGGCTGTGCACGCAATACATCAATATGGCTGATTTATCCACAACTGGGACTAAGAAAGGCAACCATAAAACTTAACCCCAATGAGATTCAAGTCCCTCTGCTCCTCAAGGATTTAAAGGAGCTGTGACATTTTTAAGTGGTAATCTTGAAGTGTTTCCTGCTCAGTAAAATAAGTATTCCCATTGCTGGCAGTTGCTTTAGTCAAACGTTGTATCTGCTCAAACTGTCAGGATGTGATAAAGCTATTATTATCACATTCTATGGAGAACTGCAGTCAGTGATTCACCTATCCCATAGAATGCAGTAGGATAACTTTCAGAGGAACACCAGGTGAAGGGTAAGTTAACTTTCTGGATACCAGTGTACACTGCTAATTAGAATAAACATAACAATATAAACTGTGATATCTTTGCTTTATTTAGCAGGAAAAGCTCCGCAATATGTTATTTTAATAAAAACATAGTTTACTTGTCCTTTAAAGTGAAACTTTCAGCTTTATAATATTGCCCCTCAATACATTAGTAATATAGTGATAGGCAAAGTAATAGTTGTATTATGGTGAATAAATCTGCATTATTGAAGTAATCCACCTTCTTTGGCAGGCATCCAGCGGACAACAATTGGTGGTGACGTTCATTGATTAACTTAAGGTAATGGGGTTGCTACCTGCACAGGCACACTGAGATTCTCTTGTAAGTTCTATGCCCTGGATGCCTCCAGAAGAAGGTGGATTACTACAATAACGTAGATTTATTAATCATAATACATAATACTATTACTTTGCCTATCGCTACTAATGTATTGGGGAGCAATATTATAAAGCTGAAAGTTCCACTTTAAATAAATTCTCAGTGTATAAATGTATTTGGGGAGGAGGGGGTCTCCATTCACAAATATGTGGAGGATTCCTCAAAGGTTCTTAGAAACGCCCCTCATTCCAGTATATCCCCAAACTCAGACCATGAGCTTCAGGTTATATATACTTTCCTTCTACATTTAAATTGAAAGACTTTGGGAGCAGGCCCATCTCCTCCATTTGTGATTGTATATAACTGTAAATCATTTTGTTTCTGGGTATTTTCTCCACAAAAGTGTAACCCTGTGAAGTACATTATAAATAATTTGCAACACTGCTCTAGTATACTAGAACCGGTACAATTAACCCTTTGATTGGCAGAGTTATTTCTAGAGCATTTCAAAGCAATGTGTTAGAACCATCTCTAGCATTTGTGGGGGTTAAGAAAAATGACTATAATAACAAGGACTGGCACTTTAAAGTAGTTCTGTTTGTGCACTGGTTATCAGTGGGAGGCTGAATCATTTGTTCTAGCTTCCTTATTCCAATGGCTCCATCTTTACACTTTTTGCCAAAGCCAGGCACATTTCTAATTATAATTTCAGAGATCTGCCACATGCGCTGTAATAGTATATTGACATATATTAAGTAACTGACAACATTACATCAACCAGTTTTCCTATTGGCTGCTAGGCAGGGCTCCAAAACATTGCTTCTTATATTTGGCATCTAAGAGCGCAAGGTAAATCTGTTGATCATTCTTTACAACTGATATTGTAAAAATGTTAGGTTTTATATCCCTTTAACCCCTTAAGGCGTGCGGCCATCACTTGGGTCCTTAAGGCATGTTCTACCCATGACATACATGTAGGTCCTGTGTCCTTAAGGTGTTAAATGAGCAGTAAACTTTTTTTCTCTGTCGTCCAATACAGGTTACTGGTAACTCTGGGTAGGCGATCTGCCCCTTTAAGTAGGCAGGAACAATTCAAGAATTGTATGCAGGGGGGTGGAGCCTACCTTCCATCCTTGGCTGCAGCTAGCCAACCAGCTCCAGAAAGATTTGTTGCTTGGTGAAGATAACACAGGCAAAAAAACAGTTCTGCTATAGCTTTAGAAGTTTTTTTTTCTGTCACAAACGGAATACCACCATTAGGCAGATTAACGTAACTGACTATGCCCTTAGATATGGCTAGCTCAGTGACCAGGTGATTTTTGTGGACCTTAAGCCCTGGGGGGGAAATCTTGGCTATAAGTTCTTTCCCCAGGAGTTGCCCACCGAGGCTTCTTCTTTAAACGTGGTAATCTGAAGACAGAAGATCTGGAGGAAAGGTGAGCAACCCGTTGAGTGCTGCAGGTCCACATGTCCCACAGTGCCCCTCCACACAGGGGTTTTTCATTTGGAGCTCCTATTGCACACTCCTGCACTCATTGGGTCTATCTGTATGTCTTTTGGTTGTTTGGAGCAGGTTTATGTGGTATTTATCCCTTTAGCTGCTTGTTCAGCATTCATTTGGGGGGGGGGGGTTCTGACACTTTTCCTACTGGTTCAGTGTTTTTTGGGTATCCTAACATGTTTAGTGATGTTTCATGTCTTTTAATATTACACCTTCAATTTTGTAAAATTTGAGCGCGCGCTTTACTGCATAGGCGCCATTGCTCCATTCACTCCCGTGGGACTGTACAGTTTGGGACATATCTCTGCAACTGTTTAACCTAGCAACTTCAGAGATGGCTCATTTTAATTGTCTGCCCCTGCTCTATCCTCCGGTTCATGTTTCTAGTGTGTTGAGGGGCTCAGGGGGCTTCAGGCACTGTTTGCGGCACTTTTCTGGGAAAACTACAATTCCCATAAGAGCTTGCTTCTCACGCTCGTTTCTGATTGGCTACCGCATGCGGCAGCCATTTTGTGCTCTTTTCAGAACGAGTATCCTACGTAGGGCTTGGACTGTCTTTCTCTCCTCTGCTGATTAACCCTTCACCTGCCAGATAAGTCTATTTTAGCGATTTCTGGGGTGAAACTTTAATCATACACATTGTAATTGGGTGATTTCTTATACAGTAAGGTTATTGACACTGTGAGAATGTCTATACCATTGGATCTTGGGGCCAGACCTAAGACTAAGGATGCTGGGGTCTCTGTATCCCCTATTGCTCATTGCTCTTCCTGTCATTCAGGGTTACCTAGAGAATTGTCAGGTCCTTTATGCACAGCATGTTCTGATGTCCCTGAGAGTCTCCCAGGGACCTCCAGCCATGCATTAGAGCCAGTTTGGTTGCAAGAGTTCAAGGCTGCTACTAGGGACCTTAGGTCCAGTTTGCAACTCTTTCCATCCCAGTTACAGGGGGTCTTTCATCTTGGCAGACCCCCTCCTTCGTCAAGTCTTCCCTGCCAAGGCCTCAGGGTGTACCTAACGTGTTAGATTCCTCTGAGGAGGAACTGCTGGTGGATTCAGATGTTGAGGACTGTTCTGTGGTGGGCTCCTCTCAGTTTTTTGGGGACCCTTTTGCTGCTGATCCTGAGCCCTTAGCTGAGGGCCTGATCAGGGTTGTTTTAAATACCCTAAACATTCCCTTAGTGCAGGAGGCTCTTTCTGACCCTTCTGATGTCTTTCGGGAGCTTTCCACCTAACCCCACTCTTGACCTCCTTGTGTCTGAAGAGTGGAGGTCTCCGGACAGGAAACCTTCTGTCTGCAAGAAATTTGCTAAGCTTTATCCCTTTTCTGAGGCTGATCTTGCTCAGTGGGTTCATCATCCTAAAGTGGATGCTCCTATCTCCAGGCTATCCAGGTCTACCGCTTTGCCAGTGTCTGATGCGTCTGCTCTAAAGGACTGGACTGACAAGAAACTTGAGGTCTCCCTCAAGTCCATCTTTGCCACTACTGGTTCTGCCATGCATCCATCATTCGCAGCAGCATGGGTGAACCGGGCCATTGCGTTCTGGACTGAACAGCTCACTCTTGCTGTCCTTCAGGATGCTCCTACTTCGGATAAGTTATGCCTCTGAGGCACAGCACTATGTTTCTGCTGCCTTTTTTGATGCCATCCGTTTGGTGGCTATGGTTTCCAACATGTCTGTGGTTGCCAGACGGGCTCTTTGGCTCATGATCTAGTCTGCTGATGCTGCTTCTAAGAAAGCATTGCTCTCTTTGCCTTTTCAAGGCACTTCTTTGTTTGGGCCAGATCTCAAGGATCTGATCAGTGAGGCTACAGGGGGTAAAAGTAAACTTTTACCCTTAGTCCCTAGGAAGAAAACACCGCCTAAGTGTAACCAGTATTTTCGTTCCTTTCAGAATGAGACACGTACGGTGAACCAGACGGTTCTCTCAGCTCCGTGTTCCTCCTCCAAGCCCAAACAGCAGTGGAAGCCCAAGGTCTCCTCCAAGCCCAAGGCTTCCAAGCCTTCTTTGGCATGACTCACCGAATCCGGGTCCTCACTCTGCTGTGGGTGGCCGTCTGGACCCATGGGTTTTGCAGGTAGCGACGGAAGGGTACAGTATTCCTTTCGTCTCTCTTCCTCTTTTTCGCTTTCTTCCTTCTCATACGCCTCAGGCCGCAGAGAAACGCAGTCTGTTCAACGGCGCTGTTCAGGCTTTTCTGGCCAAGGACATTCTAGAGCCAGTTTGGGACAGAGGTATGGGTTTTTACTCAAACCTCTTTGTGGTCTCCAAGAAGGACAGCGGTTGTTGTCCCATTTTGGATTTAAAGGATCTCAATTGCTTTGTGACCCTGACTCATCACCAGGAGTCTCTACGGACGGTGATTGCTGCCATGCCCTCGGGAATTCCTTGCATCTCTGGATCTTTAGGACGCGTACTTACACATTGCCATTCATCCAGAGAGCCGGCAGTACTTCTGGTTTGCCTGCGACCGGGGACCGGTTACTCCATACATGGACGACCTGCTTCTGAAAGCCTTTTCTGCTGAACTTCTTCATCAGCAGGTTCAGGACTGCATTCATGCTCTCACCCATCATGGGTGGATCATCAACATAGACAAGTCAGATCTTGTCCCATCACAGCGTATGGTCTTCCTGGGCCTTCTCTTCGACACTCAGCAGAGCATAGTGTTTCTCATGGACGAGGTGGCTCACAAGATCGCCCACAGGATTTCTGTGATACTGGCTCAAGATCCAATCCCAGCCAAGAAGCTGTCATCTCTCATGGGGAAATTCATTTCCACCATAGAGGTTGTACCGTTTGCCAAAGCACACACCAGGGAACTCCAGCGGTTTGTGATCCAGGTGTGCAGGGGTCAGCTGGACCTTCTGAAGACGTCGGTGTCACTTCCTCTTCATGTGGAACTGAGTTTGTCCTGGTGGCTCGACCTCTCCAATCTGCTGAAGGGCAAGTCCTTCCTAGTTTCCTTCTGAACCACGGTGATGATGGATGCCAGCCTCACCGGATGGGGAGCTGTACTGGGTCGCCTGAGTGCTCAGGGTCGGTGGTCTCCGGAAGAATCTCTCCTTCCCATCAACATGTTGGAGCTTCGGGTAATATTTCATGCCCTTCATCATTGGACATCTCAGTTGGAAGACTGTCCAGTCCAGGTAGAGTCCGACAACGCCATAGCCGTGGCTTACATCAACAAGCAGGGCGGAACAAGAAGTCTCGCTACTTGGTTAGAGGTCAAGGCTATTTTGTCCTGGGCAGAAGAACACATTCTGGCCATATCCACAGTGCACATTCCTGGCGTAGACAATGTCATGGCGGACTTCCTCAGTCAACACACAGTGGACAGCAGAGAGTGGGAGCGGCACCTAAAGGTGTTCACCCTCATTGTTCAGAAATGAGGTCTTCCTTACATCGACCTGATGGCGACAAGACACGACAGGAAGGTTCTGAGGTTCTGCTCTCAATGGAGGGACCCTCTAGCTCTGACTGTGGATGCAATGTCCATTCCTTGGTTATTCCCTCTAGCCTACATCTTTCCTCCCCTCCCCATGCTGCATAGGGTGTTACGGAAATTACGACTGGAGCATTGTCCAGTCATTCTGATTGCTTCGTACTGGCCTCACCAGGCTTGGTTTCCGGAGCTTCTGGATCTTTCAGTGGCGGACCCATTCCGGATCCCTTGCCATCTGGATATTTTTCTACAGGGTTAGGCTTGGAAATTGAATCCTCAGTATTGAGGAAGAAAGGGTTTTCTTCTGGTGTGGTGGCTACTGTGCTCAGTGACCACAAACCTGTGTGGTCGACCTTTTACCTTGGTGTGCTGACAGGGACTTGTGTCAGGAATTTGATCTGCCTACGGTTCTGGACTTTTTGCAGAACGGTGTGGATAAGGGCCTCAGTTTGAGTTCCCTTAAAGTTCAGACATCTGCTCTCTCACTTTTCTTTCAGAGGCACATTGCCATCCTTCCTGATGTCAAGGTTTTCTTCCAGGACGTTGCTCATAATCGTCCGGCCTTCAAGATTCCTGCTCCTCAGTGGAATCTTAACTTGGTTTTGGGTGTTCTTCAGCGCCCTCCATTTGAGTCTTTGTCTACTATTCCTCTACACCTGTTGACGTGGAAAATGGCTTTTCTCCTGGCGATTGTGTCTGTCCTTGGTGTCGCGGAGTTGCATGCTCTGTCTTGTAAAGCATCCTATTTGGTGTTTCACAAGGACAAGGCGGTGCTTAGCACCTCTCAGGAGTTTCTCCCGAAGGTAGTTTCGGAGTTCCACATCAATCAGGAGATTGTGGTGCCCTCTTTCTGCCCGGACCCCACCTCTGACAAGGAGAGGGATTGCATCAGGCAATCAGACGCGTTGTTCGTCATTCCCGAGGGTCCTAGGGCAGGAAGACCTGCATTCAAGGTGACTGTTGCTTCTTGGATCAAGTGCACTATTCGTAAGGCTTATGAGCTGAGGAAGAAGTCTGTCCCTTTCAGGGTCACAGCTCATTCTACATCATCTATTGGGGCCTCTTGGGCTTACAAGAATCAAGCCTCCGCTGATCATTTGTGCAAGGCTGCCACTTGGTCGTCTATGCACACCTTTTCGAAGCACTACCGTGTTGATGTGCTGACATCGGCTGATGCCAGCTTTTGGAGGAAGATCCTGGAGGCAGTCTTGCCTGTCTAGGATCTTCTTCGGTTCTTGGTGCTTCCTTCAGTTTTGACCCCTGTTGGCTCTAGTTCAGTGTGCTGTGTAACAGTTTGGGGTGTTGTTACCCCTGTTTTGTGTCTGTTGACACTTTATTGTTGTTGGGCTATCTCTGATCTGATGGTTCATATCTGCTCTGGTGACTTGGGGGCCTTGCGCCTGGTCCTTGCCTTATTCCCGCCTCTGGAAAACTCAATGGTGGGACATCCAAGAGTTACCAGTAACCTGTATTGAACTACAGAGATAATAGGATTTTAGTTTTACCTGTTAAATCCTTTTGTCTTAGTCCATACAGGTTACTGGTCTCCCACCCTGCCAAGGGACCATGCTTGGCTCTCCTGTGGCAGACCATGGGGGTCCTTCAGGGTCATGCTCACAGGAGTCTTCTTTCCCTTCACTATCTAGTCAGTAGTTAGTGTCTCAAATCTTTCTGGAGCTGGTTGGCTAGCTGCAGCCGAGGAGGGAAGGTAGGCTCCACCCCCTGCATACAATTGTAGAATTGTTCCTGCCTGCTTAAAGAGGCGGATCGCCTACCCAGAGTTACCAGTAACCTGTATGAACTAAGAGAAAAGGATTTAACAGGTAAGACTAAAATCCTCTATTTTATGAAAACCTGTATGTTGTAAAGCATTTCCTGCTGAGTAAAACAAGGGTACTCCCATGGCTGTCAGTTGTTTTATTACAAATGTATAGCAGTTAAAATAATCTGGAAGTGAATTTACTGTGCATTTACTTCCTCATACTTCTAACTGACAGGAAGTGACTTGGCAGTTTCTATCACATTCTGTGAAGATCTGCATGTCACTGACATTCCTCTCCTTTAGAATGGAACAGAAAATCTAATTGGAATTTGACCACAAGAGGGCGCTGCTAATGTAAACAAATGGGTTTAAACTGTAATAACTATGTAAGTATGCATCTCTTGGCAGTGGGAGTACTCGTATCTTACTCAGCAGGAAAAGCCCTACAATATATATTTTTTTTATAAAAAAAAGTGTACTGCTGCATTAACCCTTTGAGTGCCAGACGGGTACGTAACACATCGCTTTGCAATGCATTGTGTACACCTCTGGCACTCAAAGGGTTAAGGACCAGAGTGGTATGCATTGCATTTCACATCCTTCTGGTCCTTGAAAGAGAACGAGCACTTCCTAATTATAGCCCCCATACTTAAGTATTTTGGGCTAGAAAATCCTAATTGCCCCTATGGATTTTACCCTTTTATTTTGTTAAAAAAATAACATATTCCATCAGTCTTAGATTTCGGTCCATGGAGGCAGACATGACAGTTCCTAGCAGTTTTTTTTTTTTTGTTACATGGAAAATGGCAGAGCGCTTAAGCCTACTTAACCCTTTAAGGGCCAAATGGGTACAAACCCTTGTAGTATTTAAAGGGTTAAGATTACCATGTGCAGTGGATGGAGTTTGTGTCTGGTGGCCCTGCTTGCAGCTGTCATGATTGAATGAAGATGTTATCTTGTGCAAAGGCACAAGGCCAAATCTCATAGGAGCCATAAGAATTTTCTGGGCATAGTAAGGTAAGTTGGGGTGCTCCTATTAGAAGTATAGGGCTTTTCCTGTTGGGTAAAATAAGAGTATTGCCACTTCTGAGCGATTCATTTTCCTGAATTATTATAGTTTAAAACTGTTTTTTCCCTATTAAAAGTGCCCCCTGAGATTTCGTTTTAACGTAAAGGGTTCCACTGTTTCCCAGATTTGGAAACCACTAGGTTATGGATGACTAGTTGAACATTCCGTCTACATGGGCCACAGTGCCACCCAGCAACGGCCGCGGTGCAGTCATGCACAGTTGAGACTGCACGCCCTGAGGCTGATATGGAGCGGGGCACTCCGAATTCAGACCAAAGTCCTCTCTGCGCACCGACAACGGTATGAATACGGAGCCTCGCGCCATTGTCAGCCGCAGCGCGGGCAGTCTGTACTCAGCATGACTGCAGTGCGTGCATGCGTCTCTACTGCTCATGACGGCTTCTGACAAAGATACTTGCCGAATTATTTTATAGGATGGGCCTTATGTATAAAAATAAAGTGGAGTGATACTTAATTCAAACCAATTGCACCATAGGGAAGAAATACACATACACAAGTGTTCCATTGATTAGTTAGGCTTTTAAACCCTTGAAAGTTAGAGAGGTCGCCAATGCATTTCAAAGCAATGCGTTGGGGACCTCTTTAACATTCAAGGGATGAATAGCAAATTTAAAATCAAGGAGAATGTTTCCCCTTTGTTGCAGCTGGCGTGCCTCAGTATTTCTTCACTTTTCATTTCTACATAAGGACCAAGGATGCTCTTTCATTTCAGGAATCTTTGGCATTTGCAGTGAACCATACATGAAGTACGTGTGGAATGGAGAGCTACTCAAGAGTGTAAGGGATGTAGTGCATCGTGACTGGCTCCTGTACATCATCCATGGATTTTGTGGCCAGTCAAGTATCCTTTTAAAATCAGAAGATTTTGAGTAATGTATTTCACAATTACAGTAGAAATTACTGTCTTTTGTACAGGTGTCTGCCTTGGATGTGGACAAATGCCTGATAAATACATATGCATAATTTCCAGAATACATAGAATGGTATTCAACAAGGTAAAGAGAAGCAATTCTGGAGCAAACCAACTGCATTATAGGGACCTCTCTGGCATTCAAAGCCCCACTGAAATCAATGTGAATCTGGAGGAGTTTTATTCGTTCCCTATGATATAGTTGCTTTGCCACAGAACTGGTTCTCTTTAACTTACAGAATGTGGCCTATAGGGCCTTATGCAAGAAGCTAAAGAGGTACAAGTCTACAACTTCATCCTAGTGGACGAAAGAACAATACCAATGATTTTAATTGGGGTTTAACTCCCTTGAATGCCAGGGAAGTCTCCAAGGCATTGGGAAATTTGTATTTGTCTCCTATGGAGCAGGTGGTTTATTCCAGAATTGCACCTGTCTCTGTCGTCCAATGTAGTTTACAAGTAACTCTGTGAAGGCGATTACCCCTTTAAGTAGGTAGGAACAATTCTTGGAAAGAATGCAGAGCCTTTCTTCCCTCCTTAGCTGGTCACCAGCCAGTCCCTCTCCAGTTAGATTTGTTCCTTGAACAAGACAGGCAAGAGAACAATTCTGCTTAGTTTTTAGCTTATTTTATTATTTTCTGTTAGATATGGGGTGTAGAAATCTCCCATTTGGCGGATTACCATTACTGACTTCCCAGTGGTGGATTGCTCAGTTAACAGGTGCTATTTGTGGACTTTCCAGCCCTGGGGGGAAACCTTGCATGCTATGTCTTTTCCCTTGGAGAAGCCCACTGAGACCTCTTCTTTTCTCTATGGTAATCTGAAGATAGAAGACCTGCAAAAAAGGTGAGCAACCCTTTGAGTGCTGAGGTCCACTTGTCCCACTGCTTCCCCTCCGCACAGGGGTCTCCTTCAGGAGTTCCTACACACATATTCCTGCACTCATTTGGGTTTATATGTTTGTCTGTTGGGCCTTTGGAACATTTTGGGTTCTCTGTGGTAATTTTACCCCTTCCTTGCCATTTTGGGTGCTTTGGGGGATGTTTTCTACTAATGTACGTGTGTTTACTATACGTTTTTCAACTTTTGGAACCTTTAAGGCGCGCTTTACCGTATGTCCGCAATGCTCAATTGATCTCATGGGACAGTTTCATTTGGGACATATCTCTGCAACCTCTCCACTTACCGAGTTCAAAGATGGCTCATTCTTCTTGTCTGCCTTTGTTCTACAATCTGATGCATGTCCCGAGTGTCTTGGGGCTCAGGGGGATTTGTGCACTGGTTTTGAGTACTTTGAGGGGAAACTACAGTTCCTATGAACGCCCGTTTTGCAGGCTCTTTTCTGATTGGTTACCGGTTCGGACTCCATTTTCTTTCTTTTCCCTCACGGGTATCCTACACAGGGCTTGGAACCTTCCTCTGTCCTCAGCAGATTAATCCTTCGCTTTCCAGATAAATATATTTTAGCTCTTTCTGGGTTGAATTCTTAATCCGGGACACAGTATTCGGTGTATTCCTTATACTTTCAGACACTTTATCTCCTGTCAGGATGTCAGACCTGTTGGGACCTGGGGCTAGACCTAAGACTAAGGATACTGGGGTGTCTGTGACCCCCATTGCGCACTGCTCCTCATGTCAATCAGGGCTCCCTAGAGAATACTCTGGTTATTTATGCCCTTTGTGTGCAGTGGCCCCTGCGTCTCTGCCAGGGCCTAGCAGCCATGTTCAGGAGCCACCTTGGGTGCAAGAGTTAAAATCTACTCTGTCACAGTTTCCTATGCACCTTCAGGGGGTCCTCCAGGCTTGGAAGCCCCCTGCATTATTTAGATCTCTGGCACCTAAACTTCAGGGTTTTCCTGATGTGTCTGATTCTTCTGATGAGGAATTGTTGGTGGACTCAGATGAGTGTGAATGTTCTGAGGGGTTTACTCTCAATTTTTTAGGGACCCTTTTGAGGCTGAACTTGAGGCAGTCCTGGATACCTTGAACATTCCCCCTGTTTATGAAGATTCTCTGACTACATCTGTGGTCTTCCAAAGGCGCAAGAAGCATTATACTGTTTTTCCATCTAATCCCACTCTTGACCAGTTTGTCCTAGACGAGTGGCGGACCCCTAACAAACGTCTTTCTCTGCCTGAGAGATTTGCTAATTTGTACCCCTTCTCTGAGGTGGCCTTGGCTCAGTGGGCCTTACGCCTAAGGTTGATGCCCCTATCTCTAGGCTTTCCAAATCCACGGCTTTGCCTGTGGTGGATGCTTCTGCTCTCAAGGATTTGACTGATAAGAAACTTGAGGCTATTCTGCAGGCCACATTTGCGACCTTAGGTGCCTCTCTATGACTTCCTTTGCTTGGGTGACTAGGGACATTTCTGTATGGCAGGGTGCCCCTACAGCTGGCCTGCTGCGGCTTTTGGCTAACATTCCTGAAGCTCAGCATTACGTTACTGATGCTACCTTTGACATTATCAGGCTAGAGGCTAAGGATTCTGCCCTGCCTGTGGCTTAAAATCTGGTCTGCTGATTCTATTTCCAAAAAATACTTTGTTTCTCTTCTCTTTTTGAACACTTCCTTCTTTGGCCCAGAGTTGAAAACTCTCATCAGTGAGACTACTGGAGGCAAAAGCACCTTGTTGTCCTTGGTTCTCAAGAAGAAGCCTCAGCTTCACAGGCACCGTCTTTTTCGTGCCTACCAGGGCGAGGTGCGTGGCTGACCCCAGAGATTCCTCAGGCCCCGCACTCCTCTACCAAGCCCAAACAACAGTGGAGGCCCAAGCTATCCTCCACCAAGCCCGAATCCACCAAACCTCCTTCGACATGACTTGCTGAACTCCGGACCGCACCCACCAGTGGGTGGCAGTCTGCGCCATTTTCTCAGTGTCTGGACACACACCTTGGCAGATCCGTGGGTTTTACAGGTGGTTTCTAAAGGGTACAGGATTCCCTTCACTTCTCTTGCTCCCTTCAGGTTTTTCATTCTCACTCACCTCAGGGACTGGAAAAGCTTCTTCTTTTCAATAGGGCCATCCAGACTCTCTTGGACAAGGAAGTTCTGGAACCGGTTCCTGACCCAGAAATAGGTTTGGGCTTTTATTCCAACCTATTTGCGGTCTCCAAGAAGGATGACGGCTGTCGTCCTATTCTGGATCTCAATTCCTTTGTGGTCAATACTCATTACCACTAGGAGTCCTTAAGGTCTGTGATTGCGGCAATGTGCCCAGGGGAATTTCTGGTTTCTTTGGATCTGCAAGATGCCTACCTGCACATCGCTATTCATCCAGAGAGCAGCAGTACCTCAGGTTTGCTTGCGACAAGGGTCACTTCCACTTTTCAGCTCTCCTCTTTGGTCTGACCACAGCCCCCCAGGTGTTCACTTGCGTCCTGGGTGCATTTATTTCTGTTATGCACGAGAGGGGCATCCGAGTATCTCCATACATGGACAACTTGCTCTTGAAGGCCCCGTCTGCAGAACTCCTTCAGCAACAGCATCATGGGTGGGTTCTGAACATGGACAAATTGGACCTGATTCCATCTCAGAGATTGGTCTTTCTAGGTCTTCTGTTCAACACCCTGCAGGGCATGGTCTTTTTGACAGAAGATGATAATCAACAGATCTCCAGCAAGGTTTCCTCAGTCCTGGCTTACGAGTCCATTCAAGCCAAGGAGGTGACCTCTCTGGTGGGGAAGTTGATTTCCACCATAGAGGTGGTACTATTTGCGATGGCTCACACGAGGGAACTCCAGAGGTTTGTGATCCAGGTTTGCAAGGGGAACCCAGATCTCTTGAAGCTTTCGGTTTCTCTCCCCTTACATGTGGAGCTGAATCTCTCCAACCTGCAGAAAGGAAGACCCTTTGTGATTCCATTCTGGACCACGGTGACGACGGATGCCAGCCTATCTGGTTGAGGAGCGGTCCTGGGTCACCTGAATGTCCAGGGTCGATGGTCAGCGGCAGAGTCTCTCCTACCCATCAATGTTCTGGAACTCCGGGCAAGGCTGTTGGGTTCATGTCCACTCAGACAACACCAGTGCTGTGGCTTACATCAACAAGCAAGGCAGAACAAGAAGTATCGTAGCTTGGTTGGAGGTCAAGGCTATTTTGACCTGGGCAGAAGAACATGTTCCTGCCTTCTCCGCAGTACATATTCAAAGTGAAGACAACATCTTGGCCAACTTCTTAAGTCGGCACACAGTGGACAATGGCTAATGGGAGCTTCACCAGGAGGCGTTCAACATGATCGTCCAGAGGTGGGGACTCGCCTGGATCGACCTCTCGCTGGAAGGATCCCCTGGCTCTTGCAGTGGATGCTCTGTCAATCCAATATGCAGTTTCCTCTAGCCTACATTTTTCCTCCTCTTCCCCTGCTTCCCAGGCAGGAGAACACCGGTCATTGTAGTTGCTCCGTACTGGCCCTGGCAACCTTGGTTCCTGAAGCTACTGGACCTGCCTGTGTGCGAACCGTTTCGGCTTCCACACAGACAGGATCTCCTCCTACAGGGCTACCTGTGGAAGAAGAACGTGGAGCGTCTGGGTTTGGCGGCTTGGCGGTGGAATCTTCAATTTTGAGGAAGAAGGGTTTTTCTCCTGCAGCGGTAGACATTATGATTCAGGCCTGGAAGCCTGTTTCCTCCAAGGCCTATCACAGGATTTGGTCTATCTTCCACTCTTCGTGTGTAGACAGGGATCTGCCCTTTCAAGAGTTTGATCTGCCGACTGTCCTGTTCTTTTTACAGGATTGTGTGAACAAGGACCTTAGCCTAAGTTCTTTGAAGGTTCAGACATCTACTCTCTCTGTCTTTTTTCAGAGATGCATTGCCATTCTTCCGGATGTGAAGGTTTTCTTTCGAGGAGTTGCTCATGCCTTCCCTGCCTTTAAGCATCCCACTCCTCAGTGGGACCGTAATCTGGTGCTGGGAGTCTTGCAGTGGCCTCCTTTTGAATCCTTGGCTACTCTTCCTCTTCGTCTCCTGACTTGGAAGATGGCCTTCCTCTTGGCAATCGTCTCTGTTCGCAGAGTCGCCGAACTGCAGGCCTTGTCCTGCAAACCACCTTTCCTGGTGTTTCACAAGGATAAAGCGGTCCTTCACACCTCCCAAGAATTTCTTTCTAAGGTGTTCTCTGAGTTCCACATCAACCAGAAGATTGTTGTGCCTTCATTTTGTCCTGATCCTAAATCTGACAAAGGAGAGGGATCTCCACTTGTTGGATGTGCTGTGCTGCCTTAAGACTGATGCACTTTTTGTCATCCCTGAGGGTCCCAGGGCTGGAAAGGCTGCATCCAAGGTGACTATTGCATCTTGGACCAAGTCTACCATTCATAAGGCCTATGAACTTCAGAAGAAGCCTCCTCCTTTTCGTGTCACGGCTCATTCTACCAGGTCAGTTGGGGCCTTCTGGGTCTATAAGAATCAGGCCTCTGCTGATCAGCTGTGCAAGGAGGCCACTTGGTCGTCTGTGCACACATTTGCTAGACATTACCGTGTTGCTGTTCTGGCTTTGGCCGAAGCCAGCTTTGGCAGGAAAGTCCTGGAGGCAGTTCTGCCTGCCTAGGACTTTATTACCTATGTCTTAGTGATCCTTAACTGTTGAGACCCGTTGGCTCTTGTTATGTGTGCTTTGTTATAGTTACTGGTGTGCTATACTCCAGTTTAGTGTCCATTGACACTTAGTTTGTTAAGGGCTATTCTGTGATCTGATTAGTCCATATGAGCTCTGGTACCTTTGGGGGACAGGCACCTGGTCCTTGCCTTATTTCCCACCACTGGGAAACTCCAATGTTTGTATATGCCAGAGTTACCTGTAAGCTTTATTGGATGATAGAGAAAATAGGATTTTAGTCTTACCTGTTAAATCCTTTTTGCTTAGTCCATATAGCTTACAGGTCTCTCACCCTGTAAAGGGACCATGTGTGGTTCTCCTATGCTGAATGTGGGAGTTCCTTCAGGGTCATGCCTTATTGCTACCTAGTCAGATAAGTTAGTGTCTCAAATGTAACTGGAGAGGGATTGGTTGGTGACCAGCTAAGGAGGGAAAGAAGGCTCCACCCTGCATTCTTTCCAAAAATTGTTCCTGCCTACTTAAAGGGGCGATCACCTTCCCAGAGTTACCTGTAATCTGTATGGACTAATAGAAAATGATTTAACAGGTAATCCTTTTGTAGGTTCCTAAATATGACCCCCCCCTTCACTCTTTGTACTTTTAGGACCCTATGTTCAAAAGAAAAGTGTTTGAGGGGCAAACAGCTGCATCATAATAGACAAATTCCCCAAATTCCCATTGATTTAGAGGATGCCTTTAAAGGGGCAGTATAACCCAATTATGACAACAAATATGTTGTAGGGCTTTTCCTAAAATATAAGGGCACTCCCAGCATTTGGATATGTTTCTTTCAAAAGCAATTAAAAAGATAACTGAGTATATTACTGATAGCTTGAATTCAAGACATTGGTTTTGCTGACAGGTGGTGCTGTTGCTACATTCATCTTTTATGAATGTTGTGCCACTTGGCTGCTAAACATCCTAAATTCAAGCTGTCAGCAAATATTATCTTTGTAATAACTTTTGAAATAAATGTCTACAAGCATTGGATGTATCCTTGTTTTACTCAATAGGAACAACCCTACAACATATTTTTTCATAATTAGGGTATTCTGGCCCTTTAACCAGTTTAGAAACCCCTCTAGCATTCAATGGGTTGAAGTTACCATTCAGATCAATAGCCTTTTTTATTCTTTTCCCTATGGTACATTTGGGCTTCGCCAGAAATTGCTTATCCTTTATATTGAAGAAATAGCTCATAATGATTTGTTCTCAGAATGAGAAGACTATGTGAAAGTATGGAAAGAATCCTTATAACATCTCGTCTTACACTTTATAAAAGCTTTTGCAGTGGCCAGCACCCTGATTTGAACTAATCTCAATTATAGCAAACTAGTGTAAAAGCCTGTGTACACGGGCCAAGGTCTGGGTAATGTTAACCCTTTGAGTGCAAGAGGGGTAAGCAACGCATTGCTTTGTGTACTCCTCTGGCACTCAGAGGGTTAAGAGGACGCTACCTCACTGCTCCACGCGATGCAGTCTTGCGTCACCTCACTCACGCGATGCATTCATGCGCAGTAGAGACTGCCCTAATGTGCGCAGTCTCTACTGTGCATGACGAATTCTAACAAACATCCTAGGGAATTATTACATAGGATGAGTCCAATGATCTCTCTAGATCAGGGATAGCAACCATTGGCTGTCTATCTGTTGGGGACTAAAACTCCATTCACCTTCCAACCAGGTGTTAGCTGGCTGAGGATGATGGAAGTTGCTTATACACCTTGCTACATGTACTTATCCTTCCACCTATAACAGAGTGTCTTGTGCAGTCATCCTTTGTAATACCGCTTTACCATTGTTTGATTCCGCAGCTTTCAGTGTTTCTGAGGGTTCATTTCTGTAATTCTTTGCAATCCTTAATGTGTAGCTATCAGAGATAATGAGTTGAATATTATACCTCATCTCAATTAATTGCCTGCTTTTAATCTTCTGTTTGATTATATGAATATTTTATATTTTTAATGTATTCTGTTTGACATTATTGTCTTTTCTTATGTTTTCTATTTCATACTTTTCTTGAATATTGCATGTGAGAAAATGAATGACTGATATTTAATGAAAACACTGTACTATGTCATGAGAAGTGATAGTTTATTTGCAATGGGGTTAGCATAATCCTGGATTGTTGTGCATTTTATTAAAACAATGTTCTGTGGTTGGTGTGTAAAAAAAATGTGGTGCAGTTATGGAGGGAATCAACTGCACCATAAGTAATATGTATACATTTCCATTAAAGGGATAGTAATGCTTCATTAAAATACTTTATCCTGTTCTTCTGTATAATAATAGTAACACAATGCGCTATGACAAACATCTTACTTCTTTGTAGTTCAAAAGTTATTTAGCTCTAAAGATCCCCCCAGCCCCTTTCTGTCTGCCTCCCTCTGATTCTCAGATAGAGTCGTGTGACTCTACGGCTGCAGCGAAGGACAAAGTTTAGTAGGTATAAGGGAAATCCTGTTCCCCTTGAAGAAGGATGGCAGGATTCCCTTTGCTTATTGAAGTTTGTCCCTCCCTGCAGCTGTCCTCACCAGCCTGCATCTTCTGAGTGATGTCGTAAGAAGCGGCGGGCGGGAGATATAGTATAACTTCCTTGTGTTTTGTTGCAGGGCTCAGTTTTGCCATGGTGTATGACTTTTGACATTAAACTGTCTTCAGCAACCTTACCTTGTTAGCTGAGTTTGGCTGTTTCTCACCCAGTTTTATTCCTCCTACTCAGCTGTTTCTGTTAATGATTGTTTTTCAAACTACATATTAATATACCTGGGAACTCTCTGGTTTGACACGGAGACTCCGGTTTTGACAATTACCGGGTCTCCGGAGCAGAGTCTGATTCTCCAGATGTGGGGAGTTTCTGATGAAACTCTGCCCACTTGTGTTCAATCCCACCCTGTTCATCCCACTCCCCACCCTCTTCTCCTCCTTCCCCAGTCTATTCTAGATATTTATTTGTGTTTTGAAGTCCCTCCCCTCCCCAACTGGTTATTAAGCCATGCCCCGTTTAGGACAAAAATCGTGTCCTTTCTCTCCCCTCATCAGCACCACAGGGCTCTCCTCCGGCAGCCCAACCAAGAAGTTCACAGGTATGCATATTAAATTGAAGATCATAAGCAGCTGTTTTGTATAATTGTTTACTCATACACCTGACTATATGCCTACAAAATCCATCTGATGCTATTTTAAGGCAAAGGGTGGTCATACCAAATATTGATTTGATTCAGATATTTCTAGATATAAACTATTAACATGGCTACTTTTGAAAGCATTTTTAATTTACAGTATTTGTTTACACCTGCCTAAGACTTTTGCGCAGTATAGAATATAGGACTCCAACCTAATTAAGTGCTTCTATTAAATGCAGTGCCACTTATTTCTAGAGTTTGTAGAGTTTAACTTTAACCATAACATGATCTAATTCTGAGATTAAATTCAATGATAAAAGTATTGCCTGCAGCTGACTGTATCCTTTATTATGAAATCAATAAATATTGTAGGCCATTGCTGTAGAATAGAACAAGACTAGTCCCATTGCTGTAAGAAACATTAGTCAATAATTATTAAAAAGCAAGCATTGTCATGTTAGTTGTATCAGTTCATATGGTGCTATTGCAGCTAGTGTCTTTAGTTTGTGCTGCTGATACTCAAATCTCCATAAAGAGTAAGATCAACAACTCCACCTTAACCCTTTTAGTGCCAGAGGGGTATCCAATGCATTGCGTTGAAATGCTTTGAACACCCCTCTGACACTCAAAGGGTTAAAATGCCCTGGCCACTCAAAACTCAAATAATGAGCTGATTAACTGTTGAATGAATGTAGTTTTACTACGCAAGACAGACCTACAATTTATACTGTTGTTACAGTCAATATTTACTACCACAGACCTCTTCAATTAATTATTTTACATAATCCACAAGCAAAATAATTCTCACTTATAGTTAAGTGTATATTAATCTGTTTAAATGTTATTTGTTTTACATTTTACTATGATGTTTTTTTATTTCATTACAAGATATTACCTCAAACTCCCCTTTTGAAACTGCATCCAGACATCATCTAGATGGCTGTGATTCATTGCATAAACCATCTCTCCCCATTCATTTAATGAATTTCTTGTATTGGATTTATAATTTGTCTTAACCATGATTTCTAAGAACTGCTAATATATGGTAGACCAGTGTACGTGACTCTGATGGCCAGAAGATCAAGCAGATTTGCAGGAACACGTTTCCTGAAGAGAGGAGCAAATTGTGAGGTAAAAATATTTCCTGTTTCTAGGACTAAAGGGGTTTAGGCCCTCACTGGAAAATACAATTCTCATAATTCCCATTGATGTAAATTGAATTTTCACCATTGAATTCTAGATAGGTTCCCAACACATTGAAAATAAATATGTTGGAGGCCAAGAAGTGGTTTGTATCTGTCTCCATATGGAACAAAAAAAAATAACACTGATTTAACCCTGTGAGTGCCAGTGGGGAGGCCATCACATTGCAAACCAATGTGTTGGCTACCCCTCTGGCACTTAAAGGTTTAATTGTGGGTTCATCCCACTGAATGCTAAATAGGTATCTAATGAGTTAAAATGCAGTCTGTTGGAGACCTTTCTACCATTCATTTTGTTAAAGGCTCAATTTAAACCAATGACAATTTGGGAAAAGAGCCATGTTCTCTAAGCTAAAGAGGTGTCATTTTGGAAGAATCAAGCTGCTCCATAGAAGAGAAATGAAAATTGATTTAAATAGGGGTTTTAACCTATTGAATTCAAAAACACTGTTTAACCCCCTTCGCAACCATTGACGTGCCAGGACCGTCACAGCGGTCTGGCACTTAAGGACCAGTGACAGTCCTGGCACGTCACATACTTTTACTCACCGTGCTCCTGCAGGAGCGTGGTGAGTAATACTGGGGACTGAAGTTGATCATTCCAAGACCGGAGCGATCTCTTTCAGTCCCTCGTTTGGTGTGCTGGCACCTGTGATCAGTCATGTGGAGCATCACCTCTAACTTCCCTATCTGGTCCTTAAAGGAACACACAGCCTGGGACCGCTGGTCCTTAAGGGGTTAAAGACCTTAATATTTGGAGACTGTCTCTGTGTCCCATATGGTGCAGTACTTTTGTTCCAGAATTGCACTGTTATTGGATGTGTCCTATAGTGAGTTGATTTACTTAGCATAAGTGGAAACAAATCAAAATTCACGTTGATAATAAATGGACATTTTAACCTGTCAATTGTTGAGAGACCTCTGCTATTTCAGCTCTTAAAAGCCTTATTTTAATCAATGGGAATTCTGAGAATGTTTAGGTGTCCCCTATAGTACAGTTGATTTGCCCCAGAGTTACTCTTCTTTTCTTAGAACAGAAGCCTCAAAATGTATGTGTGTGTTTATTGTTTTCAGGTTATCCTATATAATAAAAGGCCATAACGTTTGTCACTCTTCAGTCATGCTCAGTAGAGACTGCCCATGTTCGGCCTCTCTTTCTGCTGCGCATGATTGCATCGCGTGAGTGAGGTGGCGCAATCACGTGGAGCAGTGAGGAAACGGCAGTACGCAGAGCAGGTCCGGGTAATGTTAACTCTTTGAGTGCCAGAGGGGGTACGCAACACATTGCTTTGCAATGTGTTGCGTACCCCTCTGGCACTCAAAGGGTTAAGAGGCCGGTCCTGCTCTGCGTACTGCCGTTACCTCACTGATGGGCTTATACACTAGTAGTTATATAATTAATAAGTGCATCTGAATCTGATGTTCTAAAAGGAAGTTCTGTAATTCTGGAGCAAACCGATTTTCACCAAAGGGGACAAACAAAAACCGCCAATTGATTTAAATGGGACCTTTAACCCCCTGAATGCTGGAAAGGTCTCAAATGCATTGCTCCACAATGTGTTGCAAGCTTCCCTAGAATTCAAACGGTTAAATGCCCCATTAAAAATAAGTGGAATTTTTATTCGTCCCCTATGGTGCAGTTAATTTGCTCCAGAATTAATTCAGTTCCTCTTAGCACATCAGAATCATAGTAGCAGACTGTGTGAGGGGTCATTTAGAGCTAATGAAAAATTTTAACAATTGTCGCTTATCTGCATATCTAAAGAGGTAGTAAGATTTCACAATAAAACCAGCTCCAATTAATTGTCATATTATTTGGGCCACGGAGAGTGTTCTTTCTATACTGTCAGAGTTGTAGTTTAAGAGTAATTGAATAATGATGTATCCCCCTCCCGCCCCTTTTACTGATGTAACACTGTTCACCTCAGCAATACTGTCTGGATGGATCGCAGAGAGGGACAGTCTTCAGTGAGCATAAAGAAAAACCTGAAAAACCTGTCAAGATGGGCAGAGATTTCCTTATGCTCTCAGTAAGAAGATTGTCCCTTGCTGTGAGTTGTCTGGTTCCAGGACCAGATTCCACATCTGAGGGGAGGTGGCTTACTCGAGGTAATGGGGGGGGGGGGGATACTTTATAATTCAATTACTCTTGAACTACAACTCTGTCAGTATTGAAATAACACTCTCCATGGCCCAAATACTATGAAGATTAATTGAAGCTGCTGTTTTTGTGAAACTTTACTAAAGTGAAAGGAACACCTTATGAAAACTTAGCTTTTGAAAGTGCTTTCAAAATCACCCTTTTGTTTATTATATCCATTCTGTATTAACAATACTAGTCTGAGATTTTCCGCTTTATTTTTTTCATCAGTTTCATCAGTTTATGCAAGTTAGAGAGTGGTGGCACAACTGTATGTCGAATACTTGCATTCCACATTGCTTTCCCAGCCAGCTTCCAATCCATTTTGCTCCTTCTACTTATTTTAGTTTCTGGAGAAAGGGGGTTCATAAGTCACTTCTTTACCAATCAAAAATGAATATGACAAACTTTATTTTTAACCCTTTGAGTACCAGAACGTGAGGGTGGCAGTTGGAGGGAGAGCACTGTTAGAATTTGGCCAGCCAGTGCTTGGCAGTTTGCTTAAGCTGAGAAACAAAAGAGCTAAATATTTCATAATCTATTTGAATAGAAAATGGGAAACATAATGTATAGGTGACTTGGAAATTTCATTCAAATGAATCTACCTTGTCATAGGATGTTACTTCCACTTTAACTGCTAACCACGCTGAATGTATGGAGAAAATAAATGACTGCATATTCATACTGTACTTTTATAAATACCTTATGTGTTTCTTTTTCTTTAGGGAGATGTAGCTAATGAAGTAGAGACAGAACAGATAGTTCATGATGCCTCAGTGATGTCCTTCACAGCAGGAAGTTATTCCTCTTACGTGCAAGTTCGAGGCTCTGTTCCTTTATACTGGTCTCAAGATATCTCAACTATGATGCCCAAGCCACCAATTACATGTAAGATACTAATGGTTTTTAATTTGACTATGACTAAAATATCAATAACCCTTTTCATATAAAAGCAGTTTCTCAAAATGATTGCTTTTCTTTTACGAATGTACATATGCTGCTGGATTGTTTATTTTTAGTGTACTTGGAGTAGATTGGTTACCTATCTGTGAGGATGCTGTATTCATATTGCAGTATCCTCATGAATTATTGCTGGAAGAGTCTGGGAAATAAAACACAGGGAACAATAAGCTAAAAAAGGTGAACTTCTGAAATAAACCACCTGCACTGTCGGAGACAGATAAAAAATTTGCTTTTAACCCCATTTGATTCTTTGCTTGACAATGCACTGGTAAACTCCCTTGCATTCAAGGGATTGTAAGGCCATTTACTACCCGGGGAACTGTGTTAATGTTTACGTGTCCCTATAGAACAGTTGGTGTTATCCAGGATTGCAAGTATTTAGCTTATAAAGTACATCCCACAGAGCAAATAAAATAGACTGCGGCACTCAAAAGGGTTAAAGGGAAACTGTACCACAAGCTCTTAATTGTCTTAACAGTTTAAGTAAAGCAGTCAGGTATATATATAAATATATATATATATATATATATATATATATATATATATATATATACACTAGCAATGTGGGATGGCGCTGCCCGTCAGGATATTTAGGGAATTAACGCACACACACGGATGCAAGACAAACACATAGAGACACACACACGCAAATGCACACGCATGCACTGAGATGCATAAGGAGCGACACAGTCATACACACATACATGCAATGCACAACATGCAGACACACAGAGTGAGGAACACACAGGCACACACACACACACACACACAGAAGTGAGTCATAAGGAGTTGAGTGTGAGTGAGTGTGTGTGAGTGAGTGGCACTCATTCATGTAGTTGAAATGCATGCAGTAATTGCACATACTATGGTAGAAGGTGGACGTGCTGGCTCCCGGGGTGTGATTGCGAGTGAGTACGTGCGAGTGAGTGCGTGCGAGTGAGTGCGTGCGAGTGCGTGCGTGAGAGTGCGTGCGTGAGAGTGCGAGTGAGTGCGTACGAGTGAGTATAGTGAGTGCGTGCGAGTGATTGCATGTGAGTGATTGTGTGAGTGTGTTAGTGTGTGTGAGTTTGTGTGATTGAGTGTGAGAGAATGTGAGAGTGAGAGTGTGTGAGTGAGAGGGTGTATGAGTGTGGGTATGTGAGAGAGTGTGAGTCTGTGTGATTGAGTGTGTGAGAGTGTGTGTGTGATTTTGTGATTGAGTGAGAGAGTGTGAGTGTGTGAATTATTGTGTGTATGATTGAGTGTGTGTTAGAGTGTGAGTGTGTGATTGAGTGTGTGTGTTTTTTGTCTGATTTGTTTGTGTCTGTGGTGTAGGAGTGAGTGGCAGCCATTTTGTTTTTTCAGTTACTTGGATAGTGGTGGGCGGGCTGGATAGTGGGGGCAGGCCAACTCCCTGCATGATTTAAATCACTCCCCCATTGAATCACCCAATGGGAGCAGTAACTCCTCCTTACTTAACCCTTTCAGTGCCAGAGGGGTAAGCAACACATTGCTTTGCAATGCGTTGTGTACCCCTCTGGCATTCAAAAGGTTAAGTTGAGGTAACATAGCAATGTAACACATGGTGGCTCTTCAGTTGAGGCAGCATAGCAATATGCTGAGGGAACAAATAGAAAGTGGTGTTTGAGGCTTGCCATCTGTAACATACAGCAAAGCATCTCTCTCCCTTTAAGGAGAAAGGGTGGGAATCAGGAAGCAGGAAGTGGAGGAGTGACAGTTGAAAACAGACAGTTAGTGAGGTTGACTGAAGAGATGAAAAGAGTTAAATAAAAGAGTTGCTATTAAGTTTATCCCTGAGTGTTTGTATTTTATGGAAACATTACACCCTCATACTGAGTGTATGGAGGTTACAGTTATCTGTGGGAGGTGAAACAGTGTGTTTGTGGGGTCATGATCCTGAGTGAGAGTGTGTGTGGACCAGGAGAAGTTATTGATATCCCCTACTTCAGGAGCAAGTGGCAGCTATATTTTTTTTTGTCAGTTGGATAGTGGTGGGCGGGCTGGAGGAGGCGGGCCAACTCCCTGTATGATAAACATGCCCTCACTGAATCACCCAATGGGAGCAGTAAAGTCCCCATTGAATCACCCAATAGGAGTTGTGTCTCCTAATGAGACATAAATTATGTAATGAGACATTCTGTTCAATGTGTGTTTGTTTTCTGAGGAGACATAAATTATATTCTGTGTGTGAGGTACCATAAATTATTCTTTTATATATATAGATATATATATTATTTTCCATAGTATCTGCAGTTTCCTGTATACAGTGATGTGTCTTTATCTACCTTTAAGTCACACCCGCTCACATCAAAACATCAGGCTTTGGTAGACCTGAATGACTTGTAGTGGTTGCTTCATCACGTAAACTGAAGCAATTAGCAGAGGGCTATAAGAGAGGTCTTATGCAGTGTTGTATGAAAGTCACCTACCAAGTTAGGTCCTTCTGCTAAACAAATGTACATGCATGTATTACAAGGGAACTTTCCACCTGCAATAAACAAAAATAAAAGGATTATAATGAGAAATGTTGTATAAGGATTTAAAAGATCAATCGACATTTTTAATGAAAAAAATTGTCTTTCAGGCTTCCCTATGCAAAGGCAACACATGTGCGTTTAGTACCACACATAACCGCACTTCACTTCCTAATGACACCGTCAACAGACTCGGAACTAATTTGGGGATAAGAAATAAAGAATACCCACAACAAGAATCTACTAATGAGGCACTCAACCCAAAATTAGCAACAATAGAAAAACATTTATACAATGAGACTCACTTTTAAAACATAATTAAAAACACATTAAAGGGGGAGAGACTAACCCAGTCTTGCCCGGCACAGAAAAAATATCTTATACTGAAATAAAAGAAACTGTAACTCCTTAGAGTATTTAAAGAACACATAATACAAGTTCACATTAAATAGTTATGGGTATCCTGAAAGATAAAATGGTTCCCCAGTATGGGCTGACTTACCAAGTGGGTGTCAGGGACATAAAACTGCTGTAACACAGAATACAGAGTAAGTTTTTTTCAGTTATTGTAAAATGTACACTTGAACATACTTGAAAATGAGAGAAATCTCAATGTATTCTTCCTGGTAAAACATTTTCTAAATAAATAAAGATAGTTAATGTATATCGTTTTGCAGATTATACACAACAAGGAACAGTAATATGTAGCTGCTGCAAAGCATCTTGCAAAGATCTACTACATGTCAAATCCAACATATGGGAGATTATCCTATCTGTTTTTCTAATTATGGAATCCCCTCCTACTACCACCATATGTCTAGGTCTGCCTAGGGCCCTGATGCCATCAGCAGTAGAGGGGCTGTTCTCCTGGTTCTTCGAAAGAACAGTACTCTCCAGCAAGGACATTCTTGTAATAACAAACCCTAAGTCATCAATCAGTGTAGCAAATCTCCCTGATAGTACTGAATGTGGAGTGGATTCCCAAGATTTACATTCTTTCCTGATAGTTATCAATAGTCATCTCTGGCAGTCATCTCCACTTTCTGTAATGCCAGTAGCTACTGATCAGTTGACCCACCAAACCTCACTGTATAATTAAGTGGAGACCAGGGCACAGGGTATTAGAGGTACAGGAAGATCAAGTGATATGTTTTTTTCTATGATAGAAATCCTAAAACACAAGGAAAATGCTGATTCCATCTCTCATGTTGTTGCAGACATCCCCCAATGGTGTAACTTCCATGCCCTAAGGGCATATGACAGGATATACCCTGGACACTGTTATAGGACATTGAAAATGTTAATAAATTCAGGGGGGGGTATATCCCCCCCTGTATTTTATTAAACAAACAGGGATGCTAGATCCTGGGCAATTAAGCATTTTTTAAACAATTTTATAAAACAAAACAAAAAAAAAATTAGCTGCAAATCATGTGATTGCCTTCCCAAGGTAGAACCCACAGGAAGTGGACTACTAATTACAAAATGGCCATCATATATTCCTTAAAGTTTAGCTAGCTCTTTAGATATCTGTAGTTGTATTATATTTGCCGTAATTAATGAACTGTCTATTTTAATTTCAATCTTGCAGTGGACCAAGCAGATCCCTATGCACATGTTGCTGCTTTTCACTTTGACCAAATGCATCAGAGATTTGGTTCACCGATTATCATACTGAACCTTGTAAAGGTAAGGCAAGCTCTTAATTAAGTGGATTGTAATATAAATCTTATTATATGTTAATTTGAGTCTTATTTGTCAAGTCATGACATATAGCAATTCCTTATTGCTCTTTTCCTACCAAGCAGGATCTGCTAGTAAAGTTTTTTGAGGGGCCTATAACTTGTTTCTCAGACAAAGTAATGCATTGCACATCCCTATGGTCCTCAATGGATCTGGCCCAGACCCATAGCCTTACTCTAAGGCAATGCAAGTATAGCTTGCAGCTGTCAGAATGTCACAGTTATAAAGTTATGTAGAATAGGAGCACAAGGTTGCTTTTAGAGGTAGAAACCATTCAATGGAAGTTTAAAGGGGAACTACCACCCCGTAAAAACTTAACCTGGATTGATTCTTCATCTGGTGACTAGCTGCTTAGTAGCGCTAGTCACCAGAAATATTACCCGGTTCTGAAGATTTCGGCCTTTTTCTGACGGTCACTGGAACAGGAAGCACGGACGTCTCGTCACAGTGACGTCCGTGCGCCTGCGCTGTCAGTCCCTTTTGAGCCGGACGGCTACAACAGACTATATTTTGAGGAGAGCAGTTCCATCTCCCCTCAAACCTACATCCATATTCTATTCCACCCAATTTAAGGGACATAATATAGATTTATTTAATACTTTGGTTTTGGAAGATTTAAAATTGTTTTATTAAATTGTAAGACCACAAACAGGAATCTTACTAAAAAAGAATACCAAGCTAGGAAAAAGTTGGAACAATTTTCTAATATAACTATCAAACCTACTGACAAAGGAGGTGCGGTAGTTATACAGAATTATGATCCTAGCAAACAATTTAAAAAAGAGCTACTAGCTACGGTAGAGGAGGCTCATATGGTGGGTCTGCTTGGACAGTCTGAAAGGAAGTTTATTTTTTATTTCTGAACCTCGTATGGCTTTATATTATTGTCTACCTAAAATATATAAATCGCTTTCGGACTCTCCGACCTGACCCATCATATCAGACATAAACTCTTTAACTTGTAATTTGTCAGCATTTGTCAGTTACCATTTACAAAAGCTAGTAACTAGTCTACCATCCTATACTAAGGATTCATCCCATATTATATATCCGTTGAGTGAAATAATATGGCAGAAAGGCTATAGCTGGGTCACACTAGACGTCGTAGCTTTATACTCTAACATCCCGCATGAAGGAGGGCTGGAGGCATGTAGAACCTCATTAATGAAATATCTTTTGATGCCCCAAAGTCAGATATATTTTCTTTTCACTGTCGTCCAATACAGGTCACTGGTACTCTGGGAGGCGTAAGTCCCCTTTAATAGGCAGGAACAACTTATGCAAATAATTTGCAAGGGGCGGAGCCTCCCCTCTTACTTAAGCCACCTTCTGGCCAGAGCCACTTTAGATTGATTTGTTCCTGGTGTGCTTCCACACCAGGTAGAGAACATCTATGCATCTTAGTATTTTGTTATTTTTTATTCAAATATGGAATACCACCATTAGGAGGGTGACCATGGCTGTGAATTGCCCTCTTTAAAGTGGCTGGTGCAGCTTCCAGGGATTTTCTGTGGACCTATACCCTGAAGAGGGGACAGCTTGTGTTAAGCAGCTCCCCTGTTGGGGAATTTACCTCTGGTTCTTTCCCTCCCTATCATGGTCACCTGAAGACAGAAGTCAGCAAGGAAGGTGAGTCACCCATTGAGTGCTGAAGGTCCACTTGTCCCCACAGTGTCCCTTTGATGGGCTTGTATTTGGGAGTTTTAATACACTCCAGCACTCATAGGGTGTTTTTATTGCATTATTACTGTTTATGCAATTTCTGTGTTATTCTCTGAGTTTTGGAGCATTGGGTATTCATTTATTTATGTTTCTCATGTGTTTCATGCTTGTTTGGGCACTTTTTAATGTTTTACTAAACTTTATTAAAAATGGTGTTCCGCGCCTTTAAGCGCGGCTTTTTCCCGCTCAGATGCAAGGGCTCCTTTACTCTCTATGGGAATTCACAGTATGGGACATATCTCTGGAACCGCTTGTCACAGCAACTTCAGAGAGGGCTCATTTTAATTCTAGGCTCCTGCTCTATCATCCGGAATGTGTTTTATTTATGTGGGGTGTTCAGGGGGGCTTCGGGCACTGTTTGGGGTACTTGTAGGGAAAAACTACATTTCCCATGAGCGCTTGGTTCGCGCTCGTTTCTGATTGCCTGTCACGACGGCTGCCATTTTGTGGTACTTTTCCTAGGCGAGTACACTACGCAGGGACCGAGCCTTCTCTCTCCTCAACAGATTAACCCTTCGCTGGCCAGATAAGTCCGTTTTTAGAACATTTCTGGGGTGAAACTTTAATCTTAACACTTTTTCTGGGTGATAGTGTTATTGGTGGGGTATATTGACGCTGTGAGCATGTCTACTTCACTGGAGCTAGGGGCTAGACCCAAGTCTAAGGAGGATGGGGGGTCCGCTACCCCCATGGCGTTTTGCTCCTCTTGCCACATTGGGCTGGATGGCGATAATGTGGGGGATCTATGCCCTAATTGTACTGGTCAAGATAGCAACCCTGGGCTTCCCAGCCACGCTATTGAGCCATCTTGGGTGAGGGAGTTTAAAGCTGCCACTAGGGATCTCAGATCCACGCTTCAACTCTTTCCCTCTCAGGTACAGGGGGCTCTCCAGGTCTGGCAGACCCCCTCTACTATCAGGACCTCCCTGCCTAAGCCACAGGGAGCTCCTGATATCACTGATTCTTCTGAAGAAGAACTTTTACAGGATTCTGATGCTGAGGAACGTACTGTTATTGAATCTAACAGGTCCATTGGGGACCCCTATGAGTGTGACCCTGAAGTTTCGGCTGAGGGTCTGATCAGAGCGGTTCTGAATACGCTCAACCTTCCTCTGACTCAGGAATCCACTTATGATCCAACTGATGTTTTTCAGAAAAAGCCATCTAAACCAGTTGTTTGTTTTCCAACTAACCCTACTCTTGCCCGTCTGGTCTCTGAGGCATGGAAGAATCCTGATAGATCTTCCTCCGTCTCCAAAAAGTTTGCCAAACTTTACCCTTTTCCTGAGGCGGAGCTGGCAAAATGGGTTCATCCTCCCAAAGTGGATGCTCCTGTGTCTAGACTATCCAAATCTACTGCTTTGGCTGTCTCAGATGCCTCTGCCTTGCAGGACTGGACGGATAAGAAACTAGAGCTCTCTCTTAAGTCTATTTTTGCCTCCATTGGCACAGCCATGCGCCCCACTTTTGCTGTGGCATGGGTTAATAGAGCTATTGCGGCCTGGACTGAACGACTGACTGAAGCGGTTCGCCAGGATGCGCCTGTATCTGAACAGTTGCAGCTTCTTGCTAATATCACTGAAGCTCAGAACTATGTTGCTGATGCTGCTTTTGATGCTGTGCGCATGATGGCGAGGGCCTCCACTTCTTCTGTGGTGGCTAGACGCGCTCTTTGGCTGAAAATTTGGTCTGCTGATACAGCCTCTAAGAAGGCTTTGCTTTCCTTGCCCTTTCAGGGGAATTTGCTTTTTGGGTCTGAACTCAAAGAAATGATCAGTGAGGCTACTGGCGGTAAAAGTACTCTTCTACCCTCAGTCTTTAAGAAAAAGTTTCCAGCCAAACGCAATCGGTCCTTTCGTTCCTTTCAGACTGAGACACGCTCCTCGGCCCAAACGGGTCCTCCCACTACGCGCTCCTCCTCCAAGCCCAAACAGTCCTGGAGGCCCAAAGTTGCCTCCAAGGCCAAGACCTCCAAGACTGCTTCGGCATGACTCGCCGAACCCGGGTCCGCATCCGGCTGTAGGCGGTCGTCTCCGCATCTTTCGCCGGACTTGGGAGGAGTCAGTGGCGGACCCATGGGTTCTTCAGGTGGTGTCAGAGGGATACAGGATCCCTTTCTCTTCCCTTCCTCCTTTTCGGTTCCATTTTACTCGTCCTTCTCAGGAACCCACAAAAAGGCGTCTGTTCGACGACGCTATTCAGGATCTCTTGGACAAAGAGGTCCTGGAGGCGGTTCCTCAGGGGGACACAGGTTCAGGATTTTATTCCAACCTGTTTGTGGTAGCCAAAAAGGACGGAGGAGCCCGTCCCATCTTGGATCTCAAAGATCTCAATGCCTATGTGGTGACTTCCCACTTCCGCCAGGAGTCCCTGCTCTCTGTGATTGCAGCAATGTCTCCAGGGGAGTTTCTTGCCTCCCTGGACCTTCAGGATGCTTATCTTCACATCCCTATTCATCCAGAGAGCAGACGGTATCTCAGGATTGCCTGCCACAGGGGACACTTTCAGTTTACAGCGCTCCCCTTTGGGCTGACTTCAGCCCCTCAGGTCTTCCAGAGGGTGTTGGGCTCATTGATAGCGGTGCTCCATCAGGATGGGATCAGAGTGACCCCCTACATGGACGATCTCCTTCTGAAGGCCTCCTCAGCGGAGCTTCTCCTTCAGCAACTACAGATGTGCATGCACACCCTGAACCGTCATGGCTGGATCCTGAATCTGGACAAGTCGGACTTGATTCCATCTCAGAGGCTTCTGTTCCTGGGTCTCCTGTTCGACACTCGCCAATGCATGGTGTTTCTTCCAGAGGACGTGGCTCACCAGATAGCTGTCAGAGTGGCTGGAATTCTGGACCTGGACGAGATTCCAGTTCCGAAGTTGTCGTCCTTAGTGGGGAAGTTCATTTCCACAATCGAAGCAGTACCATTTGCCATGGCCCACTCCAGGGATCTTCAGAGATTCGTGATCCAGACGTGCAAGAATCATCCAGATCATCAACATCTGTCTGTTTCTCTTCCTCCTCATGTCGAGTCGAGTCTGCACTGGTGGTTAGATCTCTCTCATCTCCTGAAAGGGAAATCCTTTCTAGTTCCTCCTTGGACCACAGTCACTACGGATGCCAGCCTTCGGGGCTGGGGTGCAGTCTGGGGTCGCTTCAGTGCTCATGGGAAATGGGGTCTGGAGGAATCCATGCTCTCCATCAATGTTCTGGAACTTCGAGCTGTCCGGCTGGCCCTGAGGCACTGGGAGTCTCAATTGACCGGTCTTCCAGTCAGAGTGGAGTCCGACAACGCCACGGCGGTGGCTTACATCAACAGGCAAGGCGGCACAAGAAGCGGTTCCGCCTGGTGGGAGGTCAAGGATATTTTGTCTTGGGCAGAAGATCACGTGCCTGTCATCTCTGCGGTTCATATTCCAGGCGTGGACAACGTCATGGCAGACTTCCTCAGTCGTCATACCGTCGACAGCGGAGAATGGGCTCTGCACCCAGAGGTGTTTCACATGCTCACTCAACGGTGGGGGATGCCTGTGGTGGATCTGATGGCTACCAGACACAACAGGAAGGTTCCGGTGTTTTGCTCCCGGTTGAGGGACTCCCTTGCTCTAGCAGTGGATGCCTTGTCGATCCCTTGGGACTTCTCCCTGGCTTACATCTTCCCTCCTCTTCCTCTATTGGTCAGAGTTATCCAGAAGTTGAAGAGGGAACGTTGTCCTGTCATCCTGATTGCTCCAAACTGGCCTCGCCAGTCCTGGTTTCCGGAATTGATGGCCATGTCAGTGAAGGATCCTATCCCACTTCCAGCCCGTCCGGACCTGCTTCTTCAGGGGTATCTGTGGAAAGAGGATGTTCACTCTCTCCATTTGATGGCATGGCGGTTGAATCCTCGATTCTAGCTAAGAAAGGCTTTTCTCCTTCTGTGGTATCGACGATGCTCAGTGCTCGTAAGCCTGTGTCTTCCAAGATCTATCATCGCATATGGTCGACTTTCGTGACATGGTGCTCTGACAAGAAGTTGTCTCTTGACTTCCATCTTCCCACTGTCCTGGCCTTCTTGCAGGACGGTGTGGATAAGGGGCTCAGTCTGAGTTCCCTCAAAGTTCAGACTTCTGCCTTGTCTGTGTTTTTCCAGGAACGGATTGCTGTCCTTCCTGATGTGAAAGTCTTCTTCCAGGGTGTGACTCATGTTCGACCTGCCTTTAAGAGTCCTACTCCCCAGTGGGATCTCAATTTGGTGCTGGGAGTTCTTCAGCGACCACCGTTTGAATCCTTGGCTTCCATTCCATTACGTCTTGTGACTTGGAAGATGGCCTTCCTCTTGGCTGTTGTGTCAGTGCGCCGGGTAGCAGAGTTACAGGCCTTGTCTTGTAAACCTCCTTACCTGGTGTTCCACAAGGATAAGGCTGTGCTTCGCACTACCAAGGAATTCTTACCCAAGGTTGTGTCTGAGTTTCACATCAATCAGGAGATTGTGGTTCCCTCTTTCTGCCCTAATCCTTCATCTGACAAGGAAAGAGATCTCCATCTGTTGGATGTGGTGCGTTGCCTCAAGTTTTATGTTCATCGCACCGAGTCTATCAGGAAGTCTGACGCTCTATTCGTCATTCCTGAGGGGCCTAGGGCAGGAAGACCGGCTTCCAAAGTTACCATTGCCTCTTGGATTAAGGCTACTATCCGTGAAGCCTATAAGTTGAGGAATAAGCATGTTCCCTTCCGGGTGACGGCCCATTCCACCAGATCTATTGGGGCCTCTTGGGCCTACAAGAATCAAGCTTCTGCTGATCAACTGTGCAGAGCGGCCACTTGGTCCTCTGTGCACACTTTTTCTAAGCACTATCGAGTTGATGTACTGGCCTCGGCTGATGCCAGTTTTGGAAGGAAGGTCCTGGAGGCAGTCTTGCCTGTGTAGGTCTTCCGCTTGTGATCCTTAGTGCTTCATTACTGTTGAGCCCTGTTGGCTCTGGTTTCGTGTGCTGTGTTAGTTCAGGGATTGTTCCCTTGGTTGGTGTCCGTTGACACTTACAGTTTGGGCTATGTTATTAACTGGTCATAGCAGTTCTAGTGACTTGGGCCTTGCGCCTGGTCCTTGCCTTACTTCCCGCCTCTGGATCAGCTCAATGTTTGTACATCCCAGAGTACCAGTGACCTGTATTGGACGACAGTGAAAATAGGATTTTAGTCTTACCTGTTAAATCCTTTTCACTTAGTCCATACAGGTCACTGGTCTCCCACCCTGTCAAGGGACCAGTCTTGGCTCTCCTGTGGCATCCAGTGGGAGACCGTTCGGGCATGCTCACAGGAGTCTTTCTTTTTGCTTACCTGAGGTCAGTTTTAGGGTCTCAAATCAATCTAAGTGGCTCTGGCCAGAAGGTGGCTTAAGTAAGAGGGGAGGCTCCGCCCCTTGCAAATCATTTGCATAGTTGTTCCTGCCTATTAAAGGGGACTTACGCCTCCCAGAGTACCAGTGACCTGTATGGACTAAGTGAAAAGGATTTAACAGGTAAGACTAAAATCCTATTTTTAGATTGTTATACCTACCAACAGTGACATTGTACTTTCATACTCAAATATTATACACTTCAGTAGTTTATATTCAAGTATTAGTAGTATCCTTAGGACATATAAATACACATATTATTATTATCTTTATAAAATTTTCACACATTTATTTAACAAACAGTAGTTCTTCACATATTATATTATATACACGTTTTATGTTTTCTATTGTGTAGCTAGAGCGCTGTGTACATGTTCCATTAAGCTAGCACACCCCTGTATGTATGTTTCTTCAGACTTTACATTTTGGTATAGTCTGGGTATGTACATATGGGTTTGTGGATGACAGAATTTTTTGTACCTTTATTTAGGTTCTAGCCTTCATTTACTATTGTGTATTTATTTTTGGGATGCCGGAGATAGCCCGAGTCATTCCCCTTCTTTTGGTAGGAGCATTTTTTGATATCTTATTGATATCCAATTGCTATAATCATTGAAGAAGCATATGTACATCTCTTCTAGCCATTTGGTATATGGAGGTTTGGTAATCTATAGGTCCATATATCATATATACATTTTTGGATGTATTATATGTTGACATAGTATATGGAGACTTTAGATATATGTCTACAATTTTGTATTTATTTGATATCTTCAGTCTCCTCTGTCATGATCAGAATTTTGATTAGTTTTTTGGTTTCAGGTGCCACGCAGATATTGTGAATTTTCTTATTTTAATTTTATTGGTATAGTAATGGTGTTTACATTTACATTTATATAATTGGTCCTTTGTATATTCTCATTTTAATATGGGTCATCTTTATCTGTATCGCTGGGCTCGTCACATTTCTGTTATAAGTGTGCTTCTGTGTCCCCTTCCTTGTCACGGGGCACCAGGCAGGGAGATATATGTCGGGATGATGTTGGCCTTTTTTGGTTACATCGTGTACCTTTATATCTGAAGTATTTTTTTGTCCCTATTTGTCCTGCTTGTATATATTTCCATGTTGTCTGTGTGTGTATTGGGGGACATGGAAGTCACATATTTTGTGAGAACTGCAGCGATGTATATGTATTGTAGTCTATTTTAATTTTATCATGATTTATACTATCACTAAGTAGATATTGTCTTGAGATATTTCACTGGAGGATGAAAGGTATTAAAACTACACTAGCCTAGTTATTTGGCCCTTAAACATAGGCAAGTTTTTGCATTATACAGGACATTTAGTCTTTAAACGTGTATTATTATCTATTTATTCAGGGGCACTTGTTTGCAATGTTTTTTGCTCTTGTTTCCCTTGGGGAATCTCTTAATAACTTTTGTATTTTCTCTAATTTGTTTGCTTTATTTTGACATGTAATACACAGACTCTTTTGGTCAGTATATTCATTGATTGAACATACAGTTAGGTTGAAATTTACTCTTTCTTCAATATGACTTTGTGTTGAGAGGGGTGTATGTATTTATATTCTTTTTTGTCAACTATACTATTATTAAGTTGTATTAGTTATTGTGTTTTATACAATATCAGTAGCGATATAAACGTGGTAATATATCGAGGACACAGGCAGCATTTGGGCTCTATAGCCATTCTTTCCATGTAGGGGTTAATGCTCTTGCATTTTTTTTTCTCAAAGCTTTATTGAAAAATAAATTCAGTACAAAGATGTAAGCAAGGGACATTCAAGAATCCAAACAGATAGGAGTTACAACATATTGAATTCAAAGAAGAGTACGTCAATTTATATCAGCTTAGAATATACAGACATAACGGTTACAAACATTGTACCTCCCTACAGCAAGTAAAGGTGTAGCATGAGTGTACAAACCAGGGGGATATGGTGGCATCCGAGATAAGCATACTATAAATGGTTCCAAAGTCAAAAACAGTAGTGAGGGAATAAAAAGCAGATACAAAGTGATACATGAGAGAATAAAGAAGAGTCAAGGGACAGTGGGAGAGCAAAGGGGCATGGAAGGGTTAGTAGGGATGTATGAAGTGGGCACAACACACCATAGCTACTCAGCCAACCAGGTACAAGCCGGGGTTAATGACATAACATAATAGGATGAATCATCACAAAGCAAGATTCAGCTAAACACGCAGTCCCAGTATTCCAACAAGGAAACATTGATGCATTCACATACATCAGTCAGGGGCTTTCCATCTCAGAGTCGAACACAAGCGGGGTTGTCATATCAGGAGTTACCTTCAGGCTCTGCAAAGGTGTTCAGATGGATAGCAAAGATGCTGCGCTCGTAAAGCGAGGCTGGATAGGAGCCAGAAAGTGAGTCTCCTGTACCAACACCAAATCCGCCCCGTATCTGGCAAAATCCTGAAAGGCCATGTCTCTTTTCTCAGGACAATTTAAGCCATCTGCGTTGACCAAATATATAGTAATGGGTCTAAGCTCCATGATGAATCCAACCAATAGTCTTGCATTTTTTAAAGGCTTTTTCATTGTCCGTGTGGGCTGCTCAATCGGGTTTTACGATATATTTATAATTTGCAGTTGTGCTCAATATCAATAACGATTTGAGTCTGGTGTATATCTCGAGAGGACAAGCAGTGATAGGACACAATGGCCATCCTGCCCATGTAGGGGATAATACACCCCCAGTTTTGAGTGGCTACTTTTTCTGTTCATACTGATTGTCCAGTCGTGACTTTCCCAAAGCTTTTAAATAGCTGCTCAGTCTGTTCTAATTAGTTTTTTTACCTACATATATTGAAGAAGCAGAGCGGAGCGCTAAGAAACACAATGAATTGAAGGAACATATTGTTTATTTTATTAAGATTTTATATGAATAAACTTTTGATAGTCGGACATTTTGGAGTGGCACCTTTGTCTTTTTTCCATTTATCCCTGGGTTTCATATCTATGAAACGTCAAGTGATTGACCTGCAAAATACTGAACAGGGACTGTAAGAAATTCCCTGTATGCTGTTTATGGTGTGTTTATACATATGTATTCATATAGCCACTTTTACAAGTAAGTGCAATATACATGTGATTATATATAAATATTACCATACTAGCAAAAGGAACACGGGGGTGGCTGTGGGGATTATGTTTTTTGAGTGCTTCAGGGGTACTGACATCCAGGTAAATCCAGAAAGGAGACAATGTTCTTAATGACTGGATTGTTGAATTTGCGTGTGTGTTGTGTGGTTTTGTATTGTGTTGTGCACGTGTATTGTGCATGTGTATTGCATGTGTGTTGTGTGCGTGTGTTTTGCACATGTGTGTTGTAAATGTGTGTGTTTTGTATTGCATGTGCATATGTTTTGTGCGTGTGTGCATTGCATTTGATTATATATTATGCATATGTATCACATGTATGTATTGTTTAGTGTTTTGTGGTGTATTGTGTGTCTGTGTTTTTTGTGCATGTGTGTATTGTGTGGGTGTTTTTGTGCATATTATGGGCATGTGTGTTTTGTTTGTGCGTATGTATTGTCTGTGTGTTTTGTGCGTCTTGTGGTGTGTTTTCTATGTGTGTTTATTGTATGTGTTGTGCATGTTTATTGCTTGTATGTATTGTGCATGTGTGTGTATTGTGTGTCGTCTGTTTGTGTTCTACATATGTATTGCATGTGTGTATTGCATGTGTTTGTGTTGCATATAATGTGTTGTGTGTGTTTTGCATGTGTGTGTTGTACGTGCATATTGTGTGTGTTGTGCATTGTGTGTCTGTGAGTATTGCTTGTATGTGTTGTGCGTGTGTTTTCTGTGCATGTGTGTATTGCATGTGTTTTTGTGCTTGTATATTGTTGTTTGTATTGTGGGCATATGTGTTGTGTGTGTGTGCAAATTGTGGTATGTTTTTTTTGTTTGAGTGTGTGGCTGTTTATTGTGTGTGTGTGTATTACATGTATGTATTGTGCATGTGTGTGGTGTGCATTGTGTGTGTTTTGCTCATGTGTGTAGTGGTGTATTGTGAGTGTATGTACATATGGTGTATGTTGTGGCGTATCTTGTGTGTGTTGTGCATGTGTGCATAGCATGTGAGTGTATATTATGCATGTGTATTGCATATGTTTATTGTTTGTGTGTTTTGCACATGTGTGTTGTGGTATATTGTGTGTTGTGTATTGTGCATGTGTGTTGTGGTGTATTATGTGTATATTTGTGTTTTTATTCATGTGTGTATTGTGTGCGCATGTGTGTATTGTAGGCATGTGTGTTATGTGTGTATATATTGTGTGTGTATTGTGCGACTTGTTTTGTGGGCATGTGTGTTGTGTGTATCTGTGTGTATTGTCTGTGTTTTGCATGTTTATTGCATGCGTGTTGTGCGTGTGTGTGTATTGTGCATATGTATTGTGTTTGTATTATTCATATGAATGTATTGTGGTGTGTCTATTTTTTGTGTGTTGTGTGAGTTGTGAGCATGTGTTTTATGTGTGTGTTGTGGTGTATTGCTTGTATGTGTGCGTGTTGTGCATATTTTTGTCATGCATGTGTGTATTGTGTATGTTTTTTGTGAGTGTGTGTTGAGTAGTGTTTATTGTGTGTGAGGGAGTGTATTGTCTGTTTGTGCTTTGCACGTGTATTGCATGCATGCATGCATGTATGTATTGTGTGTGTGTCCATGTGTGTTGTGTATATGTATTGTATGTGTGTTGTGTGTGTGTTGCAGGTATTTGTATATATTTTGTGAGCGTATATGTATTGTGGTGTGTGTGTTTTGCATGTGTATATGTGTATATAGTGTGTGTGTGTGTGTGTGTGTGTGTTAAAGGCCTCTGCAATTCTTTACACAGATTGTCACAGGAGTGGCAGGGGGTGGAAAGGGCATGTTTGTTTTTTGGAAGAGGAGACAGTGCCAGCCTTCTCCTTTTATTAATAGATTATCTGTTTGATAAGGTACTATTGGCTCCTCCTGTTTTTTGGTTCCATAGATGCTTTTGAAAGCACTTTCAAAATCATCTGTTTGTTACAAAGTGACAGTCCCATTTTAACCCTAACTCAAATCTTAAACTTAATGTAAACACATTCTAGCTTACCCTTAGTTGCACCTGGTCAATTAGTGTATTTTTCCTAGTTTTTATTAGTGTTGCTAATTGTCTTTAGCATAATTACCTCCTTTTTATCAAATTGAACTGAAGTGCTATCAAAAATATATTAAAAAATATTTAACTGGCACTACTCTACATGTGTTTAATTGGGTTTTTGTTGTTTTCAACCAGGACTGAAAAAGGTGCAATTATCCCTTAAAGGGATAGTAATGTTTCATAATAAAAGCAGCTCCAATTAATCTTGAGCCATAGAGAGTGCTCTTTCATTAGTGTCAGAGTTGTAGTTCAGGAGTAATTGAATGATAAACTTTCCCCCTCCCTCCCCTTTTACCTAGTGTAAGCCACCTCCCCTCAGATGTGGAATCTGGTCACTTGATCTTACTGTGAGAACAATGACAGCCCTGCCCCCCTTGACAGGTTTTTCCCTTATCTTAATTGAAGATTGTCACTCTCTGCAATCCACCTGGACACCACCCTGCTGCACTGAGCTGAGCAGTTAAGTCAGTCAATTGGGCGGGAGGGAGATAATTGATCATTCAATTACTCTTGAACTCTGACAGTAGTGAAATAACACTTTCCATGGCCCAAATACTATGAAGATTAATTGGAGCTGCTTTTATTATGAAACAGTACTATCCCTTTAAGGACCAGAGGGGTGTGTAATATATTACATTGCACACTCCTCTGGGCCTTACAGCGTTAAAAGTACTTAACATATGTGTGCAATTATGTTCAGCGCTCAGGACAAAACATTTAGATAGACAAAAAAGTTAACACAAGAGCAACTATGACCTATATTTGTTCTAATTGTCTCAATACAAGAAATAATCCTTCATCAATAAAAACAAATCACCCTTATATTACACAGATCTATTTTATATATAAAAACTGCACATGATCATACTGTATATCGTGCGTCCACGACATACATATGGGAAAATATAAACTCTACAAATAAAAACACAATAGATCTCCCAATCAACTATGACTGATAAACAAATGAAGGGATCCCTCTCTTGCCAAAACTCCGAGATACAAAATCACCGAGGTATGGTATAAAGATCCCACCATATACTCTATCTTGTATATTACCAAAAGGTGACTATATATCACCTTGGATTCTTTACAAGAATCTTTACAAAAATGTACAAAGATTATATTGACACAGAGACCGCGTCCCACCGTCCTTCTTAACCCGGGTTCAAATGGCGGCGGAACACAGGCGTCTGTATCAAACAAAAATAAAATACCTTAAAAACAATATATGCAAAATATATAATCATCACCTATCTAAGCCGGCATATGTATAACAAAAAAGGAAGAATTACAGTTAACTTAGATATATCTTCCGGTAGGGTGGTGAATCCGTTATAATCCGAAGTCAATGTCCAAATCACATGACATGCTCTTAAGGACACTCAAGAAACAATACGAAAATCATCCAGAATCATGTTACCACTATGTAACCCTTTGTTTCTCTTTGTATACAAGACACGTGTCCCAATGAATGTTTCAACTTGTTACCACCATGTAACAGTTATATCACTTCTCACTTTATATGTATCACATCACAAGAATTTCCAAAGAGTATACCTGCGATCTTTCACTGACGTATTCACAAGGGGAATCTTTATACTCCAATGTTATCAATCATAGATATCTCATATACATCGTGTATGAGTCTTACCAGTTATAATATGTTATTAATACACCCTTCATGTATCAAACTGATTTAGCGCATTTACATACAAAACTTCCTTTTTGGCTTACTACTCAGGAAATTTATGCGCTCTATATAATGATCTTACCAGTCACCTCTGGTGTTATGATCACACACTCTTCGTTTACCAGACTGATTCCATGCAGTAGTATTCGATGTCTTCCACTCTCTTCCTCTGCAGTCAGCTAGGTAACGTAGCGATTAAACATATAACTGTGCTCATTCACCCTTCATCTGCCAGGCTGATTATCCGCAGTTATATATACTGTCTTCCGCTCTCTCTCTTTGTGGTCTGTTGTTATCTTCGGCGTTCTCTTTCTTAATCTTTCCCGCCAACTTTTAATTTAACCACATATGTGATGCGTCTATTCGTTCATAAATAATGGTAATCCAAACCACCCTCCGTACTAATCTCCCTGAGGAAGAAGTCAGAGGACTTTGAAACGCGTTGGAACAAGTACGGAGGGTGGTTTGGATTACCGTTATTTATTATAAAATAGATCTGTGTAATATAAGGGTGATTTGTTTTTATTGATGAAGGATTATTTCTTGTATTGAGACAATTAGAACAAATATAGGTCATAGTTGCTCTTGTGTTAACTTTTTTGTCTATCTAAATGTTTTGTCCTGAGCGCTGAACATAATTGCACGTATTAGTTTATATTTTTGTAATCCACTGGCAAGGATTATTGGTTCGAGCAGCTGGGACAGCATTTTTCCTCCATCGTCCATAATTGCGCCACCTATACATTTATTGAGACTTAACATATGTGTGTTTGTCAGCTTTCTATCCCTTCCAGACAATGTTTCTGTGTTTATTATTTTAAAGTAGTAGTAGCAGGCTTTTTTTAACCCCTTAAGTACTGGCCATGCGAGCATGCGGCCAGCATTAAGGATGAAGGACTTTTTTTGTATTTTATTTTATTTTTTTTATGCGATCTGTTTCAGGGCTCCCAGAACGGCATACAGTCGGGCAGGGAGCCCTGAAATCTATGACGGTCCTGTCATGTTATGGGTCATTATCCATGTTGGACCCATGACATGCCAGGACCGTCATGGGTCCTTATGGGGTTAATGAAAAAACTTATTGTATGACTTTTTCCTGCTTAGTACAACAAGGGTACTCTCACTATCAGGAGAGAATCTCATTAACATTGTCCTCTAGATTGAACTTTCAGGAAGTAATTAAGATGTTACTTGACAGTTTGAACTATTAGAACTTCTTGAATAAAACAACTAACACCTGTGGGAGTACCATTGTATTAAACAACAGGTAAAGCCCTATAACACAGGTTTTCATGAAAAATAAAAGGCTACTGCTCCTTTAATCCTTTCAGTGTGAGAGGGGTATGCTCTCAGCTGGGAGTGAAAGTTTGAAGCTAATGTACGAAGAAAATCTGGAAAAACTGCATCATAAAGGACAAATGAAAATTTACCATGAGGCACCCCAGGGTCATCTGCGTAGCTGGGAACTTTCCGGATGTGCCCCAGAGACTCTGCATTACCAGGTCTTCGGGGAAGAGGCTGATTTTCTGGATGTGGGGAGTTTCTAATGAAACTCTGCACACTTCTGCTTCTTCCCAGTGTGTTCCTCTGACTCCCTGCCCTTTTCTACTCCTTCCCCAGCCTATTCATTATACTTTCTCTTCATTTTAAAATCTCCTCCCCCACTCGCGATTAAGTCCCAAACATTTTTTAAGGAAATTTCGTCATTTTTCTTACCCACCGGCACCACAGGACTCCCCTCTCCAGGAAGTCCACAACAAAAAGTTGCCAGTTATGGTCATCTGTTGTGTAACAATGAGCTGTAACCCCTTGAATGTAGAGAGGTCTCCAATGCATTGCGAAGCAAATGCTTTGGAGACCTTTCTAGCACTCATCTGGGGTTATGCACTAAGTTGTGATAAAGAGGTGATAAAAAGGAGTTATTTTGTTATTCTATGGATCCTAAGATTTTTCAAGTGCAGAGAGCTTAGTATGGGTTCCATAGAATAACATAGGTACTGGATAAGTTATCTCCTCTTTTTCACATATTTATAACGCCTTGGTGCATCTCCCCCATCAAGCTAGAAGCCCCATTTAAATAAATGGGCATTTTGATAATTTGTATTTTTACTCTATTGTGCAGCTGGTTTGTACCAGTGTTGCACCAGTTCTTATTAGTACATCACCCTCTATGACGGCTTTCCATCTGCTTCTTTTGTATGTATGTATCTTTATTTATATAGCGCCATACATGTACACAGTGCTTAACAGAAGTTCACTTGCACTCTAACGCAAACCTTTTATATGCCTAAGAACAGTCTGCTTGTAAATTTAAGTGATTTCTTAAATTATAGTATTACCAAATGATTTAAAGGAACTAGAACACCTAAAACTTGAATATTTTCCTATCCTTAGTATTTATTTAATATTGCTTGTGCTGTTTAAATGGAAGAGAAGATATAAAGTAAGTCCGTTTACTGTGATTAGTGCCAACTTTTCTTGTATTCAAAAAGACTGTTACCTTTTTTCAGATCATTTACTGACAACCCTGGACAATTATTTCAGAGGCACTTACTAAGACTGAAAGTGCAAACAGAAGTGGGCTATTTATTTAAAATAATTATTAAAATATAACTATACTAATTGTATCACGTTGACAAAATAGAATCAATGTTGGCTACAAAACCTATATATGTGCATGTGTATTCTATATTCAAAAAAAAGGTTAAGACTAAAAGGACCACTTATGTGGCCAGTTGTGGTGAGTGATTGAACTATGATTGGTTATATCCTTATATTTGCTTCTGTATATTCTGGTATGCACGTAATCAAGGGGGGGAGATTTCCCCTGACTCCCTTATGCCTGTTTGTGGTCATGCACTTACTAGTCATAATTACATTTAAGAAAATCTATGCATAGCATATGGGGAGTCCTCTTTTGATACATATTGATATAAATGTAACAAAGTAGTGAGGAATGCAAGCAGGGTGCTGGGTTGTATAGCTAGAGGCATTAGTAGCAGAAAACAGTCATGCCACTCTTTAGATTTTTGGGTAGACCTCAAGCAGAGTACTAGAGACCCCATCTCCAGAAGGATATATATATTCTGAATATAAGAAGGGTTGTTAAAAAGGTGAATGGTTTACAGGATAAAAATTACCAGGAATGACTAAAGGATCTGAACATGTATAGTTTAGAGCCTTAGACAGAATGAGAGGATATGATAGAAACATTCAAATCCATAAAAGGATTAAAAAAATGTAGGAAACATGGGCAGACGAGATGGGCCAAATGGTTCTTATCTGCCACCAAATTATATGTGGACGAAGGTGGATTCCTTTTTCACATCCAAGCTGCCAGTCCTCCTTGTCTGCAGGAAGCTATTCCACAACTATTAATATATGGCAGATATTACCCGTCTTTTGACCCTCTGTCAATTATTCATCTCTTCTGGGGCAGGATTCTTCTTTGTGCCTGAAAAGGACAGGTCTCTGCCTTTGCATTGATTATAGGTGATTAAATAAAGTCACTGTCAAGAATAATTATCCTTTTCCCTTAGTTTATTAATCACCTGTATAATCTTATCTTTATCAAGAAGGGAAATTAATGGGAAACAATGTTTAAATCCTCAAACACCTTGTTTATTTCACTCCTTTGTCACGTAGAGATTCTCCAGTTGATTCACCAGTCTACAGTGGCAGGTCATCCTGGGATTCATAAGTCTAAAGGGCTTATGAAATGACAATTTTGGTGTCTCTCTTTATGCCAGGATATAAAAGACATACTCCTCCTGTGTCGAAGAAGTCAGAGATGCTAAACTAGGCTCATGAGCTTACAAGGGTATGCAAAAGCTCACTGGGACTGTGTTCTCATGCCCAGGGTGCAATCTCTTTTCACTCACAAATGCCATACACAGACAAGAAATATTCTGAAGCATATCATACAGGTCCTGCCAAATGACAGTCCAGCCACGCAATGCCAGACAGTTCCTGTCTGATCAAGGGAAGCAGCTAACCCCAGACATGCGTTTTGACCTTGTTGGGCCTGGATGGTGAGGTGCAGCTGATCCCTCTTGGCACTTGTGAGCAAAGGGTCCACGTCTGGATTCCCCCATTACCCTTAGGGTGAGTAACCCTAAGAGTAATTTGCATATATGTAGAAGAAGTCAGAGATGCTTAACTAGGTTCATGAGCTTACAAGGGTATGCAAAAGATCACTGGGACTGTGTCCTTGTGCCCAGGGTGCAATTTGTTTTAGCTCACAAATGCCATACACAGAGAAGAGATATTCTAGTTGAGCATCTCTGACTTCTTTTACTCGCCCTGTGCCAGACACAAAGCATATTGCTAGTGCCCTTCTAAACTTCTGCAACCCCTTCCCATTCCAAATACTCCATGGTCCGACTCAATGTTGTATTTCATTGTTAACTTCTCTCTTCCTCCCTTCAATGGCTTTACTACCATATTAGTGGTAATAGACCACTTCTCTACACAGGTTCACTTTATGCCATTTACCAAATTATCTTCGGCAGTATTTTTACAAGAGATATTCTGGCTTCACTGTTTCCGACCGAGGTTCCCAGTTTAATTTCTGCTTCTTGTGGACTTTCTGTTCCTGTTTTTCCGACACTTCTTGAATGACAAACACTCCAAATGGGCAACACTGCTACCATTCACAGTGTTCACATTTAACAACTTTCATCATGAATCTCTGCATTGTTCTATATTATTTGCAGGCTTGGGCTACAACCCTCTTTCTCTCCCTTTCTTCCCCACGGTGAGGATTCCACTAGCTGATTCCACAGTTGATGATATTCTGTCAATGGTGGTCCGAAGTGCATTCACCGTTCTTAAGCTCAGCTCTTCATCAAACTCCACTGCTGATCATTAATGACAGCTGAGTCCTGCTTACCAGCCTGGGAACAAGGTGTGGCTGTCCATTAAACATTTTCATCTTCAACTGCTCTCCACCAAATTGGACCCTCAATTAATCAGACCCTTTAACATCTTGGACCTCATTACTCTGGTCACCTTCTTTCTGGCCTTGCCATCCACTTTTTGGATCTCTTAATCATTGTATGTCTCCCTACTCAAGCCTGTTGCCCACAATTGTTTTTCCTCTCAGACTCATCCTCCTCTGCCAGTGATAGTCAGATTTCTCTCTGACATCCAAGTTGCTCTTTTACGTTGTCAGCAAGAAGCAGTCTGCAGCACATTATTGTGAAAGCAGATTCCTCTCCAACATCCAAACTGCCAGTCCTCCTTTTCCACCAGAAGCTACACCACAGCTATTACTATACAGCAGATTTTACCTGCTTATCAACCCACTCTCGACTCTCTGTCTCTCAGTTGGGATCCTCTGACCTTATCCATAGATCCTAAGGGGCTCTCTGCATCTCCCGGTCCACAGGCGCGCTCATCCTGGTCTCAACCCCTGCTGAACTGGGGCCAGATATCCAACCTCACTGTTGGCAATGCACCTTCAGTTTAGACCACAGCAAGAACACCTCTGTGACCAATTTTGCTCTCAAGCATCGATTCCTAGCATCGCTTACCAGCCCCCCGCAGAATATCCTGGGGTCAATCTATCTTGTTGGATGGTCAGGTCATTACATAACATTGCTTTCTGAAGATCTGGATGAGAAGCAAGAAAACCTAGAACTCTCCCGAATTACCCCCATTTTTGAATCACTGAATGGCCTGAATCTGTGAAGCTGGCATTTGGAAAATTCAACCCTACTGAGGTGACTAAATTATATGTTTTGTGCCATAACCCTTAGTGTGCTTGAGTAGGTTATATATTTGAAATGTGTGTCAACATAAGATGTCTAATTAGTAAGTGAACACACTGTAGATGGGCATAGTAGGTGTGTGGGTAATATCAAGCCACTTCACCAACATGAAATTGTTGAAGCAGAAATTGTCCGATCAAGAGACAAGGTACCACCAAAAATCCGGACTGACTTCAATGGCATTGAACTGATCATTTAATTATGTTCTATGGGGCTTTTTCTGTAAGCTGATTAACCCTGAAAGGCTCCCAGAGACACTAAACTGCTATAATGTGATGACTCAAATCGAAAAAGCTCCCAAATTGCCTTTTCATTGCATTTTCTTCCTTGTGTTCGATTCGACACACATGCAATCAAAGTATAAGTTGCAAGATCAGCAAGGGGATTGATACTGCAGTTCTACACTGAAACAACAGCAGATTCACTAAACTGTGAATAAGAAAGTAAACCTATGTTGGTTTGTAGAAATAAAAAGGAGGGGAGCATTTCTATGACAGATGAACAAACATGTAAACCAAAAATCCTTACAAATGTACATTTGCCCTAGCCTTTCACTGTAATGAGATATTTTGCCAGACCAAGAGAGGTATAAATACACCCAAAACCACAGAACTTTTGGTTCACAATGCTACTGAAATAATAGGATTGTAAAATTTGTTGAGAAAAGGCAGTTGCAACAAAGACTAAACAACACTATTTTGGCTAGGTATCACGGTGCCCGTGCTCCCTTGTTTTTGTTTCCCTGTCAGTTATCCTGTGTAATGCTCTCATTGGCTGTCCTGTGTTGATCCCGCCCAGTATGACCTTTATATACTGGGCTCCTGCACCCACTCGGTGCCCTTTCGTGGTGATCCTGTACCAGTGCTAGTTTACTGCTCAGTGTTTCCCAGTGTACCGACTTGGCCTGCCTTACTACTTTTCAGTTTCCAGCTCCTGTGTACCGACCCGGATTGCCTGACTTCTCTTCAGTGTCTGCTCCTGTGTATCGACCCGGCCTGGCTGACATTCCTGCTCCTGTGTACCGACCCGGACCAGCTGACGTTCCTGCTCCAGTGTACCGACCGGGACCAGCTGACGTTCCTGTTCCTGTGTACCTACCTGGCTTGATTGACATTCCTGCTTCTTCAGCTATTGTCGCCTCGGCGACATTCTTATTCAGCAGACAGTCTGGTTGCCTGAGCCTGCTCCGTTACTTCTCCTGCAGGTTACCAGTGTTGTCCCCGTTACTGCTCCGGCAGTGCGCCTTTGGCCTAGTCCTCCGTTACTGCTATACTGGTTGCAAGTGTCTGCCTCCGTGTTTGCTCTGGTAGTCGCCATTGGCTTGTCCTCCTCTACTGCTCCTGCAGGTTGCTAGTGTGTGTCTCCGTTACTGCTCCGGCAATGCCCTTTGGCCTAGTCCTCCGTTACTGCTATACCGGTTGCAAGTGTGTGCCTCCGTGATTGCGCCGGTAGTCGCCATTGGCTTGTCCTCCTCTACTGCTCCTGCAGGTTGCTAGTGTGTGCCTCCGTTACTGCTCCGGCAGTGCGCCTTTGGCCTAGTCCTCCGTTACTGCTATACCGGTTGCAAGTGTGTGCCTCCGTGATTGCGCCGGTAGTCGCCATTGTCTTGTCCTCCTCTACTGCTCCTGCAGGTTGCTAGTGTGTGCCTCCGTTACTGCTCCGGCAGTGTGCCTTTGGCCTAGTCTTCCGTTACTGCTATACCGGTTGCAAGTGTGTGCCTCCGTGATTGCTCCGGTAGTCGCCATTGGCTTGTCCTCCATTACTGCTCCTGCAGGTTGCCATTGTCTGCCATTGTCTGCCTCCGTTACTGCTCCGGCAGTGAGCATTGGCATAGTCCTCTGTTACTGCTACATCGGTTGCAAGTGTCTGCCTCCGTTATTGCTCTGGTAGTGTGCCACTGGCTTGTCTTCCGTTACTGCTTCACCGATTGCAAGTGTCTGCCTCCGTTATTGCTCCAGCAGTGCTCATTACTATATCTGTTGAGCTCTGGCAGTTCACGTTATTCTGCTAAGCACTTGGGTAACCTGAAGCTCGGTATAAGTGCTATCTCAGTACCTACACACATGGGACTGTTTGCTATAATTGATGAACTTTAACTCCTGCAGTACCAGAGTCCTGGGAAACTTACTCCTCTTGCCTGACCTGTGTCAGTATATACTGTCTGTACCTTATTTCATACTGGACCTGTGTGGGCATTGTATAATTAACCTGTCGTGTGTCTGTATTATACTGTCTGTATATTACAGGACCTGTGAAGGTTCTTACTGTATTGTTTATCCTAAACCACTGTGTCTGTGAGTCGAACAAACCGTTACACTAGGTAAGGCAAACAAACCAAACAATCCCAGATGCCATCAACACATTTCATTTTTTTAAACTTACAATGTATTTGTTTCTTACATACATTCCCGGTGTAATGTAATGTACAGAGTGTGGAATAGGTCCTTATATTTACAATCGCCAACAGGTAGAGCAGGGCAGGTAGTTTGCCACCTTGCAGTTGTTGCTAGACTAAAAAGTCCTTCCTTCCTCAGATGGTGTTTGAACATCTGAGGATGAAGGGAACTGTACTCCAACAACAACAATAAGCAGCAGCTGATCCTTTCTCTAACTTAAAGCAAATATTGCTCTGTTAGGGCCTTATGTTTGAGGGGCTGTGGTTGTAGTATCCCAACCCTTTCTGCTGCTTCTGATTTGTATCACGTTAGTGAATATAGCCATTATGTTCTCATTTATGTCTGGAGTTACAGATTTCAAATATCATGTTGTTATGAATAAAACATAACTTTATAATCAAATATTCTTTGTAGAGCTATTTTTCCATAGTCGCACATTATTAGAAATATAACCTTTTATTTGTACTTCACATTACATACTTTTTGAATAATATCAATTTCTAGATTCACAAATCCTGGTAAGAGAGGGGTCGGATGAGGATGGGAGCGCTCATTTGGTTTGAAACGTGTTTCAATTTCTTGCCTCTCCCTTAGCAGGGGGATACTACATTTGCAGAGAAAAGGAAATAAGTATTTTTATATGTTGCCTATCAGAATGAGTACTGACAGCTTTATTATTATCACTGAAGGCTTTTGACATTATTTCTTTTTTTTAGTTATGGACAATTCCTTTGCATCTAAGACTATTACAAAATGCATTTCATTTTCCAGGGGCTCATGAAAGTGAATAATTTACCTGCTAATACAAAATTATCAGCTATGGAAGAAAAACAATTTGCAGAAAATGGTAGTAAAAATAAAATATAGCATTAATGCTGTAATTAAAATGCATTAATCTCGCAGCCTTTGAGCTGTGAAATATCAAGTGATCAATATGCTGAATTCATGTAAACAAAAAGCAATATACTGAACAGAGTTGAGAACTAAAAAGGTTTTTGCGTTTTTATTTATAGATTCCATTTTCAAAGGCCAACTCGAAATGGAAAGCACAGGCTTACCAGGCTCTGACACGTGACTTTTTTTCTTTTAAAATGAGCAATTGTAGTGTGGATGAAAATGTATTCTTTTATAGAACCAACTCACTAGGATTCTCAAGTAATGCATTTCTGTGGTAATTGAAATGTGTGAATCCCTATTAAGCACAAAACCAAATTATGCTACCTCTCGTGCTCAATAATTTCTAATTAATGTTTTAAACACTTCTATTTTATTGCTATGTTGAAAGGTCATTTGTGTTTCCAAACATGAGCACGTTATATGTAGTCATGCTGAGCCTCAAAGCTGAGAGTCACGTTTAGTCACAATACATGCAGTGTTGTTGTGGGGTGGCTTTGTTTCTTGTAGATGTGCCCTAGTAAAATTTGCTAGTGTTTATCACAGTATAGGTCCTTTTATATGTTGCTTAAGGATTACCTAGTGAACTGTTTAGAATTAGGGCAGTGAACCTGCTTAGAGCAAGAAGAGCTGAATAATTATTTTCTATTTTCTTTACAGTTATATTTACGCAATGATTGACATGGCGGTTCATTGTAATAGGTTTTTTTTTTTTTTTATAAAAAGTTATATTCTTTGCTTTTTAACAGGAGTGTGTTTTGAAAATTGTGAAAAATGTTTTACTAAAAATGTAATGTACCAATGTAAAAATACCAGTCTCTCCCTTCCTCTATGTGATATTGGGGGTCACTACGTACTCTTCCCCTGTCCCAGCTGTTATTGATGGTCTCTGTGATATCTGGGGTATTTCCGGGGTGAGTGGACGCACGCCTTATATTTCGGACCTACTTATCCTGCTATACTCCCTGTCATTGCTGCTCTCCCTGCTTATCCAGGGACCCCACTATCCTCTTGGTTTGCTTGACTTTCCTACCCACTGCCATCCTCTCCTCCATTTTATCCCTGCTCCATGCACCAGCAGCCATACTCCCACTCACACAAACAAACATACACTTGCTGTATCTCCCTTATGTTCACACAGTTACTCTCTAGCATTACCCAACAATAAACTCTCCAAAGAAATATAAACAAAATACAAAATAAAGTGACAAGGTGTATAAAATATATTTACATTTTAACTATATTTATGTATTACATAACATAAATAGAATATACAGCAAGTGAAAAATGCAGAAAAAAATCAGTGAGAAATAAAATGGAGGATTTGCAGGGTGTGAGGGTGAACAGAGTGTGGGCAGTGTGTGGACAGGGTGTGAGGTTGGACAGAATGTGGAGGTGTATAATGTGTGGACAGTGGTGAGGTGGATGGGGTGGGCAGTGTGTGGAGGTGGTCTGTGTGGGCAGAGTGTGGAGGTGGACAGTGTGGGCGGGGGCAGGGGATTTTGGGAAGGTTGGGGGTGCAGGGGGTTGTGGCCAGGCCGAAGGGGGGTGGGGGGATTGGCGGCGGGGGGGGGCATCAAAATGCACCTTAGCCCGTGTAATCAAAAATCCTTGCACCGGCCCTGTTTTCAAAGGCATAGTATAAAAGGGGCATGAGGGTGCCTGTGTTGGTGGGGTGTGGGGGAAGAATCAGTAGAACAGGTTTTTTGGGTTGGTTTTTTTTCTGGGATTGGGGGGCAGTTAATAAAAAAATAAATCCTAAATACAAATAAAATACCCCATAAGTCATGGTATAAAAGGGGTCTGAGGAGGGTGCCTGTTTTGGGGAATTAATAAATCAGTTGAACAGGGAATTTTGGGGGAGTTCTTGACTGCTATTGGGGGGACAGTTAATAAAAAAAATGAAATAAAAGAAGAAATTTGTATGTAAAGTGATAGAGACAGGAAACCCCTGACATAAGCTGCTACTGGGGTGGACTGATACTTGACTTTATAAAGTATTTTGTAGAGGATGATTTGTTAGATTTGTTATTAGAGGCCTTTGCAGGACTTAGACTTATTAGAGACCCAAGCCTTGAAGAAACATCGATTTGTAGGACTTCTTGTTTGGCACAAGCCTTAAGGAATTTGTAGCACTTAGGCTTGTTGGAAACAAACCCAAAAAAAAAAAAAAAAAAAAATATATATATATATATATATATATATATATATATATTTTTTTTTTTTTTTATTTAGGACTGTTTTTTAAAACACAATCACTGAGGGGAAAAAAATGCCCTACTGGCTTAGTGCCAGCAGGTCATGTTGGCCATTGTCAAATGTCCTCTTTCTGAGTCTGAGTCCATAATTGCAGGATTTGCAACTGCTGCTGCTGCTGCAGAGAAGTTTAAGCAGCAGGATGATTAGGCAGCTGAAAGGGAATGGGATCAACAATAGCAGTAACGTGGGTGATGGATGATGAAGGTTCCACTTACCATGACTATCTCCAGTGATGCACCTGAGGCAGTAGCAGCACAATAAGTAGTCTCCAGTCTATGTGGTGAAAACAAGAAGTTGGCCAATAATTCTTCTGCACCTGCCCCTCCTCCAAAATCATGGGTGTGTTGTTATTAGAATAGATTTTTTTCCCTTGAGAGCATGATCTGTGGCTTCCATCAGCAACTACAATGTGCATAGTGTGTGTGGTAAATAACACCCGGGGGCACAACTGTATCCATACACCATGACACCAGAAACAAAATACTGCTGCTGTCACTATACCGCTTGTCCATTCCCCACTAAGGACACATGACAACACATTATCAATGGCCACCATAAACATTATCACCAAGATTCACCCCTTGCCTGGACCACTGCACTCAGCAGCATTTCTCACTCCCACCCACTGACTGGCAGTTCATGTGGCAGGAGGCACTAAACTCAAGAGCACTTTCTCTTTCTGTGTCAAACCTACCTTCCTCTAGAATGAAAGGTCTTGCGAGCAGGGCCCTCTGATCCTTCTGTTCTCCACATCTGATTGTACTATTTAATACCTCTGTATGTCTATTCCCAATTGTACAGCTCTGCAGAATTAGTTGGCGCTATATAAATAAAGAATAATAATAATAATGACAACTTGCTGACAGTTTAATACAAATGATGCACCCTCCCTGCCACCACTTAGCATATTCTTCAGGATGTAATCAGTGCACCACACAGTGTGCAAAGGGTAGAGACAAACAGCTGCATCCTAACGTCAACAGAGTGGCTATCATTTGGTGGGGAGGTAACAATGAAGGAGATGGATTGGCAGAAGATGTAGTTACCCTAGAAGGTGATGGCGATGGCGTTGTTTCACTCGTCATGTTTCACTCGTCATGGAACTACCAGTCTCTGCCTGGGTTGCTCTACTCTTCCTCCTCTTTGATCTTTGCCTCTCCTCTTGTTGTCTTTCTGGAGAGTCAGGGGGTACAGCAACAGCAGTATTTGATTTCTGTGGTGGGTGTTTGGCTTTAACATGATTGACATAAATGTCATGGTGTCTGTGTTTCATGTGTGATATCAGGACGCTTGTGCCAAAGTGTGTTCCCTCCTTTCCTCTTCTCACTGACTTGTCACAAATTGTGCACAGTGCCATTGGTGATGACTGCACTGTGCCTGCCCCAAGAGAAAAATAGTCCCACACCCATGACTTCGGGGGGAGGGAACAGGTGGAGAAAAATGGCCTCTCTCTTCTTGTCCTCTACATTCCCCTTCATTGTCTGTGGCAGTGGATAATATTGCTGCTGTTGCTGCTACTGCCTCAGATTCAGCACTGCAGCTAGGACTAGAAGTATTGCTGGTGCTGACAAGTGGAACCTGTCCTAGTCCCACATCTTTTTTTTGACCCCATTCCCACTGTGTACATGGTGGTCTGTGGCACACTATTTTGCAGGGGCACACCTAGTCGTTCATAGGAATGACTCAATGAAAGCAATTCATAAATCTTTGAATGGTAGCAACCCAGGAAACACTAGAATATTTCCCTGCGTGTCTGTCATTACTACATTGATGAATCAGCCTTAAACACTGAAAAATATAGATGTAAATATAAAAGATGAATCATTGCTGAATTAAGATTGGGGTAGTTATTAATCCATTCCACAGCTAGATCTGAGTTAATACTAAGTGAAGTGTTTATATACTTCCTTGAACGCAAACACCATCTCAAAAGACAGAGTCTTGTAGGGGGCAACTTCAAGCCACTCCTCCAGGTTAACCCCTCCCCTCGCCTATAGCACCTGGTATGAATGTGTCCTCTGTAGTAAATGGATGGAGCAGAGACATTCTCTTAGTTTTTAGCTTTTTTATTATTTTTCTTTTACATATGGGGCTGTAAAAATTCCCCCATTAGGCGGGTTACCATTACTGTGTGCTTCCCCTAGAGTGGATTGACCAGTGTACAGGTACTTTGTGGACCCTTGCAGCCCTGTGGAGGGAATCTTGCTGCCAAGTTTTCCTTCCCAGCAGAGTCTCTCTGGGGCTCTACTTTCTATCACAATGGTAACCTGAAGACAGAAGACTGGTGATTAACCCTTTGAGTGCCTTGTTCCACTTTCTCCCTCTCCACACAGAGCCCTTGGGCTGCTACACTCATGTTGGCTATTTATCTTATTCTGTGTACTGTTCATCCCCTGCGTTATGGAGCACAGATGGCTGTACTTGGGACAGTTAACCCCTTCCCTTTTGTTCTTTCCAGGTTGGGAGCTTTTGTATGATATTTCCATATAATGGGGTGACTTTCGGGGACCCCCACAGGATTCCTGGGATCTTTTATGATGTTCTGCTTTTGTGCCGCGGCCCTTTTAAGAATGGGTTCCTGTGCCGCCACCATCGTTGCTCCATTGACTTCTATGGGCAAACTTCATTGGGGCATATTTCTGTACCTGTTTGACATACAGAAGTCAAAGTGGGCTTTTTCTTCTTGTCTCCTCATGCCTTATCATACTGTTCACATCCTTAGTGTCTTGGAGGCCTGTGGCAATCCATGTCCAGAGTTGTAAGCATTGCTAGGCAACAGCAACTGAGAAGACTACATTTCCCAGAATGCCCAATTCGCTGGCTTTCTTCAGATTTGCTGCCTGTTTTGCAGTCGCCATTTTACTTCTCTCCTGCTTATCTTATACAGAGACTTATTTTCCTGGCTCTCCTTCTCCAGATTAACCCTTCGGCTGCCAGATAAGTAATTGTTCTGGGCTTTCTAGGGTGAATTATTAAACTGGGGGTGTTAGTGGTTTTGTACTAGTGTGAGACACTTTAATTGTCAGGTTGTAAGATTCTAAGGGGCATGGGCGTTAATACAAGACTAAGGACTCAGGGGGCATCCCTCACCCTCCTTTCTTACTGTTCCTCATTTCAAACGGGGCTCCCTAGACAGTATTCTTGATCTCTCAGCCCCTTTTGTACTGTGGCCCCTACTACTCCACCGGAGTAAGAGCCAGCTTGGATGAAAACATTTTGGAAGCCCCCCACTACCTTTAAATATGTGACCCTTATCTGTGAATGTCCCTCAGGTTACAGGGGTTTCCTCAGAGTAGGAACTGTCAGAAGGGGAGGATGAAGGGGGGAATATGGAAATATGGACTCGTCCCCCTTCCCTTGGCTGAGGGACTCATCAGAGCTATTCTGGAGATGCTCCAGATCTCTGGCACCTCTGATGATGGATCTTCCTCTACAGATGTCTTTCAGAGGTATAAGACATCTTCAGCATTTTCCCCCCTAATGCCACTCTTGACCAGATCCTTCTGGATGAGTGGAAGACCACAGACAAGCAGCTGTCTATCACCAAAAGGTTCTGTAATCTGTATCCCTTTTCAGAGGCAGCTTTATTGCAGTGGGCCTCTCCTCCTGTTGTGGATCCCCCAGTTTTCAGGTTAGCTAAATCTACTGTCTGACTTTGGCAGATGCAGCAGGCCCAAAGGATCCAGTGGATAAAAACCTGAATTCTATTCTCAGGGCCAATTTTGCAGCCACTGGAGTGGCACTGAGGTCTATTTTTGCATCTGCCTGTGTTAACAGGGCTGTTGCCATTTGGGTTGAACAGATAATGGAGGCTGTCCATGCCAAAGTTCCTAAGGAGGAGCTATTGGTTCATTTCGTCAACCTTAAGGAGGCTAACACTTATGTTTCTGAGGCTCTTTTTGAGGCAGTTTGGTTGTCCTCTAAAGCCTCAGCTTTTTTCTGTTGCTATGCGACACACTTTGTGGCTTATGATTTGTTCTGTGAATCAGTCTTTCAAGAAGTCACTGTTTTCCTTACCTTTTCGGGGCAAGTCTCTGTTTTGTCCTGAACTGAAGCATATCATTAGGGATGCTACTGGAGGCAAGAGCACCTTGTTGCCTCACATGCAGACCAAACGTCCGACTATGGCCAGTAAACGTCATCCAAACAAAGACACAATTCCACAAGGTTTGCAGGACTCACATACTCGCTCCTCCACCAAGCCCAGACAGCAGTGGCTGCCCAAGCGAGCAGCTCGAAGGGCTTAGTCTGTCAAGCAATCTTCTGCATGACTCGTGCAATCCTGGTTCACTTGTGCCATTAGGGGGGCATATTCACCTTTTTCAAGAAGCCTGATAGTCCTTGGACCCAGACCAGTGGTTTTTGCAGGTAATCTTAGAAGGGTAATACTTAGATTTTGTGTCCTTCCGCTATATTGTTTCTTTTTGTCCAGGGTGCCAAAAGGGCTGGACAAGGCACAGCTGGTTAAGGAGGCAGTGGATTCACTGCTGGCAAAGAAGGTTCTGATTAAAGTACCTCCTCCAGAGCACGGGTCAGTTTTTTATCCCAGCTTGTTTGTGGTTCCGAAGAAGGACGGCAGCTATTGTCACATCTTGGACCTAAAATATGTGGTGACTACGCTGTTCAAGATGAAATTTTTGTGGTCTGTCATCGCAGAGATGTGATCAGGGGAGTATCTGGCATCCCTAGACCTTCAGGATGCTTACCTACACATCCCATCCATCCAGACGGCCAACGCTATATGCGATCATTACCAGCTCACAGCTCTGCCATTTGGAGCGGCTTCTGCGACTCGAGTGTTCAACAGTCATGGGGGCCTTAGTAGCCTTAATCTATACTCAGGGCATTCCCATGACACCCTTTCTGGATGAGCTTTTGCTCAAGGCTTTCTCAGGGGAGCTCTTGGCCCAGCACATCCAAGACTGTTCTTGATTGTTGGTTCACCATGTGTGGATCTTGAACATGCTTAAGTCCTCTCCTGTGCCTTCTCAGGATCTAGTGTTCCTGGGAATGAGGTTCAATACCCGCCTGGGGAAAGTTTTCCTATCGGAGGAGAAGATCCTTCTGGTAATGCAGGAGGTGTATCAGGCCCCGATCAGGGAGTACATGAGTGTTGGCAGTCTAGTGTCAACACTAGAGGCTGTGTCTTACTCTCAGGCACATACAAGGGAGCTTTTGAGACTTGTCATCCATACATGGTATGGGAAGCTGACACACTTCGATCAGCAGATCTCCCTCTCTCTGGAGGCCAGCCGGGACCTTCAGTGGTGGTTGCGCCAGTCCAGTCTAGAACAGGGGAAACCCAATGTGATTTCAGAATGGTCGCGATGGATGCCAGCCTGAGCAGTCCTGGGGGTCCAGGGCAGGTGGACTGCAGAGGAGTCCCTTCAGTCTCTATCAGCGTCCTATAACTCAGGGCGATCAGTCTTGCTCTCGCTTACTGGACCACCCTCTTGAAGGGAAAGTCAGTGAGAATCCAGTTGGACAACGCCACAGCTGTGACTTACATCTACCGTCAATGAGGCACTAAAAGTGTCACCACCGGGTTCGAGGTAAGGTAAATTCTAGGTTGGGAAGAAGCCCAAGTTTCAGCCATCTTTGTCATTCACATTCCAGGGGTAGAAAATGTTCTGGCGGACTTCTTCAGACGTTAATCTAGGAGAGTGTGAACACAATCCTGAAGTGTTTTACCTGATTGTGCAACAGTGGGACCATGCCAGCGATAGATCTCATGGCCACCAAGGAAAACAGGAAGGTTCTGACCTTCTGCTCCTTGAGGGGAGATCCTCTGGCCTTTGCCACAGACGCAATGTCTATTCAGTGGAACTTCTAACTTGCTTGTAGCTTTCCTCCAATTCTTCTAATACCCAGGGTAATCTAAGAGATCAGGATGGACCCATGCCTTCCCTGCATTTAAGACTCCCACTCCTGTGTAGGACCTTAATTTGGTTTTGGGAGTTTTGCAGAGGACTCCTTTTGAGCCCCTTGCTTTCATTCCTCTGTGTAAATTGTTGCTTATGATGGCTTTTCTTTGGCAGTAGTCTCTATCCACAGAGTTGCTGAGTTGCAGGCCTTGTCTAGCAGACCACCTTTCCTGGTTTTTCATAAGGACAAGGCAGTACTTTGAACCTCAGTAGTTTCATCCTGAGGTGGTTTCTGAGTTTCACATCAGTCAGGAGATTGTTGTGCCTTCATTTTGTCCTGACTCTAAGCCTGATAAGGAGAAGGATTTCCATTTGTTGGAAGTGGTGAGGTGCCTTAAATTTTTTGTGCACTTCACTGAGTCTTTTCATAAGGATGACTCTGTTTGTCATTACTGAGGGTCCCTGGGCAGGTCAAGCTTCTTCCAAGGTCACTGTGTCCTCTTGGATTAAGGCTACCATATTCTAGGCCGATGAGCTCAGAAAGAAACTGGTTCTCTTTAAGGTCAGAGCACATTCCACTAGGTCTGTGGGGGCCTCTTGGGCCTATAAGAATCAGGCCCTGGCTGAACAGTTGGCCTTCTTTGCACACCTTTGCTAAGCACTACCGTGTCGATGGTCTGGCTTCGGTAGAAACCAGCTTTGGCCAAAGGTCCGGCAGGCAGCTTTGTCTGTCTAGGGACCTGCACACTTCGTTGCCTTACTGTTATGCAGCTATTTGAACCCTGTTGTCTCTTGTTCTTGTGTGCTGTATATGTCCAGTGTTCCTTTTACACTTTTTTTCTGTGTGAGCTATTCAGATTCTGGATAGTCCTAGGGAACTCCGGTATCGTGGAGACAGACGTGAGGTCCTTTCTACTTCTTACCCCCTCTAGGAGCTTAGTGTTGGTATATCCTCATGCTACCTGTGTTCTATATTGGCTGTAAAAGAAAATAGGATTTTAGTGTTCTTACCTTTTAAATCCTTTTCATTATTGTCCATATGGAATAAGGGTCTCCTATCCATCGAAAGGGACCTCTATTGGTCCCGCCTGTCTGGACTTTGAAGTCCTCTTAGAGTCTTTCTTCTCACGGGAGATTTCCTTTTTCTCTTGCTTCCCTTATTTGTGTGGCTTTGGTCACATTCATACTGGGAGTTAAGCTGGAGGAATGGCTGGTAGTCTCCACTTGCAAGACTTTGTCTTTTGAAATGTGTCCTGTCAACCAGAGGGACTCAACCCCATGGTATCTTTGTTCCATATGGACTATAGATTAAAGGATTTAACAGGTAAGAACCCTAAAATCCTGTTATATATAATCTAGGAGGGTGTTTGCAAGGCCAGAGCCAGAATTTGAGCCCTCTCCTATCGTCTATCAGTTTGGTTCATAAAAAGATCAGATTTTCAAGGTAGTCATGCACTTCCATCCAGGCCAGCTCCTTCTTAAGGACATCCTAGAGGCCAAGACTTAACTTGTTCTTTAATACAAGCATATTTCAGCAAGTGTCTTATCCAGTAGTGAAAATCTGCAGCATGTTCTGTCATATTCATCAGCAGGTTGTCTGTCTTGATGCAGAGTGGTGAGCTGTGTCAGCAGAAGTCTGGTGCAGGTACAAAGCAGCCATAGCTTTGAAGAAGGCCAACAGGTACTGAAGCGGTAAACTATTATGAGAAAGAAGCTGGCAGTAGATTCTTAAGAACTTATTATATACACTGTCCAAACCTTTATCTCTTCAGAGTAATAGATTCAGGACTTCAGGCAGAATTAAGCTGTGAAATAACCATCAGAAAATTAATCTGGAAGTGGCACCTGGGGTTCAGGACAAACAGTACCAGGCTAAAGACTAGTGCAGACATGAGTTCCTGTGGAAGGGTCTGCAGGTGCAACATATCTCCTATACATGTGCATGTACCTGGGCCAAATTGCATTGTAGATTCACAACAGTTTTTAAGAGTTTCTCTAGTTTTTGTGTATTATTGTCAAACCCAGTGTGGATTATGGTAGGATTGGATCAAAATGGCATTGAGAGCACTGCTAGAAAATGGAGCTTGAGAATGAAGTTGTGTTTCCTTGCCTCAGACAAAGGCTGAGGTGAAGGTGTTGGTCACAAGGCCTAATATCTGACCAGTTGAGCTGGGGCCACATTCAAGGCATAGAAGAAGCAACAACAGCAGAATCAGAACCAAGAAGCCTGCTAAAACACAGCTGTTCCTGACATTTAATTTGTTTTTCACAAAGTCAGAGATAGGCTGGAAAGTTGAGGCAGGCTCAGTTCTAGCACAGTCAATAAGCAAGGCAGAGGTTGTGACAGGCTCAGACCAAGCGGAGTCAAATACGAAGCTGAAGTCAGGAACCAGGAACCAGGTCAAAATTACTAATGACCAAGTTCTCATTAGCAAAACCTAACAACTAAGCAAAAAAGTTTGGCTCAAATAGGCACCAAAAGACATACCTGCACAGTCCATAACTTGTTTATCACCAGTTCTATGTGATAAATTGTGGGTAATCTTGTGTACTTCCTTGAGCCAGTGCAGAAACAGGAGTGCACACATACAAATGCTGCTGACCACACACAAACAGGTGGCGACAATCAGGTAAACTATGACAACAAAGAAAGGGCCACATATGCATAGGGTACAGTTCCCCTTTAAGCATTTCACTTCTTAAGCATTTAAAGTTAAATTGTTAAGCAGATATCTTTAACTTTTAGAATCACCATAGCAACTGTTTCTGTGCAGAAACATCCTTAAGGGACCACCTTTCTTCAAAAATATCTAATGATTAAATTTTTTGCATCTGCATACACAGTGATTAGAAGAAAAACCTCTGGGGATTTTTGTAGTGGAGAAAGAGATATTCTAATTAACACATGTTATAAAATGTTTTAGCAACAGTATGATGTGTAATGTCATTATCATGCAGGCTTGAGCCACAAGATCAAGGACCTGTGTTCACACTTTTCGCCACTGCATTGTGAATACTGCAACAGCTACACACTCAGTTTATTACTAAGGTCAAAAATAATTGGCAATGTTACTAAAAACATCAGAACTCAGATGGGCCAAATGGTGAATGTCATGGGCTAAATCAAGTGTGTCCGATTTTTTTTTCTTCAAGGGCCACATTGAGAAAAAGAAAAAAAAAATGAACAAGAACCAGATACTGCTAACTGACGTAGTGGTATAAAGACAAGCATGCGCATAGTGACAGTGTTAATCAACTATCTTATGCAGTCCATTGTTAGTCTACATTTTCTTCTGTAAATTTGTATATTAAAGGGGAACTTTCACCCCTTAATAACTAAATCTCCCTTTACTGCTGACCTGGCGACTAGCTGCTTAGTAGCGCTAGTCGCCAGAAAACTTACCCCGTTCTCAAGATTTCGCCGTTTGAAAGGATCAGGAAGCACGGACGTCTCTTCACAGTGACGTCCGTGCGCCTGCGCTGTCAGTCCCTTGTCAGTCCCTTGTGCACCGTACGGTGCATACGGTGCACAAGGGACTGACAAGGGACTGACAGCGCAGGCGCACGGACGTCACTGTGAAGAGACGTCCGTGCTTCCTGATCCTTTCAAACGGCGAAATCTTGAGAACGGGGTAAGTTTTCTGGCGACTAGCGCTACTAAGCAGCTAGTCGCCAGGTCAGCAGTAAAGGGAGATTTAGTTATTAAGGGGTGAAAGTTCCCCTTTAAGCATGAAATGTTTTTCTTGTTGCTAAAGATCAGGAAAATATTATTATTATACTTTCCAGTAGTTCACATTTTTATTGTTCAATAGAATTTTCAGGAAGGGCTGGACTGACCATGCCTGAGGACCACAAATGGTCCAAGGTCTTAGTTTGGACTTACCTGACCTAAGTAATTTTGTATTTTTAGGAACTTACTCATTTATCTTTGGGGCATTGCACCTAGCTGCTGGTATCTTTTTGAGAGTTCTGAAACTGGTGTGTGAATGTATGAATTTTCCAATATTTAGCCCACTGGCATTAACCTTCAGGGTAGGAACTACAATGTATGACCACTGTACTACATACCACTGAACACACCCTGCCAGCATTCAACTTTAATACAAGCAAACCCTGCACACCAGCACAATAGAATGCACGGGGAAATGGCTTACACTTACAATATGTTATTTCCTCTATGCCTCCTTATTTAGTACTTTAAGCGACATTTAAGTAAGGTTGCAGAGGAAGGCACCACCCAAAAGTGTACCCACCTGAAGTACCCACATAGTGCTCTCTTGTCCTCATATTGGTACAAGTGGTATTAAGGGAGGAACTCTGGTATAGACAGCTCAGGAAAGTGACATTAGGCAGGTGTAGGGGCTCAGAATAGATCCCTGTGATTGATCTAGTGTGCAATCAGTTTTGAACATTCACCCCACTGTATGAGATTATAGTGTGCAGATCAGAATAATATCCTAAGAGAGCAAGAATGTCTACTCTAATGGTGACCAATATGTGCATTAAAGGGATAGTAATACTTAAAATGTAAAAAAATATATGTTGTAGGGTTTATCCCCCTGAGTAAAACAAGGGCACTCCCACGGCTTAGAGATATTTTATTAAAAAAATTATAACTGCTCAAACTTGAATTTTTTAGGTACAATGTCTCAGTGGCCTGAAAATTTACAGTGGCGCTGTTGCTACACCATCCTATGGACTTCTCTGGTCTGTAGACCATAAATCTCCATAGGATGGTGTACCAAAAGCACCCAGTAAATTTTCAGGCCACTGTGATATTGCACCTAAAAAATTCAAGTTTGAGCTGTTATAATTTTTTAATAAAATATCTCTCAGCAGTGGGAGTGCCCTTGTTTTACTCAGGGGGATAAACCCTACAACATATATTTTTTTACATTTTAATTATTAGTATCCCTTTAACTCAGAGGATTGCAACCTGCATCACAGAGGATACAATTCCCATAGATTTGTTTTTAAAGGTTCTTATTTATAAATTTAAAATTATATATAACAAAGCATAACATGAAAGAAGAAAGGAAGCACAACTGAGACTAGTTGGAAAGACATAAGTGATCAATTTCTAGCTCAGTTACTAACTTCAGAAGCAGTAGTGACTTGAATGCAGGCATCATTCAGTACCAGGCACCATAGGTAGATCAGATATTTTGGAGAAATTAAGATGTAGGCGGAGATTGCTGGGCAGGATATTAAGCCTCCAGTATGGTGTTAGTAAGAGAGTTGTCGAATCATACTGGTCATATCTTTTCACATTTTTTGGGGCAGCAGTTTTTTAATACAGATGATGGCAGTATTGATCATATTCAGCTAGTGTGAACCACAAGAAAGGCAGACCCTCTCTACAAGCCCAAAATAGAAGGATTCTTAGTAAGGTTTTTCCAGAGCTGGTGGGAGTAACCTCAAACTTAAATACCAAGAAATTGAATGAGAGATCCACAATGTGTGGCAGGCCAAGTCTGGTATTCATGAAACTGAGGATGTTGTTCCAAAATGTTATTTTGATAGGGCAGGGCCCGAACATGTGCAGGAAAATACCTGGGTATCCTATTCATTAGGGATGTGGAAGTGTATAATAGACTGTATGAATGTCAGATGCCCACCTGTCTAGTGTCTTACCAGGGCCTAACTCTTGGAGCTTATTGGTTCCTGGGTTTTTATGGGCTGTGATCTAATTGCTTGAACTGTGAGTTTGCTTAAGTTTTTGTTCCTGATCGTTGGTTTGTCCAACCACCCTGTCTGCTGTTGTCCTCACCTTGGCACTGAATTGATCTCCTCTTTGGTACTACCCTGGTACCTCATCCTCGCTTTCTCGGTGAATGTCTTGCATTTGCTACAGCACCTTAGCTCTCTCAACCAGAGTCTTGGATCTGTCATCTCTCCCAGTGGGTCTATTCCATTTAATCACCTGTGTACTTGTGTTTATATTGATCAGCTTCCAGCACCACTAGTCCATCTCATCAGCTGTTTCAGAATTTCTAGGTCCATAGCAGCATCTAGCACTGCTAGCCAATAATTAATCTTATCTGTTTCTCCAGTGTAATTTGGTGTCCAGCCTGCAAGACAGCAATTCATCTCATCTGCTGTTACCTGGTGTTCTCCCTCCTAGTTATGTTCAACACCACTAGCCTGTTCAGCTGTGCCATCAGTGTTCTGCCTGCATCACGGCTTCCAGTGACGCTTGTCTGCTTTGATCTGATCAGCTGATCATTCAGAGTGGATTTTCTGAGCTGCACCCAGTACTGCTAGTTATCCGATTACCTTATTAGCTTAGCATTCTAGTTGGCTATATTCCTTCCAGATCTTCATCCACTGAACTGCATTCTGCTTTACCGCTGCTCAAGGGTATACCTCTTGTTTGAAGTTATAGTACTTGTTTTCTGTATTAAAGATATAGACCCAGATTTACAAAGGTGTCTGAAAGCCATTTCCTCCTCCACAACCCCTAGCCTGTACATAACCTTTAGTCCCATCTCAGACTCCTTCCTTCAACTGTCTCAGTACCAGCCTCTTCTATTTTTTTGACAGTACTAGATTTGCAACCTGCACTGGGAGTCCTATTCAGTTCTTATAGTTGCCGCGCATTAGGGTCTCAATTAGTCCACAGGCAAACCCATCCTGGTCTAGACCGGACTCAACTGGGACCGGACTCAACTGGGACCGGACATACAGACTTGTATTCAGCAACGTACCTTCAGCTTCAGCCCAGCATGGGTTCCACTATGATTGCCACAACTCATGAGCTCTGTTCTTTAGCTTCAATCTCATCATATATAGATGGCTCAGTTGGTTAATGCACCAGCTGTAGAATGTTCCAACCACAAGGTTGTAGGTTCTAGTCCTGGCAAGGTCAGCTCAGACTGGGGTTGATAAAATGAATCCAGGACATACTTGAAAATGAGAGACAATCTCCATATATACTTCCTGGTAAAATACTTTCACAAAAGGATTGTAACAGTGAATTAATCTTTATTGGACCATATGGCCTATAGTGGAAATTTGTGATCTGGGAATAGACAACAAAACTACCTCCCATATTTATGGGTTGTTGGGTATATCTATTTTGCCACTTGTCCATTGTGGTCAGTGGGAGCGAGTTGGGACATATTATGATTTAGTGGACAATGGATAATGCCTTGCTAAGGACTTCCCTCATAAGCAAGCATTTTAATGCTGGGTGGGCAGTTATTTTAGCCTGAGGGCTAAATCTCTGTTCAAAGTGAATGTGGATGACCACATGTACATTGTACTTAGGTTATGTGTATATAAAATATATACATACATTCATACACAAAACCCTTGATTAACACCCCTGTTCCATCAGTAATCGCCTTCCTAAATAAGTTGTGAGTGAAAATAATATAGGGTTAATTCTGGTTTCCTTGGTGTTTATTATTGTTTATGATTACACAACTTCCAGACGAGGTCAGTTCTGTCTTTCTCTATATTTACATAATGATACACTGCATAAAATGTATGCCTTAAGGTAAAATGTAACATTCTAACCTCTACAGACAAAGATAGCAGAACAGCTAGCTAGACCCAAGGGCCACAGTAATCCTTTGAATGCTAGAGGGGTACTCAACAAATCATATGAATGGTATATATACTCACATTGCTGATTCTTTTAATTCTTTTTTTATTTTTTTCATCTTCACCTGTTTATTTTTACACATTTATGTCACTGTCAGCTTGCTACTCGGATCTCATTTTTCAGACCATCAGGCGGTATTACAGTCTTAGACTCCGCAGCACTGAATTCTCTGTGTGCTTTCTATTGTAGCTTTTTTTCCACTGTACTTACTTTCATGTTCCCTGATAGAAATCTCTTTGCAAACAGATCCAATGAGCTCATTATCAAGGATATAAAATAGAAGATGACAAAAAGTATATGTAATTTGGCTGTACATATTATGCACTTGCAAAATATGTAAAGTCGTAATAAAGGGTTAATATTCCTTTAATTTACTCCATTGTACAGCACTGCCACCTACATTCACCTCATGTTTATTGTCACCTCCCTCCCACAACTCACAGCCCCGTTTAAATCAGTCTGAATTTTTATTTGTCCCTATGGCGACATATGTTTGTCCTAGAGGTGAAATAAATTTTAAAGGGATAGTAATACTTAAAATGTTAAAAAAAAATATGTTGTAGGGTTTATCCCCCGAGTAAAACAAGAGTACTCCCACTGCTGAAAGGTGTTTCATTCAAAAGTTATTAATTTTCAAAGTTGAATTTTTTAGGTGCAATAGCAGAGTGGCCTGAAATTGTACAGTGGCGCTGTTGCTACACCATCCTATGGAGATTTATGGTCCTGGGACCAGAGCTGTCCATAGGATCGTGTAGCAACAGCGCCACTGTACAATTTCTGGCCACTGTGATATTGCACCTAAAAAATTCAACTTTAAAAATTAATAACTTTTGAATGAAACACCTTTCAGCAGTGGGAGTACTCTTGTTTTACTCAAGGGGATAAACCCTACAACATATTTATTTTTACATTTTAAGTATTACTATCCCTTTAAGACTATACGTTACACTTTTGCATATGTACATGTAGATCTTTGCACAATGATTAACGTGGAACAAGTCTGCAGCAAATTAACACTATCATGGGGAATAGATAATAATTTCCAGTGGTTTAAACTGGACTTTTCTACCTTTGAATGCAAAGTAGTACATTGTACACGTTTTTCTCTGTCGTCCAATATAGCTTACAGGTAACTCTGGGAAGGCTACCGCTCCTTTAAATAAGCAGGAACTATTCTTGAAAAGAAGTGCAGAGTGGAGCCTTCCTTCCCTCCTTAGCTGGTCACCAGCCAATCCCCAATAAGATATGTTCCTTGAACAGGAAAGGCAAGAGAACAGTTCTGCTTAGTTTTTAGTTATATTTATTGTTTTCTGTTAGATATGAGGTGTAGAAATCTCCCATTAGACGGATTACCATTACTGACTTCCCAATGGCGGATTGCTCAGTTTCCAGTCATTGTTTGTGGACCTTCCAGCCGTGAGGGGAAAATCTTGCGTGCTATGTTTTTTTCCTAAGAGAAGCCCACTGAGGCTTCTTCTTTAGCAATGGTGGTCTGAGCAACCCTTTGGAGCTCTGAGGTCCACTTGTCCCACACTTCCCCTCTGCACAGGGGTTTCCTTTTGGAGTTCCTATTATATACTTCTGCACTCATTGGGTTTATATGTTTGTCCATTGGGTTTCTGGAGCATTTGGGTTTCTGTGGTAATTTAACCCCTCGTTTGCCAAATTGAGCACTTTTAAGGGTTTTGTTACACTTTTCCCTTTGGGCTTAGTGTTATTTAGCCTTTATCTGGTGGTTTCTACGTGTTTCCAACCTCTGGACTCACTTTATTTTAAATTCCGTTAGTAAAAGTCCCATAGAGGTGAATGGAGCATGGCGTCTATGCTGGAAAGCATAGACGCCATGCTTCATTCACCTCTATGGGACTTTTACTTATTAGGCCATATCTCCAACCTATCCACATAGCGAGTTCAGAGACAGCTCATTCTACTTGTCTACCCTTGTCCTGTCATCCAGTTTATGTTCTGAGTGTCTTGGGGGGCTCAGGGAGCTTCGGGCACTATTTTTAGGGTACTTGAAGGGAAACTACTAGTGTTGAGCGAGCACCCCGATGCTCGGGGGTTCGGGTGCTCTGACCAAGCACCCCCGGAGGCTCGAGTGCTCGGCCGAGCACCCGAGCCCCATTGAATTGAATGGGAGGACTCGAGCATTACACCAGGCACCCCCTGCTCTGATGAGGGGAGGGTGCCTGGTCAATGCCCTCCTTCATCTCCACAATGCCCCTCTTCCACAATGTCCCCCTTCCACAATGTCCCCCTTCCACAATGTCCCCCTTCCACAATGTCCCCCTTCATCTCCGCAATGCCCCCTTCATCTCCGCAATGCCCCCTTCATCTCCGCAATGTCCCCCTTCCTCAATGTCCCCCTTCATCTCCGCAATGCCCCCTTCATCTCCGCAATGCCCCCCTTCCACAATGTCCCCCTTCCACAATGTCCCCCTTCATCTCCGCAATGCCCCCTTCATCTCCGCAATGTCCCCCTTCCACAATGTCCCCCTTCCACAATGTCCCCCTTCATCTCCGCAATGCCCCCTTCATCTCCGCAATGCCCCCCTTCCACAATGTCCCCCTTCCACAATGTCCCCCTTCATCTCCGCAATGCCCCCTTCATCTCCGCAATGCCCCCTTCCATCTCCACATGTCCCCTACTTCCAGTCCCTGGTGGTCCAGCGGAGCGTCTGTAAGATCTGTGCCTCCTTCGGCACAGATCCCTGCCACCCGAACATGGCGGGCGAGCACATGGCGGTACTCGTACGAGTACCGCCATGTGCCGAGCAGAGCGATGCTCGAGCCGATCCGAGCATCGGCCGAGCATGCTCGCTCAACACTAGAAACTACCTTTTCCATGAGCGCCCGCTTTGCGGTCTGTTTTCTGATTGGCAATTGTGCGGATGCCATTTTCTGCCTTTCCGTTCACAAGTATCCTACACAGGGCTTGGACTCTTCATCTCTCCTCAGCAGATTAACCCTTCGCCTGCCAGTTAAGTGAATTTTCGATAATTCTATGGTGAAAACTTAATCTCAGACACAGTATTTGTTATTCCTTATACTATCAGACACTTTATATCCTGTTAGGATGTCAGACCCTTTGGGTCCTGGGGCTAGGCCTAAGACTAAGGATACTAGGGTGTCTCTGACCCTCCACATGTCAATCGGGGCTTCCTAGAGAATACTCAGGTCATTTACGCCCTTCATGCGCTGTGGCCTCTGCCTCTCTGTCAGGACCCTCCAGCCATGTTGTAGAGCCACCTTGGATGCAAGAGTTAAAGACTACTTTGCAACTACTTCCAACGCAATTACAGGGTGTCATCCAAGCTTGGAAACCCCCCGTATTATTCAGGTCTTCAGTGCCCAAACCACTGGGCTTACCTGATGTGTCAGACTCCTCTTAGGAGGAATTGTTGGTGGACTTAGATGAGGGTGAATGCTCTGAGGGAATTTGCACCCAATTCTTTGGGGACCACTTTGAGGCTGACCCTGAACCCCCTGCTGAGGGCCTCATCATGGCAGTCCTCAATACTCTGAATCATTCCCCCTGTTTCTGAGGAGTCTAAGGATACTTCTGACATCTTTCAGATGCCTAAGAAGCAGCGTACCCTTTTCCCACCTAATCCCACTCTTGACCAGATTGTCTTAGATGAGTGGAAAACCCCTGACAAACGCCTGATCTTGCCTAAGAAATTTGCTAAGCTGTACCCTTTCTCAGAGGTGGCACTAGCTCAGTGGGCTTATCCCTTTAAGGTGGATGCCCCAGTATCCAGACTTTCTAAAACCACGGCCCTGCCAGTGTTGGATGCTTCTGCTCTCAAGGATTTGACTGACAGGAAACTTGAGGCTTTTCTAAAAGCCATCTTTACAACTATAGGCTAATCTCTGCGACCCACTTTTGGTGCCGCTTGAGTAAACAGGGCCAGTGCTGTATGGACAGAACAACTTACTGATGCTGTTCATCTGGGTGCTCCACAATTTACTTGCTGCAGTTCTTGGCTAACATATCAGAAGCTCAGCGTTATGTTACTGAAGCTATCTTTAATGCTATTAGGCTTGAAGCTGGGTTACCTATATCCGTAGCAGCCAGCTGTGCCCTCTGGCTTAAGATTTGGTCTGCGGGTACCATTTCCAAGAAATCCTTAATTTCTCTGCCTTCCTTGGGTACTTCCTTATTTGGGCCAGAGCTGAAGAGCTTCATCAGTGAGGCTACTGGGGGCAAGAGAACTATATTGCCCTTGGTTCCCAAGAAGAAACCTCAAGTCCGAAGGCACTGTCTTTTTCGTTCCTTCCAGACTGAATCGCTTACCACGGCCCCAACGGTTCCGCAGGCTCCGCACTCCTCCTCCAAGCCCAAACAGCAGTGGAGACCCAAGCAGTCCTCCACCAAACCTTCTTCGTTATGACTCGGCGAACCCCGTACCCCACTCGCCAGTGGGTGGCAGATTGCGACATTTTTTAAGTGTCTGGACAGACACCGTGGTGTATCCGGGGGCTTAACAGGTGATTTCAGAGGCTACAGGATTCCCTTCATTTCTCTTCCTCTTTTCTGGTTCTTCCCTTCTCACACTCCTCAGGGATTGGAGAAGCATAGTCTTTTCAATGGTGCTATCCAGACTCTACTGGACAAGGAAGTTCTGGAACCAGTTCCTGATCTGGAAATTGGTTCCGGTTTCTATTCCAACATGTTTGTAATCTCTAAGAAGGATGGCGGCTGCTGTCCCATCCTGGACCTCAAGGATCTCAATTCTTTTGTAGTTATGGATCATTATCACCAAGAGTTCTTAAGATCGGTGATCGCGGCAATGTGCCCTGGGGAATTTGTGGCGTCTTTGGACCTCCAGGATGCCTATCTGCACATAGCCATCCATCCGGAGAGCCATCAGTACCTCAGATTTGCTAGGGACAGAGGACACTTCCAGTTTTCTTCTCTCCCTTTCGGTCTGACTATGGCCCCCCAGGTATTCACTCGTATCCTGGGTGCACACAAAGATGGCATTAGAGTTACTTCGTACATGGGCGACTTGCTCTTGAAGGCCCCATCTCCGGAACTCCTTCAACATCAGGTCCAGGACTGTATCAACACTCTCACCCATCATGGGTGGATCCTGAACATGGACAAGTCGGACCTTGTACCATCTCAGAGACTGGTCTTCCTAGGTCTTCTGTTTGATACCCTGAAGGGCATGGTATTTCTCACGGACAAGGTGGTTCCCCAGATTACCCACAAGGTATCCTTAGTCCCGGCTTGCAACTCCATTCCAGCCAAGAAGTTGACCTATTTAGTGGGGAAGTTGATATCCACCATAGAGGTGGTACTGTTTGCGATGGCTCACACCAGAGGTTCATGGTCCAGTTTGCAAAGGCAACACAGATCTCCTGAGACTGTCGGCTTCGCTACCCCTTCACGTGGAGCTGAGTCTCTCTTGGTGGCAAGACCTCTCCAACCTGACAAAGGGCAGGCCTTTCCCATTCTGGACCACAGTGACAACTGATGCTAGCCTATCCGGCTGGGGGGGGCGATCCTGGGTCCCCTGAATGCACAGGGCCGGTGGTCAGAGGAGGAGTCTCTCCTACCCATCAATGTTCTGGGGCTTTGGGTGATATTTCATACTCTCAGATACTGGTCCTATCTAGAAGGCTGTCCAGTTTGCGTCCAGTCCGACCACGCCACGGCTGTGGCTTACATCAACAAGTAAGGCAGAACAAGAAGTCTTGCAGCTTGGTTGGAGGTCAAGGCCATCTTAACCTGGGCAGAAGAAAATGTTCCCGGCATATCCGCAGTTCATATTCCTGGAGTAGACAACATCCTAGCCAACTTCTTTAGTCGACACATGGTAGACACTGAAGAGTGGGTACTCCACCAGAAGGTGTTTGACCTCATCTTCCAAAAATCAGGCCTCCCCTGGATCGACCTGATGGTGACCAGACACAACCGGAAGGTTCCATGATTTTGTTCCCACTGGAGAGATCCCCTGGCTCTTGCAGTGGATACCATGTCGCCATGTGGCGATTTCCTCTGGCTTACGTCTTTCCTCCCTTTCCCCTGCTTCTCAGGGTATTGAGGAAATTGCGGTTGGAACGGTCATTCTAATTGCTCCGTACTGGCCCTGGCAACCCTGGTTTCCTGAGCTCCCTGACCTATCTGTGGCAGAGCCCTTTCGGCTTCCCCACAGACCGGATCTCCTTCTGCAGTGTGATCTGTGGAAGGAGGATGTGGGTCGTCTGGGTTTGACGGCCTGGTGGTTGAATCCTCAGTATTGAGGAAGAAATGTTTTTCAGTGGTCGTAGTAACTATGCTATGTGCTACAAAGCCTGTTTCCTCTAAGGCATACCACAGAATCTAGTCTATTTTCCACTCTTGGTGTGTGGATAGGGATCTGTCCTCACAAGATTTCGACCTTCCTACTGTCCTGTCCTTTTTACAGGACAATGTGGACAAGGACCTCAGCCTGAGTTCCTAGAAGGTTCAAACTTCTGTGCTCTCTGTCTTTATCCTGAAGCTCATTGCCATCCTTCTGGATGTCAAGGTTTTCTTTCAGGGCGTTGCTCATGCTCGCCCTCCCTTTAAGAAGTCCCGCTCCTATGTGGGATCTTAATTTGGTGCTGGGCGTCTTACAGCACCCTCCTTTTGAATCCTTGGACACTATTTCTCTGTTTTCTGACTTGGAAAATGGTTTTCCTATTGGCAATCATCTCTGTTCGCAGGGTTGCCGAGCTGCAAGCTTTGTCCTGCAAGCTGCCTTTCTTGGTGTTTCACAAGGACAAAGTGGTTCTTCGACCTCCCAGGAATTTCTTCCTAAGGTGGTTTCTGAGTTCCACATCAATTAGGAGATTGTTATGCCTTAATTTTGTCCTGACCCTAAATCTGACAAGGAAAGGGATCTCTACATTTGTTAGATGTGGTGCACTGCCTTAAGTTCTATGTGCACCATACGGAATTTTTTTGTCAAACTGATGCGCTGTTCATGATTCCTGAGGGTCCCAGGGTTGGTAAGCCTGCATCTAAGGTGACTATTGTCTCAAGGATCAAGTCTACCAGTCGTAAGGCCTGCGAACTCAGAAAGAAGCCTGTTCCTTTTCGTATCATGGCTCATTCCACCGGATCTGTTGGGGCCCCCTGGACCTACAAAAATCAGGTGTCTGCCGATCAGTTGTGCAAGGCGGCCACTTGGTCATCTGTGCACACTTTCTCTAAATGCTGTCGTGTTGATGTGCTGGCTTCGGCTGATGCCAGCCTTGGTAGGAAAGTCCTGGCGGCAGCCTTGCCTGTCTAGGACTTTACTCCTTATGTCTCAGTAATCTTTGACTGTTGGGGCTGGTTAGCTCTAGTTCATAGTGTTGTGTTACAGTTACTGGTGTGTTTTTATTCCAATTTAGCTTTCGTTGACACTTTTCTTGCTTGGGGCTATCCTGATCTGTTTATTCCGTATGAGCTCTAGTGACTTTGGGGACCTGCGCCTGGTCCTTGCCTTCTTTCCCACCACTGGGAAACTCAGTGTTGGTACCAGAGTTACCTGTAAGCTATATTGGACGACAGAAAAAAAGAGGATTTTAGTCTTACCTGTTAAATCATTTTCTCTTAGTCCATATAGTTTACAGGTCTCCCACCCTGTCAAGGGACCATGCTTGGTTCTCCTGTGACCGAACGCGGGAGTTCCTTCGGGTTCATGCTCACAGGAGTCTTCTTTTTCCTTCTTGCTACCTAGTCAATAGTTAACGTCTCAAATGTAACTGGCTGGGGATTGACTGGTGACTAGCTAAGGAGGGAGGGAAGGCTCCACCCTGCACTTCTTTCCAAGAATTGTTCCTGCCTACATAAAGGGACTGTTGCCTTCACAGAGTTACCTGTAAGCTATGTGAACTAAGAGAAAAGTATGTAACAGGTAAGACTAAAATCCTCTTATAGCATCCAATGATTAATTACCACCTCTGTTTCCCCACTACATTTGTTTTAAGTAAATAACTTTACATTGTGCTCACAATGCACATTACGGACACTCGGCTGAAAAAGTCATGGTAACAGAAACTGCTGGAAATTAGTCTGGAGAAGCATTTATGCCATGGTCCAGCAATTCTCAGAAGCGTTACAGTAAATTTTTGTATTTAGCTCCTCCTTCTCCTTTAATGCCTAGTGTGCCAAGATGGTACAGCATACGGGCCTGGCCAGCTGTTCCTGTTGTGTCAAGCCATACGTTAACTGCTGAAATGGATCCACTTCATAAACCTTTATAACCATCATGCAGTGACCACATTTAAAAAAACAAAAACCCACAACCCTCTTGATGTCCCTCCAGTTATTAATCTCCTAGCTGATTTGACTTGGAAATCTGTAAATGTGACGCACGTGAGCAGCATCATATCCAAACTTCCAGGTAAAAATTTGAGGGATCAATGAAAGCCTTCCACATCACGTCAACAGTAAAGAGTAAGGCTTTCCGCAATCCCGCCAACTACTACCAGGTACCTCTGGATGGATTGGCTGTGAGATCAGAAGCTAGATGAGGTTTGGATTTAACCCTTTGAGTGTCAGAGAGGTATCCAATACATTGAAATGCATTGAATACCTCTATGACAATCACAAAGTTAAAATTAAATAATAAGAAAAAAATATTAGAAAATAAATAAGCATGCCAGAGGTTTGTGTAACAGCCTCGTTATACTGGTACTCATTACACATCTACCGACTGCTCTGCCAGTAGCCTTGCTCCTGTCACCCTCTACAGTATATCAACCCATACCAATGGGGTAAACATTTTTTTAGGCTGGCAGTAGGTACTGGATAGACTAGGAAATCCCATGCAGTATCTTTGAAGTGACAAGTGTAAAAAAAATTGTCTGTTTTTTTTTTTCCTGTAACACCTTTCTGTAAAAAAGTGACACCTCATTTGCTGTGGGTGAATGTCTACTTTCCAAAATGATCTGCATTACTGACCTTTTCTTCATATGTGTAATGTCATGACCATTTTAATGCATGCAGGTCATTTCACAAAATAAGAGACATATAGTTTTATAGTATAGTTTTGTGCTGCCTTCTGGCACCCCCTATGGTATGTTAACTTCTACCAATGAGGTACCATTTTTGGGGCTGTTTTGAAAGTACTGAATACAGCAGGAAATACCATACTTTTGAAAGATTTTAGTGCCTTTGAAGTGGTAGAAATGTAAAAAACAAACAAACACATTTTCCCTATAAAGCCACTTTATGGAATAATTGTGCATACCAGCCTAAGGGTTAAAAGAACCCCTTATTTAATGCAGGTGAATGTCTACTTTCCAATATGTGTATCTTTAATTGTTATGATCATTTCGGTGCTGTCAGCCAATTTCAAAAAAGAAAACATGTAGATGTACTTTTGTGCTTCTGGCACCCCTTACAGTATGTCAACCCATACCAGTGGGGTACCATTTGTCTTGCAGTCATTTCTAATTCACGCAGTAGAACATTCCATGAGTTTCAAAGATTTTAGTATATTTGGAGAGCTAGACATGTTAAAAAAATATGCCAATTTTTAGCTTTAGTTATACGTTCTCGAAACATATGTGCGCAAAAGTTTAGGGGTAGAAAGACAAGTGGCCCCTTTTATGAGTCGGGTTATCTTCATTCCAAAATGGTGAGCTTTATTGACCTTTTCTTCATTTTTATAGTTGTTTCAACCATTTAGCACAGGCAAGTCATGTTTAAAGAAATGTAAGAAAAATGAAAGATTGTATTTTGTTTTTTATTTTTTTGCTTCTGGTACCCCCTACAGCATGTCATTTTTTACCGGTGGGGTGCTATTTTTCTTGTAAGAGGAGTAGCTGCTGTATACAGCAGAAAAATCCATAGTTTTCAAAGATTTTTGTATGTTTGAAGTAGCACCACTTTCTGCAAACGTGTACACACCAGGCTAGCAGTGGAAAGACAAGTGACCCTTTGTTTGATATAGTGTGATATCTACTTTCCAGAAATATATATGTTTATATAGTTACTAGCAATTTATGACGGCGTTGCCTGTCATGTAGTGAGGTTGACATTAACCCTTTGTGTGCAGAGGGTTAAACAAAGCATTACGTACCCATGTGGCAGTGAAAGCGTTAAGCATTGGTAAAAAAAAATAAAAAAAGTCAATGGCCTTGTGTATGTTGGGGTGCTGATGGTTCTGATGGGGAACGGGGTTTGAAGGCTCCATTGGGTCAAGGTGGTGCTGAAAGATGTGTTGAAGTATACTTATAGAGAGAGGAGGCTGAGTGTTGTGGTGGTGAGTATTCTGAGGGGATATGTGATGATGGTGGAGGTAGGGAGGCGTAATGGTTGGTAGGTGGTGGTAGAATGACGGCTGCAATGGTTGGAGAGTCTGATAGCTATAATAGGAGAGGGTGTTGTGGTACTGTGTTTTGTGGTAGCTGGCTGTGAGGTTTTTTGTGGTGGCTGGCTGTGAGGTTTTATGGGGGTGGGGTTGTGACAGTGGTAGTTTTGTGGTATGTCAAGTCGCCTATTTGATGGCGCCTACTTACATACATGGAATGACAAGTATTCTCTGCAGCACACGAAGGCAGTCCAGCTGCAGCACAGGGAGGCATCAGTTAATATTTTAATATATTCCACGTGTTTAATTTATCCTGATACATAGAAGGAAATGTCAAAGGGGATCTATCAGTATAAATTAAACACGTGGACTATATTAAAACAGTAACTGATGCCTCCCTGTGCTGCAGCTGGAGGGCCTTGAGAATAGTTGTAATTCTGTCATTTGCGCTGTTTAAAGAAAATGCGCTGTTTCAAAACAATGCTGTGAAAGCATACAGGCTCTTTGTAACTGTAGGACTCCACCACAAACAGTGTTTCAGTACAAGGGCTCGACTGAAGGGCCACTTCACCGGTCCCGGTGAGAGGGAGCCTTGGGCCCCGGTCCAGCAGTGTGTAGGTTAGGCAGAGGTGGCCGGTTGTCCGGGGGATACCATGAGGGGAGGAGAGGGCATCAATCCTGTTTAGTTGTTATTGTGATGAGATGCCCCCGGTTCTGTGCGCTGTTGCCTTCACTCCACGTGCGTCGCCAATCACACTGTATGCAAACAGACGCGGACAAATCAGAGTGTGTGTGACTGTGAGCAGTGACTCGAGGGGTGAAGGCAACAGTGCAGAGAACTGGGGGCATCTGATGAGAATAAAAACAAAAGAGGATGATGAGGTGAGCAGTGGGTGCAGTTACATGCCTGTAGCAGCCTGAGAGGACCCGAGGGGAGGTCTGCGACAACAGCAATGCACTGAGAAACCATAACTGAACTACAACTCCCACAATCCTTACACATCTTCAGTGGGCACAATGAAAACGGCGATTTTTGGCGGTTTTCATGGCGCCCACTGAAGATGTGTAAGGATTATGCGAGTTGTAGTTCAATGAACCTATCACGTTGTACCATATTTGAAAGGCAAAATCTTGACATCTTGAAGGGGCAGGGGGAGAAGAGTGCTTCAGAAGAGTGTTGTCAGATTATGTTCGGACTGATGAAGTTTGGCCACCGGCACTGGAAGCGGAGGGATCAGCTAGGAGAGGGAGCACATTTGTATTGTGGTGACATGTGGCCGGCTAGTGCCCTTCTGGCAGCAGCATACTGGAGTCGTGGGGGCTGTGAATGGGGTGTGAAACAACACCCTTCCTCCAGCCGCATAAGTGGTAAAAGCGGTAGTTGTAATGATATAGTTGTGTGTGGAGGCACGTTCCCCACTGGGAACGTGTGTTTGTGGCAGGCATTTTGTGTGTGTGTGTGTGTGTGTGTGTGTGTGTGTGTGTGTGTGTGTGTGTGTGTACTTTCTGCTTTTTCTTTCCTGAGTTTGAATTTGTGTGTGTGTGTCGGTGGTGTAGGAGCAAGTGGCAGCCATTTTGTTTTTTTGGTAAGATATATAGTTGTGGGCGGGCTGGATAGTGGGGGTGGGCCAACTCCCTGCATGATGAATCACCCAATGGGAGCAGTAACTCCTTTTTTACTGCCGCCCCTGGGTGTGTGTGTGTCTCCTAAGGAGACATAAATTATGTAATGAGGCTTTCTCTTTTATATATATATATATAGATTCAGCTGTTTTAGGGCAGTTTAAAGGGGAACTTTCACTCCTAAGCAAGTTCATCTAATTTGATGCCTATTAAAGCGATGATAATATTTTTTCTTATTTCTTTTTTTATTTTCAATGTTGTGGAAGACATAACCTTTACAAAGATGACCTTTTTTGAAGGTCTGTGTGGCACAAGTTGCGCCGCATAGCTCTGCAAGGCCATCCCAATCCTGATGTACCCACCACCTTCCTACCGCTTTAGTAGTAGTTACAGTGTGGCTTAAGACGCAACTAATGGAATAGGTTCCTGTATCTCCACTTACCTTCCTCCCCCAGGTCGGACACAAACATTATAACCTCCCTTCTACTGCAAGCCTGCACATAAAATCTCTTTCTGCTCCCCTCTTCTCCCAAAGCAGCACATGAAAGGGACATAAAAATGGCATGGGTTAGACACTGAGAACGCAAGCGCCATTTGTATATCCCATTCAAGAGCTGCCTTGTGTGAAGAGGGGAGCAGAAGACAATTCTGTAAGGGTTGCTGGCAGTAAGATGGAGTTAATGTACGCTGAGGGTTGTGAGCAACCAGGGGGGAGCAAATGGAGGCATTCAACTGTCTTGTGGGCAGGCTTTAGTGCAGAAGGGGGGAGTGAGAGAGCTGCCAATTATATGAAACATAATCAGGATGGCAGCGCTCTCCCTCATTCTAGCGAAGAGAGATAAGGTGAGATTGTGATGGATAGGCTAAAATCAGAGTGGTTTGCTGGGCATTTTTACAGTTTTTGTGGGCATTTACAACAATTTGGTGGGGCAAAGTTGGAACGTGACAGTTCCACTTTAAACAGATAGCCACTGGAATGTGCATTTTAGTTCATAAAGCTGAAAATACTGTTTTAACATAGTAACATTGTTGATGAGGCTGAAAAAAGACATGCGTCCATCAAGTCCAGCCCATGCCAGATCACCCCTATTGAACCTTAACTGACTTCAAATGACAGTCAGATAGTTCCCTAGATCAACAACCTATCTGCTTTGAAGCCAACTATCATAATTCTCAATATTGTTCTGTACAAGACACGTATCCATTTATGTTCCTGACTGAGGGACTATGCAGGCCGTGCATGTTTGTAAAATTATACATATTTGATATTTTTGTATTCAGGGGTTCAAGGCTTTTAATAATAATAATTGACATTTTCACTACCAGCATAACTGTTTTGGATATATAGTTTATGAGAGTAACAACATAAGTAATGCTTTACATTTTTTGTAGTCATGAAATCAGTTTGTCACACAATGTGTTTTTGAGAAGTGCTATGAAAAGGTTGAATGTTAGTTTTATAGTTTTCCATATATAACTAAAAAGTTACCTACGGGTATCATACCTAAACAGATGGATAGCAAAAAGGCAAACCCCCCCCCCAAGCCTCTGCATCTGAAAGGATTAAAGGGAGAAAGCATTCTTTAGTGGTTTAACCCCTTAACTATATATGACGTGCCAGGAACCTCATGCTGGACCAGACATTAAGGACCACTGACGCCAGAATTATTACCTTATTTAATAGATATATACTTTATTCCCCAGCTGTCAGTAGCACGGAGCGTGGACATCTTGCCAGAATGATGTCTGCGCGCCTGCGTTGTCAGTCCCAGCCAGAGACGATCGGCTCCTAGCAACACCTCCTAGACCCGGCTGGTTCTGACAGAGCAGGAACGCGAACATCATTCTGGCAAGATGTCCGCGCTCTGTGCTACTGACAGCTGGGGAATAAAGCATAAGTCAGGTAATAATTCTGGCGACTAGTGCTACTAAGCAGCTAATTGCCAGAAGGGGACTTAATTAAGCTAAACATTTTGTGACATGGTAGTTCAGCTTTAAAGCTCTATTTGGACGAAATTGAAGGACTAAACGCTGCCCTGCACCTACTTCCGGATAGACTGAGGTTACCATCTCTTCAACCGCAGTCTGTCACTCTGCCTCTACTCCCCTCCCTCTATCCAGCCTCCTGCTATGATGGAGGATTTCTGCCTTTAAGCTGGAGCACTCTCATTGGCAGAGATCGATATCTAGCCAATGAGACCACTCCAGCAGAGGCAGAGTGATGACTGCAGTTACAGAGCAGGTAACGCAGTCCTGAAGTAGGTGCAGGGCATAGTTCATTCCTTCAATGTTAGCCAAATAGAACTTTAGAAAATAAAATGAATGCACTTGTACACATATTCGCTATATAATCTAACTATTAAGGCTAACTTGTATAGGGGTGATACATCCCCTTTTAGTGTCAGAGGGGTGTCCAATACAATGAGTTGGAGACCCCTTCTGGCACTCAAAGGGTTAAATTGTCTCTCATGGTGTTAACCAGTAAAAAAAAAATGGCTTTATCACTTTGAAAATGTATTGTAAAGGCAAAATAAAAGTCTGATGTTAGTTGTCTTTTAAAGGAATAGGAAAACTTTATATGTAAAAAAAAATAAAAATATATAGTATACGGTTTATCCTCCTGAGTAATCAATGGAACGCCTTCTGCTGAGAGGTATATTACTCAAAATATATTTCAGCTCAAACTTGAAGTTTTTAAGTGCAGTACCTCTAAGGCCTGAAATTGTACACTGGTGCTGTTCCTATACCATCCTTTAGGTATGTATGGTCAGCTGACCAGAGCTGTCCATAGGATGGTGTAGCAACAGTGCCGCTGTACAATTTCAGTCAATTGAGATGCTGCACCTAAAAAAATGTAAAGTTTGAGCTGCAGTAACATTTGGATAAAACACCTCTTAGCAGTGGGACTTCCCTTGCTTTACTCAGGAGTATATACCCTACAATATATATATTTTTACACATTAGGTATTACTATCCCTTTAAGACTACTTTTTCTTCTGAAAAGCATGCCCTTAGACCTAATTGTTGATTAATATGCAACGGGCCTCCTGCAGAGTGCAATAGATAAGCAATTCTGTAGCAATTCAACTGCCCTAAAGGCAGTAAGTAAAAAAATCCCCAAATTCTCATTGATTTAATTGAGGGCTTTTAACCCCTTTAACCCACTGAGAACCAGGGAGGTATCCAGCATATTGCATTGCAATGCGTTGCCGACCCCTCTTTCACTCAAAGGGCTAATGCTAGAAAAATCTCCAATGTATTGCTTTGTAATGCTTTGGATACATTTTCATTGAGTTCAATTCCCCATTTAAATCAATGGGACTTTTCATTTTAACCTAAGGTGCAGTTAGTAGTTTTCTCCAGCTCTGTTCATCTTTTGAACCCTGCGTAAGAACCTATTTGTTTTAGCTTTCACACATTGACTTGGCTTTCTTCCACTGTCAGAAACGGGAAAAGCGAAAGCACGAGAGGATTCTAAGTGACGAACTGGTTGCTGCTGTTACATATTTAAATCAGTTTTTACCACCTGAACATTGGATTGTTTATATTCCCTGGGATATGGCTAAGTACACAAAAAGGTAAGGCAATATTTTTCATTTAAATCCACTATTATCCTGATGTAAATTGGGTAACAGATCCAGAATGTAATTCACTTATTGTAACTTCAGATATTTCTTGCACTAGTTATCAACCATGGTACAACGGTACTTTTGTATGCTGCATATACCAGCTTAGGCGTCTGCATTTTTTCTTTTGAGATCTGGACATTTGCTTTTAACAGCTGTATTAAAATGAGTATGCTTAGTATGCTTAATACTGGGTAGCTTGTATGAAGACTCTTATTGAAAGGGCATTCGGGGTATGTGTATCAGCCACTGGACAAGGCCAGTCACTGCCTAGTAATGCTCATGCCCTCATCACCGCACATCATGTTCTTTGAGGTAATTGTTGGGTTTCAAATTTACATTGTAGATATTGTAAATAACTTTTTCTTCTTCCAATATGGATTCCAGGAGGGTTTTTATACTTTCTCATCATTGTCTGACAAATTACCGATAACAATATAGGGCTGTCTTTGAAAATTGTAGACAGTGTTTAGCGTTGCCTTGAGCAAAGAGACTTGAGAACCGCTGTTTTAGTATGCAGTAGAAAGGTATGGTTATCTTTGCATTTATTTCTTCTTTACTTTCTTTGATTATTTTTGTGCATAATAAAACTATCCAGAGTATAGAATGTATTTCTGATCTGCACGGTTGGCTACCTAATCTTGTCACTGCACTTCACGGAATGTTCTAGAAGAACCATTACTAACTTTTTAATCCCTGTAGGATTATAGAGGTGTGCAATGCATTGTTAAGCAATGTGTTGCACAACCCTCTGGTCCAAAGGAGGTTAAATAGTGGGAAATCAAAGACTTATGCATGATTCATTTTGTGAATATGAAGATCCATATATATATATTAAAATGTTGCAAAGTGTCTCAAAATGTGTTACAGTCTCAGCATTGTGAGTACCGTATATGCATATATATAGTAAAGTAAAGCTGATGTTACCCTTGATTGGATCATTCATGAAAGAGAAAATACACTAAAACTGATGTTAGGAGACAAAATACCCATTGATTTACATAGTGGTTGGAACCCCTTGAATTTGACAGGGGTCTCCAACATATTCGCTCAATACTGAACTCTTTATCCTTTTGAGTGTCAGACGGGGTAACCAGTACATTGCTCTGCAATTTGTTGGCTACTCCTCTGGCACCCAGAGGCTTAAAATTTAAGCTACATCACATTTACAAAGTGTTTGAAATTCTAAATACATACCCCAAGAATATAATATAAAATGTTTTAATGTGCACTTCAGTTTTTAATAGTTGATAAAATGAATTGTTGAATAACATTTCAGTTTTTCTTTTGTTGAATGTAACAATATTTAGAGTAACTCAGAGCAGCAGTCCTGTTACAACATGTTCATTTATTTACTTCCCACAAGGCAATAGGTGGATTTTGGCATAGAAATCCTACCCAATCACTGTCCAGTTGACTGGCAGCATCCTGGGTATTAAGAACCTGACTAATTAATTTCTTTTTGTCTGTGTTTCAGCAAACTGTGCAATGTACTAGACCGATTAAACGTGATTGCTGAAAGTGTTGTGAAGAAAACAGGCTTCTTTGTTAATCGTCCAGATTCATATTGCAGTGTCCTGCGGCCCGACGAAAAGTAGGTATTTATTTTTCAGGGATTCAGGAAAACAGTGTGAAGTGGATTTTACCCTAGGATATGTACCTCAATTTAAAAAAAAAAACAAACAAAAAAACAACTTAGGAAAGTGTCCCTACATAGAGCAGTCAGTTTTATCGTTATAACTTTTTATTTGCATTTGGTGCATTTGGTCTGTTACAGTTACTGTTCCGAGCTGTTGAAGTTGATTGTTTGTTATGAGGTGGTGTGGTTGAAAGGCAGACTTAAAGAGAAATCTTTATATTAAGGAACTGCTGATACAATAATATCTAATTATTGTACCAGCTGTAGAATTTGTTCAGACTTCTCAGGGTTGCTGGTTCTAATTCCTTCAGGTAAATATGTACCATTAAACTGGCTAACCAAACATCTGTACCCCAGGCCCCAGGACATACTTGAAAATGAGAGACAACCTCAATTATGTTATAATAAAAAAATCAAACTGTTAAATTGATAGCCAGTTATTACTAGGGAACATATATATGATAATTTTACAGTTTAAAAAAATAGAGTGTCACAGTGTCAGTCTTTTAATTTTATAGTCAATATCACCCAAATCAGTCATATAATCTGATCTATTTCAGTGTTAGCTGGATACAGATTATATATCCCTGTTATCTTCCCTCATTATAATGTCTAAGTTGTTATCATTGGGCAAACACAATAATGAAAAGTGATAACAGCTTTCTCCTGATTTTAGGAAACAAGTGCAGCATGAAGTACAAGATATTTACTTGAATGTAACCTCAGGTCATTTTAGGTGTCAGTGCTCCTTTAAATATATAATCTTAACCCTTGGAGTGCCAGAGGGGTACGCAACACATTGCTCTGCAATGCGTTGTGTACCACTCTGGCACTCAAAGGGTTACCCTTTTGAATGCCAGAGGGGTATGCAACACACTGCTACATGCACCCCTCTGGCACTCAAAGGGTTAATGGCATCGCAGGCAGATTACAATATATAATGGATACCTCTGGCTCTTGTTAGCTGTGCAAACTCCACTAAAAACAGATTGTGGCCAATATGAACTAAGGTGGCTCAATTCCCGTGCACACCAGCTACATTATAGGGGACAAATGAAAATTCTCATTGTGGGGCTTTTAACCCTTTCATTGTGAAGCAATGTGTTCTAGGTGTCTCTAGAATTCAAGGGGATTCACAGCACCAATGAAATCACTGGGATTTTAGGGCATGTTTATTTGCCCTCCGTAGTGCAGTTGGTTTACTTCAAAATGACTCCTCTGATATTGTGATTCAACTGCAAAGCCAGAGGGCCTTATTTATAAAAGCAAAGTGGAACAATTCGGGATCAAACCACCTGCACCTTAGGGGACAAACAAAATGTACCCAAATTCCCACTGGTTTAGAGTGAACTTTTTAACCCCTTGAATGCTAGAAACGTCTCCAGAGTACTGCTTCACAATTGCATAGGTGAGATCTCTAGCATTCAGGGAGTTTCAAGTCTGATTGTTATTAGTGAAATTGCAATTGGTTTAGTCTAAAATTACTCCACTTTCTGTAGTGGCCAGTGAGAGCCACTTATATACTTAATTGGGCACATGCTGACCACCTTAAAGGGATAGTAATGTTTTATAATAAAAGCAGCTCTAATTAATCATCATAGTATTTGGACTTTGGAGAGTGCTATTTCAATTCTGTCAGAGTTGTAGTTCCAGAGTAATTCAATGACAAAGTGTCCCCCTCCCGCCCCTTTTACTGATGTAACACTGTTCACCCAGAGCAGAAGGGAGGTGCCCAGGTAGACTGCAGAGAGGGACAATCTTCAATTAAGATAAGGGAAAAACCTGAAAAGCTTGTCAAGGGGGGCAGGGATTTCATTGTTCTCATAGGAATAAGAGTGTCCCCTTCTGTTATCTGTCTGGTCTATAGACTGCATTCCACATCTGAGAAGAGATAGCTTACACTAGGTAAAAGGGGCGGGAGGGGGAAACTTTGCTTGTGAATATCTCTTAAACCATAAAGGTTTGAGAGATAAGACTTATATCATTCTTCATGTTTTCTTAATGCCTATAAAATAAAATAAAGTTGAAATGAAGTATTACTATCCATTTAAGGGGATAATAATTCTTCATATGTAAAACATAGATATTGTAGTGTTTATCCTCCTGAGTAAAATAAGGGTACTCCTACTGCTGAAAGGTGTTCTATTCAGAAGTTATTACAGCTTAGACTTGAAATTTTTAGGTGCAGTATCACAGTGGCCTAAAACTGTACAGTGGCATTGTATCGACACCAGCCTATCAATAGCTCTGGCATAGGATGGTGTAGCAACAGCACCACTGTACAGTTTCAGGTCACTGTGATACTGCACCTAAAAAATCAAGTTTGAGCTGTAATAATTTTGAATAAAACACCTCTCAACAGTGGAAGTACCCTTGTTTTACTCAAGGGGATAAACCCTACAACATATATATATTTTTTACATTTTAAGTATTACTATCCCTTTAATAGGCTCTCATAGAAAACAATGCTGTAGCAAACCAAGGAAATGAATGCTCTGCATCATCCATTGATGTATAGGGAGCTTTTAGTCCCTACAATGCTATAGACTCAAGGCCTCTAAGGAATTAACAATTTTCATTTTCTGGCTGTGGTGCAACTGGTTTGCTCCAGAATTGCTCAGTGTCAGACAATTCAGGAGAACAAAGTTCAGTGGACCGCTGATAAATAGCACATTATGGGCAAGATGTTCAAAAAGTCATCATAATGAAAAGCTTGTAGGATCATGAGTTGGTGGTAAAAGAAGGACCATATTTTAGAAGTAAATCCATGACGTTTGAAAATTCATCTAAAGAATTAAAAATGACGGCATTCTCTTATGTCATTTGCAATGTTTTATTGTCATTGGTTGCATATTATACCTGTATTTGTATCTGATATGCGCCCAGGTTTCATGCCATCTGTAATGGTTGTGTCACCCTTATATATCTTTTTTGTCCTACTTATTGCTTATTTGAGATATGCTTGGGGCCCACAGGCCTCTCCCGCGTCCCACCAGTATGCCTTCTGTCGTGGGCTTCGGCACACGGCGGCTGGCATAGCGGGTTTTCTCATTAACGCCACTTCATCTTTTTCTTCACTCTCTTTCTTCTATTTTTCCTCCTTCTCTTGTCATTCCCCCTCCCTTTTGTTTGTGTCTTCTCCCTCCTACCCCCTGGTTACTATTTATGCTACGATGAGTCATGATGGTGCCAGTGGACTGAGATGTGGGTTTTATTTGTTAATTCAATTATTCTATATCCATGCCTTTACCCCACATAAATTGGGTATCCTAAAATGTTAAGGGGTTTAACAGGCCAGAGAAGCGTTCTATGATTATGAGAGAGGTGATACGCTTCCAGTCGGATGTGGTTTTCTTGCAAGAAACGCACTTGGTGCGGACCTCGCAGCCCAGACTCACGTCACGCCACTTCCCCTCTGCGTGGACAGCGTCAGCTCTAGAAAAGAAACGTGGTGTGGCTATTCTGGTAGGCAGAGGTGTCCCTTGGAGTTGCGAGGCTGTTAAGGCGGATCCTTTGGGCAGGTATTTGTTTTTAAAGGGGTCTCTAGCGGGTGTACGACTCACAATGGCTACCATTTATTCCTCCACATCACAACATTGGCCTTTCTATAGGGATACTTTGCAGCTCTTGCAGGACTTTCAGGAGGGTATACTTATCCTGGGTGGGGATTTTAATGTCTGCTTTTCTTCCTGCTTGGACCGCTCCTCTAATGCTTCTCTTCACTCTCAAACTGCCTCTTCTAGAGTCTCTAAGCGGCTGATGGAAATGGGGCTTATAGATACTTGGCGCTCGGCTAACCCCCTTTCCAGGGATTTCACTTTCTTCTCTCACCCCCACAACTCTTATTCTCGTCTGGACTATTTCTTCCTCAGCCAATATCATCTTTCTATGTTAACTAAGACTGACATAGTTTCTATTACTCTATCGGACCATGCCTCCGTTTTCCTTACTTTGTCTTTGGATCATGTCCCGAGATCTACTGGTACATGGAAATTGAATGAATCGTTGCTCTCCGACCTGGAGATCAGGAACCAGGTGTCGGAAGGTCTGGACTTGTATTTTTCTTGTAATGATACCCCGGATGTGTCCAGCGCTGCGATTTGGGAAGCACATAATTGCTACATCTGTGGATTGTTGATTTCCTTGGGGAGCAGGAAGTGTAGATTGGCGAAGCAAGACCTCTCTCGTCTCATTTCGCGCATCTCAGCTTTGGAATCTCAGCACAAGGCTGATCCTCTACCTGAACTACTCGCCAGGTTGGGACAGTTACATTCGGAGTTGGCGTCGATTCTCAAGGCTCAGTCTCTGAAGTCCCATATGTGGCATAGGTTCCGTCGCTACCTTCAAGGAGATAAATGTGGGAAAACGTTGGCCTCCCTGGTTCGTAAAGCCCGTGCGGCATCTCATGTCCATTCTATTCAGTCGCACACGGGTTCTATAGTACATAGGTTTGACGACATTGCAGCTGAATTTGCTAGGTTTTATGAAGCTCTCTATAATCTTCCCTTTTCTTCGGATCATGCTGGAGATGGAGACTTTTTGTCGCGTTTACATAGCTTCTTAGACACAGCTAATTTACTGAAGTTGTCCCCTGACGTAGTGGCAGGTTTGGAGACTTCTATAACTGAGGAGGAGGTCCGTAAAGTCATTAAATCTATCCCCTTAGGGAAAAGCCCTGGCCCTGATGGGTTCTCTATTCTATATTCTAAAACTTACCTCGATGCTCTTGTGCCGCATCTTACCTTTCACTTTAATTCAGTTTTGCAGGGTTCCCCTTGGGCCCCTCTTTCTTTACGAGCACACATTGCCGTCATTCCCAAACCGGGTAAGGACCCCGCGCTCTGTGGTAGTTACCGCCCTATCTCCTTACTTAACAATGATTTAAAGATTTTTGCCAAACTTTTAGCTTCCAGGCCGCAGCCCTTCTTGCCCTCGTTGATAGCCCCGGACCAGGCTGGGTTTGTGCCCGGTAGGGAAACCAGAGACAATGTAATACGTACGATTTATTTATTGCAAGCGGCTCAAGATACTGATGAACCTTCTCTCCTGCTGTCGTTGGACGCAGAGAAAGCGTTTGATCGTGTACACTGGGGCTATATGACGATGGTTTTGAAGCGGTTTGGTACAGGCGATAAATTTTTAGGCGCTATACTTTCTTTGTACAACTCCCCCTCTGCCCAAATTATAGTAAATGGAGTGCTCTCTCCACCTTTTAGTGTGCGGAATGGGACACGCCAGGGATGCCCTCTTTCCCCCCTTCTCTTTGTCCTTTCTTTGGAACCCTTTTTGTCTTCTATTAGGTTGAATGAACATATTACTGGAATTAGGATTGCTGATAGAGTCATTAAGGCTTCCTGTTTTGCGGACGATGTTCTGATTAGCATTACCAATCCTGCCACTTCTTTGTTGGCTCTAACTCAGCTACTGGAAACCTATGGCTCGTTGTCGGGGATGAAGGTGAATTTGCATAAGTCTGAGATCTTAGCATTACGGATATCGCCTTCTCTTAAATCTGAGCTACAAGCTAGCTTTCCCTTCTCTTGGGCTGACTGTCGTCTCAAATATCTTGGGATTTATATTTCCTTTCCTTTATCTTCCATGGTTTCTATTAATCTGGACAGCCTAGAACGATCACTCCGACAGGATATTTCCTCATGGAACCGTATTTTTGTTTCTTGGACTGGTAGGGTTAACCTCTCCAAGATGGTTTTACTACCCATGATATTGTATGTACTGAGAGCTCTACCACTCCCTATTTCTTTGGCTTCTTTGCATAAACTCCAGAGGATCCTGAGGTCCTTTATTTGGAAGTCCAAGATTCCCCGGATTAGCTCTGAGATATTATCTAGGCCATTAGTGAAGGGGGGGTTTGGGTATGCCTTTGATCCTAGACTTCTGGAGGGCGATCTCCCTGCAGTTCTTATTGGAGCTATGTTGTCAGCACCCCTGGAAGGACTGGGTTGTCATGCTACACTCCCTTTGTCCCTCTGTCTCTTTTCCACAGTTACTCTGGGTGCCATTACGTTATGTTCCGAGGCTCTTACTTAAGAATGTGGTGGTGGGACACCTTTTATCTTTATGGCACAGACTCTCAGCCTTCTTTGATCTTTCACCTTCCCCTTCTCCCTTGTTCTCAATTATAGGTAACCCTGCTTTCTTACCCGGTTTGAGTGGCGATCAATTCCAACCTTGGATTTTAGCAGGACTTACCGATTTAGATCATCTCCTTTCTTTCTCTCCCTTCCCTTCCTTTCCTGATCTGCAATCGGGATTTGATTTGCCCTCCTCAGAATTTTGGCACTATGTTCAAGTACGCCATCTGTTAACTTCCCCTGAAGTGCGATTGTTCCGCCCACGTTCTCTTACCCCTTTTGAGAAATTGGTCCTTCTTGATCGACCCCTTGAGAGGGGCATTTCGAAACTTCGGACCCTTTTGAGTCCCTCCTCTTCCCTTCCCCCTTCGTTTCATAGACGTCAATGGGAAAGGGATCTAGGGATCTCTATTTCCGATGCTCAATGGTATAGGACTTTCCAGATTCGAACATCCCTCATTTCTAATGTCTTGCTAAGAGAGGTTAATTATAAAATAGCGCTACGGTGGTATCGCACCCTGGCTTTACTGCATGGATATCAGCCGGGTGTCCCCGACTCCTGCTGGAGATGTGGCCAAGAGGTTGGGACCCTGCTGCATATATGGTGGCAATGCCCCTTACTACAGCCATTTTGGGAGTCTGTTCATGATCGTATGCTTACTCTGACAGGGCTCCGTTTACCCTTCTCACCCCAAGTAATGCTTTTGGATGTTTGGCCACAGGATACCGCTCTTAGTGAGGCTTTGTTAGGTCGGGTGAGATCTTGGTTGTTGCTGGTTTCTGCTGCTCGGGCGTGCATACCTGGGCTGTGGAGGTCTGCTACTCTGCCTTCCCTATCCGATTGGAGGGCTCGCCTCCGGAAGATATATGAGATGGAAAGGTTGTATTTTACCTCCCTAGGAGACCTTCCGACTTTTCATGAACACTTCTCTCAGTGGGATTCTTTTCTGTCTCCCCCTTAATTTAGGTCAATAAACGTAACCTACTGGATTCCGCTGGCTCCTTCTACCACGGCTTATTTCTCCCCATTGGACCTGGTAACCCTCCCCTGTGTTGCTCCCTGGTGTTCCTGTCTTTCTCTGTTTATCCTCTTGTCCCTCTTTATTCAAGAATTGTCTTATTAGCTTGCTGTTATATTTACAATTCTGAAGTGTTCGATCTTGCCCAGGCCGTTTGTGTGCAGGCTTGGTAGCGTTATATATAATGTTATTACCTCTCCCTGTATTCCTCTCTCTTTTTTCTTTTCTTCTGTGATGTTTATGGCACTTTGTACTCTATGTATGTATATTTCTGGATGATAATTTTGTATAATTCTGTATGATTTTGTTGCTTACTTAAGCTTTAATAAAAAAAAAAAAAAAAAAAAAAAAAAAAAAAAAATGACGGTTAGAAGATCTCACTGAACATTACCGTTAAAAATTCTGATCTTAAAAATTGTCTTTGATTTTGTCTTTGAAATGAAAATTGTCAAAGAAACAAAGACTTTTTTTGTCTTTAAAACAAAAAATTTCAAAGAACAAACATTTTTTTGTCTTTGAAAAGAAAAATTGCTTCTCAGTACTTTAATTTTTGTTATCCAAATTTAGACCTTTTTTTATGTCGGGGAAAAAATGACGTTAAGCAAAAAAAATGACGTTCAAACGAATATTTTTTTCTGAAAATACCTTACATTATGACGGTAGATTAAACCACACCCACTTTTAAGACCGCTTTTTCCCTTTGACGGAGATGGCAGAATTGGATGCAAAAAATGATGGAAACATGTCTGAGAATTGACGGATCATGGCGTAGGAACTTTTTTATTCTGATTACAGACAATTTTAGTTACCATCACTTTCTGAACATCTCGCCCTAAGTGTCTAATCAGGTGTTCATTGTTCACCATTTTGCTTCACCTTGCACATCCGGTTAGGAGAACAGTAAAAAGGAGCACCAATTTAGGTGCACAGCATGAGCCCGAGCAGGAACATATATTGTAGTCTGTTTCTTTCTAGATTGCTCTTGTTTTTGTAACTTGCAAAAAGAATCATGGAAAAGGCAAAAATAACATTTTATAGATCTGAATGGTATATAATAGGTGTAGTCAGTTGTCGGACGTCCAGCTTTTTAGAACTACAACTGCCATCATCCTCAACCAACCATTGGCTGGTTAGGGATGATGGAAATTGTAGTCCCCAACAACTGGTGGGCCAAAGACTGACTGCTCCTTGTATATAGAATGCAAAAAGTAACTTGTTGCTTGATTTTGCATATGTTAAATAGAAAACATTTTTTGTGCTGCTGTAGTAATGAAGACATAATTTTTAATGTTTTTATAAACTTCAACGAAGTAGCAATTCCTGAATTTCTCTGCTGAGTTACAAAATGATATCAACGTAGCCAGATGATCTATTTTCACTTTGTACCATAGGTGGAATGAGCTTGGTGGAGTTGTCGGACCATGTGGACGTTTACAGGTAGGTCTAAAGCTCTGGATTTTGTAATGCGTTTGTGCTCTTAATCCTTTGAGTGCCAGAAGGGTACGGAACGCATTGCACTCAAAGGGTTAAATTACAAATGTACTCTTAATTGACTTGCTAATTAAACTAAATCAGATGCTGATATACTTTATCGCAGTGATATTTTACTGAGTGCCAAGAATGTTTGTAGGTAAAGCTCTTGCACGGATTATAAGCTGGTGACAAAAAGCAACAAAGTCAAAGTGCATCTTCTACAGCATACAACATGATCACAAAGGGCTGCATTCAGGGAGGTAAACATGCAGTTCCAGAGCAAGCCCACCGCACAATGAGACAAATACAAATTACCAAATCCCCTTTGACTCAGTTGGGGCTTTTAAACCTTTGGATGCTAGAAAGATCTCCAATACATTGCTTCAAAATGCATTGGAGACCACTCTAGCATTCAAAGGGTTTAAGTCCCTTTTAAATCAATAGGAATTGTAAAATTGCCTCTATCATGTAATTGTTAGCTCCAGAATCTTGTGAGAGCAAATTGCATTCTCCCCATTATTTCTAGGTAATTTAGCTGAAGTAATTCCAGGCCATGTATCTCTGAGAGCTCTAAGTCTGTACTGTCCATGTTCAGTCCATACCAACAGACCATGATGTAAGGAATTTCCCTCATTAAGCACAGGTGAGTTAATCAGTGGATCATTCCTTTTGACTGACTCACCTGTCTTGATCAGGGAAATTCCTTACATCCTGCACTGTTGGTGGCCCTTGAGGACTGAACTTAGGCAACCCTGGTCTAAGACATAATTTTAGCACTGCAGAAAACTTGGTGGGGAAACTGAGGTGTTTAACCCCTTAATGACCAGCCATGCTGATGGCAGTTAAGGACCATGGATCTTTTTTTTTATTTTTTATTTTTTTTTTTATTTGCTCCATTGTATTCAGGGGTTCCCTAACGGCTTGCAGCTGTGCAGGGACCCCTGAATTCCATGATTTACAGAACCATCATGGGTCCTTAACGGACATTTTCCCATGATGGTTCTGACACATCATGGGTCCTTAAAGTGATAAGACAGTTTATGGGAATTACTAAAGGACAAATTGCCCCTTCTGTCTGTAGGTGCATAATCCCATCATGAAGGGGTTTGTATTACAGTACTGCAAATGTATACTTTTTGTGCAAAAAGTAGCTTTTCACATATGAAACATATTTTTCATATGTGATTTTTTTATATGACGATATGCCCATAAAATTTCTATGTTTGTTACTAAATTAGAGAATATGTGAATAGCTTCTCTGCCACTCTCTCATTTTGGAACCCTTTCAGTGCCACAGGTGTGTGCAAACCACATCCTTATGGCTCTGAAACAGTTGGGGAGTGATGCTGTTTGTGGTGCTGAAGTCTGAGCACATCTTCTATTCTCCCCCAATGGGCAAGGTTCATACATCTTTGATATTGAACTTTTGGCAATTGGCATCTCATACATATCACCTGCAGTTCCACAAACCTGCTTGTTAAAGGGATAGTAATACCTGAAAATAAGTTTATTTTATATTGTAGCCCTTAAAAAACATGAAAAATGATATAAGTCTTGTCTCCCAATCCTTTATGGTTTGGGAGATATTCAGAAGTAAAGTTTCCCCTGGAGTGATGTCATTGCTCCACCCTTCAGATTTGGAATCCGGTTCCCCGACCGGCAATGCCTCTCCAGAAGTGCTGAGATCATGATCTTTAAAAATAATTTCTTAATTGGAATGGTCTACAAAGTGTGCTTTCAAGCCAGGCACACTTTGTATACAGTTCCAATTAAGTAGTTCTTTTCAAAGATCGTGATCTCGGCACTGCTAAAGAGCTGCCGGTTGCTCTGTGGACCGAATTCCAAATTTGTCCACTAGATGGCAGACTTGGCTGAAACAGCCAGGAAAAGAGAACTTTACTATATTCTACATATGAATATCTCCCAATATGGGAGATATTCATATGTGAGATAAGACTTATATAATTTTTCATGTTTTTTTAAGGGCTACAATATAAAATAATCTTATTTTCAAGTATTACTATCCCTTTAATGATTAAATTTGATCCTCATCCTTGCATACTTACTTGTTTGTGAATGCGGCAATGTGTATCTCCATCAGACATTGTCATGACATCACCAGTTAGAGCATCTTCCCACTGGACTCATTTTTGAGTAGGACAAATGTGCACCATAGAGAACATATACAAATTTCCATAATTTAAATCAGGCTTTTAACCCCATGAATGTTAGAGAGGTCTTCATATTGCTTGTCCATACCTTGTAGGCATCTCTAGAATTTAGTAGGTTAAAGCCCCATTATAATTGATAGGATCATTATTTATACCTCTGGGGTACACTTTGTTTGCTCCATAATTGCTTCTGTTATTTAGTATTTATGTTATTCTTCAAGAACAAGCTAGTCAGGACTGCCTTTTGGTAGGATCAGTATGATGTGCTTTAGGATATTTCCTCTCTGTGAAAGGCACTAGTGAGCTAAAAAAGACTGCGCACTGGGTAGGATATGTATCCTATAGAGCCTCATCAATTCGAGGGTAGGCTTGTTCCTAGTTGAGCATCTCTGACTAGCTCTTTGCATATTCTTCAAGTGAAAAACAACAACTCCTCCTCATATTTTCTGAATCCTTGGTATGACTATGCCTTCAAATCCATATGATCTCTAGTCATTATATTAATTGCTTCGGGAAATACATTGACTATACCATGAGCATTTTTACACTTATCATGAATGGTCTGAGTGTGTTCTCCTGACATGGTTTAGTTCGTATCTTTTATCCGTTGTATCAATTACAATGTTCTGCTTTTTAAAGATTCAAGCACACTGTCCAAATCCTTGATTCAATTATAAGGGACAAAAATCATTAAACTGCAGTCCTTAGAACAGTGGAGCTGATATATTGGTAATCTCCCTAAGGACCAAAACATTATAACAAAATAATTTCAACAAAAGGTATAGAAAAGAAAATGTTTGTGTGCTCGCTTCATAAAATTTAACTTTTATTCTATAATAGAATAAGATAAATGTTATATTGTATCAGGAGTGCACCAATCACAAACATATTCTTTTCTTTTCCTTTCGTTGAAATAATTTTCTACTTCAACAAACATCCCATGCCCCATGTCACTTTGAGAGGGTTAGGTTGATTTATCGTGTCTAGTTTGTTTTTCCTCTTTACCATGTTAAAAACCTGCATATAAACTCTAGTCATAGTTTCTCTGTTGTCTTTGTAGAATGATGTAAAAATAAATCTTAATTATCCTCTTATCAAAGCAAGCAAAGCCTTGACCCGCTAAGATTTCAGTACAGACAGAGACAGACAGAGTACATAAAAAGAAACTATCAACGTCATGATTTAGTACGTTGGTGCATTATTTTCTTTATGTAGGTCATGCATATTTACAGTTAATGGTCAGTCTTTATCAAATATTCATGTTGGGCAGTATGCACCACCTCAAATTTGATATACAGCAATACAATTCTAAGCTAAGAAAATGATGTTTAAAAACTTGTGAAAAATATCAAAATTGTGTCCTTTTTACAATATACTAACCTGTTTTTCTGTTTATCTTCCTTAGACTGGTGTCCTTCGAACAAACTGTGTTGACTGTTTAGATCGGACCAACACTGCACAGTTTATGGTGGGAAAATGTGCTTTGGCTTATCAACTTTATTCTTTAGGACTGATTGACAAACCCAACTTGCAGTTTGACACTGACGCTGTCAGGTAAGGATACCCTTATAAGGGCAAAGAAAAAAAAGAGAACAGCACAACAAGCGATCTAAGAGTAGTAACGTAACAAAAGATATGATAATAATATAGACAAATGTACTCAAAAGACAAAATAAAAAATAATGATAAAATGCCACTATATGGGTATAATAACAATATATGCAAACTAAATGGCATAAAAATATAAATAAAAGTAAAAATACCATAAATAAAGCAAACCTCAAGATAAACAAAAATGAAACGGCAATAGACTAGGAGATGTGGTCATACATAGTGGATCCAGACGTAGGGGTAAGACCGTACAATTCCAAAAAAGAAGATTATGATGAATAATAGAGACTGTAAAGACTGTATAGTAAAAGACAGCATACAGTGCAGTATGTCAAATGTGCTCACAGACATTCTTGTATAATTGGCACATCAATAGTCTCCAAATGACAGCTGCAACCTCTTCTTTCTGCTTGGTACCTGTCCTCAGTGCATTTGTGATGGTTCTATGGTCATTGTCTGTATGCTTTTATGGATGTCAGAAAGTTCCTCCACACATGCCTTGTAATGTCTCTATCTCAGTTTAACTGCAGAAAAACTCCAGTATGAAATGAATCAACCCTTGTTTAGAATCTTAATAGATGGTAGAAAGAGAACACCAAATATGGTAAGACCTCTGTGTAATGATTAACAGACCAATCAGAGCACCAGAAAATCTGTAGCATTAAACAAAATGTAACAAGTATATTTTTACATTATGTCTGTGTTACAACACTGCAACTATATTGTTATATTGTATCTGTGTTGTAGTTACAAGTGTATTAGTACTAATATTGATATCACACAATAATCTTATTTTCAAACTTAGATTTTACATTATGAAGGAATACATACCTGGTAGGTGACCCATTTTAACTTATTGACCCCAAAATAATGATAATACAGGATTACATTAGTCTTGCAACTATAAACCATAGATATAGAAACCAGGTTAACCAACTTTAGAGTAGAATACCACACGTGTACTTATTAACTAACTTGTTCACCTCTTATAAAATCTGCAAGCTAATGTTAGAAAGTCAATAGGCATAATACAGCTTATATCAGCAAGAATGAAGGACTGAGTGAACAAGTTAATTGGTAGCAATTAATACATAATCAAGAAAATAAAGAAGTACTATATTTTTTACATTGGAAGCTGTTACCACATCCTTGTTCATTGTATATCTTATTTTCTCTGTCGTCCAAAACAGGTTACTGGTAACTTTGAGTAGGCGATCTGCCCCTTTAATTGTAGGCAGGAACAATTCTAGAATTGAATGCAGGGGGTGGAGCATACCTTCCCTCCTTGGCTGCAGCTAGCCAACCAGCTCCAGAAAGATTTGTTCCTTGGTGAAGACACAGGCAAGAGAACAGTTCTGCTATAGTTTTAGAAGTTTTTTTATTTTTCTGTTAGAAATGGAATACCACCATTAGGCGGATTACCATAACTGACAATGCCCTTAGATGTGGCTAGCTCAGTGACCAGGTGCTTTTTGTGGACCTTAAGCCCTGGGGGGAAAATCTTGGCTACAAGTTCTTTCCTCAGGAGTTACCCACTGAGGCGGCTTCTTAATACATGGTAATCTGAAGACAGAAAATCTGCAGGAAAAGTGAGCAACCCTTTGAGTGCTGCAGGTCCACATGTCCCCAGTGCCCCTCCGCACAGGGGTTTACCTTTGGAGTTCCTATTGCACACTCCTGCACTCATTGGGTTTATCTGTATGTCTGTTGGGTGTTTTGAAGCAGGTTTATGTGGTACTTTAACCCTTTATCTGCTGGTTTTGCATCTTGGGGGGGGGGGGCTGGCACTTTTCCTGCTGGTTCAGTGTTTTTTTGGGTATCCTAACATGTTCTAGTGATGTTTCATGCATTTTTATTTTACTGGTTCAATTTTGTAAAATTTGAGTTCCAAGGAGCGCTTTACCGCATAGGTGCCATTGCTCCATTCACTCCTATGGGACTGTACAGTTTGGAACATATTTCTGCAACCGCTTAACCTAGCGAATTCAGAGATGGCTCATTTTCTTCTATGCCCTTGCTCTATCGTCTGGTTCATGTTTCTAGTGTGTTGGGAGGCTCAGGGGGCTTTGGGTACTGTTTGGGTACTTTTTCTGGGAAAACTACATTTCTCTGTCGTCCAATACAGGTTACTGGTAACTCTGGGTAGGCGATCCGCCCCTTTAATTGTAGGCAGGAACAATTCTAGAATTGTATGCAGGGGATGGAACCTACCTTCCTTCCTTGGCTGCAGCTAGCCAACCAGCTTCAGAAAGATTTGTTCCTTGGTGAAGATAACACAGATAAGAGAACAGTTCTGCTATAGCTTTAGAAGTTTTTTATTTTTCTGTTAGAAATGGAATACCACCATTAGGCGGATTACCATAACTGACAATGCCCTTAGATGTGGCTAGCTCAGTGACCAGGTGCTTTTTGTGGACCTTAAGCCCTGGGGGAAAAATCTTGGCTACAAGTTCTTTCCTCAGCAGTTGCCTACTGAGGCTTCTTCTTTAAACATGGTAATCTGAAGACAGAAGATCGGCAGGAAAGGTGAGCAACCTTTGAGTTCTGCAGGTCCAAGTGTCCCACAGTGCCCCCCCGCACAGGGGTTTTCCTTTGGAGTTCCTATTGCACACTTCTGCACTCATTGGGTCTATCTGTTTGGTGTTTAGAGCAGGATTATGTGGTATTTAACCCTTTAGCTGCTGGTTTGGCATTCATTTGTGGGGTGTTCTGACACTTTTCCTACTGGTTCAGTGTTTTTATTGATTTTTCATGTCTTTTAATATTATATCATAAATTTTGTAAAATTTGACTTTACCGCATAGGCGCCATTGCTCCATTCACCTCTATGGGACTGTATATTTTGGGACATATCTCTGCAACCGTTTAAGCTAGAGACTTCAGAGATGGCTCATTTTACTTGTCTACCCCTGCTTTATCATCCGGTTTATGTTTCTAGTGTGTTGGGGGCACAGGGGGCTTCGGGCACTGTTTGGGGTACTTTTGTGGGAAAACTATATTTCCCATGAGCTCTTGCTTTGCGCGCTTGTTCCTGATTGGCTCCCGCCACGGCAGCCATTTTGTGATCTTTTCAGAATGAGTATCCGATGCAGGGATTGGGCTCTTCTTCTCCTCTCCACTGCTGATTAACCCTTCGCCTGCCAGATAAGTCTATTTTAGCGATTTCTGGGGTGAAACTTTAATCATACACACTGTAATTGGGTGATTTCTTATTGAATAAGGTTATTGACACTGAGAATGTCTATATCATTGGAGCTTGGGGCCAGACCTAAGACTAAGGATTCTGGGGTCTCTGTGTCCCCTATTGCACATTGCTCTTCCTGTTATTTCAGGGTTACCTAGAGAATTCTCAGGTCATTTATGCCCAGCATGTACTGATGTCCCTGGCATTCTCCGAGGGACCTCCAGCCATGCATTAGGGACAGTTTGGGTGCAAGAGTTCAAGGCTGCTACTAGGGACCTTTGGTCCACTTTGCAACTCTTTCCATCCCAGTTACATGGGGTCTTTCTTTCTTGGCAGACCCCATCCTTTGTCAAGTCTTCCCTGCCAAAGCCCCAGGGTGTATCTGACGTATCACATTCCCCTGAGGAGGAACTGTTTGTGGATTCATATGTTGAGGAATGTTCTGCGGTGGGCTCCTCTCAGTTTTTTGGGGACCCTTTTGAGGCTGATCCTGAGCCCTCGGCTGAGGGCCTGATCAGGGCTTTTTTAAATACCCTAAACATGCCTTTAGTGCAGGAGGTTCCTTCTGACCCTTCTGATGATTTTCAGGAGCCTAAAAAGCCCCTTACTTGCTTTCCACCTAACCCCCACTCTTGACCGCCTTGTGTCTGAAGAGTGGAAATCTCCGGACAAGAAATCTTCTGTGTCCAAGAAATTTTCCAAACTTTATCCCTTCTCTGAGCCAGTGCTTGCTTAGTGGGTTCATCCTTCCAAAGTGGATGCTCTTATCTCTAGGCTGTCTAAGTCTACTGCCTTTCCAGTTTCTGATGCGTCCGTTCTGAAGGATTGGACTGACAAGAAACTAGAGGTCTCCCTCAAGTCCATTTTTGCCACTGCTGGTACTGCCATGCGTCCAGCATTCTCTGCAGCATGGGTAAACCGGGCCATTGCGGTCTGGACTGAACAGCTCACCAAGGCTGTCCGTCTATATGTTGCGCCTTCTTGCCAACATTTCTGAGGCACAGCACTATGTTTCTGCTGCCTTATTTGATGCCATCCTTTTGTCTGTGGTGGCCAGACAAGCTCTTTGGCTCAAGATCTGGTCTGCCGACACAGCTTCTAAGAAAGCTTTACTCTCCCTACCCTTTCAGGGTACCTCCTTGTTTGGGCCAGATCTTAAGGATCTGATCAGTAAGGCCACGGGGGGGGGGGGGGGGGGTACGAGTACTCTTCTACCCTTGGTTCCCAGGAAGAAATTGCCTCTTAAACGTAACCGGTATTTTCGTTCCTTTCAGAATGAGACACGTCCAGCGAACCAGACGGTTCCCTCAGCTCCGTTTGTAGCCCAAACAACAATAGAATCCCAAGGTCTCCTCCAAGCCAAAGGCTTCCAAGCCTTCTTCGGCATGACTCGCCAAACCCAGGTCCCCACTCTGCTGTGTGTGGTCGTCTGCGTCACTACCACAGCATCTGGGAGGATTTAGTGGCGGGCCCATGGGTTTTACAGGTGGTGACGGAAGGGTACAGGATCCCTTTTGTCTCTCTTCCTCCTTTTCGCTTCTTTCCTCCTCATACGCCTCAGGGCGCAGCGAAACGCCGTCTGTTCAACTGTGCTATTCAGGCTCTTCTGGACAAGGCTGTTCTAGAGCCGGTTCCAGTTCAGGACAGAGGTATGGGTTTTTACTCAAACCTCTTTGTGGTCACCAAAAACATCTGCGGTTGTTACCCCATTTTGCATTTGAAGGATCTCAATTCCTTTGTGATCTGGACCCATTATCACCAGGAGTGTCTACGGACTGTGATTGCTGCTATGTCCCCGGGGGAATTCCTTGCATCTCTGGATCTTCAGGACGGGTATTTACACATCGCCATTCATCCAGAGAGCCAGCAATATCACAGATTTGCCTGCGACCAAGGGAATTTTCAGTTTTCAGCTCTTCCCTTTGGTCTGACTTCAGCTCCTCGAGTTTTCAGCTGTGTCTTGGGATCCTTAGTGTCCGTCCTCCACCGGGACTGCATCAGAGTTACTCCATACATGGACAACCTGCTTCTGAAAGCCCCCTCTGTGGAACGTCTTCATCGGCAGGTTCAGCAATGCATTCATGCTCTCACTCATCACGGGTGGATCATCAACATGGATAAGTCAGATCTTGTCCCATTCCAACATCTGGTCTTCCTGGGCCTTCTCTTCGACACTCAGAAGAGCATGATGTTTCTCACTGACGAGGTAGCCCGGTTTCTACGGTTCTGGCTCAAGATCCAGTTTCAGGCAAGAAGCTGTCCTCTCTAGTGGGGAAATTCATCTACACGATAGAAGTGGTTCCATTTGCCATTGCGCACACCAGGGTACACCAGAGGTTTGTGATCCAGGTGTGCAGGGGTCAGCCGGATCTTCTGAAGATGTCAGTGTCCCTCCCACTTCATGTGGAACTGAGTTTGTCATGGTGACTCAACCTCTCCTATCTGCTGAAAGGCAAATCCTTCCTGGTATCCTTCTGGACCACGGTGATGATGAATGCCAGCCTCTCTGGCTGGGGAGCGGTCCTGGGTCGCCTGAGTGCTCAGGGTCGGTGGTCTCCGGAGGAATCTCTCCTTCCCATCAACGTATTGGAGCTTCAGGCGATATTTCATGCCCTTCATCATTGGACATCTCAGCTGGAAGACTGTCCAGTCCGGGTACAGTCCGACAAAGCCACGGCCACGGCTTACATCAACAAGCAGGGTGGAACAAGAAGTCTCGCCACTTAGTTAGAGGTCAAGGCTATTTTGTCCTGGGCAGAAGGATATCAAGGATATTAAGTTAACTGTATTGATGGGACTGTTCCGCACTCAGAGGGACAGAAAGGTATGGGAGGTAAAATTAAGTTTAAAATTTAATGCAATTTGTAGTGGTTTGAACAGGGATAAGGAATTTCTATCAAAATACAATTTAGTTGATTGACCTTTCCAACAGACCCAAGAGCATCGTAAATACCTCTAAAGCCTCAGAGGAAGAGTGCAATTTACCATTGACTGAGCAAAGATATCTGGATCTGGACTGCATTCTCATCTGATTTCCATGCTAAACAATGTGATGTGTACTTGTATTTAAGAGAGATGTTTTCATATTTATCTGTATAACATGCCTGAGGAAGAGACCTAAGGTCAAGAAAGTTTGCATTTAAATCTGCTTAGTTAGCCAATAAAAGGTATCAAAAACTATATTTGCCTCCTGTATTTCTACAGCTAACACGGTACCAACTCTCATCTATATTTCAAGTACTCACCAATACTTTTTTTGCGGTCATTTGCCAGTTTTCCAAGTACCTAAAGCAAATATATATATATATATATATATATATATATATATATATATACTCTTGAAGTACTGGCAAATGACCGCAAAAAAAAAGTATCAGTAATTGGTATCTGTGAGTACTTGAAAAAAGTATCGGTACTCGTACTCGGTCTTAAAAAAAAAAAAAAGTGGTATCGGTGCATCTCTAGTTATATTAGGTTCAGTTATGGGACTGTGAGGGTTCATGACTCGTACTCTCACCCCCTGTTCAGCCTGCCTTAACCCATGCCTTGGAGGTGGCATTAAGGGCTGGTGGCATTATATGCACTGGTATGTACTAATGCATCTATACTTAGAGATACAGAAACTCGATTAACCAATATAAAGCCTGTTTAATTGTACACAGAGTTCTTGGACTATTGTGAAACAGGACTTATACAGCAAGCATGGTTAAATTGAATATGCCCCAGATTTTGCAAGAAGAATAGTGTTCCTGTTATATTTGTAGTTAAACTACAATATCCTCAGAATTTGTTGTAAGAAATGAGAAAGGGCAGTTGAATTTGCTAATTTACAGTCGCGTTTTGATCTTAACATAAATAAGTAAGTGGTGAGAATCGTATTTCCTAATGGAAAGAGAAATATGCCCTATTTAGTCCTGTTAACAGTTTGTCTCAGATCTTGTTCTTTTTTTGTTTGGTAAGTTGAGCATCATCTGGCATATTACGTCTGACCTGCCTCACAAAGTACTGTTGATTGCGAAGCTTGTAAGCAGCAAATTGCAGACAATTGTCACTGATGATGCATGTGATTTATCGGAACAGTCAAAGAGTATATGTAAGAAATTCTTAACCTTTCGTATGTCAGAGCTCCACAAAAGTAACCAAGCACCTGATCTCTTTGCTGTATGTGCCAGAACAGCATAGAATATGTCAATGGGAGACTAGGATACATTCAGCAATTAAAGAACCTATGTTCATGCAGTTCATTGTTATTAAAATTATTACCTAAATACCTAATTGACCTAATAGCGCACAGAGCCTTATTTGGCCTTCATAACAGCCTCCAAGCATCATGATGCTGAAAAAGTTCCACAAAAATGCTGGCCTATGCAAATAAAATTGCAGTGGCCTAACTCTGGAAGGAGGTGGTTCTCTGATGCAAACAGCTGGTTCCGCCTCATCCCAAAGATTCTCAGTTCACCTGAGGATGGTGACATCCAGTGGTTCTCTACCTTTTTTGTATTATGGCACCCCTAATACACATTCTGGGAATATAGGGCATGCCTAACATCTTATAGATTAGTTGTCACGGATGAAGGGTACAGAGTAGTAGACTGGTAGATACCTTTATTGGCTAACTGTGTAGCTTTAGAGTGCAAGCTTTCAAGGAATTTATTTCACACTATACCACATAAATATATTTTAACCCATAACTCTGTGTACTTGGCCACTTTTGGCTACATATTTCAAATTCTCAATGATACACTGAAGCACTGGAGCAATTAACACATCAAAAGGGAGGGAATTAATCTACCACTTGGTGAAACTTCATACTGGGAAGTTGATTTTATTGCCGCTACTGAATCCTAAAGAGTAATCTAGACAGAGATTGGTGATGATTCTCACCTTCAGTGGAATCCAAAGCAATCAAGAACTTCCATCTCCCACAATCATGAATATGTGTGATTTCTGCTGTACAGTCGGTGTCATGTTTTATGCATATATACTGTATCTGAAGTATTCTGCTCTCATTTTATAACATGCTTGATGAAGAGACCTAAGAGCATTCTAAAATTGCTCATCCAACAAAGGTTTCACTCTTACTTTAGTAGCCTCTTGCTTTTTCCACTGCTAAAATAGTACCCCCTTTGCCTTAATTAATAAAGTGAATACCCAAACTAATAATAGCACAGTTTTGAACACAGGGTACATGTGCACTTATCACTCCCTAGAGCAGAGAAAACCACAATAAATAAATCAAGTTCTAAACATAAAACTAAAATTTTAGGCTAGTTGAAAATTAAAACTAAATGTAAACTATTGCATTGCACACCCCCATTGGCACTAAAAATGTTACATTTTCCCCCCAAACTTGTTTATTTTTCAACAAAATAAGGTAACAGGCATTACAATAATGCAGGTATAGAATGAGATACATACAAAATGCTACCTTTCTCAGGTAAAATAAGGGATATGGAACAATATGTTTAGATTTTTAAGCATGACAGCGTACATGAAGCATTGGACATTTGTCCTAAGGGGAGTAACAATCCCAAGTCGAAAGGAATGCAGATACCAAGAAGGACAGTGAACTTGCCATAAATATGTGTGGTAGGTATATCTAAGAACGTATGGCACATCACTCAAAGTATGTATTGTGTTGAGTGTAAAAGAAAAGCTGATGCAACAGCTTAATAAAATAGAATGAACAAAAGGGAAATAAAATAAACTAGAAGAAAATAAATCAAGATTAAAAGAAAAATACAAAGAAAAATAAAATAAACTGAATTAAATTATAGCATCCTCAGGCGTAATCTCGTCTCAGTGGCCCATCAACCCACGGGATTACATTTTTTAATATGTAAATAAATAACTGGATTGGACATCTGGGAAAGAAAGTAGAAAATATACTGTTGCATGAGAAATACCATAGCTGTTTCTTGGTAAGATGTCTACTTTCATTAGTGGCTTCCCATATGCAGTGGCTGAAGACTGGTAAGTCCTCTTTCCATTCTTGGGCAAACAGCTCTTCGACCCTTACCTTGATAGGGTCATTAGCCATACTGCTGGGGGCTAGAGTTTTCTGTTGCACCCGTCCACTTCTCAGAGTGAGTCTTTACATATTTACATAGTGAATTGATTGAAAAAAGACACAAGTCCATCAAGTTCAACCTTTGCCACAGTATACACAAGAAAACAAAAAAAAATATATGACTTCCCTACTAATAAATTGGTATAACTCTGTTTCCTAGATTTTCCTATTTTACCTACTAATAAACAGTATAACACTGCTAGAAATGCATCTGATCTTCTCTTAAATGTATCCATTATATCTGCTGTAACCACATGTGGAGCAAGGAATTCTACAATATAAAAGACCTTAGTGTAAAAAAAAAAAAAAAACACCCTTCCTCTGAAGCTGAAACCGCCATTCAGGTAATCTTAAAGGTGTGCTAATACTTTATATGTAAAAAAAAAAATTATATTCCATTGATTATCCCACTGAGTAAAACAAGGTTACTCCCCTCGCTGGAAGGTGTTTTATTTGAAAGTTATTGTAACTCAAACTTGAATTTTTTTAGGTGCAGTATTGTAAGCACCTGAAATTGAACAGTGGCACCATTGCTACACCATCCTATGTACAGCTCTGGTCAGTTGACCATAAATCTCCATAGGATGGTGTTGCAACAGAGCCCCTGTGATAGTGCACCTAAAAAAATCTATTTTCAGCTCTAATAACTTATGAATAAAACATTTTTCATCAGTGGGAATACTTTTGTTTTACTCGCGAGGTAAACCCTACAGCATATATATATTTTTTTACATTTAATTATTGTTTTCCCTTTAAGGGGTGGCACTTAGTTGATTGATCAGGCCTTGGAATGCAAATCTCCCCAGAGAGATCCTTGTATTAACCTTGCATATACCTTGACATTGTAGTAAGATCTCCTCTAGTCGCCTTTTCTCTGGAGTAAAAAAAACAAAGGGACTGAGCGCAGGCGCACAGAAGTCACTATGGCAAGATGTCCGTGCTTCCTCTTACTGTCAGCCTCTGAATAAGTCGAAAATCTTTTAAACCAGGTAATATTTCTGGCGACTAGCGCTACTAAGCAGCTAGTCGCCAGATGAAGACTTAATTAAGATACAGTTTTTGCGGGGTGGTAGTTCCCCTTGAACCCTTTGGTTGCTGGTTTAGCATATTTTGAGGGGGTCGTTGGCACTTTCCCTACTGGGTTCAGTGTTTCTTGGGTCTAGTGACATATTTTAGTCACTTAGTTATAGTTTTGTAAAAATGTGTGTTCCGCGCATTTAAGGCATGCTTTTACCGCATAGGCGCCATTGCTCCATTCACTTCTATGGGACTTTACAGTTTGGGACATATATCTGCAACTGCTCGTCGTAGAGACTTCAGAGATGGCTCATTTTGTTTGTCTGACCTTGCTCTCTTATCTGGTCAACGTTTCGCGTGTGTTGGGGGGATCAGGGGACTTCGGGCACTGTTGAGGTACTTTTTCTGGGAAAACTACATTTCCCATGAGCACTTGCATTGCACGCTCGTTCCTGATTGGCTCACTTCGTGGCAGTCATTTTGTGCTTTCCCTGAACGAGTATCCTACGCAGAGTTCGGACTGTCCTTCTCTCCTCTGCAGATTAACCCTTCATCTGTCAGATAAGTGTATTTTAGAGATTTCTAGGGTGCAATTTTAATCATACACACTGTATTTGGGTGATTCCTTATACTTTGAATGTTTTGTCACTGTGAGAATGTCTATTCCATCGAAGCTTGGGGCTAGGCCTAAGACTTAGGATGCTGGGGGCTCTGTGTCCCCTATTGCGTATTGCTCCTCATGTTAATCAGGGTTACCTAGAGAATTCTCAGATCATTTTTGCCCAGTATGTTCTACTGTCCCTGAGTCTCCCCCAGGGACCTCCAGCCATGCATTAGAGCCAGCTTGGGTTCAAGAGTTTAAGGCTGCTACTAGAGACCTCCAGTCTACATTACAACTCTTTCCATCCCAATTACAGGGGTCTTCCATTCCTGGCATACTCCTATTTCTGTCAGATCTTCCCTGTCGAAACCGCAGGGAGTACCTGATGTATCAGATTCCTCTGAAGAGGTACTGTTGGTAGATTCTGACAATGAGGAATGTTCTGCAGTGGTCTCTCCTCAGTTCTTTGGGGACCCCTTTGAGGCTGATCCTGATCCCTCGGCTGAGGGCCTGATCAGGTCTGTTTTAAAAACCCTAAACATTCCCTTGATTCAAGAGGTTTCTTCGGACCCCTCTGATGTGTTTCAGGAGCCTAAGAGGCCCCATACTTGTTTTCCACATAACCCCACTCTTGAACATTTAGTGTCTGATAAGTGGAAGTCTCTGGACAGAAAACCTTCCATCTCCAAGAAATTTGCCAAGTTTTACCCCTTTTCTGATGGGGCGCTAGCTCAGTGGGTTCATCCCCCCAAGGTGGAGGCTTCTGTTTCTAGGCTAAGTCCACTGCTTTGCCAGTTGCTGATGCTTCTGCTCTTAAAGACTGGACTGACAAGAAACTTGAGGCTTTCCTGAAGTCCATTTTTGCCACCGCGGGTACCTCCCTATGCCCAGCGTTTGCTGCGCCTGGATAAATAGGGTCATTGCGGTTTGGACTGAACAGCTCACTCTTGCTGTTGTCAGGGAGCTCTGACTCCTGATATGTTGCAGCTACTGGCCAACATTTCTGAATCCCAACACTATGGATCTGCTGTCTTGTTTGATGCCATCTGTTTGGTGGGAAGGGTTTCCACTATGTCTGTGGTTGCCAGACAAGCTCTTTAGCTCAAGATCTGGTCTGCTGACACTGCACATCGCCATTCATTCAGAGAGCCTGCATTACCTCAGATTTGCATGTGACCAAGGGCATTTTCAGTTTTCCGCTCTTCCCTTTGGTCTGACTACAGCTCCTCAAGTCTTCAATTGTGTCCTGGGAGCCTTAGTGTTTGTCCTCCATCGGAACGGCATCAGAGTCACTCCATACATGGATGACCTTCTTCTGAAATCCCCTTCACCGGAACTCCTTCATCAGCAGGTTCAGGACTGCATTCATGCACTCACCCATCATGGGTGGATCCTCATTATGGACAAGTCTGATCTTGTCCCTTTCCAGCGTCTGGTCTTCCTGGGCCTTCTCTTCGACACTCAACAGAGCATGGTGTTTCTCACAGACAAGGTGGCTCACCAGATCGCCTACAAGGTTTCCGCTGTTCTGGCTCACGGTCCAGTTCCAGCCAAGAAGTTGTCCTCTCTAGTGGGGAAGTTCATTTCTACCATAGAAGCAGTCCCGTTTGCCATGGCTCACACCAGGGAACTCCAGAGGTTTGTGATCCAGGTGTGCAGGGGTCAGCCAGACCTCCTGAAGATGTCAATGTCCCTCCATATTCATGTGGAACTGAGTCTATCATACTATAACGGTCCCCGTGATTCCCTGTCAATCTTAACTGTGTTACCTGTGCATTGGAGGAGGCTGATTGGCCCACCCAGGATGTTCCTTTTTATACTGGCTCTTGGGCACTTGTCAGTTGCCCTTTCGTGGTGTTCCTGATCCTGCGCCTCGTTGCTGAGTTCCTGAGTCTCCTGTGTACCGACCCGGCTTGTCTGACTACTCTTCTGATCCTGCTCCGTGATTGACCCGGTTCTGGCTGACGACCCTGCTCCGTGATTGACCCGGTTCTGGCTGACGACCCTGCTCCGTGTTTGACCCGTTTTCCGGGTGATGTTCCTGCTACCGTATTGATCCGGTTCCGGTGGACGTTCCAGTCCTCTGTGCTGTTCCAGTGTTCCTGAGTAGCTACGGTCGCTCCGGCGACATTCTGAACTGACTGGTATCTCGCTGATCCTCTCTCTCTACCGAGCTTTTGCCTGAGGTTGCTTTATCATTCCGCTGTCTGCTGAGCTGTTCTCTCCTGTACCAAACCAGATTAACCCGTGCAGTGCCTGTAGTCTCTGATTACGTGCCTCATATACGCTTGCCAAGCCTCTGGTTACCCTTAGAGCCTTCTACGATTTGAGCCTGTAAGACCTAGCCTAACCATCACTCGCAGAGCACTGTCTGTTCCAGTGTTCGGTGTGCACCGTGACCGCGCCGGTTGGCGCTGGTAGTCTGCCTGCTCTTTCAGTGTGGATTCTGTGCGACACCGGAAGGGTGTCCTGGCTCTGGTTCACAAAAGCTCAGGGTGTACGTTATCTCCTGCACTTTCCAGTGCTCCGGCTCACTATAGCTTGTGCAGTAACCGTCAATCTTGGCACCCTAAGGGTGTTTGGGCGCAATTCCGTTGGCACACGCAGGGTTATTACCGAGTTTACATTAAGGGCGATTCAGGTTCTAGTTTCTTCAGCTCTAGCAGTAGCGTTCCTCCTAATCCCACGGTGGTGGTATTGGCTCAGCTTTGGGCTATAGGTGCACTCCATTTAACTACCTTGAGAGTGATTCAGTGCAGACACCATATTCCTTTCTCACCATCAAGAGACTGTTATCATATCCTGGGCGTTGGCCAATCTAGGACTGAGTTGCTTCAGTTGCTCCTCTTTAACCCTGTGTGGTTATCCCCAGTCTATATAAATATCCATTTATGTATTGCACTACCCTTACTTGGTCTGTACTTTGCCAATACTGATTATACCTGTACTGGCCCCTAGGGGCACTGTTCTATTATCATTTTTTCAATAAAACTGTGTTTTTACTTTATCCGTGGTCTGAGTATCAGAAAACCGTAACACATGGTGGCTCAACCTTTCCAATCTGCTGAAGGGCAAGCCCTTCCTGGTGTCCTTCTGGATCACTGTGATGACAGATGCCAGCCTATCCAGCTGGGGAGCGGTTTTGGGTCACCTGAATGCACAGGGACTGTGGTCTCTGGAGGAATCTCTCCTTCCAATCAACGTGTTGGAGCTTCGGGCAGTGTTTCGTGCCCTTCACCACTGGACGTGACAGCTAGAGGACTGCACGGTCCGGGTCCAGTCTGACAACGCCATGGCAGTGGCTTACATCAACAAGCAAGACGGAACATGAAGTCTCGCAGCTAGAGGTCAAGGCTATTTTGTCCTGGGCACAGGAACATGTCCCTGCCATATCCGTAGTTCACATTCCTGTCGTAGACAATGTCCTGGCAGACTTCCTCAGTCGACACACAGTGGACAGCGGAGAGTGGGAACTGCATCCAGAGGTGTCCGACCTCGTTGTTCAGTGGTGGGGTCTTCCATGCATCGACGTGATGGTGACAAGACACAACTGGAAGATTCCGACGTTGTGATCTCGCTGGAGGGATCCTCTAGCTCTAGCAGTGGATGCCATGTCCATTCCTTGGTTATTTCCTCTGGCTTACATCTTTCCTCCCATTCCCATGTTGCACAGGGTGATAAGGAAACTGAGAGAGCTGCCCATTCATTCTAACTACTCCGTACTGGCCTCGGCAGGCTTGGTTTCCGGAGCTTCTGGATCTATCAGTGGCGGAGCCATTCCGGCTTCCTTGCCATCTGGATCTTCTTCTGCAGGGTTACCTGTGGAAAGAGGATGTCCATCGTCTAGCCTTGACAGCTTGGAAACTGAATCTTCAATACTGAGGAAGAAGGGTTTTTCTTCTGGTGTGGTGGCTATTATGCTTATTGCACGCAAACCTGTTTCCTCTAAGGCCTACCATCGAGTCTGGTCAACTTTTTTCTCTTGGTGTGCTGATAGGGACCTATCTCAGGATTTTGATCTCCCTACGGTCCTGACCTTCCTGCAGGAAGGTGTGGATAAGGGCTTCAGTTTGAGTTCCCTTAAGGTTCAAACATCTGCGCTCTCAGTTTTCTTTCAGAGATGCATTGCTATTCTTCCTGATGTCAAGGTTTTCTTCCAGGGAGTTGCTCATACTCATACTCGTCCTGTTTTTGGGCATCCTTCAGCGCCCTCCCTTTGAGTCCTTGGCTACTATTCCTCTATGCCTGCTGATGTGAAAAATGGCTTTTCTCCTGGTGATCGTGTCCGTTCGCCGTATCGCGGATTTGCATGCTCTGTCTTGTAGACCTCCCTTTTTGGTGTTTCACAAAGACAACACAGTACTTTGCAGGAGTTTCTCCCGAAGCTGGTTTCTGAGTTCCACATTAATCAGGAGATTGTGGTGCCTTCCTTCTGCCCTGACCCTACCTCTGACAAGGAGAGGGATCTCCACTTTTTAGATATGGTGCTTTGTCTCAAGTTTTATGTGCATCGCACTGAGTCCGTTCGACAGTCTGACACGCTGTTCATCATTCCTGAGGGTCCCAGGGTAGGGAGACCTGCATCCAAGTGACCATTGTCTCTTGGATTAAGTCCGCTATTCGTAAGGCTTATGAACTAAGGAAGAAGCCTGTTCCCTTTAGTGTCACAGATCATCCTACAAGATTTATTGGGGCTTCTTGAACTTAAAAAAATCAAGCCTCAGCTGATCAGTTGTGCAAGGCTGCCTGTGCACACCTTTTCGAAGCACTACCATGTTGACGTGCTGGCATTGGCTGATGCCAACTTTGGGAGGAAGATCCTGGAGGCAGTCTTGCCTGTCTAGGACCTTTTTCAATTCTCAGTGCTCCTTCTCTTTTGAGCCCTGTTGGCTCTAGTTCATTGTGCTGTGTAAAAGTTCCTAGGGTGGTGTTACCCCTGTTCAGTGTCCGTTGACACTTCATTTGTTATTGTTGGGCTATCTCTGATCTAATGGTTCATATATGCTGTGGTGACTTTGGGGGCCCTGCGCCTGGTCCTTGCCTTACTTCCCGCCTCTGGGAAACTCAATGGTTGAACATCCCAAAGTTACCAGTAACCTATATTGGACGACAGAGAAAAGAAGATTTTAGTCTTACCTGTTAAATCCTTTTCTCTTAGTCCATATAGGTTACTGGTCTCCCACCCTGTCAAGGGACCATGCTTGGCTCTCCTGTGGCAGACTGTGGGGGTCCTTTGGGTTCATGCTCACAAGAGTCTTCTTTCCCTTCTACTATCTAGTCAATATTTAGTGTGTCAAATCTTACTGGAGCCGATTGGCTAGCTGCAGACAAGGATGGAAGGTAGGCTCCACCCCTTGCATTCACTTCTAGAATTGTTCCTGCCTACTTAAAGGGGTGGATCACCTATCCAAAGTTACCAGTAATCTATATAGGACTAAGAGAAAAGGATTTAACAGGTAAGACTAAAATCCCCTTTTAAATCAATGACAATCTGAGGAATGGTACAATTGGTTTATTCCAGATTGCACTGTTCACCACAGGGACATATAAACATTTTAGGGAATTCCCATTGATTGAAATGTGGGTTTTAACCCTGTGGGTGCTGTAAAATGCATTGGGGACCTCTCAGGCATTTCATTTGTCCCCTGTGGTGCAGTTGGTTTTATCCAGAATTTTTTCTCTACCATAGACCTGTGGGTTGTCAGCCTTTGTTTGTAGAAGGTCCCCCGATATGCAGTCTGGAAATTTCAGGGCACACCTAACAATTTTTAGGTAATTTATGAAGCATGTAATGGAGACTACAGATGCATAAATGTATAGCTCTTTTTATGTCTCACAATTTGTATAACAAAAACAAACATATTATCCTGAAGTATTTCCAGAAATATACATTTTGAAACTCAGTATTCATGTTCTGTCAAAGTTTTCATAGAATTGCTGGGGTACCCTAAGTAGATATCCGTGGCACACCAAAGTGGTTGAGAATCACTGCCATAGGTTCTTCTATTTGTAGTTTTATGTTATACTAGTGTAAAATCCTGTGTACATGGGCCAAGGTCCAGGTAACGTTAAGAGGCCGCTACCTCACTACCCCACGCGATGCAGTCTTGCGTCTCCTCACTCACGCAATGCAATCATGCACAGTAGAGACTGTCCGAACATGTGCAGTCTCTTCTGTGCATGACTGCATCATAACAAACATCCTAGCAAATTATTATATAGGATTACTCAATGAAATCAGTGGTTTTATGCGTCTGTAGTCATGAAACCTATTATTGAGCTAATTAGGATGTAATCAGAATGCTAATTCAAGGTCTCTCAAAGTGATGCTCGTTCCGCTGCAGGTTATTTGAAGAACTATATGAGGATCATGGTGACACCTTGTCCCTTCAGTATGGAGGCTCCCAGCTTGTCCATAGGGTTAAAACCTACAGGAAGATTGCACCATGGACACAACACTCTAAAGACATCATGCAGACCCTCTCTAGGTACTACAGCAATGCCTTCTCAGGTAAGTCTGTGCCTGTGTTAATTTTCCAAGCTGGCTCTGTGTTTTTGCATGCAGTAATTTTTTATAAGAAAACATACAAAAATTTAACTTTGCATACGCAAAGTATGTTAACCCTTTGAGTGCCAAAGAGGTATGCAAAGCACTGCAAAGCAATGTCTTGCATACCCCTCTGGCACTCAAATGGGTAATCAGTTTTCTTTCCAAAACAATTCTTTGACTAGTGTCAGTCTTATTGACAAGACTCCTGAATCCATAACTATGTTCACTAGAGGTGAAATTCCATAAACTGAAGAGATGCAATTCTGGACAAAAATGGATGCACTATAGGCGAGTATATAATTTCTTAATATTGACTTAAGTGGGACTTTTAAAAAATTCTCCTAATTCCTATTGACTAAAAGGGATAGTAATACTTTGTTTCATCTTTATTTTATTTTGTAGGCATTAAAATAACATGAAGAACGATATAAGTCTTATCTCTCAAACCTTTATGGTTTGAGAGATATTCACAAGCAAAGTTTCCCCTCACTGACCAAAACGGTCAAGTCTGCTATCTAGCTGTCAGATTTGGAATCCGGTCCGCAGATCGGCAGGTGGCTCTACAGCAGAGCTGAGATCGCAACATATAAAAATAACTATTTCATTGGAAGGGTCTAAAAAGTGTGCTTGCAAACCAGACACACTTTGTAGACTATTCGAATGAAGTCGTTCTTATATCTCGTGATCTCGGCTCTGCTGTAGAGCCACAGCCGGTCCGCGATCCGGATTCCAAATCTGACAGCTAGATGGCAGACTTGACCATTTTGGTCAGTGAGGGGAAACTTTGCTTGTGAATATCTCTCAAACCAAAAAGGTTTGAGAGATAAGACTTGTATCGTTCTTCGTGTTTTTGTAATGCCTACAATATAAAATAAAGATAAAACAAAGTATTACTATCCCTTGGGGCTTGTAACCCCTTGAACACTAGATAAATCTCTAATGCATTGCTTAGCAATGCTTTGAGATCTCCCTTGTAGTCAAGAGGTTAAAAGGCTCCTTTAATCCTTTGAGTGCCAAGGGTTGTCCAGTGAATTTCAAATAAATGCACTGAAACCCCTCAGGCACTCAAGAGGTTAAAGACACAGGAGTTATTTTTTCATTCCTACCTATAGCGCAGTAGGTTTGCTTCACAATTGCCCCTCTTTATCTTACTGAATTGCACCTTTCATCTTCCATTTTTGCTCATGAGCCATGAGGGTCCATGTCAAGTAATGCAGTGGGAATCTGGAGTGCAAAGGTTCTATTCATCAATTGTTTCTGATAAAATCTGATAAAATATAGCAAAAATGCTGCCATTCCCTCTAAACACACATGCATATACAGCTTATGTATGTGTCTCCCCCCCATAGCCTTCTATGAGATTTGCCAGCCTTAATCTGGCGAATGGGAATGGAAGATCTGTCTTGTACTCCCTCATTGATAAATTAGTGGCTTTCAGATATGATTTGGCCATTATTGAATTGGCAAATGGTGATTGCATTCAGCTATTCTTTTTCTCTGTCATCCAATACAGGTTACTGGTAACTTTGGGTAGGCGATCAGCCCCTTTAAGTAGGCAGGAACAATTCTGAGAAGTGACTGCTGGATGGAGCCTACCTCCTCTCCTTAGCTCGCAGCTAGCCAAGCACTCAAAAGGGACCATCAATATTACATCAATATCACATGCCCATTTTGAGTCAGAACATGGAAGAGCTCAAAAAACTTAACCTTTATTGTTAAAGATTAAAAATAAAAATTGGTGAATTTATAAAACAAAATGGAGTATCTAGATCATGTAATACATACAGCATATACTGGCAACTAGATTGCATATACAAATGCCAGTAAGGTTCGTATAACACAAATAAGAAGCTTTTTAGATCAAATACGTTAAATCATCAAATCTAATTTGGCTTCAAAAACGGACTTTCTAAATTATGTAATATTTACAACAAATATTGACAAACAGAATGTGTACATACAAAGATATATCAGCTTTGTATTATACAGATCAGAAGCCTATAGACCACATACGGTGAGTATCTTCAGATCTGGTCCGGTTTCAAAAGTGTGGCTCTCTAAATCATGTACATTAGATATAAACAAACAGTTAAAGTACACACATGCTCTATCAAAGCACAGAATACCAACTGTGTATGCCACAGATAGGAAGCCTATTAGATCAGATATGGTGAATGCCGGCAGGCCTGATCCAGCTTCAAACATTAGTAAACCTAATGAGAGTCACATCACAGAGTCATGGTTCATCAAATCATAAACGGTCAGGTCTTACTTAAAGGATAGTAATACTTCGTTTTAACTTTATTTTATTTTGTAGGCATTAAAAAAACATGAGAATGATATAAGTCTTATCTCTCAAACCTTTATGGTTTATGAGATATTCACAAGCAAAGTTTCCACTCCCCGCCCCTTTTACCTAGTGTAAGACATCTCTTCTCAGATGTGAATCTGGTTGTATGACCAGACAGATAACAGAAGGGGACAATCTTCTTTATATGAAAGCCCTTCCCCCCCTTGACAAGCTTTTCAGGTTTTTCCCTTATCTTAATTGAAGATTGTCCCTCTCTGCAGTCTACCTGGGCACCTATCTTCTGACTCTTCTGATCTGGTTGAACGGGGGGGATACTTTGTTTGTGAATATCTCTTAAACCATAAAGGTTTGAGAGATAAGACTTATATCATTCTTCATGTTTTTTTAATGCCTACAAAATAAAATAAAGTTAAAACGAAGTATTACTATCCCTTTAATGAGTACATTAAATACACATACAGTAGTTTGTATGTGCTAATATCTTTGTAAGGGAGAAGCAAACACTAAGTATCAAAGCTTGTTAGTTCTGATACAGCAAAAAATGAATGCCGTTTGATCATATCCGGCTTATCTACTAAAGGATTGCAACAATGATACTATAAGTCTTCAGTAGATGGAATACAGCAATGTACTTGTTTCCTAAGATCTTTTGTGTAAAAATAGTTTGGACTGCTAACAATAGCTATAGTTACTGATGAGAAAATGACTAATATAAGAAGCCTGTTAGTTCTGATACAGCAATAAATATAAGCCGTTAGATCGACCTGTTGGTTTATATTTTCGGCCATATCAGAACTAATAAGATTCATATACTAGTCAGTTTCTCATCAGTAACTATAGCTATTGTTAGAAGTCCAACCTCTTTTTTACACAAAAGATCTTAGGTTGCTTATTTCATCTACTGAAGAATTATAGTATCATTGTTACAATATTTACATTTTTTGCTGTATCAGAACGAACATGCTTTGACACTTAGAGTTTGCTTCTCCCTTATAGAGATATTAGCACATACAAACTACCATATGTGTATTTAATGGACTCATTGAGACCTGACCATTTCTGATTTGATGAACCGTGACTCTATGATGTGACTCTCAGTATCTTTACACATTTTGAAGCCAGATCAGATCTGGAGGCATTCACCGTATCTGATGTAATAGGTTTCTTACCTGTAGCATACACAATTGGTATTCTTTGTTTTGATAGAGAATGTGTATACTTTAATTGTTTCTTTATATCTAATGTACATGATTTAGAGAGCCAAACTTTTGAAGCTGGACCAGATATGACAGGATTCACCATATTTGGCCTATAGGCTTATGATATTATAGGAAGCTGATATCGCTATAATTTTGTGTGTGCATATTCTGTTTGTCAATATTTGTTGAAAATATTACATAATTTAGAGTCAGTTTTTGAAGCCGAAACAGATTTGATAACTTTATGTTATCTGATCTAAAAGGCTTCTTATTTGTGTTATACAAACTTTACTGCCATTTTATTATATCTAATTGCAAGTATATGCTGTATGTATTACATGATCTAGATACTACATTTTTTATAAATTCACCAGTTTTTATTTTTAATCTTTAACAATAAAGGTTACGTTTTATGAGCGGTCCAGGAACTTGACCCTGTATGAGGTTCTATTCTACTCCTCCTCTCACCAGCTTAGGCTTTTTCAATTGCCCCCAGGATCCTGACACAGACCTTGAGATGATAAAATTGACTGTTGCACTGTTCCAGTAGATAAACCTGGTGAAGCCTCATGAGCCATGTAGCTCACTTGACCACTGGAATGGTGGAGGACATGAGACCAAGAATCCTCAAACATCGCCTTGCCAGCCAGCAGGGTCCTTGCTTGAAGGACTGGACCGGATGCTACAAACTCTATAGTTTATCAGTAGGAATACTCTTGCCATAGAGATATCGAAAGGTACTTTCAGAAAACGTTAACTTCTGAGTATGAATCGAATCACTCTTTTCCAGGTTCAGCAGTCAGCCTAACCGAGAGAGAAAGTTTGTCATCAACATCTAGTATAAGTAAAAAGGTGCTACTGTGTTAGCCTTTAAAAAAAAAAGGAGGAGACTAGTAGAGTAAAGTGAAACCTTTATTAGTATCAGTTTTACTCTACTAGTCTCCTGCAACATCTAGTAGAAAGCCTTCCTAGAAGGGTGAAGGCTATTATAGTAACAAAGGGAGGACCAATTCCATATTAATGCCCATGATTTTGGATTGAGATGTTTGATGAGCTGTTTTCCACATATTTTTGCAATGTAGTTTATGTTTGAATTGTAATAACTTTTGAATGGAAAATCTACTAGCAGTGGAAGTACCCTTGTTTTATTAAACATATATATTTTTTTCTTACAAAAGTTCTACCTTTTTAACACTTTGAGTGTCAGAGGATGCTCTGCAATGCTTTTCACAGCCGTCTGGTACTCAAAGGTTGAAAGAGATATTAACAATGTAGTGTAACTCAGATCTGCACTAGCACTGATATTTATTTATTATCATATGCAGCTTCAATATGTAATAAGAGTCAGATATATATACTTGGTTACACTGTGACCACGTGCAGTAGACCTAAATTATAGGTGATATTATACAGTATCTGTGAAGGTGTGAAACAACACTGCTTTTATTTAGTAAGTAAATACCCGTGCCAGGCCGCAGCTCTGCTCATGCAGTTCCTCCATTTGCAGACTTAGATTGCTGAGATAATTTCCTTTCAAATTAACAATATTGGCCTCCTATTACTCCCTTTCCTGGGAGCAGTAGGTGGTAGAATGTTCCCTTTTTCGATTCAATACAAACGTTTTGCAGTTTGTACTTTTAAATAACAACAACTTGTTTCTTTTTCCATATTGCTTTGAAGCTCTCACTATGGAAACATCCTGATGATGTAAACTGGGCTCAGTATAAGAAGGTGGAAATATGTTATTGATTTGTCTAATCAACTGTCTAACACCCAGCAAGATCTGTTAGGGTAGCAGCTACTACCTTTTCCAGTCATGTGCGCAAGCCTTTTAAATTGTTTTTTACTTTGTATAGCAGACTTGAAAGTGTGTGATTCCTTTAGAAAAAAAAATAATTATTAGCTTTTAACAGTAATAATGTTGCTAATTTTTATTGTAAACTTTATATCTCTAGGACAGAAGTACTCAGTTGTTGGTCCTCTAGCAGTTGGGGACTAGAACTCCCGTTGTTCCGAACCAGCCAACAGCCAGGGTAGATAATACAATAAGCAAATGGCCACATCAAATGAAGGGTCGCTTGGCTTTGTAAAAGAAGGCTGATGTGGGCAAATGTGTACAGAAGTTGTGATTTTAGGAAATTAATCAGTGAATGTTTTCATTACTTCCAACATATCAATATCTTTGAAGTTCTTGGAATTTTCTGCTTAGCTAGTAGGCAATAACCTACAGAGAAAAATGGTAACCCATTGTTAAGTGGTCAATATTGTAGGTGGTATCAGGAGCACTAAGCTAAGCTACAGAACACACTCAGTTATATTCACAGTTACTTAACTATTTTTTTAACCTCTCTCCAGCATTTGAATAGCTCAAAAAGATAAGATAAGTATGTGTACCCCAGTTTGAGAAAGGCTCAATGCCTTTTTCAAATGGCAATAACTTTGAGCCTCTAAGGTCTTGGTGGGATGAGATTTTATTGCCCTCCTCATGATACCCACAAATGTGAACTATAATGCCATGATCACCCAACCTTAGTACACTCAGGAGTACTCTT